>CAUIUS010000005.1:13682500-14882500 GCA_961210405.1 Drosophila mercatorum
AATGCCACTGGCCCCATGAGTGACTCGATTATTCGGCTGGAGGATGCCAGCGCGTCGCAGCACTGTATGCCGACGTGGGCCTCGCACATTGTGCTGCCGCCGTTCTACTGCCCGGAGGCGGTGGGCCTCTTCGATCCACATACGGAGAGTGGTTCGACCATATTCTTTTTACCCTGGCTGGGGCACACGCTAATGGGCACCTCGGACGACACGCGGGAATCCAGTGACGGGCTTCAGCCGACAGAAATGGAGGTTCAGTATCTTTTGGATAGCATCAGAAACTATGTTAATCCGAATTTCGATGTACGCCGATGTGACGTGCTCGCAGCCTGGGGTGGCTACAAGCCGCTGCCCACGCAGTCAACGGAGCTGGCCCATTCGGCCCTGAAGAATCATGTGATTTCGCTGGGACCGGGCAAAATGGTATCGATTGTGGGCGGCACCTGGACGTCGTTCCGACTGATAGCAGAGAAAGCAATAGACGCTGCCATTGCGAAGGGCGGACTGCTGCCGTTGCGCAAGGATTCGATAACGGCGACCTCGTGCAAGCTGGACGGCGCCATTGGCTGGTCGCCGAACATGTTTATACGGCTGGTGCAAGACTTCGGCTTGGAGCGCGACGTGGCGAAACACTTGTCCGACACGTACGGATCGAACGCGTTCAAGGTGGCCGTCGGAGCCAACTCCAGTGGAGGCGTCTGGCCCATCATAGGCAAGCGGCTGCACTCCGACTTCCCCTACATTGTGGCGGAGGTGCGACAGGGTGTTCGGGACTATGCCTGCACATTGGTCGACATGGTGGCTCGTCGGCTACGTGTGGCCTTCCTCAATGTCCAGGCGGCCGAAGATATGTTGCCGCGCGTGGCCGAGGAAATGGCGCGCGAGCTGAAGTGGAGCAAAGCGAGGAAGTTGAAAGAACTTGAAGAGGCGCGAAAGTTTTTAAGCACTCAAATGGGTCTTAGAACCAAGTTCGATCCACTTGAACGTCAGTTGAACATACCCATTAAGCTGTCCGTCTGCCAGGTGCAAAAGTATTCCGAGCATTTCAAGAATCTCGACCAGGCCAACACGGGCTTCGTCTCGATCAACGAGTGCTGCGCGGCTATGAAGTCGTTCGGCGTCAAGGAGGTGCCGGTGGACCTCATGCACGACGTGCTGCGGGACATTGACTGTCACGCCCAAGGCAAGGTGAATCTCTACGAGTTTCTAATGCTCATGTCGGCCATTGTGCACGGCGACACTGCATATTTAAGTTACGCCAAAATGCTTTTAGACCAGAAAGTGTCAGCAATAAGCCACCGCCGGCGCAAGGAAAACGATTCTCCAGTCGAGCTATCTGGAGGTGGCTTGTGAAAGTAGAACAGTCTTGTACAAACTCTTCAGTGTATATAAATTAATGTGCTCTCATAACTCCTATACTATTTATGTTTACAATTATAGTGATGCTACCATATCGTCGCAAACAGAATTGGTGTTAGTGCTGCCACACTTTCACCAGATTCTGCTCAGTTCATTTGAGCTAAACATTATAACGGAAATTAATGGACGGTCACAATAGATAGTGATGAAAATATAAGAAATTGTGTTTTTGATTTTTATTTGAGTTGTAAAGTTGGATATCGACGCGCTTTGCGTTATTTGTGTTTAGAATTTGTAATCATTTAACAATTGTTCTCTAAATTCTCTTAGCAAAACTCGTATATGCCCTACGGAGCTTGTATGTGTGTATATATAGTAACATTTGTATATATATATGTATTCTTGCAACAATGGCGATAGCATACTAGTAGTGTGTGTGTGAGTGTAAAACATCTAACGGTTCGTTTTCCTTTATTTTGTTGTAATTGTTATGTATTTATGTAATACACATGCAAAGTGAAAACAATTATATATGTATTTATGTAAGTGCTATAAATATATTCAAAGCGTGAAAGAAAAGCGAAACGTAAACTAAAATAAATAAGCAATAAGTGAATAGAGGGAGAATAGTACAAAGTAGAGTTATGAACAAAATTATAAATAATTGTAAATTGTGGCTGCATATTTCATACATTTATATATATGTATGTGTGTATGTGCGTGTGTATGTATGTATGTATACATTAGAAATACACTTAGTTGACATGGATATTTGTTGTGGGAGTGCACACTTTCACTCTGGGGTATGGTTAGATTGGCTAAATATCAGTTAATATTAGCTGCTTAACTTTGACCTGAGCTAAAAGACACTTTTATCATAAAAAAATGTCCAATATATGTATATATATATATATGTATATATGAAAGAAAATTGAGAAATTAACCAAAATTTACAACGTTCAAAATTGAAACTGAAAAAAAAAACACTGAGATTGAGTCTATGTGCACTGGGCATGATAAGTGTTTGTTGTTATTATTGTTGTTGTATTGTTCTCCAGCTGCCTAAGCGACGGCATCTGTGGCGCACTCCTCCTCAACGGTGATGTACATGCCCTCCTCCTCGTAGGCCGAGTCGTGCTTGGCCAGGATTCTCAACAAGGGACGCAGGCGCAGCCACCACTGCTTCTTCGGTATGCGTTGACTGTAAGGAGAAGGAAAGTAAACAAGTTTATATTAATTCCACTTATGCTTCAGGTTTCTGGCACTCACTCAAAGTTGGTGTCGGCGATGAGATCGATCAGGGGCGTGAAGCGATACTGCCGCGATACGATGCCCAGCAGCGTGGCCGTGTCGGTCGACTTGCAGTTGACGATGCCGTTGCTGTCAATGTTGTTCTTGATCTGGGTGGCCAGCCAGTCGACGCACTTGGCGGCCATTTTGGTGCCCATGTTGCGATCGAAGGGACTCGGTGAGCCGCCCTGTTGCATGTGGCCCAAGATGTTCATGCGGCATGTGAACAGACCCTTGCCCTCCTCCGAGTACAGGCGGTAGATGAAGTCAGTGGTGTAGTTCTCACTGGCCTTCTCATTGCGCAAGATGAGGCCGCGCGAGACGCCCTCGGCCATCTTGGACGCCATGTGGTAGACATCCTGCTGCAGATCCTTGATCGAGAACTTCTCCTCGAATATATACGCAGCATCGGCGCCACCGGCCAGACCAGCCAAGGTGGCCAAGTAGCCGCTATAGCCACCCATGGTCTCAATGACAAACACGCGACGCTTGGTGCCCTGGGCCGACTGGCGGATGCGATCGCAGATCTCGGTGATCTCGTTCAGGCCGGTGTCGCAGCCGAGCGAGAACTCGGTGCCGGGCACGTTGTTCGAAATGGTGGCTGGGACAACCACAATGGGTATGCAAAACTCTGGATAATTGTCGCGCTGATCCGAGATCTGGCCAGCGGCGTGATAGCTCTCAAAGCCACCGATGATCAGCAGACCCTGGATCTTGAACTCCTTGAGGCGAGCAGCGATCTCCTTGAACTTGCCCTCGGGCAGAGTACGCTTGGTGCCCAGATAAGCACCGCCTTGACCCACCCAGCCAGAGACATCAGACCTGTGTAAAGTGGAGTAGCCATATGTTAAAAGATCCCAAGTGATCATATTCCTATTCATCTACTCACCAACCCAGCTCGCGCACATTGCCAGCAATGAGACCCTCGACGCCATCGTTGATGCCGTAGACAACGTCGCCACGGTAAATGGCGTTGCGCACGAAGCTGCGCACGGCCGCATTCATGCCGCAGGCCGGCGCGCCAATGTGCATCACGGCTAGTCTGTAGCCCTCGATGCCCTTGCCCTGCTCATCGAAGTTCTCCTTGGGCGGCTTCAAGCGCGTCAACATCTTGTAGGTCTCCAAGTTGCGCTCGAAGGAACGACCGCGTAGCTTGACAGCGTCGGCCCAGCGACGCTCCTTCATGGCCTTGGCCACGGCCTGGGTGCGCTCCACGCACTCCATAAGTGGCACACGCACCGTCTGGTTGCCGTCCAGCGAGATGACCACCGGCACCGACTCCGGCGTAGCCTCCATCAAAGCCAGGGTGGCCTCAGCGCCCATGCGACAGGCCTGTTAGGAAAAGCTCAAGTTAATAAATTTATCGATAACATTAATCGGTTTAAGGTAGTTGACAGAGAGAGAGAGAGAGTATCTCTCAGTCATTTACTGACTAGTTATAGACTCTATAATTAGTCTCCGTCTAATTACAGACTTACCAAAACACGATCGAAGGCGCTGGGATTGCCGCCGCGCTGCACGTGACCCAGCACAGTGATGCGAGCGTCGTGCTTGAGACGTTCGTCAATCACCTTACGCACGTCTTCAGCGGTAATTGGGTTGCCCTCGCGATCGCTGGCGCCCTCGGCCACAATGACGATGTTCAGACGCTGGCCAGCCGAACGCTCCTGTTTGACAACGAAAGCAATGTTAGATATACGCCTCTCTATGTGACTCTCAAATATGAGCGGGGTTAGTAACTTGTGCATGTGTACATAGAAGCAATGAATAACACCAAAATATATGATAATGATATAAGATATATATATGTATGTATGTCATAAGAGACGACAAAAGTGAGGTTATAAACAATATGAAACTATGATTACATACAGGTGAGACAGAGACAGAGAGAGAGAGAGAATGTTTTTGTGTATTTTGGTTTGTTTTTGTATAGCTTAAACGATGAGTGGGAAAAAGAAAACAGAAACTGAATAAAACTCGAATAACAAATAAGCAAAAGTATAATATAGATATTTGCTAATCAAGCTAAGGTACAACAAAACTAAACGTAATAAAAGCCAATTAAAAATAGCCCAGTAACTGTATGTGTGTGAGTGTGTGTGTGGCTACACTTTAACCCAATAAAAACCAATTAAATTGCCAATCAATTAGTATTTTCTAGAATCAGCTTTGAGCATCTGTTAGAAATGTTAGAAAAAGTTCAAGCTAAATTAAAGTTTTGCTTGTTTTTTTTGTTTTTTTGTTTTATATCTATATATACAATTTGAATGGAGTTTAGTAGTAAACCGAAAACCGTAAGATAAAAGAACACCATCGACTTATATACGAGTGGTAGAATGGTGCGCTGACCTGAGCTAGCTTTTTGCAGAGAGCATCCTGCCAGTTAACTGGTACGGGCTCTTCGGGAATTAACATAAAATCAGCCTCAGTGGCGATAGCGGCTGAGATTGCCAAATAGCTAGAAAACGAAAGTAAATCGAACACACCGGAGGAAGACACGATGCGCACAGGTGAATGAATGGTTAATTGATATATTCTTATTAATTACAATATGCTTAGGGATAAGACGTAAAGGTGGATTGTTCTTAGGGTTGTTATCATACATCCAGTTTTGGCCAAATATTGATATAAAATAAAGCCAAAGCAAAAGTATATACAAAGAACTCAAAACTTGATGCATCATATATGTTTTACTATATATATATATAATATCTGACTAATGCCTGCTCGCAAGTGTGTGTATGTCTGTGTGTGTGCGTGTGTGTAGGTGAAGTGCAATGTTTGTCACATGTTTTGCTGCTGTTGTTGTCTTGCAACAACGAAAAGCAGATGATGCGCGAGAGAGAGAGAGAAAGAGAGAGAGATAGAGCAAACACACTGTGAGAAATTAATGTGTTTGTCTTGTTTTTTGTTTGTTTTTTTTTTTTTTTAATAAAATTTATATAGGTTCACTTCTTGCCTGGGCCAATTGATCGCAAAGCCTATCTGGCCAATCGACTTTCGGCGGCATTTCGGGTATAAATATGAAATCGGCCTCGCAGGCCAGGCCACCAACGAGCGCTAAATAACTGTAAAAATATATGTGTTTTGTATTATTTGGTTATATACATATAAACAAACATATATAGAAAACATAAGGGCAAAGGGCGAAGGTCAACAAAAGGCAGACAGGGAGAGAGAGAGAGAAAGGGAGAGAGTACACATTACGCAATGAATGTAGATAAAATGACAGATAAAAGAGCTAAAGATAAAAGATATATTCCTTTTATAGCTATATTAATATGCTGCTTACTGAAATAGCATAGATAAGTCTTATATTTCAGCCGATTATACAAGAGGCGCGTCAGCTTTAGTCTTCAAACTATATAAACTCAGTTGATATATAACTAAATCTATTCCAATAACAACTTATTTCATCATTTTCTTAGATTCCTGCATATAAGGAGGCACAAGCACAAAGAGAACACAAAACGATTTGGGTCTGAGAGAGATATCCAGATTAAGAGATAATCTAGAGTGTGTTTGTAGACACATATAGAGAGAAATAGAGAGACAGAGAATATGCATGTCGAGACAGTCAACGATCGAGAGCTGATGGCTGATGGCTGATTGCTTGCCTGGTCCAGTTTGAGAATTAGTCTATCGGGCCAGTCTTGCGGCGGCGGGTACTCGGGCAGAAAGACATAGTCTGCCTCGGATATAACGCCAGCTACAACTGGCAAATAACTATAAGTACGGAAGAAGGTCAACTATTTGGCAGAGCTAACAATTTATACGTAAATTGTAGTTACACATCACAGGCAGGCTAACTCTATGCTAGATATCTATAATTGATAACAAGTGGCTTACCCGCAATGACGACCCATGACCTCCATGATGAAGGTGCGCTGATGTGAGTAGGCAGTGCTGGCAATGGCATCGATGGCCTCAATGATGCGATGCAAGGCCGTATCCGTGCCAATGGTCATGTCCGTGCCACAGAAATCGTTATCAATCGAACCCACCTGGCAAAAGGTAAGAGCAAGTTAGAGAGGAAGTGTGGTAGAAGATGCCCCTCAAGACTTACCAATCCCACAATGTGGAGGACATTGTACTTGCTCTTCTGCTCACTGGTTATGCTCTTGTTCGTCTCCAGCTCATCCAGCAGGCTGGACCACTCCTGACGGAACAAGTTGGCGCCAGTCAGCGAGCCATCACCGCCAATCACCACCAGGTTGGTAATGCCGCGCTGCACCAGGTTGTTGGCCGCCTTTAGACGGCCGGCACGCTCACGGAAGTCCTTGCAACGGGCCGAGCCAATGATGGTGCCGCCACGATGTATGATCGAGGACACCGATGCCCAGGATGCCTCCTGAATGCAGTCGCCGCCATCCACCATGCCCTGGTAGCCCTCGCGAATGAAGTAAACCTGAAGTCAAACATTGAAACACAAATTTAATAAATTATAGCAATAGATAAATATATATAATATATTAAATGTTGGCCATAATAAACATGAATCATTTCTATGAATTTCCAGCAATTTGTCTGACGAAAACTGTTTCCAAATATTGATTTTCTCTTGCATCATGCCGCCTATAGCTGGATTTTCCCATAATTTGGATAAATATATTTGTGAATATTTTAAAAATATTTCAATCTATGATTATTAATATATAAAAATATATATATAAAATTATTTAAACGAAATTTAAAAAAAGGAAAATATTTAAAAAATATATGTTATAAATATAAATAAATTAAAAAACAATAACTACTTTATACTATTATACATAAATATATACTAAACAAATATATCTAAAAAATGTATAGTTCGTTCTACAAATACTATATACATATGTTTGTATATATAAAAAGAATCTTTAATGTTTTTTTATTATTAATTTTAATGAATATTTTTTAAAGCTTTCCCTTTGTATATACATACATAAATTATAATCAAATTTGCTATAAAATAGAAAATACTTGTCTTCATACATTATAATCCCTATATACCACATAAATATATTAATATTTATATACATATAAGCAATTCTATCAATTAAATATTAGTTTAATTTATTAACATGCAATTGATATTTTGTAAAAGCTTCTGTTTTACTGATCATAAAAGTAGAACCATGAAAATATCATCTCTAATGTTATTAAATGTGTGACACAAGCTTAGTCAACCAGTCAATATGTGTATACACTACTTATCAGGCCTTAATAGCCGATAAAGCTCTTTATAAATAATTGAATGAGCTAAACGAGACTGTTAATCGATACCCTGTCGTCATATAAACAAAGAAGTTGAGAATATCTAGGAAGCTAATGATTAACTAACAGCGGACTCAGCTCATTGAACTTGTTTTCTCTCGGAATGAAATTTTAATCTCTGCTTGAGTTTGCCTTTATATAATAAATACATAATTTTATAGCGGCCCAAACAAAATCAAAAGTGAATAAAAGAAAATGAAAGTGACTTTGAACGAGACGCACAACAAAATATATAGAAACATTAGCCTTGCGACAATTTATTCATTGCAAAAATCATCATCATCATCATCATCGTTGTTAGCATCACACAATTTTGTATAATTTATTTCAATTGCAATTATTTAAAATTTCAACTCTTTGCCCTCCCTCCTCGAAATTTGGCATATTGAAGACAGTCAAATGCCAAATTCCCCCTCTCGATCAATAAAACCAATAAGCAACGAATAGTAAGTAATTCACTTTTCAAACAATAACCGCATTTTCTCAAATATATCTGCGTGATCGTCTCTGTAAGTTGCCCGAAAATAAACTCAATGTCAAACGCACACACAGACACAGCAGCTGCCTCTGTGTGTGTGTGTGTATTGGCATCGCCTGTGTGTGTGTGTGTATTGGTGTAGTGTGAGGCGCTTTTATTTGAATATTCTTTTCTTTCCTTTTCTTTGGGTTATCTAACGGCAATTGACACCACCTGCTAATTTCGTTATGATTTAATTGCAAGTTCAGCTGAATATTAATTTGCTAAATATAAATATAAATATACATAACAGAGTCTGTGGTCCATAAAGTTCAATGGCTGAACTTGTTCCGGTAACCGATAAGAGCCTTATTGTGAATAATCTGTATGTGTGTGCACACACACAAATACGTATGGGTGTGTGTGTTTTTCCAAATTATATATACCAATGCAAAAGCACTTGGCAGAGGTCAAAACTCACCTTGCATCCCAAGTAGATGGCCATACGCACACATGCCCTCACAGCCGCATTCATGCCCTGGGAGTCGCCACCGCTGGTAAAGACGGCCAGGCCCTTGTCGCGCTGGGAGCCGCGTGCCAGGAAACGTTGATTAGTATCACTATTCATTGTTTTAAGCCAAACACTTCTTGCTTATTCAAGAGTTAACACAATTTAATCGATTCAAAAAACAACGGCAACGCGCACACACACGCAGTGGGGGAGTGAGAGAAAGAGAGAGAGACGGAGACGCACGTATCGAAGTTCAAGTTGGATGCACGCACCCAACGGCGAATACTTTGTGAATGATTCACAGCGGGACTGGAGGAGCTTTGAGGAAGCCGAGTTGTCCAAATGAACTGCGCAAATCTTATGCTGGCCGCAGATGCCGTCGCTATGTGCCTGCGAGACGATTTTCACAAAACTGGGCGCGAGAGCGGCGGTCGAGCGCAGAAGTTTCGGTTTTGACGTTTCAAGGTGACCTTTAAACGCAGCAAACGCTTTGCGTTAAGCGCAACTACACGGCACACTGATGCAATGAACTGGTTGTCTGGCGTTTTTATCGCGTTACACCGTCACGTTTTCGGCTTTGTTGCACTCTGCGCGATTTTTGATAATATGTTTCATTAATGCAACAATTCGCAACAATAACGCGGCCAAGTTTCTGCTATCAATTTGTCCCTATTGTGGGCGAAAATGGGCGATTACCCTATTGGACTTTTTTTGTTTACCCCATACACACATACAGCGAGTGTCAGATTGACAGCTGTGCAACAGCTGTGCGCGCATTGACAGACAAAAGCTCTCTTACGCCAGCCAGCTTCTGCATGGCTTCTGTATAGCTTTTCACCACTCGTTGCGTGCGTGCAGCCGTTAGCTATTTGAACGTTCAACATTTGCATTTAATTTGAAGATTACATATATTACTTACAAATTTGCCTTTAAATTTCGAATAGTTGATAACCTTCACAAATTTTGGTTGGCCGAAACTCGTTTCTTTATTTACATACGCTTTTTTATCATCGTTGCCCATACAGCGAATATCGCTTATCATTGGTGAAAATTCGTGTCTAAAAAGCAAAAACTCATTAAAGCTGTGTGGGCCACAGTTATAGGCGTTCAGGCTGGCGCAGTAAGCTTTATGCGGTTGCAGTTTCATCCAGGCATGATATGCCAGCTTTAGGCTTGAAATGGAGCAAACAAAGTAATTGAACTATATTTTGCAATCGGACTTACTTATAAAGGAACACCGAGTCCATGAGCAGGCATTGGGCCAATATTTCGTCCCATTCCTCAGCCATAGAGCTATACGGGTGGTATTGCTTTACGAAATAGTTCTGCTTTCTCGCCATATTCTCCCAGATGTCCATTTGCGTTGAAAATCTCTTAGAGCAGCCCGCTTGACCAAGCCACAGACTGCACTTATGCTGAAAAGAAAGAAATATTATAAACAATATATATATTTCGATATTGTTTAATTCACCCCAATAATGTGAGCGTTTTTCGATTGCTCGGACAAGTGCCGTTTGTTGGGACAGTGTTGGCTCGTAGGCAATAGTCTCTGTGTTTCGACTCGGCTAGGGGGCGACTGCTTTCAGTCAGTTCTGGGCATTATGGATTAGCTCGTACATACCATGTTGATAAGTTAGAAAATACTCGAAATTTTAATGCGTGCATATCACGTGTTAAAGCTAAAAAACTCTATTATCTATAAAATACATTCTCAATTTGCACTACTTGTGAGATAAACAACGATTCGAATGATTTGTCAAATATCCGATCTATTTAAAACTAGCATACTCGGTTATATATCAACAAATATTTCAAAATATCATATAGTTTTAATTATAAAATTCGTATTCCATTATCCTAATCATTATTAGGAATAACTCTAATGGTAAAACAGCTCAGTGGCATCGGCCAGTCGAGCAATGTTCTTATGATCTATTGACTGGAATACAAAATATAAAATGCACTATTTATAATTAAAGCTTAACGTACTTTAGATTTATCATTTACGAGTCATGGAGAGGCTATACTTTTTGAGAAAGATTACAAACTTTCGCTGCGGCCGCTTCAAATTGTCGGGAATCTCCGCAAGGAACATCTTCTCCTGCTCCTTTTGCTTCTGCTTTAAGCCAAAGCTAACGCGATTTTGAGCCTTTCTCTTGTTCTCGGCATCTATATATTGTCGTATATCGTTCACAGTACGATCGAAGTCCAAACTTCGAGTGATATGCACAAGTCGTTCCACATTCGGACTTTAAGATATATATCTTTGTGTATATTACAGATTATAGATTATATTCATATATTGCTTACCTTTTGGGAACATTAAATCTCAAATGATTCAAGTCGTCAAGCGCGCTGTCGACCTCATTTATCACGGCCATCACCTCAGCCGTATTGTCGCACAGGTAGCGATAATACAGGTTGATATTATCGCTCTTTAAGCTCATCAGGTAATCGTACTTCTTGGCCACATCCGTACAGCTGGCCATTTGACTTTTGAAAGCGCTCATATTCTTATTATCGAAGCGACAACTGCTTTGCTCCTGCAAATTGACCTTCCGCAGCTGAATAGGCACAGACCTCTTCTCGGAACAGGCTTTGCCTCGGCCAGTGAGGCGGCGTACGGCCACCAGATTCGGGTTGTGAAAGGCATTGTCGACGGTCCTGCTGACAGTATTTACATATATTGATTTACTTATAGGTCGGCTACACTTACCGTGCAATGCACTTTGTCAAAGCTTGAATCTTATTGTTATGCATTTCTAAAAAAAAAAAATCGTCGTAATTTTTAGGTGGGAAAGGTCCGAAAATAAATGACTTGCTTTGTTTCAAATTTCAATCAGCTCCGATTTTCACTTTCATTTTTATTTTATTTTGAATGAATACTTGAATCTTTCTATAGGACTAATTGAATGCAGTCTGAAATAAGAATAGAATACAATAGCTCCCAGCTCTTGTGTCATTCAAGTTACACTTCAAAGCAAGAAATCAACTTATCGATAATTGGCAAATGGTACAAGTTATCGAACTACAAAATCGTTAAGCTCGAACTGCGTTTGGTACATTTGAAATTTCAACTGTTTTGTAGTTGGCCAGATCGCTGCGTCCAAACAAACTGAGAGCTTATTACTAATAATAAAACACACTTATTCTTGTTTTTTTTGTATTTTTTATTTTTTTTTTGTTTTTTTTTTTGGTAATTAAGAAACTGTAATTTCAATAAACTTAAACTTTCACATCAATCTTTGCCTCCTCACACACACATCCAATTAATGTGTGCTCAATGTTGTTGTTGTTGCTGTTGTTATTCAACACATTTTAATGTTTTTATTTTGTTTTGTTATGTATGTGTATTATGTATTTGCAGTTTCCATTTTGGTTATTCGACTCGATTTTCTTTATGTATATTGTAAGCGTAAATTCAATTGCGAAAATATACAGTTATACAGTTTTTATACACATTTGCATAGATGATTTTTAAATTCCATAATTGGCCCTTGTTGTTGTCGCCAGTTTGAACTTAAAATTGCATCCATATAAGTACTTTCTGTGGTATTTTGTATCTTGTATTTTGATTAGTTATCAATGTCCTGTTCTTTTGCAATCAAATGCCCTGATTAACCAAACTAAATATCAACAATAAAGCAGAATGTTGACTTAGTTGAGTTTAGCAACAATTGGCATCATTCGAAAAATAAAATTAGCTTTCGATTTCGATTTAGTTTTGTTTTTGCTTTTGTTTTCCTTTTATATAATTGCTTCACACACCTGTTATTATTTTTTTTTTTTAATTTTTCTCTTTTTGTTTTTGGACTGGGGGTTTACATTTAAACATACAGATGATAATAAAAATATAAAAAGTAAACACTGAGACATTTAGTTATATAACAATTGCACATTGATACTGTTATTGCTGTTGCTTTTGCATAATTGCATATAGTAAGTATATATGTATATGTAAGTACGTTATAAATAGTAATCGCATCGATCGTACGATTAATTTTGATACTAGTTCCAGGATGGCAACATCACCGGTTCATTTACTCTTCAAATCCGATTAGCCGATTGATTTACATACAAGGAAAAAGAAAGAGAAAAAAAGAATTCTTCAAACAGGCACAATAGAACTCATGCCTCTCAAGCTATCCGCGAAACGGAACAAGTTATATGCATTTATCTAGTGTGAATATCTCTTTATATTAATATATATCTTTAGTGTAGGTTAATTAAATTTGTTGACTGCAAAAATAAGCCATAAATTTACAATTAAGCACACAGCTTTTATCGATAACTGCATTGTAAATGCAACACTGCGTGAGTGTGTGTGTGTGTGGGAGACAGGGAAAGTAAAGAGAACGAAAAAGAGAACAATTTGGTTTGAAATAAAAGTTTAGGTTTACGTTGTTTTTATTTGTTGTATTTTAGAAAAAAAACGATAATTACAAATAATACATAATTTGTTTCTTTTGGTTCGCTTGGGCTTCTTCTTCTTTGACGACGAAAAATAATGGGCATTATTTGTAATTACATTATATTGTATAAACCAATTAGCCATTGTTTATTGTTTTTGTTTTTATTAAGGAAAGCGGCGCAGCGCATGAAACAAAAATAAAAGACAATAAATTTGTTGTTGACTGTGTCTTGTGTTCTGTTGTTGTTTGCTGTTTGTATGTTAATATAAAACAGTATGGTAATTATTTATTAAAACATAATTAAAATAAATAATATTTTAGGCATATGTATAGTGTACGCAGTTGGCCAAAACAGCGGAATAGTAATTAACTACACAAAACAAAATTCACATCTTTGCCATACAACACACTGTGTTCCCGTTCCTGTTCTTGTTCTGGATAGCTGATAGTTTTTTCTTCTTCATTTTATATATTTATATATATATATATATTTATTTGTATTTTGTATTTATAAGTTTTGACTCAGAGATAGTTCCATTTGTGAATATTTGCAAGAGCATTTTACTAACAAAGACAACATGAACGGCATGTGAAGCAAATTAAAACATTTGGTTTCAAATTACATTTCTTTGCCCTCTTCATAGACTTTTGAATCGACTTTACATATATAAACTGTCTGTATACAATATATAAACGGTCTATAAACCAGATTCAATTTCATCTTCTTCTCCTGCATGACAATAGTCTTCTCACCTAAACTCATCTCAGCCTCTAAACTATCATCACACAGCCACAAGCTGAATCATTATTCTGCTGAATTGTTAATGTTGTAGTGTTTTCTTGTTTTGTTGTGTATTGTTTATTTGTTTGTTTGTTTGGATTTGTGTCGATGCTGATGTTGATTTTGATGTTGCTTTTATTATTACATTACTGCTCTGCTGCTTTCGACTTTAAAGATTTCTTTTTATATTTCTTTTGTTTTGTTTGTTGGTTTTTTGTTTTTGTTTGTTTGTATTACTGAATAATATTTGCATAGTCAAAAAGGAAACATTTTAGTTGTTTGGTTAGTTGTCACCGCCCTCCTGTGGCTCATCGCCATCACCCTGGGTATCGGAGGTCCAGAGAGTCAGGTTATCCCTCAACAATTGCATGATGAGTGTTGAGTCTTTGTATGAGTCCTCGTTGAGTGTGTCCAGCTCGGCTATCGCGTCATCGAACGCCTATATAAAAATATATAATATATATTTAGTATACGATACAATATAATTACTGCAATAACAACGCAAAATGCCGGCAAGGTACAAGTTCTTGTTCGGGTGCAAAACGAAAGCATTTCAGTTCAATCAAAACAACTTGTTTTAGTATTTGGATTTATACCTTTTGGGTTTGATTTTGTGTTTGTTTCATTCAGCAACTAAGCAAATCATAAGTTCATCTAGCAAAACTATAAACTAAGATACGATATTGAACTCTGTGTGACCTAACGGTTAATGCACTTTCTCTAAGAACCATTAATAATTTCACCAGCAAGATATATGGACTGCATTATAAAGGGTTAAAAGCCAGGCTTTCAATGAATCGTAATTAAGCCAATTTATAATTTACGTTAACATGCGATGACCGTAGGCGTATGCTTATATCGTACATTCCTCGGACTTGTGTGGGTGTGGATATGTCTGTGTGTATTAGTTAGTTAGTTTAGCCACATAACAACAAGAATATTTAATTAATTAATATGAAACAAAGAAAACAAGATTTGTGTAGAAAGAGAGATTGAACCTGTTTAGCTAAATGACAAGCCCTCGCTGGTGAATTAATAATTTCATAATAGAAGACGGAAAAGTTGAGTGCTAGACCTAATCTGATTGGATGTGTTGGCTGCATTTTAGTTTTAGCAATATCGAATGCCTCTTGATAAGCTTTTTTCGAGTCCTCAACGACGTCTTAAATAATGTACGTTAATATGGGTTGTACCAAAATAAATGAAACAAAAAGAAAAAGAACCAAAAGATCACAATTAGTTTTCAATCAACACATATAGAATACTGAATAATGAACAATCAACTTAAAAATATATATATATATATCTATATGTAAGGTTTGAATGATTTGAAATGATTTTCGTTGCACTTTTTGCTTGTTGCTCGCTTGCCAGACATTATTAGCTGTTCGTTTATTAACCTGTTTAGCCAATTGGCAAGCCTTATCTGGAGAATTCAAAATCTCATAATAGAAGACTGAGAAGTTAAGTGCAAGACCCAAGCGGATGGGATGTGTTGGCTGCATTTTGCCCTTGCTAATGTCAAATGCATCCTGGTAAGCGGTTTGGGAGTCGTCAACAACGGCTGCATCACACAAAGAGATAGAGTTTATGTTCACGTTTGTGTCTTTGTTGGTCGCCTATATTAAGAGATCTAATATAGCCTTGTAGGATTCCGAATACTTACTGTTGCGTGCGTCTCCTGTGGCGACCTCAGCTAAATACCTGTAATAATCTCCCTTCATCTTCAAATAGAAAACCTTGCTTTCTGGATTGCTGGCTTTTGGAATAAGGTATTTGTCCAGAAGTCCCTGTTGATTAAAAGAAACGAACAAAATGTAAATAAGAGATCAACAACAGACTTGTGGCGTATAAATAAACATTCCTCTAATTGCTTGGCGTACAATAAGCCGTTATTAAACCAATATTATGCGAGCGAACGCTCGAATCAGCTATTACACTCTATGTATGTATGTCGTCGCTGTGTGTGTGTGTACGTGTGTATGTATGCCAATTTTACAGTCGACTGAGGCACTTCAAAGTATTATCGATTTTCTGTCACCCAAGCAAGAAAAGCTAACAGCGCCAGTCCCAGAGTCACCCAGTCGCCCAGTCACCCAACCCCAAACAGATAGAGCTGTTTATATATATATTGGCTATATATGTAGGTTGTAGCCCTTGTACCTTTTGATTTATTTTTACTTAGTTTACTTAATAGGTCAACAGCAAGCAAGCGTGTGTCAAATGAGCACAGCTTTAAAATATATGGCCAACTGTGCAGCAGCTCAATCGAACAATCTAATTAAATTGACATTAATCAAGCCAAGTTGGGCCATTGTTGCTATCTAATCTCTATGTTTATATATACATATATAAATATATATGGGTATGTATGTGTGCAGTGTGGCAGCAGCAGCATGTCTGGAAAATTTCGTTTTTTAAAAATAGATTTATTGATTGTAATACAATTTGCTGCACACACACAGAGAGTGTGTACAGCGGGCCCTACGCCAAGGCGATTGTAATTTCAAATTGGTTTAGATACGAGCTGCATGGTTAGAGTTGTATTTTTACATAAAAAGAAACTCGGATGCTCTGCTAGCACCGCCCACTGGCATTCAGGACTTGCGCACTGCACAGCAGAACTCATCATAATTTGCTTACTCCTATGGTGGGTTTTGTGGGAGAAGGGCGGCACGGAGGCACAATATTCATGGTCATGGGCAGTAGAGTACAGGGGAATGGAGTATAGTTGAGCAGCTGTACATACCAGAACTTCATAGCAAATTTCTCTAAGCTCCTTCTCCACACGCTCTCTGTACTCGCGGGCGAGCTGTTGTTTTCTGGCGGATGCTTCGGTTTTTTGCTCAATGGAGGAAATAACACGCCACGATGACCTGTTGTTTGATATCAATTCAATTCATATATACAAAAGTCGAATTAGAAGAAAGTTCATTTGGAGCTTACCTGCGCGCTCCAACCACATTTTTGTAGGCAACGGAGAGCAGATTTCTTTCCTCATTTGACAGCTCGACGCCCGTCTCTGTGACTGATTTCATGGCCTGGGCCATGTCATCGTAGCTGTTGTACATAAAAATAAACGTAAATCAAATTAATGATGTGTATCTCCTTGCTGTGAACTGTGGCTGTAACTTACCGTTCTGATTGCTCGGCCAATTTTGCCTTCTGGACCAGTTCTTCCTTATCGACTGTCGACATGTTTGTGGTTTTAGTTACTTGACCAAACTAATAATATGTATAATTTGTATATGTGTGTGTGTCGTGTGTGTATTGGCCCACGCACGATCTCTGTTGCAGTTGATAGACAGCAGAAAAATTAATTAAAGTAGGAGGAATCCACAGCTCAAAGCGTCGCTCACAGTATGTGAATGGTTATCTGCAATGGAATGGAAGAAAGAAAGCAAGAAATAAATATATATATTTATTGAATCAATTGAATTTCCCACGCGGCTTCATTCACTTTATTAATTGGCAACCTGTTCAAATGCCAAGAAGCAAATATATTGTCACCACCCACTTCTAATTGAAAGCTACGTTTAATTCATTTAATTCGCCCGTTAACACAAATATCCTTTAACACACACACACACGCAGACTCGCACACATACAGCTGCAAACCCGAATAATTATCTTCCGATGCCGTTGCTGTTGCTCTTTCGACCAGGCCCGAAACTCGACTAAAACGAGCACTTGCCTGAGCTGAGCTGAGGTGCGAAGCAGAAGCAAGGATTGCCGCCGGTGGCAGCTGCGCGTTGCAAACTTCTCGACGATATTGAAATATGCTGGGACGCGGTGTCAAAAGGATATCAAAGGATGTATACATATATACCGCGCTCATCAATATGTACACAGGAGACAGACATTCGAAACTGGTTTCGTCGATGTATATATGTACGAATTCAATTTGCAATTAGCTGCAGAAATGATTCAAGTTTGTGCGCCTTTGCTTCACACATGCTGCAATTAGCATTAATACAAAAACTGAATCATCAAGAGGTCGTACTGATATCAGTATTTCATTTAATTTCATCGACTTTGGATATATATAAAGTACAGGGTCAGAGAAGTTGCTTAAACTCGCAGTGATGATAACTAACAATAAAAATAAAGCTTTGACTCGTTTTAATGTCAATAAATTGCGTTTTATGTTAAACAGCTGTGAGTCAGAGTTAACACGTTAGCATTAAGCTGCTATTATACATACATATTTATATATAGATATATGTATACATGTTAACATGTTGCAAAAGGGGCTAACCTGTTGCCTTTTAGCTAACGGCTGAACGCTTCCCCCACACCCGACAGCATTTGCTTGTATTACATAAATATTGATTGATTATTATTTATAAATAAACGCAAGGTGAGGCGGCTGATTGATACATTTTCCATTATCCTTGGGCACAAACATAGCAACATAATAACGACCAAATTATGATGCCCCAAGGCTTTGCCTAAGGACCCATAATGTCCTTTTGACAGGTAACAAAAAAGCTGAATGCGAGAGTGTGAGCGTGCGTGGGCGTGCTCCAAATTATGTTTACACATTGTTAATAAAAATTTGGGCTAGTGATTTAAGCTGTTTGCCAATGCTAGAAGACATGACATTCCTGACTTCTTTAGGAAGGTCCCCCGTTCCTCCCCAACTTCCAGCTGCACATTGGATACGGGAATGGAAATGGGCATGTTAAAAGAGCAAGAGAAAAAATCAGCACCGCCACGACAAGCGAATGGAATGAAAGAAAGAAAAAACAACAATGAAATAAAGCAACATACATGCACAGAGAGAAAAGTTATAAATAAACTATGAATAAAATTGAAAAATGAAATAAAAGAGAGAAATCTGTGGCTTGATTGGGTGTGTGAGTGTTGATGTGTACATGTGTATATCTGTGTGTGTGTGTTTGTGGTACGTGAGTAAGCATATGTACATATATATATGTAGTGTGTATTCAGATGTCAAAGATAAATGCACAATAACCCCAAATGCACAACAAAGCTGAAAATGTTGAAAATATGGTAACCCCAATATTTATGCACGTGCAAATATGCCTAGTCACAATGAGCCAGCCACCCACTTGTTGGCTCCTTTGCTAAACGATCGCAGCCGACCGTCAAACTGTAAAAACATTGAACCTTCGCTTATACAACTGAAGGTAAATTCACACACACATACATACATACACAGGCAAAAGAATAGCAACTTTTGTGCGTTGCTCGTTTTTAGGTCAATTGCCATGTTTTCGTACAGTTATTGACAAAAATAAATAAAAGAGATGAAACACACAAGACGAAACAGAGCGCAACGGCGGAGTTGATTTTAATTTCTAAAATTCCAATACCAATTCCAAATGTATGAACGTATGTATCTATGGGTGCGCATTTATAGCTACATCTACGCCCAATCAGCCACTCCCTCCCATTTCAATAGTGGAGCCAACAAAATCGGCTCTTGTATGCGTCATGGACTGCGTCATTTTTTTTGGGCATGCCTCACAATGAGGAAGTAGTGCGACTGCAAGAGTCAGCAACAAACTATTTTTCTTTATATAGCAGTATGTGAATGTGTGCACGCATACATGCATTTTTGCTTGTGAGTAATTGTGTGTTATAAAAAGAGAAGAAACCGCTAATAGTTAGCGAAATGTCAGTGCGACGACAGCGGCATTGGCT
This sequence comes from Drosophila mercatorum, assembly GCA_961210405.1. NCBI lineage: Eukaryota > Metazoa > Arthropoda > Insecta > Diptera > Drosophilidae > Drosophila > Drosophila mercatorum. Next base: position 13,702,243 of record CAUIUS010000005.1, read on the forward strand.
TCGGTCACTGGTACAGATTGAAGATAACGGCAAATAAAATTTGAAACCGTTTGTTGAATTCTGCGATGACGGCAACTTTGACTGCTGCAAACGGCGCTAGCCCATGCGAATGTGTGTGTGCGAGTGTTGAAAACACACCACACCGGGCGGCAAAGTGTAAACTCACCACACCGGCCCCATGAGGTCGCGACGACAGAGATTCGGCTACACGGCGTTACGGCAACATGCGCAGTACAGAGGCAAAAAATACGACTATAGAGAAATGCAGATAAGCTGAAAATTCCAATACACAGCGTATTGAAAACTAGACACAAGTAATATGTGGAGCACTCAACACACATTTCTTCGATACGGATGTACAATTTAACATCAATTGGGCTTAAAAATCTTCAAATCAAATTACATATGTACATCCTATCGAATGAATTTACGCATATATATATTTGAACGTACATCAGCTAACAAGAAACAAGTGTGTCTGCTTCATAGTGAGGGGGAGGGTTGTGAAGAGCACGCAACAAAAAGTATAAAAATAATCCCAACCGGAGAGCGAGAGAGCAACACAAAGAGAGAAAACACACTTCCAAACGGCCAAAGGCAGCAGCGATTGCGAGAGCAGTGCGGTGTATAAAAGAACACGTAACCGCGTGTGTCGTCCACTTACATACATACATACACACAGAAGTATATGTACATTCACACGTACACATTTAAATAGATATATCTACTTAGAAATATATATATACAAGTAATATACATTTATATATCTGTAGAAACAAATATATATACACATATATATGTGGTTAATTTTCGTCAAAGTAAATCTAATAAAATCCAAGTCTGGGAAAAATAATCCAGATGGAATAACTTTTTTAAATCTACAATGCATAAGGATACAAATTAATTTTATTTTACAAAGCAAATATCGCCACAGCACACTTATAAATGTGCATATGCGTAATACATTCGAACAGGCGTACATATTTACATACACTCACACATACACACACAGTCATTCGTTCGTATGCAAGTATTTTAGCTATTGACGACTAAAACGCCTAGCGACCAGAACACACTTAAGTAGCACCACAATTCGCCTTCGCATTAGCCAAGTCAGTTGTTGCCACGGCCGCCAACAATCAACCAAAAGCACTGAAAATATACGAAGCTACAAACGAATCTCACGTCTACAAATATATATATATATATACATACGTATATATATTTACACAGACACTCACTAGTACAAAATATACCAATACTAATCTACACAGCGGGCATTCGTACATACACACACACGTACATATGTATTTTTGCACAAATTCACAGTTCTGAACATTTTCGTCTTTTTGCGTAGTATTTTTATCGATCGTTCCATGGAAGCATGTAGAAAATTTTTTCATACGTGCGGCGTTTGCACATGTTCTCGGCGAATTGAAAAATGTGTTTCAAATTGCATAAACTACCGGAAATGCACATGTTTATTGCATCGTGTCAAGTCGCTTAAGGTTTTATAATTTTAATATATACATATGTGGGTACATATATATATTTCGCCCCATATTACTAAATGCAAATTTTGGTTACCTTACATTCGATTCACTCGAAACGACAACGACGACTACCAACGAACGGCGAACGACTAAAAGTGACGGCAAATGTTGCACACAGTAAGCACTGTATCTGTGTATGCCTATTCGGTATATATGCATGTGTTGGTCGATTTCACACAGTCATAAACACACACACACACATACACATACTGCGGCAGCGCATGCCGCTACAGCAAACCAGAGAGAGAGAGAGAACGTCAAAGAAAGAGAGAGAACAAAGAGAACAACAGTAGGTAAAAATTGAGTGTTGCCAACCTGGCTGCAAAAACTGAGTTGCCAGGTGGAATACAAGTGAACTGGATTCGTTAAGTTTGAAATGGACCTGTTGTTGTCACGCCTAATCCAAGAATACGAAAAAGAAGCTTGTTGATTTAAGCTCGGCAAATTGCAGCTGAACAAATTACTTGTTATTTACACACATCTGATGTTAAGAGCAAATTTACAGTTACAAATTTGTTGTTGGCCATTACAAGCTGCAGTTTTTCATACATTGTATGACGCATGCCACAATAATGTTGGGGAGGAGCTTGGCCAGCTGCCGCTGTTGCCGTTGTTGCTGTCGTCAATTGTGCGCAATTGTCGTTTAATTGAGTAATTTGAATGAGACGAACGTCCGTATGTTAAATTTTTAAATTCGAATGTTACGCGAGTTGTATTTGTGGCCTTGTACGTGTCTCTTTGTGCGTTGTAAAATCGACCAACAAAAACAACAAAAATCCTAATTAATGAAATGAAAATCTATAATACCCACATTTCGCCTTTGGCTAAGCCCTTGAATTGCGCTTAACGCACAGACACAAATTTGTACCTGTTAAAACCTTCTAGCTCTTATCTCTGGCACGCTGATTAAATTTTTTTTTTTTCAACTTCACGGGCTGTGACGGCGCCTTATCAGCAATTATGTGCTTTTGATAAGCTTCAGTAAATTATTGCCTTAATTCTAATGTTGGTTTTCATTGAATTGCGCTAAGTATATCCGAGTCAGAGCAGACATAGCACTTTTTCAAATTTAACTGATTAAAAATATTTACTCGTTGTTGGCAACGCCGTTCTGTTTGGCTCGTCTATTCACAAAATTACGTCATCAGCGTCCTACTCGAAACAATTTTGTCCAGACGCATTTACAAATGCATTTTCCTTAACGTTACAGAAGTAATACCTGCCATAGAGCTATCTGTATTTGTCAGAATTCGTGGAATTGTGAATCAATTCATTGAGAGTTTTAAATCGATACATGTGAAAAATGCGGTCTCAAAATCTCTCGCCGACAACATGGCGCTCCAAGTAACACAATTGCGTCGAGGCGAAATACATTACTCACTGCGCCCTTGCAAAACCCAAATTTTACAGCGGTGACAGATGGCACAGGTTCACAGGTTAACACAATACTTAAACTTAATTATATTCTTTAGTGATTTTTTTTATAAAATTACTGCGTAAACACACCTTTCGTCGGCTATTGCTGTAGTGTGACCGGGCTCGATAAACGTTATAAATCTTAATAAATATTAGTGTGACTGCATATCAATTATTTAAGCAAGTTGGCAGGCCAATAAGGAATGATATGATGACTATCGATATAATGTGCATCGATACAGTATTCATCGTAGCGGTCGCACGTGTTTACTTCGGTGTTTAAACTTGAACAAGATTCAAGCTCAGAATAGACATTTATAAATCAAAATGCCGCGCTCCAAACGTGATAAGAAAGGTAAAAGCCAGATCAGATATTACTTACAGACTGCCATATATTATTTTTCTATTGATTTTGACTTGCAGTTTCCCTGACTAAGACCGATCGCAAGGGTCTCGCATGGAAGCAACGCATCATCGACGACATTCGCTTTTGTGTGGAGAAATATCCAAATATATTTGTATTCCAGGTGCAGAATATGCGTAATAATCTACTCAAGGATCTGCGACAAGAATGGAAACAAAACTCTCGTTTTATTTTTGGCAAAAATCGTATTATGCAAATCGGCTTGGGCCGCACAGAGGCTGAGGAAGTGGAAACGGGAATACACAAGGTAGGATTGCTATTAAAATCTATAAATTGAAGATATAAAACTTAAATCAATATCTCTTGCAGCTTTCGAAACGCCTTAATGGCCAGGTGGGTCTGCTATTCACGGAGAAAACCAAAGAGGAAGTCCTCAAGTGGGCAGAGAACTATTGGGCCGTAGAATATGCGCGCAGCGGGTTTACGGCCACAGAGACGGTCACGTTGCCAGCCGGGCCACTAGAGGAGTTCGCACACTCAATGGAGCCGCATTTGCGCTCTTTGGGCCTGCCCACCAAGCTGGAGAAGGGCATTGTTACCATATACAGCGATTATACGGTCTGCGAGGAGGGCAAAGTGCTGACGCCGGAACAGGCGAGAATCCTGAAATTGCTGGGCAAGCCAATGGCCAAGTTCCGGCTGACCATGAAGTGCTCATGGACCAAGGCTGATGGTTTCCAATTGCACGTGGAAGATGATGTGGAGGATGAGGACGACAATAAGGCAACAGATAGCCCAATGGAGGAGGAGGAGGAAGACGATGATGAAGAGTAATTAGCTAAGATTTCAATTAGAAATTAAGTTTTATCGATATGTATATAATAATTATATATATAGCTATTACAATTACACGACTATTTACTTAGGCGGATGAGAGATTGCCGCTGCCACTGCCTGCGCTCTTCTTGGTGGTGCGATAGGCGATGACATAGCGCTGGGCCACCGGCAGCGGCTCGGCATAGCCATTCAAATAGGATGAGTCCTCGAAGAGCACCTCGTAATCCTCCGTTGCGGTCTGCGGCAGGCGGTGCACAATGGCCTTGTAGAAGCAAGTGGTTTGTGGATACAGCGCCATGACTAGAGATTAAGAGAGAGAATTCTGCCTTAGCTAAAGTAATTTAATGGGATTCATCCATCGGCTACTCACCCACTGTATCCTTGGAAAAGAGCGCATGTCCGTCTGTCTCTGGATTAGCGCGCATCAGTGGTAATGGAATAACCTTGCGCTTGCTCAGTACATGCCGATCCTTTTGCTCCTCATCTATGTCAATGACATCGTATTTGTTCTGGCGGTGCAGAAACTGCACCACCTCGGCCAGTATCCAGTTCTCCTCCTCGTCGATGCCTTTGGCCAAGGCAGCCACATTGTCGCCAACCTTGGCCACATAGCTGCTCTCGGCAGGAATGGCTCCACACAAAGCTGGTGCACGCTCGCCAGGTTTGCTAACGAACAGGGGTAGCGTCTGAGCCGAGAGCTGCACCATTTTCATGAGAGCGCCACGCCGAATGGCTTCCTTGTTGCCAGCATTGCGTGCCTGGGAATACATGTATGTTACATAAATGCATATATGTATTTCTAGCCATTCCCTTACCTGTATGCGTCTTTCATTTCTTATATTTCGTATTTCATGTATTTTGGCGAGGGCTGCTCGTATTGTTGCCTCTTCCTGTGTTGCTTCCAGAATTTTCGCCTGCAGCAGCGTCTTTAATTTGGGATTAGGATTCTGTTGAGCGCGCACAAGCCCGGCAATGGAATTTTCAGCACGGCGTCTTTCATTGTCCACTTTGTGAATATGTTGTTGAATGTCCTTCAAACGATCCTGTGAAGAAAAGAAACGTTAGCACGAAATTTATTTGTTTTCTTATGTAGTAAGCAGTTAATGTAACTATTATTCACCTGTATTTGCTGGGCAGCACTCTCTGCAGTTAGTGGCATTGTATTTATTTCTCTTTTTTATTATTTGTTTATATTATTTCTGTACGTTAACCAAAAGATGCACTTTTTTGTTTGAAGTATGCTGGAATGACAGCTCAGCCCTATTCGTATTTTTAATTATGCAGACTTAAAATATACTAAATAATGTAGAAAATACTGAAGGAAACTTAACACAGATGTTGTAAGCCTTTAACATTATTTTTATTTACATACATTAAAGCTCGCAATAGTTTAAATAACCAAATACAATTGTCATCTATTTTCACAACATAAGCAACTATTTTTCAGTTTGTAAATCGCTTACAGCAAAAGCCGCAAAAACCACTAGTTTTTGTATATTTTAATACCAAAACGAAGTATTTGTTACACACCTGATAGTTCGATAATATGATAGAACGTTTATCGGTTGACTGCCGCACTTTACGGTGAAAGCTGGGGAAAGTCGTTTTCAAACTTAATGTTAGTGTATTATTTATATTAGTGTTAAATCACAATGTTTACGGCAACGTGTGTCGCGCCTGTCAATATGGCCCTCGTTAAGTACTGGGGCAAGCGGAACGAGGAGCTAATACTGCCAATTAATGACTCCGTCAGCATGACTCTCGATGCTAACGAGATGTGTGCGAAGACCACAATTAGCTCATCGGAGAGCTTCAAAGAGAATCGAATGTGGCTGAATGGCGAGGTGGTGCCGTTCGAGGAGAATGCACGTCTAATGCGCTGCCTGGAGGGCGTGCATCGTCTGGCCCTGGCCAATGGCGCCCACAAGTTTCCGCTCTCCTGGAAGGTGCACGTCGCCTCCTACAACAATTTCCCCACTGCTGCTGGGCTGGCATCGAGCGCAGCTGGATATGCGTGTTTCGTCTATACGCTGGCAAGGCTCTATGATTTGCCTTTGAATGAGGAGTTAACTACAATTGCGCGTCAGGGCAGCGGCTCGGCGTGCCGCAGTTTATACGGCGGATTCGTGCATTGGCAGCGCGGCTCAGCCGCTGACGGCAGCGACTCCATTGCCGTGCAGCTTGCGCCCGCTGAGCACTGGCCCAATATGCATATGTTGATCCTTGTTGTGAACGATGCGAGGAAGAAGACCGGCTCGACCAAGGGCATGCAGCAGGGCGTGAAGACATCCTCGTTGATAGAGCATCGCGCCAAGGAGGTGGTGCCTCAGCGTGTCAAGGATCTGATGGCGGCCATTGATGCCCGAGACTTTGACGCATTCGCCGAGATCACCATGAAGGAGTCGAATCAACTGCACGCCATCTGCATGGACACCTATCCGCCGTGCGTCTACATGAACGACGTCTCCCATGCGATTGCCAACTTCGTGCACGACTACAACGAGACGGTGGGATCCCTCCAGGCTGCTTACACCTTCGATGCGGGCCCCAATGCCTGCCTCTACGTGCTGGCCGAAAACGTGCCCAGGCTGCTGGCTGCCATCCAGCTGGCGTTTCCCAACGATGCCTCACAAAGCGTGGAGTATCTCAAGGGTATTCCAGTGCCGCCGCTTGAGCTGAAGAACGGCCTCAGGGATGCCTCCATTGGCCATGTGAATGCCAAGAATATGCTCAAATACATAATCCATACGAAGATTGGCGAAGGACCTCAGCAGCTCAGCGAGGAGAAGAGCTTGCTCATCGATGGCTATCCACTGACCAAATAGACTCTCGAAATTCTGGATTCCGGGCTCAAATTAGTTTGTTTAATTAATGGTGTTAATTACTAGAAGAATTTCTGGGTAGGTCTTGGGCAACTTCTTATGCAACTCCGTAGATATACATCACTTATTTAACATTTTACTCTTATTTTCTATTGTTGTTTTTATATATACTAATTTATTTTTGCTTTATTTTTACAAATATATATGATTTTTTCCGTTTTTGTTTAAAGATGCATAATTTAGATGCATTTATTTTTCTTTTGAAAGTATTTAACATAAATAAATAAACATTGCTTCACTGTGCATGCAAATTAGAGATGGGAGCGTGATTAGCTCCGCTACGTGCCTTAAAACAGTATCGAATTGTAACGTGACAAAGAACAAAAACAATAACAATAACAAATGGCAAAAGGTGACAATAAACGTCTGCTGACGACATCTACAAACATTTCGAATTTTAAGTGAACAAAATATAGGAAAAAATGTAGAATAAATTAAGAAAATAAAACAAAAATATGTAGAAAAAAATTATAATAAAAGGAAAAAAAATTGATTTTAGAAGAGATTCAAAACAAGTAATTAAAAAAAAAAAAAAACTAAAATATAAATAAAAATTATGTATATAAAAAAATGAATAAATATTTTAAAAAATATATAAAATAAAAATAACAAATATATAAAATTAATTATAATCAGAAAACTCCAAACAAATAAGAATAAGAATCAGAATTTTGTATGCTAGCCAAAATGTAATCAAATTAGTTGATAATTTATAAAAATATTTGTATTTATACGTATACGTAATTTGCACATGACAATAAATGATTTTAATTTAAAAACTGAATTCAAAATAAATTTTTATTTGTTCAGTGCAGCCAATATAGCTCTTTTCCCGTCATCTAGCGGTTGACTGGAATTATAGCCAATATTTAAAAGCTATTTCTAGCTTTTATACCTCCTTATAAATACCCAAACTTTATCAAATAAAAACATGCCACAGTTTACAGTTAATTTATATAATATACACATATATTTATATACATATATATATATATATTTTTTCTCTTACAAATATATATAGAATACTTCTTCGTCTTATACGTAAACATAGGGGCGACCATATGTACATCTAGAACTAAATAAAAATTACTTTTCAAAAGCAATAAAATTAGAGTTGCAGCAAATAAGGCATTGCACGTTAGTATAATTTAAGTTTAAGCAGAAGTTAAATGTTTCTATTATAGTATATATCAAAAATAGGCACTCGCAAGTTGAATGGTTTCCATTAATCAGCCGGTCGACTCACTGCAGTCCGTCAAATGGTCAATTGTTTCGATTACGACATGATTGCTTGGTAGCGCGTCTAAGTCGAAGGTATTCGATGATGCATTAAGTAAAAGTTCTAAAGATATTTCCTGCTCCAAGGCCACTGTCGACAGCAGCACGACACCGCTTTCCGCATCTACAGCCGTTTCGATGGTGTCCTCCATTTCTTGATCCTCTTCTTCTACCTCCTCGGTCTCTTCTGTTTCCGACTCATTTTCGTCCGATATTAAACTCGCCATATACTGCTGCACGGTCTCCTCGGTGTTGGCCTTATGTTATTTGCCCGCTAGCAAGCCCGTGCAGCCAGCTTCCACATGCTCCATGACCTGTTGCTTCAGCTGCGCCACATGATCCTTCAGGGTTTTCACAATGCCCGCCAGATCCGTGTTCTCGCCCTTGAGTATCTTGACACGATCCTCCAGCTTTGAGATGCGCTCCAGCTTGCGTTTGCGACACTTTGAGGCTGCCACGCGATTCCGTTGACGTTTGCGCTCGAGCTTAATCTTCTCCTGATCTGCCATATCGATGGGACTGACTGTAGGGGAAGCCACGGCATTTTGTGGCTCATCCTTGATGACGGGGAAGCCATCTATAAATAAGAAATGCAGATTAGACTCTGCTGGATAAAATCATTTAAAGTAAAGGGTACTCACCGACGCTGGTGTAGGTAAATCCCCCACTGATGCCATTATTCACGGCGGTCATGGTGGCTGGAGCAACAGGCACAGCTGGATTGCTGGCAGCTGCTGCTGGAGCGTTGGTATTGTTGCCCAGAAAGGCCTGCGTATTTTTGCTGGTGTGCAGATTCTGGAGAGCTTCCTCAAAGCCCTTGCCAAAGGCCTCCTGCTCCGAGGTAATGGGTCCCACTTTAGTGGGGAATACTGTGCCCGGCTGTGGCGTTTGCAACATGCCACCAGAGAGTAATATTTTCTCAAGGTCTGGCGTGTTGAGTGTTTTTAGAGGTACATCAGGTGAGTCAATAAGCAGCGGTGCCATTGCGCGCTTGTTCTTCTTGTTGAGGTCGAGGAAAGCTGGACGTTTGCTCACGTTGGGTGTTGAAGTGCTGTTGGGTGTCTGAAATTCCATTGACTCCTCGGTGCCAATTGGATCTGGTTCCGTTTTAGGTACTATCGGTGCGGCGGTCGCGTTACTACTGTTTGTATTGCTGGCGAGTGCAGCAGCGGAAGCGGCAGAAATTTTCATGGTTTTTTTTTCCTTTGAATATGACGTCAGACTGATTACAAAAAGCGAAAGAGAAAAAACACAATGCAAATACTAGTGGGTCGCTGTTGTCGTGATAACTTGTTTTAGACGATGACTCATCGCTGCCCCTTACCCGCCCGCCCGCATTCTATACAATCTCAAATACAAATGTCGTGAATGACGAACAAGTGTTTTGACCTTACTTACCTATTTCTAACGAAATGTAATTTTACCGGCAATTAGTAACTTTTTTCAATTAATAGTTCTATATATAGTTATAGTTCTTAAAAAGAGTTTAAATTTAATAACAATTTAAACGTAAAGGCAATTGCGTTGTATTTTGTTGGTTTTGCTATTCACAGTGAAGCACTTTGATGTTGCCACATACATTTAAAATCGGAGTCAGCTGTTTTTACCAAATATCGATAGGAGTTTGAGATATAACTGTGACTATCGATATTGTCGCTTCTTCTTCCTCTTCTTTTCCGCTGTGCTGTCAAAAACGTAGGTCGCAAATAAGCTAAATAACAATTTTAATTCTACTCAAAAATGTATTTACCAAAGCCATCGGCTTCTGTCTTGATGCGAAATGAACGAAATAAACCATAAATTGTGTTCTATAATGTATATTTTTTGTTTTCATGTTGTGCCTCTTACTGGCCGGCCGTCGACTTCTGCCGCTGAAACAGTTTGATAATTCGCAATGGCCAAGTCCAAGAATCACACAAATCACAACCAGAACAAGAAGGCCCATCGCAATGGCATCAAGCGCCCAATGCGCAAACGCCACGAGTCCACCCTGGGTGTAAGTAGAAATAAAATATAAGAGCCGATCGTAATAATCTGACATATTCTGTATTGATCCACAGATGGATGTCAAGTTCTTGATCAACCAGCGATATGCACGCAAGGGTAACCTGTCCCGCGAGGAGGCAGTCAAGCGCTACAAGGAGCGCATTGCTGGCCAGCAAGGCAAGCCCAAGCCCGTTAAGTTGTAAATTCCTGGCCGCATTCAATATTGCTTTGAGTGCAAATCGTCTTAGAGAATAAAGGAAAAACATTTAACGAATATACATAAATCTTGTGATTTGCTCGTTTCGATTAGTGGGAAGTGGTATTAATAATTTGCTCCTTCGATTAGTAATGGGAAGTGATATTAATCTTATTAGCTTGGGCCATCATGACAACTTGTGCTTTGTTTTAAAACACAATGCAGCTCCAATTTATTCTTAAGAATCATGTGAAAAAGTAGTGCAGTTATTTTTTATAGCTAAAAAGGTTCAAAAATAGTTAAATTTGCGAAATTTGGTGCTAACAAATTTGTATATCGATAATTGCTGCGCGCTTTGGTAATTGCGCTTGGCCATATTGTGCACGTTTTGGCATTTATCAATCTGGCAACATTCGGTTCGTATCAGACATTGCCAAGCAAACAATTCGGCGACTAGCCAATTGTATGAAAATTCGTAAACGCGTCGCCCATTGTTTGTTGGGTAGCAAACGGCAGCGAACGTAGAACTGTTGTTCGGTCGCCATATATGTAACTTAATTTAATAATAGTACAATTTATAATAGAGTGTGAAGATATTGTTTCATAATTGTATTTTAATATGCAAAACGCCAATTATGTAAACCGTGAATATCTGCTGCTTAAATTCAAATGCAAATAGTGAAAGAATCATTTTTCGCGCAGTGTGCTGCTGCGAATGCTTCGTGCTGCCCGTCTATATGTACGTGAATATGTACATATATAATTTTTATTGTGTGTTCGTGACAGTTTCTTTCAATTATTTATAACCGACATATTAAATTTTAACTGTTAAAGTGCTGATGCTATTGAAAATAGTGTAAGAGCCAATGCGGGCGTAATTCTAATCACTTTTTATCGACGTTTCATTGTCGCACACAGCGACACACGTGCGTGTATACATACGGACAGAGCTACACACATACTTATAAGTACATAGACACACACACTCACACCTACAGGGCAGCGCTCAGCTGTGCTCAGCTGTCGTTTGTTGTCAATGTGTCTGATCCTGCCAGAGTGTTTTGTTTTTGCGCGGCAAATTTGTATAACTGGCTATCGGAACTACAATAGCAATAACAGTAACAACAACAACAATTGATTGATTTAACCGGTGAGTGAGATTGATATGAATCAATAATATCTTTACTGATGAAGAGTATTTAAATCTGAGCGAATTGCAAATGTCTTATTTAGTTTGATTGAAATCCAAACAACTAGCCATAGCAAATATTCCACAGGCACGGCACGAATTGTCTGTTTTGTAGAATTTGTGCGCCGTCATCAGTTCGCATTAACTAAGGAGGTGCTAATTGATTTAAAAACATTGTCATTTGTGTGAGGAATCAATTCCAAGATTTAAGTTAACAAAAATACAAAAAATTCTATTTATTTATTCAAATAGCAAGTACAGTAGTGTAGGAAATATATTAAAGTTTATTTTGATTCCTATTTTGTAGTTTAAACATTTATTTATTTTACCTTATTTTATGTTTTACATAATTCAATTTAGCCTTGCTTTATTTCTGTTTTAAGAATTTGCTTTTCTGCCTAGTCATTTGTGGCTAACGAGTATTTAATAGACGGAATTGCAAATGAATTACCTCCCATTGGTGATTGGGGAGGGAGGGGAACACTCCCGTAAAGTCCACAGAGTATATACCTTTGTTGTCATTCGTCATAATTGAAATGAATACGTCTTAATGCCAGCGCACTCGAAACTAAGCGCACTTTATCTTTGTTTCTGTGCCAGTTTCTATTTACCAACTGGGCTTATCTACATACAAATGGCACGATAAGAAAGCTAGTTGTGTAGATATGTACAGACGTACGACTCTATATATATGTATATATATTTTGTATGTTTGTCACTCTGCTACTATCAATCGGGTGGCGTTGCGCCTTGTCAATGCTTTGCTAAGATTGCAATTTCTTATTTTGATTAATTTGCCAGTGTCAATAATTGGCAAATTTTTATAAATTAGTATAAATTTATATATAATAAAATATAAACAGGCAAAGAGACCTCTAATCAAAGATCTGAGCATATATAAGTATGTGAGAATAATTATAAATTTATTTTTTTGGATCGTCTAAGAAGTTTGGAATATTTATGGCAGCTATAAAAAAATATATAAATATTAATACATTCAATATTAAAAAATATATATAAATGTAGATATATATAAAATGTAAAACATAAATTTATATATTTATATTATAAATAATAAATTTATATAAATTTATAATTTTTAAATAATAAGCTATGTAACTTTATACCCTTCTATATTTTTTATATTTATATCTCTATTTTATATCTATATATATATATATATATATTCTGCCTAAACTCAGCAACTTTTCAAGCTACCCTCGTATGACTTCATTCACTATGAGGAGTGCCCAGAAATTAGCTCGAGAAACAGCTGTAAACAAAGCTTGAAAAGCGTATTATGAGAATCGAAGAGGAGAGCCGTGTGTGTTTATTTGCAATGCAACAAAATTTGTTTGTTTACGGAGAACATGCATACAAAAAAACCTAAATATTTACAAACATTACCATAAAAATGAATTGTTATGCGAATCGCATAGTAGGGTTGCATTTACATTGTTTCTTATGTGAATAGCTCTCCTTTCTGTCCCTCCTACCTATTAGCGACTCAATCTTCTAGGGTATATTGGCTACTTTCAAATACATGTCTATTAAATATCCTATCAGATTAATACGATCAATAACAAATCACAAATTGATGTTAATTTCTTAAAATTAATAAATCAAATCAACTTGAGATAAGCATTGAGCGAAAACTTTGTCAGTTGCTTTCGAAACTCTGCGAGTGACAGAGATACATTAGATGTGCGCGGTTTAGTGATATTTACATAGATTTCTAGTGCTTTATCAAAATATACATATACATAATGATGGACAATCTGCCAGTTTATTCCATATCACATTTTATGGAATCCCAAGTGCTAAGTGAAACTACGAGAGTAAGTTGTATTCCATGTCAGCTATCAAATTATACGAATGAGTCAACAGTTGCTTAAAAAAGAGAACGTTTGTAGATGATACTTAATACTTTTATGTATATACGTTTTCTATATTATATATATGCAAGCTGCAACAAAGTTTGTGAATAAGAAACCTCAGCAGATGGAAAATGTGGCAAATAGGGAAAGAAATCAGCTAACAGCTGTTTTTTTGCTGTTTTTTCTATGTTTATTTTTCATATAAAAGAAAAAGGGTATTTTAAAGTCTGATATCATCAATTTGTTAAATCATTTATTGCTATGCCTTTGGGTTGACCTGGCAACTAGCTTTCAGTAGTGGCAACCGGAAAAGCTCAAAGCAATGACTGTTTTCCATCTACTACCTGTCAATATTTTCAGCCTACTGTAAGCTATAAAAATCTGAGGTTTAATGAACTAAGTTTAATGCTAGTCGATGATACTACATCATCATTGTTTCGACTTTGCTCGTTTTTGTTGTTTTTCGTCGTCTCTGCCTTGTCTATTCTGGGCATTGTTGATAGACCGATGGCAGACAGACGGGCACTAATTTCTCTCAGTTGTATAAAAATAATTATATATTTGTGCACTTACATATATATATATATATATATACAAGATATATATAGACGCAAATAAAAATATGTTATATATACATAATTTTTTTATATTATACTATTTATGATATATGTATTTATATATATTTCTGTTAATAGGTATTGTTTCTATGACTTTAGAATTGCTTCGTTTTAAATTATGGCATTTGTTTTTAGTACAATAATAAACTTAATAAAGCTATTAATTTAAAATATTTCGCGCTGCTGCTTACAAATTAGCAGAACTCGTAGCAAATCCAGCAATTTGTGATTGCTATTAAATTATAAAGACGCCTATTATTTTATATTATAGTATATATAAGAAAACATTTTAAGGCTGTCTTTGGTATGGAAATCATTATGAAAATAGTTTTTCTCTTTTTTTATAATTATATATAGTACATATATGCGAATTTCTATATCTAGGTATCTGAAATCGTAATTGTTTTGATGACGAATACCTCAACTTCTTTCTTCGCCTCAAAGTATGCTTAATTTTTTTTCAATTAATTTTGAAGTAAAATTATGAAGCTTGCCAGCTGTCTTCATAGATGATCAAACTTCCTTAGCAACAGTTCATTTCATCTTACACATAGGTAAAATAGAGAGCCAATCTATATTATTTTTGCAGTATTATATTATATTTTACTATATACACTATAGGTTAATTATATCTGTGACATTTTAGATATTTTCTGGTTGAGTAATTTCATATAGATTATTATTTATTGTTATTTAGTATTTGTGTAAATCACACGTTCAATTGCACGTTTCCATGACAACTAAAATAATAATAATAATAGAAGGGCTATGTCCAATTCCAAGTTACTTACGTAGATTTTGCAAAGGGGTTTACAGATGCGGCAAACAGGTGAACAAAGCCAATCAGATTAAGAGACTTGCTTAAATAGAGTGTATACATAGTGTATACATAGTTAACAGTATGTTATGCATATGTTAACTATAGATATTAACAATATGTTATGCATTAGTTAATATTATGTTATGCCTATGTTAACAGTCTGTTATCTCAGCTACAGTAATCCGTGTGAATGTGCAGTCAAATTCTCTTCAATTTCTCTCATACGTTCAAACATAACTGTGTACATATTTAGTGTACACTTTGTCAACATAAAATGTTTTTTTTTTTTTTGCTTTTGTGTAGACAGTCAACTGGCGACGTTATCAGTCAACGGGATCTGACTTAACTTAACGAATACTATATGCCAGACAATGAGCAAGTGGGAGAGAGAGAGAGAGAGAGAGAGAGAGAGAGAGAGAGACTGTTGGCTGTCTGCGAGAGCTGCTGTGCGTAAATTGGATGTTCCTTTCCATCGTTCCACCAACAGACAACAGTTATTACGATAACTAAATATAAGTGCAAAAGTATTTAGTAGCCGTAGTGATTGCTCATTTTGGACGCCAGCAATAGGCGTGGGTGTGTGGGTGTTTCTATGTGTGTAGTCGTACCTAAGCGCCGTTAATGTTTTGCTAAATTCGTGTATTTTTATCAAAATGAATAGGTTGGGATCAGCTCGACTAACTGATGACCTGGAATTAGAAATTGTAGAGGAAATGTTAGTAATATATAAATTGAATATATTACTAATTTATATAGTGTAGTAAAATATCATTGCTTGTTACGAAAACTCACCTGAACTTGTCATACCCCTCTCTGGCATTAAGTTCGCTTACAGGGTATGCGAAACGAAGAGAATGCTAGGCGCACATGTTGCGAGCTGCATTATTTGCTGTCGCTGCCTGTCCAGAAGCCCGGGCATTGCCTGCGGTTAGTTTTCCAGCGGTGCGTGTTGCGTGTGCTCGACAGCAGCTCGACGGGCTTTAAATAAAAATAATATTTAAAAAAAATGAAACGGAATTAGAAATAATATTTAAATCCGTTCAATCTGTGTGTGTGCTTACAAAAACCTTAATTGGTATCAAAAAGGTTATCAGCAGCGGCAAATATTTGATCGGCGCATGCAAATAATTGCCACGAACCGTATAAGCTGCGCTAAACGGAAACGATTCGCCATTCAATGTTCCGCAATTTAACTGTTTGTCGTGTATTAAATGTGCGCTTAAGTGTATAAACAAAAGCACATCAAATAAACTGAAAGAAAGCTTTGCAAAATGGGTCGCACACCCAAATTGGATCAGTTGGGGCGCGCCTACTCGGAGATGTCGCCACTGAATCCGCCCTCGTCGCCGAACTCCGGCGCCACAACGAGCTCCGGCCGGGAGCGTCACGATTCCGGCGGCTACGGCAGCATATTTCCGTTCGGCTTCTTTCGCAGCTCCTTCGGTCGGAGCAACAACTCCGTGCAGGTGGGTTGCCGCTCGAACCATATGTTTTCACGGGCTTATCTGATAAGCAAAGATATTTTGGGTTAACTTGGGTAAACTAAACCAGCCAGACAGACGGCAGTCAAACTAAACATATGTTTTAGTGTATATATACATGTATGTTCCTTATGTATACAGTTTACATATATATATTTTTATATATATTTGTGTGATGCGCACAATCGTACGCTGATTAGAATTCTACAAAATGTAAGTCGATAGCAGCAGACCGCCGTCATAGACATTTGTAGCTTTTTGTGCATATATAATAAGTTTTTTTGTAAGGTCTGCTTATAATTGCTAATTTCCTAACTGATTAGCCAAAAGGTTTGTTTTTTTTTTTACGAATTTTATATGAAAATACAATATAAATACAGGGCAGCCCAGCCCTGGTCATTTAGTTTTTACATGCAGCCTGAAAGTATGCAGCAGTTAATATAATTTCTGGATTGAGGGCCAAATTTAAAAAGAACTTAAGAAAGAAAATATTAAAATTTGAATACTATTTTTTTTATAAATACATCAAATATATATGTTATTGAGCAGGAAATATTTATATATATCTATATCAATTTGAAGTGACTGAAAATGGTATCTATAGGTAGCAAGTGACAGGTTATACCTACAAGGAGTTTCTATAAGTAGAATCTATAGATGGTATGAATGGATAGTATCATAATGGATAGTAACTTAAGGTAGTATCTAAAGATAGTGAGTTTTTATACTATAGATATTATCTATATATAGTATAATAAATTTGGTAGTATCTTTGGATAGTATATTTCGATAGTTTCTATAGATAAAGATTCTATAGATAGTATTTAGTGATAGTTTTTTCAGTTAATATCTTTATGTTAGGATTGTATTAGTTAGGAATAGTATTAGATAGTGCCTTTAGGTAGTATCTATACAGATAGTATCAATTGTTATTATTTATATATATAGCTATCTATCATTATGTATTTTATATAATATTCTATAGGGCCCACTCCAAAGGAGACTTCTAGACATACTTTCACGTGTAAAGTTCATTAACGACTGCTTTTCAGTCACATTTTTAGCTAGTTTGGGGAAGTTGAGAGAGGGAGAGAGGGAGAGTCATAAACAATAACATAAGTAATGAATCTGCGGTAATTTATCGCACCGAATCTTTCCAGCTCGCTGAAGCTGTAAATTACTATTGACACACACTGTTAGCAACAATAAAGTTTATTGTGGGCTGTCATAATGGAAGGCAACATTCAAAGCAATCGCCCTCGACGGGCCGCTTCACTTCAAGTCGCTGTCTTTGATTCAGTTTTGTTTGTTACGCAGCCTGGAATGGTTCGGCGCGTCGATTCCCGAAAGTGTGAAAATAATTACCAACAAAAACAAAAGGAGAAGAAGAGGGATAGAAAACTTTTCCAATTTGCAAATAGGAAATAGACGCTGTTTCAACACTCTTGTTTAATATCCGCTGCTTATCTGCGCGCTTATCGAGCGAGTTCTGATAAATTCTCGTGTTTGTTCAATTAATTAAAAGTCAAATGTAAACTGCCTGGCGCCGTGCACTTTCATCCATATATGGAACATGCATGCAGCTTCCAGCAGACAGTTCACCAAGAACGCCACTGGCAAGCGGTCGAGCTAAAGTCTTAAATAGTTCCTTGTTTCTTCTTGGACTTTATTTATTTTTCTCGATCAACTGGAAGCTGTAAAATACCTTCAAAACGGAACTAAGCGGCGAGAGTTTAACCAAAATGTTCAAAGCCCGTTTGAAAACGCATCCGGGCGAATCCGAGGTGTGTTAAGAAATTAAGTTTAAAATTAAATTGAAATTAACTAAAAAGTTTCAAGCTGAGAGCTTTTTATTCAGCTATAATCTGTGTTTAATATATATACGCGATAAGCTAATGATAACCAAACGATGAGTGCATCGGGCGTATGTGTATATATATAAGTTTATATATGTTCTTTGCTTAAGATAAACTATAAGATAAGTGCAGTGGATATGCCAGTTAAGGGCTATATATGCGGATGAGTGCAGTTTGAATCTGTATGAAACAACCTTGACTTCAAAATTATGAAATATGAAAGGAGAGAAACTAAGTTTAGAAGAAATTTTAGCAAATTGTAGCTCTAACAGATATATCTAATATATTTTTATACTAATCTATATAACCTCAAAGATATCATCAGACTTTTGAGCTCACCTTTGACAGTTGGTCAGCCTCAGTTCTGATCTCCAGCAAGACCTCTCTGAAGTTCTCTCTTAATAGACCCCTATGCCATATAGACAAACCCCTTTCTGCTCTACACAAATCCTCGTTTCTATTCCCTTTTTGAATGTCATTTCACTTAATTGAAGTTGAATCAACAATTGGTTTTGACTTGATCAATTGAATATGCAGTCAATTAGACAAGGCAAAGCACCAAGCGTTCAATTGTTGTTGTTCAATCATAAGTAAATGTGGAAACAAACTGCTGCAAATGCAGAGCAAACTAAAGAAAGAACTTTAATAATAAGCGTACGAAACATGTCATATGTGAGCTGAGCATACTTAATAACTAATCAGTTGGCCCAGGCGGCAGCTGCTGCAGCTCTCTTTCCATAGCCCGAGGGCCCCGTCAACTCGCAAAGAAGCGATAAAAAAGAAAGAAAAAGAACTCGCGACTCGCATACAAAAGAAACAGCAGAGGAGGAGGAACGACCATGCAGCCGAATGATAAAGCGCCAAAGCTTAAACAAAAAGCAACTGCAAAGCCATCAACGTCAGCAGCTGACCCAAAGGCGACTGCGGCAGCCGTAACCAGTTCAACAGACTCCAAGGCGTGCAAACAGCGCACAATTGGGGCTTTAGTGCGTGGCCTGCACGACACGGGTACACATGATCTGCAGTCGCTGCATCGGCCGCTGCTCGAATGGGAGGACCGTCGTGATCTGCCCAGCTCCAAGTCGACGCCCAACACAAGCTGCCGTACGCTGCATCGCCAGGGCGGCACAGAGATGGCGCCGCATGGATCCCTGCCGCGTCTGGTCATCAACATCGAGAGTTCCGAGGCAATGTCAGTGGATGCAGTGGGCAGTGGCAGCAATCGCAATACGCTTTCGCCCTCGCCCTCACCCACGCCCACGCCAACGCGCTCACTAACGCCGGACTGCCATGGCCGGGAGCTGAATGGAGATGCGTGCAGTGGCAGCTGCAGCGATCATCAGGAGCTCAGCACAACGCCCAATACGACGCGGCGTTTCAGTCACTTCAATCTGGCATTGCGTCGCTTCTCCCACATCCATGTGAATGTACTCACCTTTGATATCTTTTTACCTTTTATATCCCTCTCTCGCTCTCTTTCTCGCCCTCTCCTTGTTTGGCTGGCTTCTTCTTTGCTTCTAATGCCCTACTCCTCTCCATACCTATATAACCCGTCCTGGTTCTATAAATGCAACATCTAAAAATAAACATGCTATGCAACTTTTTCTTCTTCTTCTTCTTGGTGTTGTTGTTTGTTGTCGTCGTTCATTGTTGTTTGTTGCATTGCGCTCCTGCTGTCGCCTATGATCCCAAACAAGTTGAGTGTTCTTGCCTTGCCGTTCTTCAACTTCTTGTCTAACCAATCGTAAAACAATTAAAACCTTTAACAGCTGCCTAAACTTGAAACAAATACTAAAGTTTGACAACTAAAATATGTGTTTTTTTTTTGGTATTTTTACAAGTTGCAATTGTGCAACGTAATGGCTGAGGTGCGTGCTGGCTGCAAATAACCTTTAACATATTAAATATACTTAGGAGCGTCATGCGATAAACAAACAGTAGTTAAAGCTTACTTGCTGGCTAATAGTAATACAGCCACTTGATAAAGCAACGAAATTAACTTCTAATTGGTAATCGGTTATGAAATGTCTTCTGGCTATCTAAAACTGTCCATCAAGGGGCTATTTCTGACGCGTGAAATGCTTCGACTATAATGTATTAGCTTTAAGTAAATATGGCTAAAAGCGGGAGGGGAAATTTCTAAGTATTACCATTATTGGAAATATTATAAATTTTACTATTACTATTGATCATCTTTATATTAAATATTATTGATACAAATATTATTATTATTAGTATTTTATAATCTATTACTATTATTAGCATTCTATATTACTATTATTATAATTCAATATTTTTTTTAAATTTTATTATAATTACTACAATTATTATTACTGGTACTATAATTACTCTTAAACAAGTAAGAATCTTACAGTCGGACCATGCCGACTGCTTAATACTTATTCATATGCATTCATATTACATAAATTCAAATTCTTTATAAAGCCTTGCCGAAGAGTTCGTATTCCACATTCCCAGTTTCAAGTATCTACTTTCTGAACATTACATACAAACCAATATACCCCTTTCAACCTGCTGAGCGAGTATCTAACTTCTGAAATTGCACTGGCTGCATTGACCTTCAGCATAGAGACAAGATTCTATTAGCATAAACATGTCTGGGATACGAAACCCGATTGCCGCTTCTCGCCGAGCTGTCATAACGCAGCTCATTCATCTGCCGATCAGAAAAATATATATCATTAGCTCATTAACAACAATAATAATTAATGATGATTGTGGCTTTCACATATGCAAAGATTTGACACTTAATTGGATTTCTTAAGTCTGAGAAACATTAATCAAGCCGCATTTGTATGCAGTTGACCCAAATTTAAGGTGATTTTTTCTGCTCTTGACCAAAGCCAAAGACAACAACCACAATAACAACAAAAAATCCCCATTTTCATGCGAACAATAACAATAACAGTAACTTATGCAGTTTCTTTGGCTGAGCGCAAAGAATTTATTGTCTACGTTTATTCAATTTGGCTGAAATGTTTCCTTCAATTAACTAATGGACTGCGCCACGCGGAGCCCGACAAGCAGCAGAAATTGTATTTTTAATTGATTCGCAATTAACGAATGCAATGGAATTATACTAAACAACGATACTAACTAAGGTTGGTCGGAGCGGCGTGCTACGTGTGCGGTTGGCCTTTGCAATGCCAAAGAGAAACTTTGTTTCTTGTGTGCGACAGTGTAGAGGGGGCAGCTTAAGAGCAGAATTCCAGCTAAACAGCATTGGTCATTGGTCACCTGGTCATTGGTCACATCTCCCGCAACATTTTAGCCAGTTAGTCAGTCGGTGGCAGTGCGTGCTTGCGGCAAGAGCGTGCGTGGCGAATGTGCAACGGCCATTGATTGCTCTAGCCAAATTGGCAAACGAGTTTAAGTGGCAAGCAAAAAAAAAAAAAAAACAACAAAAAGCTAAAAACAAAATCGAAAACAAACTAAATTACAGCATTTCATAGTGCGCGCGCGCGCTTTGAGCATCCGCAGATACACAGATAGATCTCTAACTCGCTGCACTCGGTGTGTCTGCTTACATGTGTAGCTATTTGTAATCAGTGACGAGTTTTGGGCAGGCGGCCGGAGTGAGCGGCGACTTGATAAGCGAGACGACGTTACCCGACACCCAGCCACCAGCACCCGACTAACCAAGCAGCACGACCAACCGACCCAACCGACCAACCGACCAAGCGCCCGACCACCATCCAATAACAGCCGCAGCTTGCACATGGCTCGCATTCGAAGGCAATCCGTCGAGCCGTGCAGAAGCATTCTTCGAGCAATAGTTGAAAATTAATACAAAAATTCATATAAATCTATAGACGAACAATAAGAGAAACAACAATGCAATTTATTCCAGTTAATTAAAGAATTGTCGGCGTTCTTTCCGCTCTTTTGCTGCTCGACTACGCGTGTATCTAGTCTCGCATTGCATTGTAAATCATGAGCTGATAAAAACAGAAGTGAAGTGAACTTGTTGTCTTGAATAAACAACACATAAAAACATTTCGTTTACAAATATTTGAGATCAACTAGAGCCAAGTTCGTGTGCAGTCTCGCCAAAATGAAACTATCCAAAAGTCTGGATGAGTTAATCTTGAGCGCATCGCGTTTGAGCTTAAACAACTTGCGTTCTCCCACCAAGAAGAAAGCCAAAAATGTTCGTATTTATTCACGATTAATCAAACACAGCTAAGCTAATAGCGGAATTAATATCAATATTTAAGCGTGCAATACATATTTAACTGATTTTCGGCAGGTGACGCAGAGCTGGGTTTACTTACAAAAAAAGAAGAAAATAAATTAAATAAAATGAATGAAAATACAAAAATAAAAAAAAAAGGTTTTTAGAATTTGAAAAAATACTTTAAAATTTTTTTAAATATTTATAAGATGTAGAAATATTATAATAATATTATATAATAATAATGAAGATATCAATTTTATGATTATTTAAATTGATATATTTATAATAACAAATTTAAATGCTAAATATATTTTTATATAATTATTTAGATTTTATTTATAAGAAATTTTGAATAAATATTGTATTTTATATTTATTAAAATTTTATTTTGTACTATATTATTTTTCGTAGTTTTTAAAATATTTTTATTTTAAAATTTTAAGAGATATTTTTAATATTGAATTAGTTTTTTTTTATAAAATAACTAAATATATTAGTTGATACATATATTATTTCTTTTTAATTTAAAGTTAATTTTAAAAATTAAAATTAAAATAAATATTGAACAATTTTAATGTTATAAACATTTTAATAATTTAACAAAAATATCTAAAACAAATTCACCAAGTTTAAGACTACTTAAATTTAAGCAAAAAAATCGTTAACTGCTTAACTGTAAAAAAATCAGATACTAAAAAATATATTGATGTATTTTGTGGCGCTCGCTTGTGACGCTTTAATGCGTATTAGCACTTAACGCTGTTTGATAGCCATGTCTATAGATGTACTTACACACACACGCACACACTCCCATTTAATAATAATGAAAAAACCTTACACTTACTAAGATGAAACCTTAACGCTTCAGTGTTTACAAAACATTTATTATTAAAAAATTTTCACGCCTCGAAAAAAAAAAAATTGAAGCAAAACAGAAAACAAAATCCATTCGATGCGTCTCGGACGCATTTCCTATACTTTGACCAGACTTGGTCTCAGTCGACAGCTTAATTTGGCTGATTTATACAATATTTAGATATGTCTATGAGAGCAAAGCTACTGCAAAACGTGAATGGATATCTATTTTGGCAGAGCAAATACTCCTAATCTCATTTTTTTTGGGGCTATCATAAAACGTGAAGACAAACAGTGAAACCAAATTCTATGTAAATTTAATAAAAGCAGAGAGAATCATCAAAAAAGAAAATCCCATGCGTATGCAATGTTCATAAAGGAGTTAAAAGTGACTATAAAATATGTGGAGTTTGTGAATAGAACTCTGATTCAACTCAAAATCTATCAATCTATATACATATACATATGTGCTGGATCAGCAGCATATTCTATATGTTCAATAAAATACTAGTAGGACATATGAACACATGTTGGACATATGTATGTCTGTCTGTATTCCTCTATGGTCTGACTATATCTTTCGGAATGTTAAACGTTTATCACAGAGCTGTCACAGTAAGACCTCTTGAATAAAACACTGACCAGCTGTATATATTTCTTTAAACAAAATCTTATCAATATTGGAAAGATTTTATATATATTTTATATACATATTATATGTATATTTTTGTTCCTTATTTAAAATATGATCATATGCAAATATTACAGATTTCACGCTTCTCCCGATCACTGCTGGCGCCTCTGCCTTAAAGGGTATTTTACCTACGATAATTCCTGCTCATTTGAGGTCTTTCGTAGGCGCCACTATCGATACATTTTGCAGCTAAGACCACACATTAATTATTTAGACAGCTCGCTGTCTTCGATCGTCGATGACAGACAGAATGGACATGACATATTTCGGCTGAGTTGACAGTCGCAAGTTTATCAATTAAATTCGCTGATCTTGAGCACACGATATGCGTTCCTTATCAATCTGACATTTTATCTCTGACATTCGAGTAATCGATCTTAATATGTTTACTCATTTAGTAATGATTGCTGTGATTCCAGCTATAAATTCAGCTTTATTCGGTTAAATCTACCAGTTTAGTTTAAGCGTTTGGTTGGAATATACATACATAAATATAGGAAATATAAGGGAAAATAAGAAAATTAAGCAAAATGTTTCCCTATAACCTATGTAAAGATGTAAATGCCTCGCATATTTTAACATAATTTAGTTAACATTTAGTGTTGGTAATATGTATTATCCTTTATATACATCCTTAACGCTTGGTGCACTTGAATTTCTTTGAGTGTAGTTTATCAAACACAAGACTCTGTTCTTTTAGCATGTGAGTTGTGTGTTCACATCTTGTATGTTGATTTATATTTAATTAAAATATGTTCCTGCTTTAACGTTACGCAATTAAAATCGAGCTCCCGCCCCCGAGACCCCCCAATTAAGTTGAGCAAATAAAAAACTAAAGAAAACTGCATGGAATTTGATTAATCATTTAAAACATTCATCAATTGATTGTGCGAGAGATAATGAACTCTACCCTATTTGTCTTCGTCTAGAATATAAATCGATACGGAGATTCCATGGGTTCCCTCGGACATCGCGCAGTCCTGCAATACATCGACAATAATGATATATCCGGTCTACGCGCCATACTCGATAGTCGTCATCTAACCATCGATGATCGCGATGAGGTGAGTGAATGATATAACATCATACATATAAACCGTAACTAATATGCTTATCCTTTATAGAACTCTACGACGGTGCTTATGGTCGTGGCCGGACGTGGTCTGACTTCGTTTGTGCGTGAGTTTTTGGCCCGTGGCGCTGATGTGCAGGCGGAGGATCTGGACAACTGGACGGCGCTGCTGTGTGCCACGCGCAACGGGCACCTGGATGTGGTGCAACTGCTGCTGGATCATGGCGCTGACATAGAGCATCGCGATATGGTAAGCGAGTGCAGATCTCGGATATACTTAAGATATTCACGAGCTGCTTGCAGGGCGGTTGGACTTCCCTGATGTGGGCGGCGTATCGAGGACACACGGATCTGGTGCGCCTGCTGCTGGACAAGGGTGCCGATGGCAATGCTCATGGCAACTACCATTTGGGCGCTTTGCTCTGGGCGGCTGGCCGTGGCTTCAAGGACATTGTGGAGCTGCTGGTGCAGCGCGGCGCCAAGGTCAATGTGGGCGACAAGTACGGCACCACGGCGCTGGTGTGGGCCTGTCGCCGAGGCAACGTTGAGATTGTGGACACGCTAGTCAAGGCTGGCGCCAATGTGGACACCGCCGGCATGTACTCATGGACGCCACTGCTGGTGGCTGCCGCCGGCGGCCACACGGACTGCGTCAGCTCACTGCTGGAGAAGAAGCCCAATGTGAATGCGCTGGACAAGGATGGCATGACTGCGCTGTGTATAGCCAGTCGCGAAGGCTTTCAGGACATTGCAGCTTCCCTGATAGCAGCTGGCGCTTACATCAATATCCAGGATCGTGGCGGAGATACGCCGCTGATACATGCCATCAAAGGCGGACATCGCACGGTGGTCGAGGCGTTGCTCAAGAAACATGCCGATGTGGATATTCAGGGCAAGGATCGCAAGACGGCCATTTACACGGCCGTGGAGAAGGGCCACACGCAAATTGTCAAGTTGCTGCTGCTCACCAATCCCGACCTGGAATCGTCGACCAAAGATGGCGATACGCCGCTGCTGCGTGCCGTTCGCAACCGAAATCTGGAGATTGTTCACATGCTGCTCGATCGCAAGGCCAAGGTGACGGCCAGCGACAAGCGTGGCGACACCTGCCTGCACATAGCGATGCGCGCGCGCTCCAAAGCAATTGTGGAGGCGCTGCTGCGCAATCCCAAGCACAGCCAGCTGCTCTACCGCGCCAACAAGGCCGGCGAGACGCCCTACAACATCGACTCGCTGCATCAGAAGACCATTTTGGGTCAAGTGTTCGGTGCGCGGCGGCTCAATACGAATGAGGACTCGGAGGGTATGCTGGGCTACGAACTGTACTCGTCTGCTCTGGCCGATGTGCTCAGCGAGCCCACCCTAACCACGCCCATTACCGTCGGCCTGTACGCCAAGTGGGGCAGCGGCAAGAGTTTCCTGCTGAACAAGCTGCGCGAGGAGATGAACAACTTTGCCAAACAGTGGGCCGAGCCGCCGACCAAGACCAGCAGCCTGCTCTTCTTCGTCTGCCTGCACATATCGCTGCTGATCGGCACGATTGTGGGTCTGAGCACGTGGTCCGTGCTCTGGGGCGCACTGGCTGCCATCATCTTCCTGGTGCTGGCTTACCTGTTGCTGGCTGCGGCCAAGTACTTCAACTACCAAATGGACATGTTTTGGGCCTACTCCGTGCTGCATGCGCTGGAGAAGCGCATGACACGACTGCGCCTCATACTCCAGGTGACATTCTGCCATCCGCCCGGCCCGCAAGCCGACTCCCAGCCCAAGCCCGTGCGCTTTCACTTTGCGGAAGCGAGCAGCGCCTCGCCCACAGGCGATGGCGCCGTGGCGCACATGCTGGCTTCCCTGCTCGATGCCATAGGTGGGTAGCTACATACTACTATATATTTATAATTTAATTTCTATTTGCTTTGCCAGAGTCCCACTATGGCTGGCTGTCCACGCGCCTGTATCGTGCCTTCCGGCCCAAGTGCCTCAAGATGGATGTGGGCTGGCGCTGGCGTCGCATGTGCTGCCTGCCCATTGTGCTGCTCTTCGAGCTCGGCCTGATCACCCTAGTAGCGGGCATAGCCCTCATAGTCGCCTACTTCACGCACGCCAATGACGTTGAGCGTGAGCAAATTCTAGTCGCCGTTTATGTGATAGCAGCGGTCCTAGTGACGCTCATCTGCACGCATTTGCACGTGCTGGCCAAGGTATGTGGCTCGCTCTTCATCTCGCACAAGCGTCTGCTGAAGCGGGCCGTGCGCTCCAATGAGAATGCGCCGCTGACTATGCTGGGCGCCGAGGTGGCTGTGCTGACGGATATGGTCAAGTGTCTGGATGCGTTTACCAATCAGCAGAGTCGCTTGGTGGGCGTCATCGATGCTCTGGACTCCTGTGATACGGAACGCATTTTGACGCTCTTGAATGCGGTGCAGACGCTGCTCTCCTCGCCCAATCGTCCCTTCGTGCTGCTCATCTCCGTGGATCCGCATGTGATTGCCAAGGCCGCCGAGGCCAACAGCCGGCGGCTGTTCACCGAAGGCGGCATTGGAGGCCACGACTTTCTGCGCAACCTGGTGCATCTGCCCGTTTATCTGCAGAACTCTGGGCTGCGCAAGGTGCAGCGTGCCCAGATGACAGCGCTGCTGTTCAAGCGCAGCGGCACAGACTACCAGCTCGACGATGCACCCACTCTGGGCCATTCCGTTTCAGCTCGACGCCTGTCCAATGCCTCGGAGATAATGTCTAGTCAGGAGAAGCTGCGTGCTCCACACGGGACTCAACGCGGCGGCGGCGGCAAGAAGCTGCGTCTTTCCGAGTCGGTGGCCAGTTCGATTGGCTCCAATCTGCATAGGCTAGGCCAGAATCCTCAGGGTGTGCTTGATCTGTCGCGCATTGTGCTCACCGATGACTACTTCAGCGATGTGAATCCGCGCAGCATGCGCCGCCTCATGAACGTCATCTACATAACTGTGCGCCTACTCAAAGCATTCCAGATCGACTTCAGCTGGTATCGGCTCAGTTCCTGGATCAATCTCACCGAGCAGTGGCCCCTGAGAGCCAGCATGATTGTGCTGCATCACGATCAGTTCATGGACACCAATGCCGATGAGAACATCTCGCTGCAGAGTGTCTACGAGAAGTAAGCAAAATATTTAAATGTAATTAATTAATTAAATAATAATTAACCTAAACTATTTTAGGGTACGCCCCAAACTCGCCTGTCTGCGTGAGGCGGCACCGCTGCTCGAGCTGGATCGCGATGAGCGTAAGCTGGACGCCTTTTTGCAGCTGCATAAATCCGATTTATTGGTCGCGGATTTGCGCATATTTTTGCCCTTTACCATCAACCTCGATCCGTATCTCAGAAAGGTGCTGAAAGGTGAGGGCTGTGTGAATGAATATATATTAGAAATTCTTTAACTTAACTCCATTTCCTGCTGCCACAGAGGATCAGCAAATCATCGAAGACGAAGGCTCGCTGGTGCTGCAAACGCGTCCCAGCATCACGCACAGCATGCGCCCACATCCGCC
Organism: Drosophila mercatorum; assembly: GCA_961210405.1. Classification (NCBI taxonomy): domain Eukaryota; kingdom Metazoa; phylum Arthropoda; class Insecta; order Diptera; family Drosophilidae; genus Drosophila; species Drosophila mercatorum. Next base: position 13,730,936 of record CAUIUS010000005.1, read on the forward strand.
GCCCACAACCTATGTGCCTTCGCCGCAAGTCTATCCGCCTTACCAAATGCTGCAGAACGACTTCGTGCCCAATGAGTTGCGTTCGCGCAATCTGAGCGTCGTAGAGCCCACAACGCCGCTGATACCATCGCCCAGCGATTCCTTTGGCGTAAGACAGAAATTTAATTAGTATAAAAATGTTTTACTATAATTTATCATTCTATTCGCACAGGATGATATACTGCAAACCAAGCTCACGGACCTCACCGTCGAGGGCGTCATAACTCTGCTCGAGCGCATTGAGGATCTGAAGCCAACGCTGCAGAAACTGGCGCCTGTGCTGCGTGAGAATGCAATTAGCGGCCGAGTGCTGAAGCACTGCGAGCTGACAGACCTCAAAACGGTATAAATAGCTGGAATGTAATCAATATATAGATATATATAATAATCAAGTTAATGACTTACAGGTGCTTGGCCTGAGCTTTGGCCATTGGGAACTGTTTCGACTGCTCATAACAACCCTGCGCGATGTGGAGCGATTGCCGAGAAAGATACGGCCACAGCCTGCTATAGCGGAGACGCCAGCGAATGTGCCCGTGATGCGTGAGGTGCCCGAGGCACTGCCAGCGCCTTCGCTATCCCGCCGAAACTCTGTTAGTCATATGGAAAAACAGGTTAGTTGCAGATTGGATTTGATTTAGCTATAAGGCCTTAAAGCAGAGAGGAATTCATCTATGTACATAACTGTGTTTATCTTTGTCTCTGTCTAATATGCTTACCTTGACTAAAATAGTCAAAAATACATGATTATGAGTATCTGCAGGTACAACCAAAGCTAACTCTAGATTCATCTTTAAATTTCTATTGTAAATAAATGATCTCATGCTCACCTTTTCCCGTTCAGGTCACTTTAGAGGAGCAAATGATTTGCGGCGCTTTGCAAACATTGAATGAGGAGGCCTTCGAGGATGTGGCCAGCAGTGAGAGGCCCAGTCCGTCTGGTTTGCCCACAGGTGAGATGTTAGCTGCAGCCGCGCAGCTGCAATTAGCACCCATTCGCGAATCTTCCGAGTTCGGTTCGCCATCGGACGAGCTGAAGATACACAATCTGATCCAATACAACATCAACAACAACAACAATAACAACAACGATTACAATCGCAGCGCCAGTTCGCACTCGCTGCAGAGTCTGAACGCTGGCGGCGCTGCCGGCGGCGGGCTCCAGATGCGTATGGGTAATGGCAGCAACGCCGATTTGATAAACGTGGTTGGCGGTGGTGTCGGTGGTGTTGGTAGTATATTCTATAATCAGCATAGCCTGGCGCACGGCGCGCGACCCAGCTCAATTGGCGACGAGCTGCTGATCGAGCCCATGACGCCCTACACCCAGGTGCCCACGGTGGTGGTGGTGCCCAACTCCGATCAGATCTACGACGATACCAAATTATAAAATACCCCAACTCGATGTCTAACCAATACTAACACACATATCTGTATTACAAACGAGCTTCCTAACCAACGAGAAACTGTCAAACCAAAAGCGAAACGAAAGCTGAACAATTGAAATAATTATATATACATATATACCTATATAGACATATATGCATGTATGTAGTTACATGTACCTTTAGATATAAGCTTAATCATAGCATAGGTATTATAAGGAACACGTGTATCTGGTGTACCTTTAGATCTGGCATAGTGTTTAAGCACCATTTTACTAAACAATTAGTTGGCTAACTATATACACTTACCTATATATATATTATATATATACTATATATGTGCCATTTTGAAAACGCTTTTGCAATTTGATTTTTTTAATAATTCTTGGCTTTTATATAATATTTAACGCACTTGACTATGTTCTTCCTTTGTGTTTTTCGTTAACTTGGCAATATCTAATCCAAACTCTAAAACCTTGTTGTGCTCAGGCGTTTGATTATTTACAGTATTTTGATTTAAAGTATTTACCAATTGTATTAAAAAACAAAACATAAGCGACTGCACGATTATTTAAATTTAGTTTAAGTTGCCATAAAACAAACATAATTAAACTGAACAACTAACCAAAAGGAGTTATTAACTGGATAATATGAAGTATTAAATAAATAATCATGCGAACAACCTTCTTACAAATGCATTTTTCTATGTGCGACAATTTGATTATTTTAATCAAATAGAAAATATAAAAATAAATGGCTTTTATTGCTTTCGATTGAGTTTCGATGAATAATGCATGCAAATACGTTAGCTTAGCTTGTAAATATTTATTAACCAAAAGGTGTTGGGTAAAATATACCGTTAAACAAAACATATATGTAAGATCTATCTCTCTCTCTCTCTATATATATAATATATATAAATTCTGGAACAGGAGCTCTGCACTGCCATCAAGTCGTCCATCATAAAGCCTGACAGGCATCATCTGGTTGCTAATTGTGTTCGCTTTGTGTACCTGCCTCTGACTGTAATTTAGATATATATCATGCTAACTGTATCTCTCAAATTCGTAGACCTTGATTTGTCCAGTGCCGGCGCCATGTTTGCACCCACGCTGCTCACCTCGGGCTCGCCCATGCAGCAGCGTCGCGACTCCATACTGAAGCAACAAGGCAGCGTTAAGTCGGAGAAGCGCGTCTCGATCAAGTCCACGCCCAGTGGCAGCAATTTGGCCAACATCAACAACAACAACAATAACAACAATAAGACCTCAAATGTGGAGTACATTTCGGAGCTGGCGAGCAGCTCGGGCAGCAGCAAAGGGCGCTTGACCACCAAGCCGCCAACAGGTAATGTTAGCTATATAAAAATTAGATATTCCTTACTAATTATGTCTTATTTCTTCTCAAGGTCCTCGGCCAGCGTCGCTGATCATCACCAAAAACGATTCGAATTCGCAGTTTCAGCTGCTGCGCTCCACGTCCATCGAGTACGAGGATATCGAGGCACAGCAGCGTGCCTCAATACGTGCGATTCGAACTACGCTGCTCGAGCAGCAGGAGGATGAGTCCGCGCCGTTGGTGTTTACGGTGCGCAAATGATAGGACTGCGACAACTGCGACAAGGAGCAGCAGCAACAACAACAACAACTACAACAGAAGATTCAATATGTGCTTTTTACTAGTGCCAGTTAAATTAAGTTACAAAATAGGCTGTAGTTCGTGTAACGCGTGTCACTCACTGTTCAACGTTGTAATACTATAGAATGAATTGTTTAAATATGTACTCTTATTATAATGAATTTAATATGCGCTCTACCTATATGCATATGACAATTAAGACAAATAAATTTAATAAAAAAAAACAAACTTAACAACCGAATAAACGCCTTTTTATTCTCTTCAGTTTGAAATTCAAATATATTTTCAGTTACGTATTTTGGCGGCATTCGGTATCCCTAATACCGTTATGAGCTCCTACGTAAGCGCAAAATGCTACAATGAACTAAACAGTTCAACTAGTTCAGTTCCGATAACTGACTATTTATCGATATTAAATGGCACACTTAAGTGTGCTTAGCCAATTCTTGTTACTTCTCAAAATGTTGCAATCAATTCTGCGTGTCTGCGCTGCGCAAATAACAATTCAGCAATGCAACTGTAAAATGAATAATAGTGCTCAAAAATGTGTAATATATTGTTAATTTATAAATGTTAACACAGTGTTGGCTAATAAATAACCTAGAGGTAAGCTGTTTGCATATTCATTTATGCTAATATAAATAGTGAATGGAAAGTGTGCGCGTAAAACTAACTGTGCAGTAAGGTAAACATACATACATATGTACAAACTTACATTGCATGCATGCAAATTATGCTAAACGCGCAAACAAGAAACGGTAAACATACACACGCGTGTGTGTGCATTGAGTAAGCAATTGGGGGGAGAATGCTACAAAAACAAATCGGCTGCGAACAGCTGAGTTTTGTTTACCAGCAACTGAGGGTGCGAACGTTCTCAAGCCGCAACAGCTGGTGCGCGCACGAAAACTTGAAAGGTCACCTTGAGCTCAATAAAAAGAAGAATTGAGGAATTTATTTGTCTGGTAAAGTGTTATTCGGCCGCAGATCACAGTTATTGGTGGAAAAAATCATAAGAAAAAAGTTGGTGACTCACATACTATAAATATCTATTAAAATTATTATAAATAAATAGAAATTCATCTATTCACCGCCAGCATTAATTGAAATTTCCGCAAACAAATATTATCTAAGTGTTTACAATAAATTTTGAATTATATTCTTTCGTATTAGCAGCATAAATGTGCTCAGCATTTGCTTTAGTTTTTCTAATTTTTAATAGTTGAAAATTTGTTATTTGAAGTAGAAAGTATAACGCTTCTGAAAGGTGCTCTCTTAAGTCCATATAGAAACATATGTACATGTGTTAATAGATAAGTGCTTTAGTATGTATGTAGGTCAATGGACGCAGATAACTAGATCTATTTATAAAATATGTACACCAATTGTTTATCAAGGCATTTTGCTAAAAAGAAAGAAATATCAACGATGCGAAATCAGGAAATTAATGAGATAAATAAGAAAGTTAAATTTAAGTTATTTGGAAAATTTTTTAGCAAGGTGAAATGTGCATTATAAAACAAGTATAAAGCGGCCTTCATATGAACATCTGAAAAAATAATAAAATATATGGAAAATCGCGATTTAAAAAAAAAAAATTCTCAAGAACATATTTACTTAAAATATCATGTGCAGTATTTAATATTTTCAGCAATTGATTTTAATTGCCTAAAGCTAAAAAATAATTGCAAGTTAAAAATAACGTTTTTCTGTTTTCTGTTTTCTCAAAATGTTTACCTAGCAACCGGTTGTGTGTTTCGCTTTGTGCTTTGACTCAGCTCTAATAGAACGATTTAATGCTTTTAAGACTTTGAATCGATAACGAGCATTAACAGTTATCATGTAAGCTTTGCGTGCTAAGAAATGCATCAAAGGCAGTGGATGAAAGCTCCTGCGTAATCTGCTAATCATTGCAAAGCTTCTGTGTGTGTGTGTGTGTGTGAGTGAGCGGGTGTGTGTGTGTGCGTAATTAGTATTCGCACTTGTTAATTATTTTTCGTTGTTTTTTTAGTATGTAATCTTTAGAATGGTTTATTTAAGATTGCAAGTGGCTTGGCCAACGCCAGCGCCAGCGCTCAGTAGCTTTAGCGCCGCAGTCGGAGAAAGAGAGAGAGAAAAACTCAAGAAACGCTTCACAATTGCAGTTGGTCGTTCACAATGCTAGTCGAGGGGCTGAGATGGCTCTACGTGAGCACGCGTCGCAATTTCTATGCACTGATCCAGATCCTAATGGGCTATCAGCTCTTTCGCTGGCTCCTCGAGTACTACGCGCAGGTAACTGCCGCGCCGAACACGCGAAATGCGATGCAAGTGCAAGGGCGCGATAAGGTAACGGCATCGGCGAATGTTCAAGACAAAGAAGAAGAAGAAGAGGCAGCAGCAGCAGCAGTAGCAGCCGTAGCTGTGGCTGTAGCTGTGCCGGCGATCAAGATTAGTGCGAGAGTTATGGGCAATGCAGGCAGCAGTAGCATCAGCGGCTCCGGCGGCATACGAAAGCGCCACAGTGAGGTATTTACACAATCTCTGATTGTAATTATGTAGTAAATATGCACACATACATACATATATAGACACACACCAACACACTGATGTATACATATACGTGTCTATTGTGTATGCATGCGTCTGTGTGTGTGTGTGTGTCTTTATGTAAGCAGAAGCATAGCCCGGACTTAATAAAGCAGCCGTGCGGCGACAGTTTCAGTCTGTGCCGTGTGCTCCTCGTGTTCTAGTTACTAAAAGTCGTATATATATATATACACTATATATATTCTTAGAGAATTCTATAAGCTGTGCTGTTGTAACTGTCTGCCTGTGTGTGAGTGTCTCTGCGTAATTCTAATCTATATTTGCCGTAATCTATCTATCAGCTATAAATAGCCAAGCGCCTGCCTCAAAATGCAATCAGAGTTGCTCAATAAAGTCCTGCATATATAGTTTATATAACAAAGACTTGGATTTGTCGAAGATTATTGCCTGAACTCATATATGGTATATAATATATATATATCTGTAAATTCTCAGAGTCAATCTGTATCCATTATTGAGTGGCATTTAATGAAGACTTGGATTTCCCAAAGTATATTCCCTAAGCTCATATATAGTATACAATATATATATATATCTATAAATTCTCAGAGTCGATCTATATCCATTATTTAATGGCGTTTAATGAAGCCTGTATTTCAACATCTCAACTCTATCATCATATTTTATTGGGGTGACATTGAAAACGAATTGAACTGAATCGAGTCGAATCAAATTGATTGCCCAATGCACAGGGCATATCTCCGTGCTCATCTATGTACACATATACACACACACTCTCACTCACTCACACACACACACACAAACACACACACACTTATATACCCACACATATTATATTCATTCAACCTTCTCAGGGTTTAATCATGAGCAAGGACACGGACTCGCACAGCATACCCATTGCGGAGGGCACTAATGCTGAGCATGTGCTTTACCGCTTGAAGCGCGGCTCCAAGCTGCGCGTCCATCCTGATGTCGCTCTGCTGGGCCGCAAGATCCTGCTCCACACCAACTATCCGGCCGAGGGCAAAAAGTTCGTGCGCACCGAATACCGTGTGCTCAGCTGGCAGCTCAAGGATGGCCAGCAAATCACCAGCGACGGGCATCCGGACGTGCATGTCGTGGACACAGACATCTTTAGTGAGCTAAACCTGAATATGTCGGGCACATTCCGCTTCTACTTCAGCTTTGCCGATGTGTGAGTACTATACAGATATATATTCTATATAAATCTGGGCTAATTTCTCGTGTTGCTTGTAGCGAACGCAAGGCGGATTCTCCGCCGGATGGCGCGCTGTATGTGCAGGTGGAGCCCACGCTGCATGTGGGTCCCGTGGGTGCCCAAAAGATAATACCCCTGAACTCGGTGCGCTGTCAGACCGTAATGGCCAAGCTGCTGGGTCCGCTGAACACGTGGGAGGCAAAGCTGCGCGTGGCCAAGGAGTCCGGCTACAATGTCATCCACTTCACGCCCATTCAGGAGCTGGGTGGCTCACGCTCCGGCTACTCGCTGCGCGATCAGCTCAGCGTCAACTCCCACTTTGCCGCTAAGAAGGGCGAAAAGGTCACGTTTGAAGATGTGGAGAAAGTGATCAAGAAGTGCCGCCAGGAGTGGGGCGTAAGTACTTCAGTTGCTTCTATTTGTTGCTTCCATCATTCTAATGTCTCTCTCTGTTCCTCAGGTAGCTTCGATTTGTGATATCGTCTTGAATCACACGGCCAATGAATCCGAGTGGCTGCTCAAGTATCCGGATGCCACATACTCGTGCGCCACGTGCCCCTACTTGCGTCCGGCTTTTCTGCTGGATGCCATGCTGGCGCAGTGTGGTGCGGACATAGCCGCTGGCAGCTTGGAGCATGTGGGCGTGCCGGCTATCATCGATCAGGAGTGCCATTTGGAAGCTTTAAAGTACCAATTGCATAATGTCTACCTGCCCAAGGTCAATATACAGGAACTGTATCAGTGTGACGTGATGAAGTACGTGACCGAGTTCATGTCGCAGGTGCGCACTCGTGAGCCACCGAAGAATGTGGCGAACAAGTCGCGGTTCCAGGAGATTCAGCTGATACAGGACCCGGCATATCGACGCTTGGGTAGCACTATCAACTTTGAGCTGGCATTGGAGATCTTTAATGCTTTTCATGGCGACTGTTTCGATGAGGAGTCGCGTTTCCGCAAATGTGCCGAGACACTGCGCCACCATCTCGACGAGCTGAACGAGCGCGTGCGTGCCGAGCTCCAGGGCTACCTCACCTATGCCATCGACAACTGCTTGGCAGGCGTACGCTATGAGCGCGTCCAGCACGACGGACCACGTGTCCGTGAAATCTCGATCAAACACTCCGTGTTCATGACGTACTTCACGCATACCGGCACCGAGGGCAAGTCGCTGAAGGAGGTCGAGGCGGACATGTACGGCAAGGCGGGCGAATTCTTCATGGCCCACAATGGTTGGGTCATGGGCTCCTCTGATCCTTTGCTGGACTTTGCCGAGGAGCAGCCCGGACGTGCGAATGTCTATCTAAAGCGCGAGCTCATCTCGTGGGGCGACAGCGTAAAGCTGCGCTTCGGCAAGCGGCCCGAGGACAGCCCCTACCTCTGGAAGCACATGACGGACTATGTGGAGACCACAGCGCGCATTTTCGATGGCGTTCGCCTGGACAACTGCCACTCGACGCCCCTGCATGTGGCCGAGTATCTGCTGGATGCAGCCCGCAAAATCAATCCCGAGCTGTACGTGGTCGCCGAGCTGTTCACCAACTCTGATGGCACCGACAATGTGTTCGTCAACCGCCTGGGCATAACGTCGCTGATACGCGAAGCTCTCTCGGCCTGGGATGCGCATGAGCAGGGTCGTCTGGTCTATCGTTATGGCGGCGCGCCTGTTGGCGGCTTCTATGCGAATCCCAATCGTGATGTGGCGCCCAGCGTGGCGCATGCGCTGTTCATGGATTTAACACACGATAATCCTTCACCCATTGAGAAGCGAACGGTCTACGACTTGTTGCCCTCCTCAGCGCTGGTGGCCATGGCTTGCTGTGCCACGGGCAGCAATCGCGGCTACGACGAGCTGGTGCCGCATCACGTGAGTCTGAATGGGGCTTATATTTAAAGATAGACAAAGACTAATCCTTACCGTTTGCTTCACAGATTCATGTGGTAGACGAGGAGCGTCCGTATCAGGAGTGGGGCAAGCAAGTTGACTTCAAAACGGGCATTGTCGCAGCCAAGCGCGCTTTGAATATACTGCATGGTCAGCTGGCAGAGGAGGGCTTCAGCCAGGTGTACGTGGATCAAATGGATCCCAATGTGGTCGCCGTGACGCGTCACTCGCCCATCACCCATCAGACGGTCATCCTGGTGGCGCATACAGCCTTCGGCTATCCCCATCCCAATGCTGGAGCCACGAATGTCAAGCCGCTGCGCTTTGAAGGCGTCTTGGACGAGATCATACTCGAAGCCAACTTGAACATGAAGAGCGACAAGCCGTTTGATCGTCCGGCGCCCTTCAAGAAGGACGACAAGGTGCTGAACGGCTTCACCCAGTTCGAGTTATCGCTGCAGGAGCACATACCGCTCAGCAAGTCGCAGGTGTTCGAGACGAAGCACTACACCGACGGATCCAACACGCAGCTCAACTTTGTCAATCTGCGTCCGGGCACTGTGGTGGCCATTCGTGTATCCATGCATCCCAGTGCACGCCTCAGCTTCGATCGCCTGCAGCAGGTGACAAATGCGCTGCGCCTTGAGTCGGGCGCCAAGTGCGAGGACCTCAAAGCGATTGTCTCCAAGTTGGACTTGACGGCATTGAGTCGCGCGCTGTTCAGTTGCGACCAGGAGGAGCGCGACATGGGCCTGGGTGGCTCTGCCTATGACATACCCAACTTTGGACCCATTGTCTATTGCGGTCTGCAGGGCTTTGTCTCGCTGCTCACGGAGATTTCGCCACGCGACGACCTCGGCCATCCGCTGTGCAACAATTTGCGCGACGGCAACTGGATGATGGGTGAGCTGTAAATTGAGATATATAATAGAATCATAATAATATATCTTAATGTTGCTTTATATATAGATTACATCGCTGATCGCCTGAACAACTTTAATGATCTAAAGCCTTTGTCCAGCTGGCTAAAGGCAACCTTTGAGCCATTAAAGAATGTGCCACGCTACCTCATACCCTGTTACTTTGACGCCATTGTCAGCGGTGTCTACAATGTGTTGGTCAACCAGGTCAATCAATTGATGCCCAGGTGAGTGCTGAAACAGATTAATATATATATATAATGATGATCTCATATTCGTTCATTTCATTTACAGTTTCATTCGCGATGGCCATAACTTTACCCAATCCTTGGCAGTCTCTACGCTGCAGTTCCTCGCCGTCTGCAATTCGGCCAATCTGCCTGGCTTTAGCCTCTCGCTCAGCCCACCAAAGCCGCCCAAGCAGTGCGTCACACTCTCCGCGGGTCTACCTCACTTCTCCACGGGTGAGCAAATGATTTCTCTGTTATATATATCCTACTTAAACGTTCATCCTTGCAGGCTATATGCGCTGTTGGGGTCGGGACACGTTCATTGCTCTGCGCGGCACAATGCTGCTCACGGGACGTTTCACGGAGGCGCGTTTCATCATTATTGGCTTTGGGTCTGCCATGCGGCATGGCTTGATTCCCAATCTGCTGGATAATGGCGCTAAGCCGCGCTTCAACTGTCGCGATGCGGTCTGGTGGTGGCTCTACAGCATTGCCCAGTACGTGGAGGAGGCACCGAAGGGCGCTGAAATACTCAAGGACAAGGTCTCGCGTATATTCCCGTACGACGATTCCGAGCCTCATGCGCCGGGCGCCTTCGATCAGCTGCTGCAGGACGTCATGCAGGAGGCGCTGCAGGTGCACTTCCAAGGCTTGCAGTATCGCGAGCGCAATGCCGGCCATGAGATAGACGCGCACATGGTCGATCAGGGCTTCAACAATCACATTGGCGTGCATCCGGAGACTGGCTTCGTGTTCGGCGGCAACAGCGCCAACTGTGGCACCTGGATGGACAAAATGGGCTCGTCCGAGAAGGCGGGCAACCGTGGGCGACCCAGCACGCCACGTGACGGCTCCGCCGTGGAGCTGATCGGTCTGCAGTACGCCGCACTGCGTTTCATGCAGGGACTCAGCGAGAGGAAGATTATACCGCACAGCGGCGTGGAGCGCAAGGGGCCGTCGGGCGAGGTGACCAAGTGGAGCTACAAGGAGTGGGCGGATCGCATACAGAAAAACTTCGATGCGCATTTCTTCGTCAAGGAAACGGACACCACATCGGTGGCGAACAAGAAGTGCATCTACAAGGACAGCTATGGGGCCACGCAGGACTGGACCGACTTCCAGCTGCGTTGCAATTTCCCCATCACGCTGACCGTGGCGCCAGAGCTGTGCGATGCGAAGAACGCCTGGCAGGCCTTGGAGCAGGCGCGAAAGTACCTATTGGGCCCGTTGGGCATGAAGACCCTGGATCCGGATGACTGGAACTACAGGGCCAACTATGACAACTCGAACGACTCGACAGACTGCACGGTGGCTCACGGCGCCAACTATCACCAGGGGCCCGAGTGGGTGTGGCCCATCGGCTTCTATCTGCGCGCCCGGCTCATCTTCGCGAAGAAGTGCGGCCACCTAGACGAGACCATTGCGGAGACGTGGGCCATACTGCGAGCACATTTGCGCGAGATACAAACGTCGCATTGGCGCGGCCTGCCTGAGCTGACCAACGACAACGGGTCCTACTGCCACGACTCCTGCCGCACGCAGGCCTGGAGCGTGGGCACCGTGCTGGAGGTGCTGCACGATCTGCACGCACTCGGCGCGGACTGCTAGGCAAATGATCTTAATGCGAACTCAACGAATCTCTCGTCAGCAGAGAAACTATTATTCTAATTGATACAGAAATATAATATCCAATTACACACTTAAATGGTAGCTGCTACAAAGGATGCACAGCCATGAAGTTCAGTTGTTCAATTTGTTATCCAAGTTGTGGATCATCCATACTCTCTATTAAAGTTATTTTATCTATTCGACCAAATTGCCTTTTGTTTCTACGAGAAGTAGCTGTCCCTGGCTATGCGCATCATGGATGTTTTTGGCTGGCAAATGGGTCCGCTGTTCCTGTAGGCGAAGTCGACATGCTGAGAGTCCAGCTGCTGGCTGCTGGGCTTGCGATCGGGCTCGGCATCCGGACCTGCGGTCCTCGCTGGCTTCTCGATGCCCAACTTTCTATTGCCCAATTTATCGCGGATTCTAAATTTGGATATTTTCATTGCTTTTAACTACAAATTAAAAAAGAGAAAAGATTTTAATATTTCAAAAAATATTTTAATTATATGATTCACTTACGATTCGGCATTTGCTTAAAAATTGTGCGGCGGCTGCGCAGGTGAGCTCGTAGGCACTATATAAAACTATTTTTTGCACAACATCCAAAACTATAGACATGTTCATCTCTCCCTCTCTCTATAAACTACGCAATTTTGGTTAGAAATTTATCTCGATGCTTAACATTTGAAAAAAACGACTAATTATTAAACAATTCTGCCGACTGCACATCGTTCGGCAAATTCATTTAATAATCTAGTTGAATATATCTAGTTTTCATTTAAGCCAAATGTTAAGTATGTGAAGTCTTCGCATATTCCAAAAATTTTAATGATTTTTCATGCACTATTAAATGAATACGGATAACATATTGAATGAATGAAAAATCAGAGCCTACCTCAAGACAAAGTCTTATAGAAATCAAGTCAGATATATAGAAATCTTAGTCTGCGAACTTATATCATCTATTTCAAATTAGGTTTTAAAATCAATTGAAACAATCAATTCGTACAAATAGTTTACTCTATAACTATACATATATATATCTGTATTGCTAAGCATATATATGCGCATCTGCTGCTCGATACTAAATTAATACATTTTCATCATTTCATTTCATATAAATAAGTTAATAGTATATATATATATATATATATATTTATGTATGTACATAAAGCTTATTGGCCAGGTGAGCTGTACATCGCTATACATCTTGTTACATCATAGTGCTTGCAGTTCAGTTCTGTCCGCCTCTGTTGTGCTGGGCGCTGCGGTCGTTCGCTCCAGATCATCATCCTTAACGGACTTCAGCTCACGTCCCATGTTCTCCACTTGCAGCGCGAGGCCGATCAGTGCGCCGCTCTTCACTTCGTTCAGCTTTGGCTCGGGAAGACAGTTTTCGTGGCCATCGGTGTTGCGTTTGACGCGCACCGCAGGCTGCACCGTCGTGGTCATCTGCTGCTCCTTCTTCAGCTGCAGCAGCTCTCGCCTGATGGCCTCCACATTCTCGGCGTCGATTGTTTTGTTGGCCGCCAGCTCGGCAGCTAAGGTACTGTTAGCTCGTGTCTTGGTGGAGTTGGCCAGCAGCGCCAAAGGCAGAGGTAGCCGTTGGGCCAGCACTGGCGCATCGCCACTCGTATTCCTGAGCAGCTCGCCCGTTTTGTAGGACAACGGCTCGAACACGCCAGCATGCGCTTCCTGCTCCTCGCGCGCGTGAGCGTTTTCCGTCAGCATTTCCATCAGCGAAACGGGCTTGCGTTCCTTCAATGTGTTGTTAGAGTCTTTCGGTTGTGGTTGCTGTTGTGGCTGCTGTGGCTGGGGTAGGAGTTGGGGTTGTGGTTGGAGTTGAGGTTGCTGTTGTGGTTTCTGTGGTTGCTGTGGTGCCTCCACTGCCTGAGGCTGAAGTTTCACTTGCGGCTTTTGCTCTCTTTTGTTTTTGTCATCTTGCAGTCGATTGGTTTCTTTGACCTGGTTTAGGGCTTCAGCCAGTTCGTTGACAGCCAAAGGTTTCAGATCGTTGGGGCTTTGGTTGGCCAATTGATCGTTGATTTTGTCCACGCTGCGCTCCAAGAATTTCATTGTATCCAGACTTTGTGGCTTCTTCTTCGCCAACTCTGCATTCAGCTTGTCCACCGTGCGTCCCAGCCTCTCCATTTTCTCCTTCAGTTCTTTTTCTGTCTTCAGCAAATCGGCTGCATTCGCCTTATCCTTATCCTTCTGCTCCTCAGCCGTGATTTCCTCCTCCTTCTTGATCGCTGCCCCATCTATGGTCTGCTGCGCAGCTATGTCCATGGGCTGGGAAGCTTCCTGCTTAGCTGGTGCCGCATTCAGCGCAGGCAAATCCTCTGTCCTCGTCAAGTTCTTCTTGACAACTGTTTTGGCTTCGTGTACTGCAACTGGTTTGGGTTCCTCTTTGGGTAGACTATCAGACTTTTCTGGTGGCGCTGGCTGTTCGTTTTTCGAATCCACGCCATGGGATTCGTCAACGGGCAGTGGCGGCATCGGTGGATTGTCGGAGACAGCGTTCACAATGTTTGCCTTCTCGATAAGATTTATGCTCTCACGCTTGCTATCTTCCAGTTTTCCTAATACATCTTTGACTTCAGCCTCGTTGGTTTTCACTAGGTGTTTGATTATTCCAGAGTTTTGTAGATTAGGAACTTCGGCGGGTGGTGGGATTTCGTTGGGAAACAATGGTGTGACTACTTGTACTCCGTCGAACTGCGGACCAGAGCTCTTGGCATCGATGGCGTTCAGGTTGGCGTAGGTGCCGAGAATCATCAGGCAAAAGCCGCTGACAAACACAAACTGCGCCAGTGTGCGTTCCGTGGAATCCTTGCGAATGATTTGCCGAAAACTGGACGCGGGAAACATAATGCATATGGCAACGCCAATGGTGGAGCCCACCAAACCAATGATGAGCTCAACGGAGGGTATAACGAGCGCAACGCACAGCGAGAAGAAGACAATGAAGAGTGTTATCAAGCGGAAGCGCTGCTCGGGTATATAATTGCTGCTCTCCATGTGGCCCTGTTTATGATAAGGGAAATTGAGTATTTGGTATATACATATATATATAGTTATTTCATACCTTTTTATACAACAGGGAGTAGATGCTGGCCCGGCATGGGAATATAACCAAAGGAAAGCTGAAGGCAATTGAAAGCACGAAGCCGATTTTGATGACATCACTGCCAAATGAAGGCGACAGATTGATCAAGATGTTGCCTGTAATAGATAAATATAGTATATAGTATTTATAATATAACAAATATATACAGAATATACCCGAAAAACTGTGCGTGCAGAAGGCCACATAGCCAAAGAAGCCAACAGCTATGTACACTAAGGTACAAATCCAGGTGGCATTGCGTACAATGGCATTCAGCTTGTCCAGACTTTGGTTGTTGATGCTGCCAAAGACCTCAAAAAGTTGCCTGGAATTTAAGATTATTCGATTACAAATAGAATTCAATATTCAAAGTTCAAAATCCACTTGCATTTGGCAGGCCAGGGCCATGCTGAAGATGGGCAGGCATTGAAGCACACCCGCTGGCTCCCAGTAGATGACCTTCTGCGACCAATCGTTGGCCACGATATGTGACTCGGATTCCAGCACGATCTTTAGCATCAGGCAGACATAGAAGCCAATGGAAGCAGTGCAGACAGCGGACAGGCTGTCCACATTGCGCAGCATGCCCAGCGGCACTATGCAGAGGACGGTCACCGCGACCATGACCAGGGTGCGCAGATGTTGGTATTCGGCAATCTCCAGCGTAAAAAGCTTGGCCACTATCTGTGGTCCCAGATCGCCGACGACGACAAAGTACGTGATGCAGGTGCCGATCAGATATCCGATGATGCATAGCTCAGCGAGCAGTTTGCCGGATGTGCCGAAAGCGTGAAGACCCAGCATCTCGAAGCTTTTGCGACGTGTCAGCAGCGACGTCTTGATCAGATAGTGGCAGCAGATGCGCGTTATCCAATTGCTGAGTATCAGCAAGACAATGGACAAGATAATGCCGCACTTCTGGAAGCAGAAAGGCATCGCCAAGATGCCGACGCCAATAATGCTATTCGCAAGCGTCATAACATGGCCCGAGTGCGAGAACATGATGCAATTCGCTTTCACCGCCGTTTGGTAATGAGCTCGAGCGAAGTTGCTAAATAAGTAGAACAGCTAGTTTTTTGTTAGCTGTGAAGTCGGGTGTCTGTGTGCGTTGGCAAGAAAAAGAAACAAAGAGATAGATTCACACCGCTCTACACAGGGGGCAAACACACTCACACATACCTGGGGGCCGATTGTTATCACAAAAAGCAGGCGCCAGTTGAACAAGCAGAAACAAAGTGTTGAAATCTAAGGCAGCTGGTGTTTGATTTGGCTGGTTAGCGTGTTGTGTGACGCCACGCATTAAATACTATTTCATTTAGAAATTTCGCTGCGCAGTTGTGCACATTTTATGCATGTGGAATTCGGCTGGCTTTTAAAACATAATTTTGGTAACGTCAGCATTGTTTGGGTTTCTGTTCGTCCAACTCTGCACAGCTGATGCTGCTGTGGATGTGTGCGTGACGATATGCTGTTGCACGAGTCACGCTAATAGTGGCACTAATTGCTAGAGTATCGGTTACTTAAGTCGAGAATAATTTTAGTTTCAATACATCATTCAATTAGATTGAATTATAAATAGTTTATTAACATATTTCTTAGAGTATACATTTTATAACTTGTTTTCTTTATTTTAAACACCTAATTAAACTATTTTTAAAGTTGAAAAGAACTGGTTTATAACAATGTGACCAGTCGGACAGCTACAAAAATCCAAAGTCTGGCAGCTCTATTTTTTTGAGTCTGGTGGCAACGCTGCTCGGTGTGTTTCTTTCCGTTCCATAGACTGCAAGCGTCAAGATGGCCGATGTAATTTTTGTGCAAAAATCTAAAAAAATATTAAGCATCTGTGTGCAGAACAGCAAAAGTTTATAATATTTACTATATCCGATGCGCTCCGCATGGTTGCCAATATTATTTTAGAGTTTTGAGTGTTATATTCTATGCAAAATCAACAACGCAAACTGTGCTAACAAATGCCTATTGTTTTTCTTGTATTTTTTTGACATAAACAGCAAGTTGATGAAACTCTTAAGAAGAAGCGTACTTTCAAGAAGTTCACCTACCGTGGTGTGGACTTGGACCAGCTGTTGGATATGCCCAAGTACGTATCGCTAGTCGGTGTCAAGCGGCGTCCCAAAACTAACCTCACTGTTCTATTCTGTCCCGTTCGTGCGCAGCAACCAGCTGGTGGAGCTGATGCACAGCCGCGCCCGCAGGCGTTTCTCTCGCGGTCTGAAGCGCAAGCCGATGGCTCTGATCAAGAAGCTGCGCAAGGCCAAGAAGGAGGCGCCCCCAAATGAGAAACCCGAGATCGTGAAGACTCATCTGAGGAACATGATCATCGTGCCCGAGATGACCGGCTCCATCATTGGCGTTTACAATGGCAAGGACTTCGGCCAGGTGAGTCCGACTTGTCTAGTTAATAATTTGAGGGAGATAACTAATATATGGTTTATTCTAACAGGTCGAAGTTAAGCCTGAAATGATTGGACACTACTTGGGTGAATTCGCGCTGACCTACAAACCCGTCAAGCACGGTAGGCCCGGTATTGGTGCCACCCACAGCTCCCGTTTTATTCCCCTCAAGTAAGCGGCGACTCGCCTGCAGCAGAGTCTTCGCCTGCTCGTGTGGGCTGGGACTTGTTTTTGGATTTTTACGCGTAATAAAGGAAACGTAATTTTTTAAGAACGTAAAGTTGGCTTTTAATTAACCCCCAGTCAAGAGTAAACAAAAGTGTTAACCAAATTTACGTTTAATATTGATTGGAACTTGCAAATTGTATATATAAATAATGTGTGGATTTCTGTGTAGTTGAAGCTATCTTCGCTTTCGCGCGCTGTTGCTGTTGGTGACCACCACCCGGTCGTAGGCCGTGTCCTTCATATTCGAGTTCGACTCGCGTGCGCCATTGTAGACCATCTGCCGAGGCGTGCTGTTGGCTTGGAGATGATTCGATTTAATAGTCTCGTTCACGTCGGCCGATCCATAGGCGCTGTCTTTGACTTGAGAATCATTGTGGAAGCGATTAAAATAATTCGATTGCATTGCAGGAGGCAGCGCAGCAGGCGGCGCTACAGTAGGATTAGACAGCACTGGGAGTTGAGCAAGCGATTGGAAGGCATTAGTCAGGCCCGTAAAGGTCACCGTCTTGTTCTGGTTAGTTCTGTTACCCATATTATTGTTATTGCCGCCCATGAAGAAGGCGCTGCCGTTGGGCACTTGGCTGCTCTGCAGCGGCTGCAGGGGCTGCAGACTCTGGTTATTGGTGTTAAAAGCGGCGTAGGAGTTGGCGTTGTCAATGGCCGGCATGCTGGTGTACATGGCCGCTTGCAGCGAGTCGGACTTGGAGCGCTGGAGAATACTCTTGGTGGACGCCCGGGTGCCAACGCCAATGGAGTTCTTAGCGGGAGGAGTGGATCGCTCGTCGAGCGAGGTTAGTAGGCTGCTGCTCTGTGACTGGTTTAGAAAGCCGTCGACTTGGAGAAGTGCTGGCTGACCCTTACCTAGGCGGTTCAGCTCCATCTCCATGGAGTTGTAAATGGTCAGATTGCTGGCCAGCATGTCCTGCCTGGAGCCCAGCGTCAGCAGGCTGTCGGCATTGTTGAGCGTCGATGTTGAGGCCAGGTTGACAGACTTGGACGAGTGCATGGCCATGCCCATCTCGCTAGGCCCCTGCTGGAGTGCGCCCGTGCGCGGATCAAAGTGCTTCTGCGTGGCATCCTTGAGTGTGCTCTTGATTTCCTTGAGCTTGTCCGGCTGCTGGGGCTGCCGTATGGAGGAGATGTGCCCGGGCACGGGCTCACGCGAAACTGACGACGAGGGCGAGGCGGAGTTCGTCTCCTCGTTCTCCTCCTGCAATGGAAAAGTGGATTATTGTGAGCATGCGGCTCTTGTCGACTGTTGTCGGAGCATACTTCATCCTCCTCTGTAATTATGGACGACTCTATCCAGTCTTTGATGCGATTCTTTTTCTGCATGCGATCCACGTTGGTCTCGATGCCGCAGTCGGCCAAGGTGTACAGCAGGCGATTCTTCTCGTCGGGACTGCTGTGAAAGGAATACATGGAGGGGCACAGTTCGTCTGTTTCGTACTCGGCCATCTCCTTCTCCGCCGTCTTGGCCAGCCAGCGATCATCCATGAACTTGGTCAGGTCGCCCAGACTCTTTGGCCGGTTCCCGCTGCGAGGCTCCAGAAAACGTTTGAACATGCGTTGGGCGCGTGATGTGAGCAGCTGGAGAAGGGGAAATATATATAGAGGAATTGCGAATCCTGAATTCTTAGAGATTACCTTAAACAGCTTGGGTGTTCTTCGCAATGGCATCATCATTATGCTGCCCTGCCAGACCAGATAGCGCACGTAGCGCGGATCCTCTGAGGATGCCTTTTGCCAGGGCAGACAGCCCGTCAGGCAGACGAATATGACTATGCCGAACTGCCAAACATCGTGGCTGGGATCGGCTCTAGAAAGGATATATAAATATATATAGTTAAATATTATACTATGTATGTAGTTAGATCTACTCACTTGTAGGTGCCTTCGGGCTTGACTTCTAATACTTCGGGCGGACTGTAGGGCAGCCATTCGTTGCGCCTCTCCACTACGGTGCCAGTTTGATAGGATTCCCCGAAATCACAGAGCTTCACGCGTTGAAAATCCGAGCGATATATCAGCACATTATCAAGCTTAATATCCCGATGCACAATGTCTCTGCAAGCAAGGAGAGAGTGCATGTTTATTAGCTATCAGCAAAATATTATATTTTATATAGTATTAAATAATAATATTTTTACGTATTTTCTGTTTAAAAAAGAAAAAAATAAAAATAAAAATGAATTGAATTCTTGCTCAACTATGGCACTGCTTATGGCTCTGCTCCGGTTCTGACTGTGGCTCTGCTTTGACTCAACAGTTTCTCAAGTGATGCTCTGCTCTAGGTCTGTCAATGCTTGTGTCGCTGAGTTGAATTCTGACACAACTCTGGCGCTGGCGCTGTCTCAACCTTTGACTTTGACTCTGGCACTGCCGCTGCATATAGCTCTGCTTTGACTCCGGCGTCGCCTCTGGTTCCGCTCTCTTGCGCTGTCTCTCGATCTGTTTTGAGTCAGGCGCTGCCTCTGGATCTGCTATGACTCAGGCGTTTTTTCTAGATCTGCATATAGCTCTGCTTTGATTCAGTTGCTGCCTATGGTTCTGCATATAGCTCTGCTTTGACTTCGGCGCCGCCTCGGGATTTGCCTATGGCTCCGCTCTCTGGCGCTGCCTCTCGATCTGCTTTGACTCAGTCGCTGCCAATGGCTCTGCTCTGGCGCTCCTTTGACTCAAGAGTTTCTTTCTCTCCTGCGAGTGTGCCAATGGCTGTTCCTCTACTTCAATTCTCGCTGGCAGGCAAATCCAGCTCAGGGAGAGCGATCGCTCGGAGAGGACATTCCCACTCATTTCCAAGTGCTGCTCTTATTACTTATTAATACACTCAAAAGACTTAACAAATAATAATTATAAATAAATACTTAAAATCAGCTTTAAATAATATTACAAACTATTATTAACAATCTCTTAAAATTATTAACTATTTGAATATTGAACAAACACCGAAGAAGCGGACGAGGAGCACTGTTGAACTGGACCCCAGGCGGTCCCGAAGGCGACTGAGGAAATGCTGCCGAGGGCAGCCTTTATATAGGGCTAGCGCCACTCAAAGGCGAACTCCACTCTTCAGCCTTGCGCTGACGTCGATTTTGCACTCGACTGCGTGGGTGACCAATACGAAAAGCTGCTGCTGGCTCAAGCGCTCTACTGCGACTCTTTGATACTAAGATCAGTGAGCAATACTGCTACACTGACACACGCACAACTGAACTGATCTGCTGCCGCTGCTCTTAAATAACGATGGGAATTTATTGTTGTTAAGGGGCAATGTTATATGGCCAATATATGTATGTTATGAGTTTGATATACAGCCAAACATATATAGATCGAATAGACTATAGCTAAGTATTATAATTTAATTAAATTAAATTTTATATATACAAATACTTATAATTTAATTTTAAATATATATAAAAATTTATTATTAGCTTTATTTAATGATATAAATAAAATAGTTTTTGATTTAACTTAATAAAATGGTTTAAATACAAATATTTATAATTTAATTTTAAATAATAAATCAAATATTTTTATCATTATATTAAATTAAATTAAATCAAATTTATTATATATTACAATTTAAGTTTAAATAACAAATAAAACAATAATTTATAATTTAATTTTAAAAATAAATAAAACAACTTAGAATTTTCCAAAAATAAAATAATATAAAAAAATATTTATAAATTAATTTGAAATATTTCTCACAATGTTGTTTTAGTTATTATATTTATTATTATAAATAATATATTAAATATAAATCAAAAGAAATATAAAGATATATAAAAAATATACAAATATTTAATATTTGTTATGTGTACCACAACTCGCTTCTCATTTGCCGTTAATTGTTGAACATCTGCTATATCATTTGAGCTAGAGTCTTAAAATTTATTTTCTATGAAAATCTGATTTATGCTTCATAAAATAAAACAAGATTTGGCTCTGTATCATTTCAGGAAGTATTTTTAAACTTTTTTGAAAAAAGCTTACAAAAAAACGATTGCAAAAGTCGCGTCATCAGGATAACTCATTTGATTTCAACTGGTTATATCGCGCTCAATTTGGCCAACACATTTACCAATTTTTGTATGTAGACCACAAAATTAGTTTTCTTTAAGAAAAATATTTCTTGAACAAAATATATTTCTCATTTCTTCACAGAGTAAAACTTGTAAATAAAACTAATATATATAAATAGTTTAACAAATTATCCTGATATTTCTCATGCTTCTTCTTGCTTTTACTTACTTTGAATGCATATAATCTATGGCGGAGGCCAATTGTTTAGCTATGCGCTTGCTGTACACCTCGCCCACACCCGTCTCTGTCACATTTGAAGTCAGATCACCTGGAGCAGACAAACAGAAATACCCTGTAAATATTTCTCTAGATATTGGTCAACTGCATACATACCCAGTGGTGCATACTCCTGGGTGAACACATAGAAGCCAGCCGTCTCGAAGGCCACGTCATACGTGGTCACAATGTGCCGATGGACGCCCAAGTGGAGTCCGTAGTGAAACTCGCGATAGAAGTCGCGCAAGGTGACATAGGGCTTGGGTACTGCCTTGAGCACCATTTCTGTCTGAGATCCGCGATGCTCCACCAGCAATATCTTGCCGAACCAGCCCTCGCCGACAATTTGAATGATATCGAACTCATCCACCAGTTGGATCTGAATGCAGCGAGAGACGCAGACAAAATTTGTTATTTTAGCTTTGCCTTGCTTTGCTTTGTTTTATTTTCATGTGTGTGTTTTTTTCCGTTAGAGCAGATGTTTAGTACCTGCCCCAAATACTGGCTAACTGCAGTTTCATGACACGGTTCGATAATTGCCCAATATATATATATATCTCAGTCGTGGGACCAGACTTATTTAATGTTACTCTATTTTTGACATTCGTTCGCCGTTTGCTGCCCAATAAAATGAGTTTTCCTATGCTTTGCCTGCTGGCTCGGGCCGCGTTAACTATTAGCTGAGCGAAGAGATTTCTGGCCCTGAGCCAATTGAAACAAAATTCAAAATTTATAGCCTAGCCGAAGCTCGAATGCCCTACATAGGCTAATTTGATTAGAGCGGAAATAAATCTTTGAATAAAAATAAATTTTGATAAAAAAAAACTAAATATAAAAATATTTTAAATAAATATATATATATATATATTTTAATTTTATAATTTTAAATAAATCTTAATAATTGAGTGCTAAAAACATAAGCCAAAACACGTGTGCTTAAGAATACAATAATGAGAAATAATTATATACAAAATATATATACATATATAAGTTTTTTTCTTTTTCTTAATTTGCCTCAAATCCCATTCAAGTGTATTAAAAATATTTTGTATATTTTGCATTACTGCAAATGGCAAAATGTTCCTCTTTGGCCAGCGGATTGAGTCAATACATTCATGTGTTCGCCTGTCTGGTTATTCATTTATCAATCTTTCCGTCTGATTATTACGTTTTGCATACTTTGTTTTACGCAATTTTATTGCAGACCAACGAATACATAAGGAAGTTCAAACGCACAATAATGGGCTATATGTACATATATAGTAAATTTGATATATAAATATATATATCTGAGTTTTATATATTTAAATTTTATGTATGTGTGTTTAGTTTCTATGGCAACAATCGAACATAAATTGAGTTTCAAATAAGATATATGTTTTATCTTATTTTTTTTTTTTATTATATTAAATAGTTTAAAAACAAGCAGAAATATTGGCATTAATTATTCTTTATTATTTAATGATTTATTTGAATTTTTTGTATATTTATTTAAACAAGATTATCAATTTAAGAATTTAAGCTAAAAAGAACGAAAGTTTTCTAACTTATTGACTCATTAGTCAAACGATTATAGGATGAGCTAATGTGAATAACTCTTCTGTGGAACTGTGTGATGATGATTCAATATCTTAGAATAGATGTGGATTATGATGACAATATAATTACAATATATATATTTATATATTAATTTGTTAGTATGGCTAAAAAGTACTGAAACTATATGATTAATATCGGAACAATTGGAAAAGACATATTCGAGAAGCCTTAGAAAAGCGAAAAGAGAAACATAATAATAAAAAGAAGAAACATGGATAATAATAGTAATAATAATAATAAAAATAATAATAATAATAATATATACTAATACATAATATTATAACATAATAATATTAATAGTAATAATTATAATAATACATAAATATAAATAATTATTTTTATTATTAAAAATGTATTATAATTCATATTTTATATATTGTTATAAATATTTTGTAAATCTCATATCAAACGCCTTTAAACGTCTTTTATATAATATAATATATATTCATCTTAGTCCCATGCCTAATCCCACCCCAGAATGACAAATTTCTAATTAGTAATAAAAACGAAAAATAAACACAAAATCCCATTTCAAGCGCTCTCCAGCTGCTTTTAACTACCTCAAAAATATGTCTTATCTTTGTGGGGGGCTTGTTTCTGCATAATTTCATTTGGAAATGTTTCGAGCACATTTGAAACATTTACAACAAACTTAGCTAGAGATATATATGTACATATATATATAGAGTATAGTGTGCACATTACCTTTTCCAATTCGAATTCACGAATTTTGTGTATGTGCCCTCGTGGTCTCTTCGACATTCTGACTGCAGTTCGTTCACATAGGTTGAATTAGTTATTTTATAATGCGAATGTTGTTGGAGTGTGCCGATCTTATATAGTTAGGTTTTGCTTATACAACTGATGCAGTAGACATACACTAGACAGCAGAATAGAGAAACGATTTTCGAATTAAATTTGATTTTTTTTGTTGCTATTTTTTTTATTTTGGTTTTCCGTATTAACAGCAGCCGCAGCGCGTTGTAAATATTTATAGCGGCTGCACAAAGGCAATCAGAGTACATATAGACCAGCCATTGTATATATATATATCTTTGTCGGCCTATTTGTATCTTTATGCATTGGCTGCGCGCTGCTTAAAAAATTGCCAAAAAGATAAATTTCTGGCGAAGCTTTGGTCGGCACTTCCTGGAAAATGGGCGCCAAATTGCATTTTCTTTTATCAATTAATTACTTTCAACAATATCTTTACTTAAAGCAATATATACGATATATAGTGTAGCTCACATTAGCTGCCAATCGGCTTAAGTTCAATGTTATTTCGTCGCTGATGTATATATAGATATATAGTTTTAGCTGCCGCAGCTATTGTTGTTGTCAAACAAATATTTAATTGAACCGTCTACACACACACGCACACATATAGAGAGCTCCGTCTCTTACATTTGCAAATAGAATTGTATTTTGTTTAGTTGAGACAACGTTTTGCCTAGGATTTTGGTTATTGTGAAATTCGTCTCGTTTCTTTTCTATTCTTTTGCCTACACATTTGCATATTATCAACAGCGAAATTAAAAATAATGCTCGTTGCCTCTTATATAAAATAACATAAACCGACAGTTCAGCCACAGACATATGTATGTGTATACTCGATCTATATCATTTCTTTCACTATATTCATTTATTAACTGTTTTTTCTTCAGTTTCTTCAGTTTCTCTCTTGAGATTTGTGGGATTAAGTAAGTGCGTTGCACGGATCACAATGCGTTTTCCTTTTCTTTTTGTTAGTATTTCTTTTCAGTTCTGCATTTTCCGTGGCCGCATTCGATGAAAACCCGTTGCCAACTGCTCTCCCGAGTCGCGACTCTCGCGGCTTTTGTCGCTGGCCAGCGAAACGTATTGAAAATGTTTAAAAAAAGACATTTTGTTTACGCCGTTTTCACTTGAATTCTAGGCGTGTGAGCATTTTCGAAATAATCTTTCAGTTTTTCGAAACATTCTTGAGCTTTGCGAGAGAGCCAATCACTAATAGTTCTCATGCCGCTCATGTGTGTGCCGATCTTTGATCGTTGATCTTGCCAGACTTTTGATCAAATCGTCTCTGTGTTCTACATAGATATAAATATTTGTGTTTGCCTTTGTCAATATTTATAATCTGATTATTTATTTATATATATATTATAGCGCTATGAACACATCAAATGGTCTAAAGCCATGCCCAGATGCCAGAGAAATTTTAATTTGCCTTTTATTGCTCTTACAAACTCGAAACATTTCAGTCCAATGCATTCGCTGTGTGTTAACAGCGACAGAGCAGCTGGTTAACAGAGCGCTGTTAGAAAGCTCACAAGCTTCACGGCTAACATGAAGCATGTTAAGCTCGCTGTACATATGTACACATGCATACACCAGCACATGCAAGCTTCATATATACACTTACACACACACACACACACACATACACACACACAGAGAGATGCTTACATAGTTGCGTACATACGCACAAAGGCAACTCTAATTGGTCACTTCCGTTTTGAAGACGTTTCCTTGGCGCATGCGACGTTCAACTTCAGCAGTTGCTGCGTTTGACACACACACACATACACTTGTAGCCATACATATGTATGTGTGTGTGCATGTGTGTGTCTGTGAGTGAGTGTAGGGAGGGTGCAGGTGCAGCCAACCACTTGTCGCAGGCTATAAAAGTCACTGGCATAGAGCACTTGCCTGCATACGTTTGAATGTTACCGTTAGCGCAACAACTGATTTTATTGGTGTTGCCCAATTCAGATTTCTGTGAGCTCTATTCAATTTACCACTCAGAAGTTCTACGGACAGTGCCAATAAATATGTGCAGCAATTGAAGTGTGTGTGCAAAGGGTTGGGTACTTTTTAGGCGCTTTTCTATTAACATTTTCCGCATAGTTTCTTTGTGAATTCTTAAATTGCTGCAAAATATGGATTGGCAGAAGTGTGTGATTTAAGCATTGGGAAACTAGCAGGTATGTATGCATTAGGCTGTGGCTAAGCTAATAAGAGTAATTAATTTTGGGTTGATTAATATAGTTAAATTTATGGCTGGCGTTAAAAATGTTCTTAAATATATAACCAAAATTTTAGTCAAAAAAATTTGTGAAAATATATAAAATTAATTATTTAAAAAATATTTAAGCGCATAGAAATATGCAGAATATTTATTTAAATATTTTTATACATGCATATATGGCTATATAATGTTTTTTATGTATAATTTTTATATATACGCTTGACTGAACTATAAATTCATAATTAAAATAAGATTTGAACTCTTGACCTAATTACTATTCGCTTACAATGAATTAAATGATTACATTCTAAAGTTTACTAAGAATGAATTAAATAAAAATATATATATTTAAACTAAAAAATTTAAAAAATTATATATTTATATTTATTGTTCTTTTAAGTTGGTAAAACTTGACAGAGTAAAATATGTGCAGCAAAATATGTACAATATACATAAATATATAAATATAATAAATATATACAGGATTAATAAAAAAACATATCTTTTTATTTTATTATAAAAATATAATTTAAAAATTTTATAAATATCCAAAGTATATTTATTACTTATATTTATACTTAAATAATTCATTTTTAATATGTTTTATATAATTTAATATATTATTTTTATAGTTTAATCACATATTTTATAGTTCTTTAGCAAGGAAATATATTTTTCCATTATGCAGTTAAAACTAGAAATTTTGGAGTATAATATCTTTAGTTTTTTATATGAATATTAATTGAAAAAATGCGTAAAATGCTCTTATTTAATTTATAAAAGTATGTTGGTTTTTAAAAAGCCTTTTTTTTCTATAGACTAATGTTCGCTTAGAAAACAGATTTTTATTTAATCAGGAAAACTTTAAACTGTATTAACTTAATGAAACACACTTTATGCAGAAATTTGTAGATATGAAACCAAATTTGCACGACTTACAAAAATATAAAAAACAATAAAGCATTTTATCAAATTAAATATCAATCAAGCAACAACAGCATCATTATCTGGCTATGCAATGTTGAATATATATTATATTAATATGTATTATAAGGAATATTATATAAGAGAAAACTTTTCTATTTGCCATTTAATCGATTCTATTTTTTTCTTTTTATTTTATTTTATATTATTTTTGATATATTTTAAATAATTAATAATAGTCTCATAAATTCCAGTAAAAACATTTTAGTTCTATGAAAATTTGACTTTTAATATTCGAAAATAAAATGTTTGCTGATATATGATATCCAGTTGAGTCAAGCATTAAACCTTATCAAGCTTAAGCATATTATATATTCAGATTTATAGTAAGAGATGCGAGATCTTCTACAAGTTGCGGCTGTGCTAATTCTTTTAATTGAATCGTGCGACTTGCTTGCCTTCAATTGAGCTCAGCTCTCTCTGTATTAAATTAAGCTAATGCGCGAACATTTAATTGGAGCAATTAATTATGTTAAGAGTTGAAAGAGGGGAAAAACACACACATATATGCATATATCTACATATATAAAAACTCATATATATGTAGATCAAGTGTGGTGTGTAACATGCTTGAGCACAATGAAAGTAAACTGAGATTTGTCGATGGGCCAGCCGATGCTTTATGTGCGAATCGTTTGGTTTTTGTGCTGTAATTGTCAAGTGTTTGTGTGTGCGGCCGCCACACGTCGTATGCGTAATATACGAACAAGCACTTGAAGCTCCGGGCTAGAGAGCGTGTCGTGGCCAAACAGAATTCAAGTGCTATGGACATTTCACCAGCACACACTCACACACACACATAGAGACCGAGCTCAATTGAGCATCAAGTGTCGGCTTAAACACTTAAGCAGCGCATCGAACTTGTCGCATGCCACAAACATGCGAAACATATTTTCAGCATGTGGCAAAAGGTGAAACGCATGATTCAGGTTTAATCTCCCCCTCGCACATTTGCCAATTAATATGTAATCTAACTAATTTTATGCTTGCAAATTTTTGTTATTCCGTTTAGAGTTGGCGGCGACGGCAACTAAAACGACGACGACGTTTTGGCCAG
Organism: Drosophila mercatorum; assembly: GCA_961210405.1. Lineage (NCBI taxonomy): Eukaryota > Metazoa > Arthropoda > Insecta > Diptera > Drosophilidae > Drosophila > Drosophila mercatorum. The sequence continues at coordinate 13,759,111 of CAUIUS010000005.1, forward strand.
GGACTAGGACATCGTCGCAACGGCGATGTCACCGACAGGACAAATAGCAAAGACGCCCACGCCACACGACAACGATAACAACAGCAATAACGATCAGCGTGAAACATGGAGCGGCAAGGTGGATTTTTTATTATCGGTTATTGGATTCGCCGTCGATTTAGCAAACGTCTGGAGATTTCCCTATTTGTGCTACAAAAATGGCGGTGGTAAGTGGCCCTCAGAGCTGATCTAAATCATTTCATCAAGTCCTGCGCGAGTTCACTTAGCCCAGCAACTGTCCCGCTGGCCAATTAGGGACACACACACACACACACCCAGTTGCCGCAGAACAATGGCAGAAAATCATTTATAAGGCTTTACACATCATTGAGCGCCGAGGAACTCACTCGAGCTGCCGCATAACAAGTGACTTGGCCTTGTTAACACTTTGACAAGTGCTGGGAAAATGCGTGCGAAGTGCTGCCATTAAATGCGGGCTACTCGCCCTGGGTGTGGTTGGTGTGGGGTGCTAAGTGCGTACTTCCTAGACGAAATTACCCAGAGTCCAGAGGAATAGAGAGAGAGGGAGAGAGAGAGAGAGAGAGAGGGAGAGTAGAGGGCATAAGTTGATACATATGCTTAGACTTGTGATCTTCGTTGGCAACGCCATCATTCAAAACAATTTCAAAGTTAAGTGCTTTTGTATGACAACTAAATCTGGCAGTCATAATCGCATTTGGGCTCCTTTACCTCCTTTGCCGCAATCTGACAGCGAGTGACTAAGCATGGGGCAGGACATGCTTTCTAGGCTTTTATTGTTGCCGACACACACACGCACATCAAAATCAAGACATATATACATATATATATATGTATATATATATCATAATACGCATTGTTGGAAATTCATGTGCGGCACACGTTTTGACGGCGGCACTTAGGCGTTGAAATGAATTTTCCATTCGTAAATCAGGATATATGTGGTCTCTCCCTGTGTGTGTGTGTGAATGCCTTTGCTGGTTGCCTTTTCCTTTATAGTTTTATGACTATTTCATATAGTATTTTGTTGTCGTTGCTGCTACTGCCGCTGCTGTTGCGCTGGCCTTTGCCACAAGCTTTTTTCTCAGCTCTTAAAAAATAAATTGTTATTTCATACGCTTCATTGCACTCAATCAGTGACAGCTTAGTTTTCATTTTCATTTTCATTTTATATCATTCTTGTGCCGTTGCCGTTGCCGTTGCCTGTGCCGTTGCCAGGCTTAACTTGCCGTCGTAGTAGACGTTGCAGCGGCAGCGGCAGCCGCGTCGTCCACAGGTTGCGATTATTAGCTTTTAATGCCCTCCCAGCTTAGTGGGCATTTAATTTTTCCTCTCCTTTTCCAGCGCAGCAACAGATGAAATACCTCGACTTTATGTAGTTGGCTATGCGCTAACATACATTAAATATATATACAGACAGTTTCATAAAATCTGGGCTTAAGACAAGACTTGTGATTTGCTTTAGCAAATGATAGTAGTTTTAGCAGTTTGAAGCAGAGAAAACTTGAATAAATTCTAAAAAATTTTACAAGGTTTTTTGTTGGTTCTGTACTTCATCATTATAGTAACTATAATATATATTAATATATTTGTAAGTGTATAGTAAAGCTCAAAGCTAACTTTAACTTAGTCAAATTGTCTCTACCAGCTTTTTGTTCCTTATCAGTATTAATGTTAGATAAACTGAGCTGCTGAAGACTTGTTTTTGAAGCTACCTCTATAAGGAATTAGTATAATATAATAATCAAATTATTCAAATAATTTCAACTCCCTTCTTTGCATAAAAATATATATCAATATGGATTTTTTCTATATTTATAATATTTTTATACTACAATAGTTTCATTAATCTCTGCTTCCCATCAAATTTATTGCTATAAAGCTTTAATTTTAGGCAATAAAACTTGACTCCTCTGCTCAGCTGAATATGCCCTTAAAACTATCTAAATATAGCCAAATGGTTTACTTAGCTAAATTATGAGTATATCTATTATGATTTATGAATCGAATGACTTGGGATAGATATTTCCTAAGATAACAAGGGCATTTTAAGGTGATGTATATTGAAGTCATTTTCTGAATTGTTGTGAGTCTTATATAACTTGTATAGAAAAGTTATCTTTCTTTTATGATGATAGATAATAATAATTATCAAATCAAAGCAATTGCCAATAATCAGCAGTCGGCAGTCAGCTTAGATGATACCCATAAAATCGAAATATAATGAATCAGGATATAGCATAAATGAAGTAATCTAAGACATCTGCCATTATAAGTGTCATTTTACTACATTAAATATATAAAAACTATGAAATCAAATAATAAATATTCATATCATATCATTGCTCTCTTCTACTTCCAACTTCAATAGATTTATATATGCTGTGAGAACTCGCTTAAATTGTAAGTTTGTTAGGGTAATCAATTTTGTAGAGTTCTTTGTGCTAAAAATAGCCATGGGAGAACCGGAAGTGGTGGGCGAGGCGACGGAAATTACAGCTTCAGCAACAGAGCTGCATTTGATTTTAAGATCCTTATCTTGTGAGGTATTATTTTACGTTTTGTTTTACATTTTCTACATAATTGACAGCACAGTGTTCGAGAGATTTTTTTCATATTTTTTTTTAGCTATACATACAGAGAAATATGTGTGTGTGTGCGAATATGCATAATGGCCGTTGTTGCCGTAGTCGTCGTAGTTGTCGACGACTTTGTCGCCCACTTTGCCTGCTAATAGACATAATCAAATCATAAAACGCCCCGCTGTCACTCAACAAAGTATCGATGGCACTTTAGCAATTGCCCGGGCAGGCAGAGCAGGCAGAGCAGGCGGAGCAGGCAGAGCAGGAAGCCAACCGACCACGTCGACTGCATGAGACAGCCAAGTCGAGCCGGAGCTGGAGCAGACCAGAGCAAAGTGGAGTGGTGCCGAAAGGAGAGACATCTCTGTGTGTATGTGGGTGTGCCCATGTCCTTATGTATGTACGCGTGTATGCTTGTCCCATTGCCAGCCGGGATGCTGTTAATGTTTTTAAAATGTCCTTAGAGTGGCACTTGTGAAACAATTTGATTTTGTGTGTATCTGTGATGCTGCTGTGTGTGTGTGTGTATGTGTGTGTGTCTCTCTCTCTCTCTATAGGGCGACAGAAACAGACACTGACACGGGTCAATCACACACTCACACTCTTTCCCACACACACACACACGCACACACGGCCATCATACACATTGTTATTCATAATATTTATAGTGCCTCGGGTGTTGTTAAATATTATAAAACTCGATTGCGCTTTAATCAAAGCGCCACTGCCCAATCGAACTTTGTTGCTGGCAAATTCAGTTTCCCAGCTAATGATTGTTTAATAATTGAACTTAAGAGCGGTCACACGATGCAAAAAGTTGGGCTAATAAGGTTATTCTCATTATGCTGAGTGCTGCTTTGCACTATACTACAATGATATACGAGTTGGTATACTTTTCTTGATAAGAGCTGAATAAGGTATAGATATATTCTTTATCTTTAGCTAATATATAACTTTGTCAGCTTATCTATCTGCCTTGAGAATCTAATATGGAAGTTGAATTATTCATTCCTATAGATGACAAGAGGCAGAAGAGTAGTAAAACAAAATTTTAGATATTTTATAGTATTTTTTAGTATTTAAAAAAGTATTTTTAGTGCTTAAACTTTAAAGTCTTACTAGTATTTGTAGTATTCTTTTAGTATTCATGTAAGAAAAGAGTAGGTAAGAATGCTCGACAGAATAAGATTGTGCTCTGAAATTCTATATATATTATATTTATATTACTGAGAAAAGATAAGATATATTTTATATTGATATATTATATACTGATCTTTTATACATTAAAGATTATGTATTTTATATATCAAATATTCAATATTTTAATTTGATTATTATTATTTTCCAACATTTTGCCAGGCGCCTTTCTTGTGCCCTACTGCATTATGCTGGTTGTGGGTGGAATACCCCTATTCTACATGGAGCTGGCCTTGGGTCAGCACAATCGTAAGGGCGCCATCACATGCTGGGGCCGCTTGGTGCCGCTGTTCAAGGGTAACTATAAAGGATGCACTACAATCTTGTCCATGCTAAGCTCTATCTCTCAGGCATTGGCTATGCGGTTGTGCTGATTGCCTTCTATGTGGACTTCTACTACAATGTGATCATTGCCTGGTCGCTGCGTTTCTTCTTCGCCTCCTTCACCAGTGTGCTGCCCTGGACCTCGTGCAACAACGTATGGAACACGCCCAACTGCAAGCCGGTATAGTCCACTCATTATAGCCTCATATCACATGATTCATTATTCAAATATATATCCCAGTTTGAGGGCCAGAATACGCGTCCTTTGGTTGGCAATCTGAGCGATTTCTATGCCTTCAACAATCAGAGTTTGTTCTTTGCGAACGAGTCGTACACGAATGTGACTTTTGCCAGTCTGGCACCCGTTGTGCCCGTCGAGCGATTCCAATCGGCTGCCTCCGAGTACTTTAAGTGAGTGCCACATCCACACACCCGCACACACACACACACACACACACACACCTGCACACACACTCACTCTCTACTTCTACCCTCAGCCGCTACATACTCGAGTTGAATCAGAGCGAGGGCATCCACGATCTGGGCAAGATACGCTGGGACATGGCTCTGTGCCTGCTCATCGTCTATTTGATCTGCTACTTCTCCTTGTGGAAGGGCATAAGCACCTCCGGCAAAGTGGTCTGGTTCACGGCTCTCTTTCCCTACGCCGTGCTGCTTATACTGCTGATACGCGGCATCACCTTGCCGGGCTCTGCCATGGGCATACAGTATTATCTCAGTCCCAACTTTGATGCCATCTACAAGGCCGAGGTGTGGGTCGATGCTGCCACCCAGGTCTTCTTCTCCCTGGGCCCAGGATTTGGAGTGCTGCTCGCCTACGCATCATACAACAAATACCACAATAATGTCTACAAGTAAGTGCGACTCACGATAAGATTCTGCTCTATGCTTATGTGATGCTTGCATGTGCCAGGGATGCGCTGCTCACGAGCTTCATCAACTCTGCAACGAGCTTTGTCGCCGGCTTTGTTATCTTCTCCGTGCTGGGCTACATGGCGCACACATCGGGCGTGCGAATTGAGGATGTGGCCACGGAGGGACCCGGTCTGGTGTTTGTCGTCTATCCGGCTGCCATTGCCACCATGCCAGGCAGCATTTTCTGGGCGCTCATCTTCTTCATGATGCTGCTTACGCTGGGACTGGACAGCTCGGTGAGTATTTAGCTGGCCAGAGAGAACGATCAGGGAAGTGACCTTTTGCTCCTCTTCTGCTCACAGTTTGGTGGCTCGGAGGCCATAATCACCGCCCTGAGCGATGAGTTTCCCAAGATCCGCAAGAACCGTGAGCTCTTTGTGGCCGGCCTCTTCTCGTTGTACTTCGTGGTCGGCTTGGCCAGCTGCACCCAGGGCGGCTTCTACTTCTTCCATCTGCTGGATCGCTATGCCGCCGGCTACTCCATACTCGTGGCGGTGTTCTTCGAGGCGATCGCTGTCTCCTGGATCTACGGCACGAAGCGCTTCAGCGATGACATCCGCGATATGATTGGCTTTCCGCCGGGCATGTATTGGCAGGTGTGCTGGCGCTTCGTGGCGCCCATTTTCTTGTTGTTCATCACGGTGTACGGGCTGCTGGGCTATGAGCCGCTGACCTACGGGGACTACGTCTATCCGAACTGGGCCAATGCTTTGGGCTGGAGCATAGCCGGCTCCTCGGTCACCATGATACCGGCCGTGGCCATCTACAAGCTGATCGTAACACCAGGCAGCTTCAGGCAGCGACTGCGCACACTCACCACCCCGTGGCGGGATCAGCAGCTGGCGGTGAATGGCGTCGCCACCGAGGTGACCGTCACCCTGGTCCGCTTGGCCGACACCGAGGCGAACGATGCGGCCGACGTCTGAGCTCGACCGACGGCGCGTTTTCAAATTTACTACGTCTAGAGATTTGATAGTTTTCCCAACAACTTCAAAGATTAGTATTAACCTTAACTTGAATGTGTGCAGCGGCAGCTGTAGCTAGAGAATCGATTTATGTTACACCTTCTTAGCTTAGCTCTTAGCCAACAGGCACTAGGAATCTAATGCAAATTTCGCATACAACGTACTTACTTAGGTTTCGACACCAAACAATGTTGTAGCTCAAAACCATAAGTCTACAGTTAAGACTAGCCAGTAGTTTCATGCCAATAAATATACACACATACACTTACTCTACTCACACATACATACATACATACATACATATATGATATATATATATATATTATGCATACTGTATGAAGGTATGCTTGTATATTTACCAAAACGCTGTGTAGATAATACAGAAATATTTAAGTAAACAATTGTAATTGTTCGTTAACGTAATTGTGCGCATATGCAACAGGGAATTAAAAGGTACGATTGGCTCGCAGGACCCTTAACTGGATGTCAGAGCTCGTACACACACACACACACATAAATAGCTTTATTATATATGTAGTCTGTGTCTGTGTAGTCGAAGCTTTCAGCCAAAAATGTGTTATGTAAGGCATAAGGCGAAGCAATCAATAGCTTATGCCACGATACATAAATATATACAAATATATATATATAACTTATATATATATATAAAGCCCTGCCAAATAATTTATACGCTTAGGAGTGGAGCAAAGTCTTTTTCACACAGCCATAAAAAGACTCTGCCCCACTCATAGTATTTACACACATAAATATATTCAATTAGTTTGTTGTTTCGTTAAGTCTCGCTCTCTGTTTGATTTGAAAGTCCAGCTAATCCCTAAGTGTTACATTTGATAATGTTTAAACAAAAGCAAAGTTGCCAGCCATCAACTCTGCTTTGACTCTTCACTTTAAGCTTAAGTTGATCCAAGTGATTTCCAATGCACCCCCACGCAGCCATGTGGGAGTGCAGTGTGATGAGCAAATATCCAAATTACAAACTACTTTTACTCGGTTGAACTTCAATTAAATAAATGTATTTTAAGTTGGTATTACAACTAAATGTGTTTCACTTGGGTATGGATGTGGGTAGTGAAATATCAGAAAATCAGAATGAGGGGAGCTGGCGCCATCTGTTGTTGACTAGCTGCTGAGACTTGTTGATGCTAGCATTGAAGTTGGCGAAATGTTTTATAGCCAAAGAGTTGGAGAGTAGATCGAACATGCCTGATAGCAGTATGTTCTCTTCACCTTGTGGATGAGTATGATAGGCTGGCCGTGTCAACAAATCCAACTGCAACTCACTCTGCCAAACAGCCTACTCTGCTAAGCAGTCTACTCTTACAGCTTGCTCTTCGCTTCAGTCTGCTCTGCTACAGAGTCTTTGCAGTTTATTCTTCTTCTGCCACATATACAGCTCACTCTTCTACTCAATCTGCCAGGCAACCTACTCACATGTTCAGTCGACCATACAGTCTACTCTTCACTCACAGCAAGAGCGGCATAGAGCGCCTTTCCATGTCGGCCAGCCTGCCCTCTTTTTAATAGTTTATAGTGTATATTTCAAAATTTTATTAAATAATAAACATAAATTAAATGTAAATATGATAAATTGATTATAAATATCCAAAATATACAATATATTCCATATTTATACTAAATATATAATATATTCCACATATCTACTAACCATATCTGTTACATCTCCACTCAGTTAGTAAAAGTATTTTAAACTTTTAAAAAATAAACTCTAACCCATTTCATTTGCATATTTAGGGGCATTTTATTATAATTATTATTTCATAATTTATTTATGCTTAATTTCCTTTTACATTTATAAAGTTATATAATATTTCCTTCGTTTTTTTTTTTAAATATAAAAAATGCAAATCATTTATAAATTTGTATAAATATAACTAATTGTTAATGGGCAGAACATGACATTTATGTAAAAGAAATCTGAGAATTAATGTATTTATGGGCTAAAGCTAATCCGGCTTGAATAATAATGGAAATGCATCTGATGGGTTAAGCAGCATCAATTTGTGCGTTTGGGCAATAATAATAATACTTATGTGAGCTGTGGAGGTGTGCTATATATGTATGTGTGTGCGTAGGTTTATATGTTATGTATGTCATGTCATGTCATGTCATGTCATGTATGTGTGTATATGGTATATAATATATTCCAGGTATAATTTTTAATATTTATTTTGAATTTCATTTGATGCCTTTGCAGAGAGTTTGGTATTTTTGGAATTTTTTAAATCAAACTGAAGCTTAATTGAATAATATATTTCTTGGAAATTTACTTCAAATTAAATATTTAATAAAAATCAGAAATACACCTAAAATAATCTCATCTCATATAATATAATCTGCCTGCAAAGGTATTTAACATTCGGAATGCCGAAAACAAATTCATTTTCTGCTTTTAAAAAATACTTTGCGCTTACTTTCTGCATTAAACGGCGAATAAGTGTGAGTCTGGACATTTATTTATATATCTTTTGTATTCTTTTGTTGTGCATTTTGTAATTTAAATATTTATTTGTAGTGCATATTACGTATTTTTGGTCTGTTTTAGGTGCCTTGAGGGGGAAATTAGGTACACATTCCGCAGGAGTGAACAACGAACTGCAACTTTAGCTTCTTCTTTATGTATGTAAATATATATATTGATATATAATATATATATATATGTATATAGTATAACACACATACACATATATTATAGAAACTTTTTCGAATCGGGAATTGGCTGAATGTGCTCGATTTAATATATATGTATTTGTTTAGTATATTTATATACATACATATATGTAATATATATATTTTGTTTTGTAACATGGTATACTGTAGTATATTTTTTCTTCTTGTAAATATGCTTGAAGCTTGCTATAATATCTGATCGTTCAGTTAGCGTTTATACAACTGCAATTTTTGGTTTTCTCTTCGCTGGTTTTTCTTTCCTTTGTTGGTTGTAAATTTGCGCTCTACTTAAATAAGTGTCTTGGCTGTATGTCTATATATATATGTATGTAATAGCATATTAAAATACCAATGCCAAATTAGAGAAGCTTCGAACGGACTATTTCGTTGTGAATCAACAAAAGAAGGCAGCAAAGGACGGACAATGATTCGTGAGCTTAGAGATAAACTAGAAGTATCTCGACTAGGAGATACACTATCATGCATCTCCTCGATACTTCCGTTTACCTTTAAGTTCACAAAGTATATGGAATCTTTGCATTGGTATATTTCACCTCGGCTAGCCGAAGCTGTATTCTAATCTGTGTAATCCGCTAATATCCTGTCACATTGAGAGCTTTGTCCTGGCTTGCTATGTTGCTAACTGTGTGCACAGCTACGTGGGCTTGATAATTGATATTGTTGATATGATTGCGTTGTATGAGTTCAAGTACGACTATATATATATATGCGAGTATACTATATCTAATATATAAGTAAGCTGCTGTTGTCTGTCTGAGTACATTTTGTGCTGGGCTAAGAAGTATTTTCGTAAAACTGATAAATCAACCATTTGTTCCACTGGAAAAGCTTAATCAGTATAATTGCAACACATTCTTGTTGTTGTTGTTGTTGTTGTTGTGTGTAGAGTGAAAGACACATTTGAATTGACATGACATATGAGACATGGCTAATGAGTCGTCATATTTGCTCGAGCACGAGCTCATATACATATATTTACAATGGAATCACTTAAATATACATATTCATATGTGGGTATTATATGAGCTTTACTATATATGTATGTATATATTTCGATTAAAAAATCTATTCAAATATGAATCGCGAATTTCGGTGGCTGTTATTCATGTCGATTAAAATTAAATGAAATTTGAACTCGTTTTTTGCTATGCTTATGAAATACTAAACAAAATATATAAGTATAATAAAATGATTCGAGTTGAGTAAAAAGCGCAACGTTCATTGAATAAATATCTAGTTCTAACAATAGCATTTTCATTAAAATTGAAAATTATATTTTCACTATAATGCACATCGTTTCCATTCATTTAAAATGTTGTAGTTGACCAAGGATGAGATTGACTCAATTCGATTTCGATTTCAGATGATTTGTGAATTAGTTTTTTTTTTGCTGAAGCCTAAGATTGTTAAATCAAATACGTATCTAAATGTAATATCTAATTGTTCAATATATATATATATATATATATGTGTGTGTGTATATGTATTCAATCATATTGACAACTTTAACTGATTATAGGAAAGAAGCCTAGAGCACGCTTAAATTTACATCTGTTGCACCAAGAGATTTCACATTAAGTTTATCATTCCGTTTCGTTCTACAATTTCATTAAGTATTATAAATTTCCGTGTGTGTGTGTAAGTAACTACATCAGTATATCAAATCTAACTCAATATTTAAGCTAATTTAACTAATTCCACTTACGTTCGCACACAATATATATATTGTACTTACAACGGCATAATTATAGCTTGCATATATTGTATATCCGATATTTACTTATGTTCTCATATAATTGATGTGTATTTTTGAAATACGACTTTCAGTTGCGCTTAGCCTAGACAAAGATTACTTTTGATTCTGCGTACGAGTGGGAGGGGGGACTCGAGCCGAGCTTAGGTCTGCTGTATGGAGCTGAGGAATGCCGGATCCACGGAGGCCACCTTGGCGGTGAGGAACGCGTGCATGCAGAAGAGCAAGCTCTGCAGTACCTGGCACTCCAGTTCCTAAACAGGATAATGGCAAAGCATGAGTTAGATTCAAGTTTGGGGTTGACTAAGCCAACTCCTGGTATTTATTTATAGCACTTGCCTTCGTTTCGATGGCGCGCGTCTCGTTGTCCTGGAAATGTAGCTTCAGCTTTGATTTGCCATCGTCGCTGGAGCCGCGCAGCTGCGAGAACTTGTACTGCCAGACCATGGTGGCATCGGCGCCCTCTGTCAGTGAGAAGCCCGCCTGCCAGTCAAGTGTCAGTCCGCCACTCTTGCCGTGATGTGAAACGGCAAAAGTCTTACGCTGCAGGTATGAGTTAGAATATACATATATAGAAATAAATGTAGGATGTATTTATTAGCAGTATGTGGTTGAGCGAGAGAGAGAGAGAGAGATTGGGGCTTCTAATAATATTAAGTATACGCCCACTCCTAAGAGCAATAATAGCCTCCGGCCATATCTATAATAGTGATGGCAAAACAACCGCATACACAGGTTCAATAATCCCTTTATGTCCTGTCTGTGTGCTCGACTAAACGCTCAAAACTGCGAACCAAATTCGTATCGATTCGGACTGTGGCCAAAATCAGCTTTTCTTCTTTCGCCTTCTTTTTGTGCCAACTTTGTGCGTCGCTTATGTCGGTCATTGGCTTTGCGCTGACTTTTCGAAAAGCTAACAAGTGTTGTGTACACACACACACCCACACACATAACATGCCTCACTCTGTGTGTGTGTGTGTGTGTGTGTGTGCTGGGGCAAAAGTTACATTAAACAAAATATCGCAAAAGTTTTTGGCAATGTTTGTTTGGGAGCGCGCTGAGAAATTTGTTTTGTTCATTCCTTGGAAAATCAATAGGACATCCTTTATAATTTGTGCTTAGCAGAAAGCAATTAAAAAGCATTCATAATGAATGAGTTTTGATGTTTGTAATATAAAGAAACTACCCGCCGTTGCCTGGCTGAGAAAACGTTGAGGGATTTCGTTAATTAATTATAAAATATTTTGGCTATAATAAATATTTAATGAATATATGTTATATAAGTACCCAGGCAGTCGGCTTGTTGCATAATGCTCGTTGCTCGAAATAATTGTATTTCTATAAACAACTCCGAGCTGTGATTGCTCACTTGTCTGTCCATATTGATTAGCCTTCGGGGCAAGCAGCCCTGACCTTTAGTTCAAGGCTGAGCTGGATGGGTGGAGGGCTATAAATTAACAAGCAATTGGCAATCACGATAATCGCCGTTTGCCGGGCCTAGCCAGCTAATTACAAACAAACATGCGAAATTATCAACAAGAAACGAACGTGAACTGTTTACATACTGGCAGACAGGTATATAAAGGTCTCCTCCTAATGGAGGTCATGGGGACAGCCATATGCATGTCTGATTGTCTACGTGTGCATTTACTTACCCCTAATTTAATCACACTGGTCACTATGGCCGCATTCCAGCTGTTCTCGATGCGGAGCAGCTCCTGGCGCGTCTCGACGCTCAGATAGCGCGGCTCGTGTCCGGAGCTCTGCAGCAGGAAGCAGTGCTGGCGACTGTCCACGGTCTCCGACTCCTTCACGATGCGGAACATGGTCTGGTAGACCTTATAGACCACCAGCGCCTTGCTGATGCCAGCCACATTCAGCTGCAAACGAATCAGTTACATCAAATTGTCCATGTTAGAGATTTGTAAACCCATGTAGGCAGCTTAGCCGAGTAATATAATTTTTAAAGCGCATTAAGTGCTCATATCTCTGCTGGCAATCAGGGGAGAAATGCCGGCACCAAGACCAGCGACAGAGGCAGAGACAGAGGCAGAGGGCGCGGCAGGCAAGTATCGCGTATGCCGGGGGCCAACATTTTTATGAAAGTTGCATTCGCAGTGCAAAGGCTGCTCATTAGAGCAAAAGTACAATTTGTATGCACGTGTGTAGCGCTTTGTGTATGTGTGTAGGGGTGGGGCTGGGGGTGGCTGCTTGTGCGCCATGTGGGAGACTTCCAACTTGACACACAAAATTAGCGCAGCATAGAGCGCACAGTTGCTTTGAAGAACTTTAGGCAAATGAACACGGAACAAAGCCGACTGCAAATGCTTCCATATCCAATTACATATGACTTCATAAAGGAGCTGACAATTTCAGTTAAACAAGTGAATAAATCTCATATCTGCTAATCAAACAAGACGCGGCTTGCGTGCGAAATTAATTAAATTAAAAGGATTTATATAGTGTGGCGCTGCATTAAAGAGTTTCAAGTGTTATTTTAATGAAATTAAAACGAGTTGAAATGTGGGCATAGCTGTTGAATGCATGCCTTATATTATATAAAATTATATACATATTATTAATATATTTTATGTTTATTATGTCTGCCAGTCTTAAGAGCGAGTTTGCTCAAGATAGTTGGGAATCAAAGTAAGTCTCAATCTTTGATTTTTCCTCGAAAGATGAAGCTGTATCTCTGCCTCAAGTAATTTTTGTCTTAAAGTAGAGTAATTATGAGGCCTACATAAAAAATTTGGTAACTGTGCAGGCTAAATTCAGCTAGATATTAACAATTGAATTGGGGGCGCTTGCAGATAAGCAACTTTAAAAAACATTTATTTTTAGCTATTTTTCAAAATTTTAAAAAAATATTAACTGAAATGAGATAGAATCCAACTTAAGCTTATTTGAAGAAGAATAAAACAAAGATCAACCGAAAAAAAATTTTAGAACTCTAGCTCGAAAGATATAGAAAATATTCAACATTAACAGGGAGCGTTTTAGAAACTATTCCCGAGGCTCAAGGTATATCCTAGTCGTATACTCCCATCTACTTACTGCTTTGCTTCACATTTTTATAGGTAATCAATAGTGCTACTTACTGGTGGAGTTTCGAATAGCATTACTTCAGTGCCCTTGAGCAATAGAAATCGTGGCTTGTAGCTCTGCCATGAGATATTGTTATTGATAACGCCCTCGTTGACCCAGCCCATGTACTCGATGCGCTCGCCCACGGCAAAGTTGCGATTGTAGAGCTTCATCTGTGAACGGATTCTTGACAATAATAGAGGCACTTAAGACCACTAGTTGGAGTGTAGTATTACCTGGAGATGTGTTAGGCCCACAACGTTGTCCGTTATTAGCTTGAGCCACTGGCTGAGTATCGCCAGCTCATCACAGTGTATGACCCCGGTGGTGACGCCGTTCAGGCCGCGCACCTCAAAGGCGTTGGGACGCAGTTTGTCCGTTCCGTAGATGTAGCGCGTGACATAGGCCATCATTAGGGGCACTGCAAATAGACAGAGAAAGAGAGGGAGGAAGGGAGGTGGGAGGTGAGCGGGGGCAACTTGAGAAGTATCTTTAGCTGGGCTTCTGCATACCTGCCACGACGTCGGTCCAGCGCTTCTCGGGTTCCGAGCAGATTGACATTGGCCGACTGCAGCTGCGGCTGATGGTGCCGCTGTTCACGGAGGACTTGTAGCCCTCGTCGGCCTTCAGCTCGGCACAGGTGACATCGTTGTCGGAATCGGGCGTATCCTTTGTAACTGTATTGATTGAATTGTCGTTAATGGAATACGTTATTCATGTGCGCAGTCAGGTCTGTGCTCACGTTGCTTCTGCAGGAACGGCGTCGCGGCGCGGTAGTGCTTCACAGTGAGGACAACAATGTCGCCGGCATTGCGCAGTATGTTGACCGCATCGTCGTGCGGGCATGCCGTTATATATTCGCCATTCACCTTGATGATGGCGTCCCCCACGAACAGTTGACCCGTTATGTCCGCCGCCTGATCCTTGTAGATGCGCGATATTAATATGGGCAATTTATGCTCGGCGCCCCCCTTTATGCTCAGTCCCAGGCCGCCCTGCTTCTGCCTCGTTATCTGCACCATTCGCTCCTGCAACGAAACACGAAATACCAATGTACACACACAAGGCTACACACTCGAGGATGGTTGAGCATGCTCAAAGAGATTACAGCAACACTTTTGGGATAAGTGCTCTTAATGAAGCCAAAGTTTATTAACATACCTTGGATTCCATCGGCGGCCCGTTGTGCTGCGAGCTTGTTGGCGTAACAATTTCCAACTTTTGCAAGGTCAACAATTCCATTGTTAGACTAAGTCGGAGGGGCTCTGGTCTGCTTTTGCCATCGCTGACATGAACCATGCCAGACCTCACCTGTTGCACGGAATTTCAAAATACATATATATATATATATATATTTTTTTTTATGTTCAGCCATGATTAATGGCCATTGTATTCGTTTCGGGGCTTACCTTTAGGTTTTGATCGAGCTTTTCCTCAATCGGCGTAGCCATGCTGTCCGAGAGCTTCATATTTTTGGGTTTAAAAGGAAATGCTGCGAAAGGGCAAATGCAAATGAGGGTAGATATTAGATGTAATATATATTTTTTTAAAATATTTATAATGTAAGAAATACTAGAGGAGAAGTATGTAAAAGCAAGTTTATTTACTGGGGCATATACTAAAATAAGAATATTTATTATTTATATATATAAATAAAAATATATAATTTATTATTTATTATTATATATAAAAATAAATATACTATATGAAGCTCTAAATGCCTATAGACCCTATCTTTAGTGTAGAATATCGTACACAGTCCACTATTCAATTTCCTTTAATTGTGTACTTCATAGAGTTTATATAGTTCAATATAGATATATATATTAGAGTATATATATTTTATAGTCCACAATATGCCCTGTCCTTGATGGTAAATTTGATTATATTCCATATTTGGGAACTTTATTAGCAGATAATCGAATATATTATCTGAGTTCTTTGATATTAGATTATCTAGATTATATTTAGTTAGGCTTTAGTTCATGTCTGCAACTTAAGCTCGCTGAAGAAAAATACTTGAATGTCATTTCATTGCAGGAAAATCTTGTTGGCATTAATTGAATTTGCTTGCAAGTCTTGAATGGCAATTGGCCCAGCATTGATTGCAGTTTTAATTAGTTGCGACCTAGTTAATATGACGCACACAGAGACTAATATATATATACTAGTATTTATTTGTAATTGAATGACTCTTGTACTCTCTGCCTTAGTCAGAGAGTCACATATGCTAAATATTTAATGCAATTTGATAACAAATTTAATTGCTGTCGCCCCAATCAGCCAAATGTCACGTTTTCTATTCGCATTTTATTTTGCGCATTAAATTCACAAATATGTTTTCAGCGCAACCACAAAATTCCACTCAACTGACAGGCGAATAGAGGGAATATTTGTGGATAGCCCCAGCTCCAGCTCAGCCCTAATCAGAAATTACAAGAATATTTTCAAAATAATTCAAATATTTGTATAAATAGATAAATATAGATGGATGTAAGTACATATGTTTTCAATTAAAACACGAAAATAAATATGCAAGCGGAAAACATTATATTACAAATGACTGAATCACACACACACGGAGAGAGAGAGTTTAAGTGCTTGAAGTGTGGCTGCAGCTGCTGAAGGAATGGAATGGAATGAATAATACAAATAACAACAAGAACAAGAACACAAGTGCCGACATAAATACATAAATATATGTATGTGTGTGTGTGTGTACGTCGAGGTGTTGATACGTATGACTGCCGTATGGCACAACACTTTCACTACCCTTCCCAAAACACACACGCATGAAAACAGATCCCCTCAATCTACTTGAGTGCTTGTGCTCAAAAGTGTTTCTGGGTAAAACAGGTGTTATTCCATACTCGCCCCCTCTCAAATGAGGAAATAAATAAATATAGATAGGGAGAGAGAGAGCGAGAGAGTGGGGAATATTCTGATTTTTCAATTCCAGCGAATTATAGCCGTAAACAAATGAATAAATGTATATATAACTATGGTTACCCTGGCTGAGTGTGGCCCACAATTACTGCTGGCACTATGCCTGGCAACCGACTTTAAAAACAAATAAGCCAACTTTCAATGACATATATGTAAGTATATATATATAGAGAGAGAGAGAGAGGGTGCAGTTGCCCTAGCCGAAGCGCGGGTCAGAGATGCTAACCCAAAAGACATAAATATTTCATTTGAGCCCGTTCGCTGGCCCCGTAAAACTCGCCAAGCACCATCGAGATGATACAATTTATGCACTTACCACAGACACACACGTGCGTGCCAGTTGGAGCTGTTGACCTGGGCTACACAGCTACGGCTACGGCTACGGCTACCTTTGATTATGGATGTATTACGTGTACTTTGTCGTGTGGCGTGCGTGTCTTGAAACTCGTTACGTTAGCCAGCAGCAGCAGGCGAAACTCACTCACTGAGCGCTGGTGTCAGGCTGGTGATGGGTGGGTGGTGGTGCTAGTGGCTCTTCTCTCTGGCTCAAACCAAACAAGCCAACATGTTCGCTGAAAGCTATGCTGCTCTCGCTTGACAATCAGCTGTGCTGGTTAAAAGAGCAGCCAGCTAGGGTAACTTTTGGGGCTGCTGCTCGACTGAAGTATAACACGCACACACACACACTCACGTTCACTGTCGCACATATTTATGTTCCACTGTAATTGTTGTAGTATGCATTAAACTGCAACACAAGTTGAGCAATTCACATTTCACGTACAGCAATCAAAATTGTTAAATTTTATTGTTGCGACTGCCCGAGCATGTCGCATGTCGCCTGCATGCAAATGCTGAAATGCTGAATGCATTTATGGCATTCTATTGCCAGTCGAATTTACTTGATGTGCACGCCGTATAATCCCGCCTGGAACTGGGTCATATTTTCCGTTCAACTGTTTTTCGGTTGGGCATTGATTCGTTCGCTGATTAACTGCCGTTGTTCAGAGTAGTCAGTACTCGAAAAAGTATGCTAACATTTTTTGGATTTTCCACTGTTTTCTTTTGCCCTCCTCTTGCCTCAGCGCTCACTGTGCCTTGGGCTCATATGTAGCTTTCCTGCTGGCATCCGCTTCCGTTCATAGCACAACGTTTTGTCAGCCTGTTCGCGAACGCACTAAAATTCAATTCCAACTGAAGTCAAATGCGTGCCAAGAGAGCAATTCGGGCACAACCTCTCGCTCTCTCCCTCCCTCTCTCTCTCTCTCTCTCGCTCTCCCTCTCTCTCTCTCTCTCTCAAACACACACAGTCGTTTATCACATAAATAGAAACACAAACACATGTGGGAGAGAGGCCATGCACATGATAGCTTTGCAGCCTTGCAGCGCACATGGTTAAAAGCTGCCAGCGTTGCCATATCTTAAAAGTAATCAAATAACTGTAAATATATTTAAATATATTTAAATTATTTCATATTTATTATTATATTATATTTTTGAATTTTTATTTTTTAAATTTATATTTGTAAATAACAAATTTGTATTTATTTTGCTATTAAACAAGGTTCGGCCTTTGGCTTTGTTCTATAAAAGCCCCAAAAGCTTCAGGCAAACTTAGGCCGAAAGCTTTTGTGTGTATGAATATTTAAAAGCTACAGTTAAGGAACAGCTTTAAGCTTTAAGCTTGCGTGTTGATGCCATATTTAGTATATAATATTATTTATCAAAGTGAATTAAGCTATAAAACTTTGGAATTGACAGAATCATTGCTAAATTATAGGATTTAAGCTAATTATCTGCAGTATAAGCTTTTAGAAAATATATTAAAATAAATAAAGTAATAAAAGCATTTACATATTAATATTAAAATATTAAATATATGTTGCTTAATATTTACATAATTTTAAAAATAATATATTAATAAATAGAAATTAAATTATATTAATTTTTAATATTTATTAATTATTTAAATATTTATTCTCATATATTTATAATTAATTATAATATTATAATAAATTCATACTTAATTATATATATTTCCCTTCAGCATAGTTGCCTTTACCCATTGTTTTTTAAGCTCTTTTCCTAACGGTAATAATAGCAAAAGCTCTTGTGTCGAAATAAGGCATCATTGGCTTTGCTGACCTGCTGTAGTTGCCATATCAGCGCACAGATGGCGCTGTTCACTGAGTTATTTAGGCTGTTTGCCCAGCCATTGATCTAGGCCGCTTAGCCACTGTCTATTCCCATAGAAATTGATGTTTGGCTGATGATGACTAGTCGAGCAATGAGGGTCATATGTCTTCATGTGGCGTGTGGCATGTGGAAAGTTAAATGGAATTTTTCGTTAAATGTTAATTAAAAGGTGAGGCGGGCCGCACAGCGCGCCTACTTACCTGTGTGCCGGCAGCTCATTAAAACTTTGGGATTTCGAGACTCGGCCCAGTCTTATTATTGTTTTCTTTTCGGTCCTTTTTGCACAACGGACGGGCACTCGGGGGCTCAGTGATAAGCCGAGAATAAATAGCATTCGCAAACAATGGCAGCAAAGTTAATTAATGAGTTAGCACAAGTTGCAAAGATTTGCCATTACAGACACATTTCCATTTACCTACACGGAGAGACAGAGAGAGAGAGAGAGAGAGAGAGAGACATTCGAGGCGGGGAGCTGCTGCGAGAGCACATGTGAAGAAGTGGGAAAAAGTTTTTAATAAACACTCTATTGATGGCAATTGACAATTATGCAAATGGCCGATAAGCATAACATGCGAGAAGCTGACACGAAACTTGAAATGATCAATTTTTTGATTCGCAATCGTCTTGGCATTTGCGACATCTATCTGCCAATCGTGGCCCGGAGCAGGGCCAGGGCCAGGGCCAGGGCCAGGGCCCGGCAACGTGCTGATGAAGTGACAACAAAAACAAGCCAGACAAACTTGCAAACACACAAAAATTGCCAGGGGCCAAGGGAATGTGCTGAGAAGTTCACAATGCCGGCAACGACAACACTGAAAAGGTGACACCCAACTTAATAAACTCTGCCAGCAGCAGCAGCGGCAGCAGCGGCGGTGGTCGGAGTGGCGGCCAGGGGTAGCTGAAGCATCCGGAGTAGCCGAAGCAAGCCGCCAGGTGCATGGATCATTTCTAGCTTGTGCTCTTTGTGTTTGCGCCTTTGTCTTGACACCGGTACTCCGGCACTCCGGCGGGTGCTGGGTGTCGGGGTTTGGGTTTTTGGGTTTTAGGTTTAAGGCGTCGGCATTATTGACAAAAGTTTTGCGTGTGTTTTCCGAACTCGTCGGGATAGAGTTGGAGGCGTCGGGCGCTACACATTTTTGTTAGCTGATTGAAATTAGTTGAAGCATAAAAAAGTTTGTTTGCCAACAATTTTATACAAAAATATTTCGTTGCAAAGTAAAATTATGACTGCTTTGCATATTTTTCGGTTACCAATGTAAAACTTTAGCCTTTCAACTTATTGGCAAATGTTGGAATTTATGGGCCTCTGCCCGGGTCCTGAGCCAATGTTGGTTTTATTTTGCCAGCAATGAGCTGCGGTTTAACAAGCCAACGTTTCACCATTCTGCTCTAGCCTTCTTCACTCTCTGTCTCTCTCTCTGCCTCTGTGCGCCTTTTGCAGGCGGTTTGAGGTCTTCTAATGGCATTAGCAGCCTGTCTGTTGACTTTGTTGAGTCTGTTATTGACTTTGCAAATGCGACGCCCTTAAAGCCAAAAATGATGCACTCTCGCCGCTCGCCGCCCTCCACTTGCCATTGAGCCCACCACCACGCTGCTACAATCTTTTCAGAGGTAACTCTGAGGCAGCTAAATAAAATTACGTATACGCCACGCACACATAAACAAGCTGAAACTAAGGCGTCGTGGCGCAAATTGTAAGTGAATAATTATGTTATATTCTGTGGCCCTAATGAACTTAAGAGCGCTAGCTGGCAGCCTAGACATATCGTGTCCTCTGCCTCTATATCCCTAGCTACCCAGCGGGAAAAACAAGCGTGAAACATGCCAGCAGAACCCCGTGAATTTTCAGCTTGTTCAAGTTGATGTTTGTCTATCAAAGTGAAATGAATTTGTCTCTACAGATAAATTCATTCAGTCAGCTCGACTTTTGCTCAGTTTTTACTGCTTTGTTAGGTATTCCGTGCAGTCTCGGCGACTGTTCTAAGTTAATGTTCAAATATTTTTCTTCTTATTATGGCTGGCCACATGTGGACGGCTGCTGATCCAGCTCCAGCTCCAGCTCCAGCTCCTGCAGGGTGTCCAGCGCAGACGTTGAGCACACACGGAGCATGGTGATGGCCTGCCCGCGGCTTTTTGGCATTTTCTACTAATTTGGCAGCACGACCCTTTAGAGAAAATATATGCTTGAACTAACCGGATAAGAATTTAATTAAGTCCGACTCAGTTCTTGCAGCACGCCTCAGTGGCTCCGTCGACAGACGAGAGGCGAGGTTCGAGCGAATAATTGTGACTTCCAATCGAGTGTGATTGGCATTGGTTTGGTTTTGTGTTAAGCACTAAATAAATTTGCCCGAAATTATATAAACGATTCGATGTTTTGAGGCCAAAGCAAGTGCCACCACAAAACCGAACACCGAATGCCGAATACAGAGTGCCGAGTGGCGAGTACATGCACATATTTTGATTGTCCGACCGCAATCCAGACCCGGCACGTCCTGTCCTATCAAAATATTTGACCAAAAACGGGCGCCAATGCAAATGCAACAATCATGAATGTCGAAAAATGCGTAATGAGCGGCCAAGTGGTGCGGGAGGTGTTGTCTGACCAGACGACATAAATCACGTACAGCCGCAAATATACTAAATATATTTGTATATATACACACACATTATAGCACAAATGTATCTGTGCATGCGTCTATGCCAGCCACATGGATTTGCAAAATGTTTTTGTCAATTCGATGTGGTGTCTTTGCAAATTGAATATAATCTGCAAAGCATACACACACCTGTATATACGCACCTGTGGAGAGAATGAAGTCTGAGGCATGCTGAGCATTTGTGCGATATGAGAAAAGTGCAAAACAAGGCAAGGCAACAAATCAAACGAGCGACAAGCAGAACAAACAACCCAAGCAAGCGGCAGTCCAAGTCAAACTTGAAGCTGCAACCGAGTGGGGCATGCATGTGGCAGCAATACGAACAGCAACAGCAACAGCAACAGCAGCAGCACCATCAACAGCGCCTGCGGCACACATGCAAAGCTGGTGACGGCTTTTTATCCGAATCTACGGCACGGAAAATGCATTCAATTTGGCGCGGAGCACGATTCGGGCGAATGCATAGCAATCAAAATGCGGTTAGTTGCGTGTGGCATTCCCAGCAACAACAACAACAGCAACAACAGACGCATGCGAAACAGAAACAACAACCGCGGTAACAACACTGACAACACACAATGCCAACAGCAACAACAACAACAACAACAATGGCAACAAGCAACAGCAGCAAAAAATGACAATTGTCAACAATTTTAATTTTCATATACACGCCACGGGGAAAACCCAACAACAACAACAACAGCAAGGATAACATTCGCGTTATAACAATGGTCGCAGGCCTTAGCACGCTCTATAGCCTGCACACACACACATGCACATATATGTACATATATGTACATACGCATACATATGCAATATACAAATGGATTCCAACTCTCGAGCCTTGGTAATGGAAGTTTATGAGCTCATGTTGGGTCCAAATCGAACAATACGACCCGTAAATGTAACGGTGTTGAGCCACCCTCCCTCCCTTTCTCTCTCTCTCTCTCTCCCACTCTCTTTGGCCAGCTTTCCATCTGTCGTTTGCCATGTCCGGTCCAGCTGACCGCATTTTGCAGCTGACTGCGGGTAAATAATTTTGCAACTGATTTCTGCGCTGCATTTCAACTGCATTCATTATCAGCGTGGAGAAAGCCTCAACGTTTACGGCGGAGATGAAAAGCTGTCAATCCGTAGTTTTGGGGAAATAACTACCTGCGTCTAAACATTGATTTTAATTAAAATTCGGTGCAGATGATAGCTGAACTTGGCTGTACTGTTCAGTCAAAACTTCAATATATATTCATAAACAAAATTAAATTATTTAATATGTAATTTATATAAAAAGTTGGTAATAATTGAATTAATAAAATTATTTAATAATAATAATATGAATTATACCAATAAGTTTCAAAATAAATATTAAATTTTGATTAATAATTAATTCCAAATAATATTAATATATATACATAAAAATATTTATAAAACATCATATTTATATAAATATAAATTTATATAGAAAAATAAAATAATTTCACTAATATTTAATATTTAAAATAATAAAATATATGCATATATTGTTATTATTATTTATTTTTCTTTTTTGAATAATTAATCAATAATTATAATAATTTAAATATCTTGAATTTTTATTAAATATTAATTATGTTTTTTTAGCATGTATGCTCACATTATTGCTCATACTAAAAATAAATTAAGTTATAAATTGCATTTTTAAATAGCTATTTTATTTCTATCGGGCAAATGCGCATTGATTTTCAATTAGCTCCATTAATATTCAGAAATGAGTTGATTTCATTGGGCAGCTCAGCCAGGCAGTTGTTAAATAATTTATAAACAAAAGCCATGCATATATTAAAAATAGATTAAGATCATTAAGAAAAAACGTATTTAATGTGGAATGAATTTTAATGGCAGCTATTAGTTTAAGTCTAGTATTAAATTTAGCAATTCATTTTGATTGCGAGTCTGGTCACACTGGCTGCATTTTAATCACATCCGCAGAGCAACGCCATAATTGCATTTTGGCGGTTTTGTTTCATTTCCCATTTCGTTTCGTTTCGTTACGTTGCGTTCCGTTCCAGTTGGCTATTGGCTGCGACTGCGGTTTGTTAATTATGAATAATGAAAATTTGATGAGCATATTTTTGTGCTGTTGCTTTGGCCACTGGCGAGTGTCCTTTATGGCTGTTCGCAGGACCACAGATTTAGTTAATATTTAAAATGCATGCATATTCGAGTGGCCGCACTCAGAGTGTGTGAAACTGATTGCCGATGCGCCTCTATTGACTCCGCTGAACAACATCAAGTGCGAGCCCCACTCACAGCTCTTTGATTTATGCACTCGCATTTTTAATCCATGCGCAAATTGCGCATCTGGCGGCCTTTGCTGCTAAGCGTATTAATTAATTAAAAATGAGCATAAATAAGTACATAAATCAATTATCAGATTCAATAAGATGTAGCTACAGAGGGCTGCTGGCGGCAGGATACAGGCGGGCGCTAGCTTTGGCACCGGGCAATTACTTTGCTGAAAGCCCTGCAAGCGACGCGAACGATAAAAACGGCAACATGGCGTTCAAAGTGCACAAAATGGCGGTAATTCACGCTTTGTTGCTGCGCGGCCATAACGAATGAATGAATGAGCGGCCGCAAAAGACGGGCTGAAAAAAGAAGTGCAGCTCGACCAAAAAGGATGCCGCTAATAGAAGTGCGGGCGACGAGGCACAACAGCAACAGCAACAGCAGCAGTAACAGCGCATAGCGAATACGCGAATTGAGAGAATAGGAAAAACCAGGCAAAGCTGCCATAAACTATAATGATCGATATTGGAAATACCTCTTATATAGAAATTATTATTCAGATATTAGAATTCATTGAAGGATGGATGATGGATACATGGATGGATGATGGATAGATCATTGATGGATGATAATGAAAACTTGTTGACTTATAGATGAAGATGGATGAATGGCTGACGATAGATAGATAGATAGATAGATAGATAGATAGATAGATAGATAGATAGATAGATAGATAGATAGATAGATAGATAGATAGATAGATAGATAGATAGATAGATAGATAGATAGATAGATAGATAGATAGATAGATAGATGATAGATAGATGATAGATAGATGATAGATAGATAGGTAGATAGATAGATAGATAGATAGATAGATAGATAGATAGATAGATAGATAGATAGATAGATAGATAGATATATAGATAGACAGATAGAAGATGGATGATGATTGCTGGATAGATGACTTATGGAACAGGATGAAGCTTGTCGATGTAAAGATGATGATGTACCAATAATGATGAATGTATGAAGAAGTATAGATGAGAAAAGCATGAAGAAGATGTAGGAATATACATATGATGAATGATGCAAGATTGATGTGTGGATGATGGCGTATGGTTGATAATGGACTTATATATAATAATGTATATATATGATGATGAATGGATGAAGAAGAATGGATGCTAGATGTATTGATGATGATGTATAAGTAATAATCTATGGATGATATTGTATTTATGATGATGGATGTATGATGATGAATAGATGATAATGAATAGATGGGAATTGTTGAATGATGATGTACAAATGAAGATCGGAGAGCAGCAAACATTCAATCAACAAAAGAATTTGCCTTTGCATATCAATCTCTCCATCTACTTCTTATGCACACTAGCATACCCCATTCCATACGCCATAGTTAAAGGGTATCCAAAACGCTGGCCTGGCCAGAAAAAACCGGTGCAAGCAGGCTGCACTCTTAACTGCTCAGCGAAGAAAAGATATTGTTAGTTTTTTCTTCAGCTTTGTTCAGCTTCATTTCCCGCTGTCCGCCGTTCGCCGTTCGCCGTTCGCTTTCAGCAGCGTGCTAAACTTTTCCTTTGCGTTGCGCTTTTGCCAGCTGTGAAGCGTGAATTGTTCATAAAATGCGATATTTCTGAGAGTCCTTCGGCCAGGAGCGTGGAGTGGCCGTGTCATTAATGATACTCTTTCGTGTGGGTAATGCAATTACTTTTCCCATTTGCACATAATTATTAAAGAAGATAGAGAGAGAGAGAGAGAGAGAGAGAGAGAGAGAGCGAGACAGTTGCCTCTGCCTGAAATGATCTGCAATTTGTCGCACTTAAATCAAATACGAACTTGGTAATCAAATCAGGTGCAAGCCAGAGCTGCAAAGGTACCCAAAGACCGAAGACAAATTTTCACATGACAACTTTTTCGAGAGTCACTCAAGCATATTTGACAAATTCACTTACGACCATAAATAATATTTGCGAGTGTGCGTGTGTGTGTGTGTGTGAGTGTGTGGGTAACATGTGAGTGAATTTGTTGTGCTTGACTTTCGTCAAATGGAAAACCAACAGTAAAAGTTCCAGCAACTGCTGAGTGCATGTTGCATTTTGAATGAGCCAAGTGAAAGTTGATGAATAACCACAACTCAATGGTTGACTATGTGTGTGTCTGTGTGTGTGTGTGTGGGTGTGTGTGTGGGTGTTAGCATTTGATGATGCGCCAGAGCGCATATTTCAATTACACGGCAGCTGTACACAGAAACCAACTGGCAACTGCCAACTGGCAACTGGCAACTGCCACATTTTGCGCTTAATTTCATTTCCGTTTAAGTGCCGTTACAAATGGCGCCCACGCCCCAGTGGGCAGCCAGGCGGTCGGTCATCTTTGGGCAAAAGGCACAACAATGGAGCAGTTGCTGCCATTCGAGTATTGAGTTGAGCAGTAAATTTCATTTTAAAAGCATTTCATTTACATTTTGTCCATTTATGTTGCCATTGAAATTTGAGCTAACAACTTTTTGGCCAACAACAGCGGCACCGGCAGCAGCGGCTCACGTTGCGCACTGTTAGCCATTTTATTGTTTTACCATTATTTCAGGTGTGTGTGTGCGCCAGCGATTTTTATGACCCGAACGTAGCGTGCCCAGCTTCAGCTCCTGTTGCCTCTTGCCTCTGGCCACTAATCCGTCTGTGTTTTTAGTGCCGAAAATTTTAACGACGCGTCTTTGGAATTTGTTTAAGGAATCTATAAGCGAGCGCTGAGAAGGGAAGTCCTGGAGTCCTGGCGTGTGTTGCTGTTTCCTTCGGCGATTTTTCACTTTGTCTGGCTCCGGTTTCTTTTGTTGCAGCCGTTGTTTGTTTTTATGCGCGACCATTGGTTGAACGCTTCGCTGCTTTGATTTGCCAGTGCCAGAGCCAGAGTCAGTGGCAGTGGCAGAGCGAGTGGCAGAGCCTCTGCCCTTTGCCCAGCAGTGTCCTTGCCTTTGCCCTGACCCGGGACCTGGCCGGGCCATCAGCGACTCTGTTTCCAATTCCCGATTACTTGGGCAGAGTCAAAGATAGAGTAACAGAGACAGAAACAGAGATAGAGAGAGAGGGAGAGAAGGAGACGGGGAGAGCAAGGCGCACTCGTGCGCTCTTCGGTCTACAAAGCAACAAATCGAGTTTGCGAATAAATGAAATTACTTTTCGGTCTAATGACCATCATCTGCTGATTTTATTAGATTTGTTTCCTTTGCTCTGTTTGTTTGCTGCTGCTTCAGCTTCAGCTTCTGCTGCTGTTGCTGTTGCTGTTGCTGCAACTGCTGAGTTCTTGAGCCAGCGACTGTCTGTGGCTGCACTGAGCGAACGTGAACGGTAACGCAAACCTGGCCAACTTTAAATGACTTTTGTGCCCAATCGCTGTAAGCAAATGGTTGATAAGGCAACCTCCCAGCCCTCTGCCCCCTCTGCTGGCTTGGCCCCACTTTTACTGCCAGGTTCAAGGGTCAAGCACAGTTGTTGACTACGTTTACCATAATATCTATTAAAATCCGCACGATTGAAAGACACGAGCTGAATTTGGGGGTTGATTAACTTTGAGGGAATGTTATATATCATTATATTTATTTTTTATATTATACAAAAATATTAAAATTAGAAAAATATTTAAAACATTTAAAAAATTGGTTTTCAAACTGAAAAAAATATTTAAAAATATTTTTAAAAACATTTTTAAGTGTTTAAAAATTAAATAGAACATATGTATTTTTAATTTTAAAAAAGTAAGCTCGAATATATAAAATATAATATTTTTAATATATATATATTAAGTAAATAATAAAAAAATATTTTTATTATCATATTTAAATTTAAAAACAAATTTAATTTTTATATATGAAAAGATATTTTTTTTAAATTTCGTATATTAAAGAAAATTGTTTATAATTTTTAAAATATATTAGACATGCAAACAATTATTATTTTTTTTTAACAATGTATTTTCCCAGCAATTTATGCCAAAATAATTTAGATTATATACAATTTTATGCCACGCATATCTTACTTAATGTTATTTTTCAGCTAATGTCATTTTAAAATATTTCTTTGACTTTTCTCAATTGCTTTTGGCCTGTTAGGCGCTGCGCTCGACATCGGTGTCTGCTCAGTTTTAGGCCAACTAGCAATTTAAGGGCGAGCAACATTAAACCGAAAATCCGTGTCGTCAGCTTGTTTTTACTTTATTTGAAATATTTCTGGCTACGGATCTGTTTGCTAATGTGCCAGAACCCCCGCGGCTGCTGGCTGCCAGTCACCCTGCCCTGCCAGGCTCACCTGTTGTGCCAGTTGTTGTAGTTGTTGTTGCTGCTGTTGTTCGCCTTCCGCATTTGCCTCTGACATTTCATTTTTTATGAAACATCTTATTTTTCTAATTTGCAACAGCAGGTGTCGCCATTTTGTGCCATTTTGTTTATAACACGGTCTCTGGCATTGGCAATATGAGAGGCCAAAAGAGCTCCAGCCCCGTGCTCCCCCCCCTCAATTTCAATGTCCTGGCAATTTTCATGCTGTTTAATAACGCGCTGTATTCCCGCTTCGTCTTCGTGTGTTGCCGGGGTGTAAATTCAGTTTACTGTAAAATTTAATAGAAAGGAAATTTTTCGCACAACTGGCGCATGTGACTTTATATGACAGCATGTATGTGTGTGAATGCGTATGTACGCATGTGTGTGTGTGTATTTGCTTGCAAATTGGTGTCCTTTGTTTATAGTGTTTCACATGTTTGCATATAAAGTGAAAATTCTTGTTAAGCGTGCTGTAAAAATGCGTTTAATAAGCTGAACGCACAATCAGACGCCTTCCTGCTGCTGCTGCGGCTGCTGCTGCTGTTGCTCTCAGGATTACCAAAAACCCATTCCAGCCGTTGCCACACACGGACACGCACATACATCTGCAAGATTTGGGGGCTTTCGGGCGTCTTTATTAATTCATAAAATGGCGTCGACAGGTGTCGCCGACGATTTGCTATATGTTGGCTGTTTCCTGTTGCGTTTATGGTCGCGCGAGTGCCCAGAAATACATCCGACCCCAGCCGAAAGGAAAAACCAAGGAAAATTGAAAAACTCAGCCATACGAAATGCACGTAGCTGTGGCCCAAAGTGGAAGGGGTGGGGGTAGGGGTAGGGGTAGGGTGTGTGCAGATCAAGTGAAACAAAGGCAATACACGGCAAGCAAACAAACAAACCAGGCAGGAAGGACAAGGACTCAGGCTCACACTGCCGAGGACCAGCTCATACCAACAATAATTCGTTATCTCTGGGGCGTATCAAAATCACGCTTGATTAACTTTTTCAAGTCATTTAACAAATAAGCAATAAAATCCGTACGATTCCCGGCTCCTTGGGCCCAGACCCAAGCAGCCAATTGCCTGTTACGATTTTAGCCAATTGCGAGCGGAGCTGCTTGCGAGTATGTTTTTTAATTTGCCTTCATTGAATGTCCTTATGCACACCAAATGGCCAATAAAATCCTTCAATTCCAGCCATTCCACATAAGTATCTATATAAATTATATTAAATATTAACGGCACACATATAGCCAGCTCGACTGCAGCTGCGCAGCGCCTCGAGAGCCTTCAGCGCCTCTGCAGTTCCTTAAAAATAAGAGCGGCATTGGGCAATGTTAACTACCAGAAACAAACAACGAGCACTTAATAAAATTGTATTGCTTTTTATAAACTTTTCAAAATGCAAATCGA
This sequence comes from Drosophila mercatorum, assembly GCA_961210405.1. NCBI lineage: Eukaryota > Metazoa > Arthropoda > Insecta > Diptera > Drosophilidae > Drosophila > Drosophila mercatorum. The sequence continues at coordinate 13,788,518 of CAUIUS010000005.1, forward strand.
GCGAAACAAGGGATAAAAGTTTATTTTTATTTTTAATATATGCGCTAAGATATACAAATTAAATATAATAAAATTTGTGAAAATACAAAAATATATGCTCTAAGTCAGATATGTATATATGTATGTATATTTATATGTTGGCAAAGGGAGTATTTCTGCTGCATTCCCTGTGGGCATTTCAGACTCTCTTTGAGTTACTTTTATTAACTCAATCTCACACTTTAGCATTGCCTCTCCTCGTTTCAACTCTTAACGCTGCTCAGCCTATGTCTCATTTGCTTGAAGCAGACACTCTTCTTGAGTTGTCGCTGTGCCAGCAGCTCCACTCCAAGCAACGAGCGCCTGTTGAGCCTGATCACGCCCATGTTCTATGTGAGTTGAAGAGCTAGAGACAGAGAAGGCAGCTATGCCTTGCTCACTGCCTACGCTCTCGCTGAAGCGCAGCAGCTAGATCAGGCTCAGCCAGCGCTCGTAGTCTGAGCATTATTATATGAGAAAGTTGCTCGACTGACTGACTCTTTAGAATATAAAAGTCTCTTACAACTATAAATTTATAGAGTGAACTGCAGCTCTTAAGCTGGCATGCTAACAGATGTTTACTGGGGCTTCACAATAGTATTTTATGATTATAATTATATATTATTAATATGAGATTTTATATGAGAAATCTATGTGTTTACTGGGCCTTTACAATAGCCTTTTATGATTATAATTATATATTATTAATATGAGATTTTATATGACAAATCTATGTGAGCTGAGCTCTTTAGCTAATGCGGAACATATACATATATATCTATTATGCCTATCAGCATTAGTCAGTTTTATAAAGCCTGAGTCTGTGTATAACTCTACTCAAAACACTTAAAAATGAAATTAAATTGATTTTTAGATGATCTCTAATAGTTGATTCGATATATCCAAACATCTCTCATAATTAGACTTAGCTACTTTTCGCACAGTTGAAGTTGCGTTGGCTGTTGAGTTATGGAAATCAAATCGGTCTCAATTAAGGAGCTGCTCAATTCATATGCTCTCGTGCTTAGAAAGTGACTGACGTTAAGCAGATTCAAATGAAAATTGTTTGTTTTTGCTAGAACAAATCCTGATTAGTTTAGAGGTCAGCGCTAGCAAATTGAGTTATTCGGCAACAATAGACGCAGCTGAGCTGGGCATACATTTGTGGGCCAGAAACATGTGTAGATATGTCTCTCGCTCTGTCTGTGTGTGTGTGTGTGGCAGTAAATTAAACACACACAGTTGGGCAGGATATGGATGCAGACGCAGGTCCAGGTCCTTTGCCGTTTGTGGCTCTGGTTGCGGCTAATGGCCAAATGGAATTTTCGTAAATTAGCATTAATTAATCAATGTAGCAAATGAATTTGTAAGCCAGATTTGTCCAAGGTGAGCAGCAGCCAAGTCATTAAATAAATAAAAGCCTCAGTTTGTTTGGCCAGCCAGCCGAGGATAGCAGCAGGAGCAGCAGGAGCAGCAGGAGCTGCAGGAGCTGCAGGAGCTGCCCCCTTTCTGAGTGTAATCAAGCAGTTTCTGATTTGACATTTGAAAGCGAGATTAAATTTGATTGTACACAAATGCCACTGGCACGCACACACGCACACACACACACACACTCGCACACACAGTCAAGGAATTTTGGTGGCAAGGACAATGTTGGGCTCCAATTGCAGCTGCTCCGTTGACTCTGTAAACCTTTGCCAGGCAGCCAGCTGCCAGCTGCTTGCAGTCAAATACTCTCGCATTCGCATCTGCATTTGCAAATACGGCTAACAAACACACACACACATGCATGTGTGCATTTTGGCAAATTAAATATTGAGCCAGAGCATGTGGCATTTCTCGGTGCTGTGATTAGCCCTAATGTTACGTGGATGACGGCGTGGCAGGGGAAGGCAGAGCAAATAGTGCAGCAGAGCCAGGCAGGACTTTAAGCTAATTTCATTGACAAAAAAAAAAGGAAAAATACTCAAACAATTTATGCTCCATAATAACATCAAAGACCAATCAAACTGTTTCGAGCTGACTGGCTGAGTGACGGGTTGGGCTGACTTTGACAGCTTTGCTTGAACCTGATGAGCTGCAAGCTAAGCTAAGCTAGCAGTCAAGTACACTCGCAGCTGTGTGGGGATCAGGCACAGCTTAAGACACTCAATCAAATGTGAAAATCAATTGCTGCCACACGCTAATCAGACAACATTTATATGGCTGCTAGTCGCACGTCAAATCAAAAACGGAGCGAGAAAGCAGCAAAAGAAAAAGCGAAAAATAAAAATAGAAATGGAGCTGTCAAGCTACACACACACACACACACACACACACATACTCGCACTCATATATGCTTTGCATACTTTTGCGCGTCTTGGCTGAAGGAGCTGGGAACGTTTATGGCCGTAAATTCGATTTGCGCTTCAATCAACACCTGCACACATCTCGAGCTTCAGCTTCGACTAGGCAAATTGTCTGTTGCGTAATTGAAAATGACAGCGAAGACTGCCTGACAGCTGCAGCGCCAAAGGAAACCAACAAAAAAGAAAACAGAAAAGTAAAGAAAAGACAACAGCAAATTGTAAATAAGTAAATAAGCTTAAGTAAGCCAGACGAAATTTCTTTAACTCGTGGGCTTATGAGAGCAAAGGAAAACAAATCAATTTTGATTTACAAATGTCTTCACATTTGACAATCTGCGAAATGTAGCAAGTGAGAGAGCGTTTGTGGAGTGACCGACTGGCAGATACCCTGGCACTATGTGAAGAGAGAAGAGAAGCAGAAGTGATTATTGATTATTAATCTGTTAATTAGTAACAGAACAGAGCAGGCGAGAGATTGCTCAGATGCCCGCCCTAAAAGAGTTTAAGCTTAACAGAGTTCATAAGAGACTTCTTAGCAGAGCTTATAACAGAGGTACTCAGATTTCATCATAAATGCTAGCATTATTGAGCTTAACAGATTCCGTAACAGAGTTAATAACATAGTTAATAACATAGTTAATAACAGAGTTATTAACAAAGTTCATAACAGACTTCCTAGCACACTCCTTAATGGATTTTATAACCGACTTTAAATATTTCATACTTTTTAACCTCTTACTCCCGCCTTTCTATGCAATTCTCTTCTTTTTTTTTTTTTTTGAAACTGAACACTTTGCTTTATTTATCATTTGCTTGAGGAGCAGAGGCCGTTGTCGAAATCTGATGCATGCCAAATACAATTTAACTATATGATTACAATATACAATTTCAATATCACATAAAGGTACCGAGGTTCGGTCCAGGTCTCGTTCTCAGTCTCGTTTTCTTGCTTCCTCAATTGTAGTGGCAACCGTAGAGCTTCGTAGACTTTTGACTTTCAATAGTGTCACAATAGCCAACGTACGAAACGAGGGGAGGGAAATACATTTTGAAACGTGAGAAATTACCAGTATTTATGTCTGGGCACAGGCCATCTGGTACATGAACTGGATGATGGTGCGGGTGGGCCGACCAGTCATGCTGTCCTTGAGCAGGTAGGGCAGGGGGTTGATCTTGGTCAGCATGCCGGTGCCGCGGATGTCCAGATGGGCCCAGTCCAGGCAGGGCACCAGGGTATGCAGGATGGCGGCAGCCAGACAGGACGAGGCCGGGCCGCGTCCGCAGTTGCTCATGTCGTAGGTGGCGTTCTTGGTGACGATGTGCTTGAAGTAGCGGAAGAGGGGCATGCGCCAGATACGATCTCCAGTAAGACTGCCCGCCTTGCGGAACTCCTTGGCCACGTAGGTTGAGTTGCTCCACAGGCCGGTCGAGCTGCCGCCAAGGCCGCAGTTGACGCCATTGCCGATCGCGCCAATGCTGATGATCATCTTGGGCTTGAAGTTGGCCTGGGCGTAGAGCAGCGGATCCGCCATCATCACAACGGGTGCCTTGTCGACGTCCTTGATGCCGAGCGTCACGCCGTTCAACAGTGTCACCACGTCGCCACACTTGACCGCCATGCCGGAGGGCATGTGCTCGCAGAGCGGCATCACCGCCGAGATGTTCATGGGCAGCGAGAGGGCTGCCGCAGCGCGGAGTACGCCCACGCAGACGGCCGCGCCGGACATGGAGCCGCGGTATTCGTCCATGCCGGTCTTGTTCTTCAGGCAGAGGCCGCCGCTGTGGAAGGTCAGGCCCTGACCTATCATCAGGACAGGCTTGTCCTCGGGCGAGGTGCCGCAGTAGGTGCACTCGAGCAGCAGTGGTGGTTCGCAGGAGCCCTTGGCGATCATTAGGAAGGAGTTGAGGCTCATGTCCTCGATCCAGTCCATGGAGCGCACCTCCACGGAGACACCGCACGGGCAGAGCGCGTCCACAGTGGCCTGCGCGAAGCTGGAGGGAGTCATCTGGTTCGCCGGGGTGTCCGAGAGACGACGAGCCAGATTCTGCGACTCGGCCTTGAACAGTCCGCGTACCCAGCCGTCATTGTCGCCCTTGCCATACATGTGCAGCTTAGGTGTGGGCAAGCGGTTCTTCTTGCGCTTGTTGGCGTTGTAGCGCCACACGGCCAGCGCCGCACCCTCAGCAGCCTGCTCTGAGAAGTCCATACCGTCGACGTGCACCTCGGCCATGCGTTGCAGCTGTAATGCTCGTGCGCCAGTTCCGGCGGCGATGCGTGTGTTCTCCATACCCTCGTCCAGCTCCTCGGCCTCGTTGTAGCCAGCGCCGTTGGGGCCCATGCCCACGATGGCCACCGTTTGGAATTCGCCCTCCAGGCCGTTAAAGAGCAGACCTTTGCCGGGCCGACCGTCCATGCCGCGCTCCCGCACCAGGCTCATTATCTTGCCGCCGACGGCGTCGTCGAACAGTACACCGTTCTCAGAGGCCTTGATGGGCTTGTCGCCTTCCTTCTGGTAGATGCCGACGACGACTCCTTTGGGCTTATCGCACTTGGAGGAAAAGGCGCGGCAGCGTATTACGGCCGGCTCGTAGCTAATCAGCCGACGGGCCGAACCCAAAAGCCGCAGTTTACGATAGGCTGGCATTTTGTTTTATTCTTCGAAACAGCTCACACAGCTTGCATATATATGTATATATATATATATTAATATATATATATATATCGAGTTTACTATTCAATTTTAGTTCACGAAAAATTTAAAAAAAAACTAGTGCAAATTTTTACTATCCCAATTTATAAATGATAAATATTTTTAGAACGAACTATATCTGTGCTCAGTTAGGCAAGCAGCACTAAAGTGAAGCTGCTCGGCTCAGTCCTGCTGCTGCCCAGTCCAAAATCGAGCTGACAAAAGCAACGCCAGCTTCGCTCTAGAGTTTTGATTTATTTGTTTCTCTGTTCCGATCTGAGTTGAGGTCTTCAGGCAGTTGAGCCGCTTAGCGCAGAGCTTGGATATATTATGCAAACTGCATCCATCGTATTCACTTCATATGAATTTTAATTTGTGGCCGAGTGCACAGCTCAGGACGGCGAGCCAGGCGGCTGTGACAATAAATATAATTATAATAGGTGCACATAATTAATTTTCCAAGCCAGTGAATCAAGCATAATTTGGCTTAAATATAATTCGGTGCGAAAAATGCGCTCGAAGCGCGCCACGAGCCACAGGACTCGCTATAAGGCCAAAAGAACATTTAAACTTGTGCATATAACGGGGGGAGGGTCACAAAGGACTAGGCGGGGGATACTTTAAGCTTAATTAAAGCAAAGATAATTCCAAATGTTGCCAATGCGAAGAGTAAAGGCAAATCGAGCAACCTACAAAGAGAACTCTTTATGCAAGCAGATCAGTTATGTTAAACATTTAAACAAATATTTATTTTAATGCATATTGCAGTTCGGCTGTAATTCATTGTGACTGACTCAGTAGCGAATAAACGTTTAATTGTGCATTATTATTTCAATTTTTATATAAAAGGTTGAAAAATTTAATTTAAAAAAATGTGTGAGCTTTAATTTTAACTCGAATTTGCCTGCAGAAGAATTTATCAAATTTAAATGCAACTAGAAATAAATTTAAATAAAATATATTAAAAACATATAACTTATAATACACCAATAAATAAATAAATAAAGTGAAAAATATAAAAAATATAAATATACTAAAAATATACTATTTTCTATTTAAAGAATCTAAATAAAATATATAAAAATATAATACTCACAATATATCAATAGATAAAAATATAAATATATAAATAAATATATAAATAAAATGTATAAAAAATATAAATATATTTACTATAGAATATTTATCAAATACATATATAGTAAATTTATTAAATATATATGGTAAATATCTTCTGCACTTCTATGAATACGATTGATTGAGTGAGGGCTGCTGCATCATTAGCTTGTTGTGCTCTGCCGTAAATTTGATACAAATATGGTAAAGGGAACGTGAGCTAAAGCACGTTCAACTATATATCTATAAAATATGTATATTTATATGTATATACGAGCCACTTATCAGACTGCAGCATTTCTTGCAATTTCCGTAATCAGACCTGTCAAAAAAGACTTCAAATCTCAGTGAAATAATTTCAATTTGATTATATAATAAATTTTGCTGCTGCTAATTAATCTCTGCTTCAACTGCAAGCCTCGATATCAAAATCAACAAGCTTTGCTGGAGGAGCAATAAATTGCTAGAGATTTGCAATTAAAATCGAGCATCTCGTCTGCTTTCACATATAATTTGTGGAGTTTTAATAATGCTTATCGTGCTGGCCATGCACAAATAATTACGATTCGTATTTGTCAAGCGGCAAATGGAATTCAATTTTAGTTCTGCAAAGTGTGGACTTATCTTTGGCAAAATGTTTGAACATGAATACAAACGACAGCCAACTGCCAGCTGAGAGGACTGAGAGGACTGAGAACTGAGATCTGGCAACTGGCAAGTGCCAGCAGCACAAAAGTGTTCAAATGGAAATACGAATTTGTAGCTGGGTATTTGTCTTGCATGGGCCAAGCCAATGTGTGTGTGTGTGTGTGGACATAACTGGAGCAGGGCTTCGTTGAGGGTGTGCAAATTAACCCAATAATCCTGATGCAGCAGCAGCAGCAGCAGCAGCTGAAATGCCCGAAACCAAATTTGAAATTTTGTTATTTCTCACCTTTGCGCTTGACCTGCTCGCTTGATAACACAGGCAAACGACCAAGACAGATAGATAGACCAGCAAATGGATGCCCTGCAGCCAGGCACATCCACACACACACACACACACACACACACACATACAGAGAGCAATGCAAACATAGACAAAGGGACAACACAGAGAGCGAAAGGTAGTTTGTGGCTTAGCTTTTTGGTCCAACTGGTCGTACAATCATAAATGTCGCCTTGCTGGATGATAAAATATTTGCTCAAGTTGAATAGTTCAAAGTATTTCATTTTAAATTAACATTTGTCTTTGCGCACTCGGTTGGAATTATGCAATGTGGTCGCCGATAAGCTCATTGCGAGCGATTTGCCCAAGGCGCCATCTCTGCCTTTTGCATTCGAGCCAAATTCAAATGGAATTGAGAATATATACACATGTATAGAACTGAATGCGCTTTAAGTGCAACTTTAATGTGTTGCGGCTGAGGCCAGGTAGCATGCGAAATGGCATAAAGCAAAGTTTAAGCCATAATTTAGCTGGCTCGCTCTCAACTTTTGGCCATGCACTTTGTCTAGCTTCAGTTAACACGCTCGCAACGAGTGTAACCTCCCTGGCTGAGCCCTGGCCTGTGACCCAAGTGTGGGCGTGTGTGGGTGTGCTTGAAGCTCACGCATGAGCACATTTTCGGGTCGCATTGGATGCTGCAGTTGTGCTAAAGGACTGCTCGCAGTCCTATTAAGCGGCTTACAAGTAAAATGCTGCCAGATTTTAATTGTCTGCACGGAAGAAGTCGAATAGTATGAGCACAACAGCAGCCACAGCAGTGGGAAAGCACGTAGCATACATAGGGGCCACGTTGCGTATGCGCAATGTGACATAGACTGCTGCGGGCTTATTTGGCACATGTGTGTGTGTGTCTGTGTGTGTCTCTTAAGTAAATTTCAGTGTCGTACATGAGCCTGGCAAACACTTACGGTCTGTTGCGCATCAGTTGCCTGTCATGGTTTAGCAGCCAAGCAAACCGACAACCTGAATTAATTGTACCTGACGTAATCGCGGCCATATTAACTGATCAAATTTCAGTGCAATTGCAGGCGCCAAATTCAATTAGAAGGAATAGGCAATTATTTCCCTTTTATTTTCACTCTGCGTGCGATAAAGTTTAAATTGTTTTTTAATGCCATTTGCCGTATAATCGAAATAACAAAAAAAAAAAAAAATAATAAATAAATACAGAACCGAAGAAGAGAACACAAAAAGAGATTAACTGCTCGAGGGGTTTCAACTAAAATTTGCAATTTGGATATTCAACGTGCGCTGGACACAATAAAATAATGAGCGCCGAAATTACACAAAGCGTGGAAAAATGGCCGCGAGCACCATTAACCGGGCCCCCAGAGGGGAAGGCGCCGAAATGAATTCTAAAAGCTTTTGCGCCAAAGTGTTGACAACCATTTTTGGTAATATGCTCAAGCAGCCAGGCAGGCAGGCCGAGGCTGGCCTGGCCAGGCAGGCTGTGGCACCCTGCTGGGAGCAAAAGGATGCTAAAACAATTACAAGAACTGGCAGGCAACAGCAGCAGCAGCAACAACAACAAAGACAAGGACAATGACAGGCGCAGATTCCAGCAAAATTTATTTGCTGTGCGATAATTTTTAAGAACAAAGACGAACATTTTCCTAGAGCTTCAGCAAAGTGGGCAACTTGAGAGTGTGAGAGCCCTCACTCTCTCTCTCTCTCTCTCACTCTTTGCCCTTATTTTATTTGTCGAGTCGACCTTTGCATAAAGCCAAAGCGCTTTAATTAGCTCCGGCACAAACTCCAAAATTTCTAATCAAACGCACAAATTTCAAAATAAAATTCAACTGCCCCAAAATTAAGTTGAAAACCTCTGCTTGACCCAGATATATCTATATATATATATATATATATATATATATATATATATATATATATATATATATATATATATATATCATATTGATGTAATATTTCATTTGGCTTGCTGTCAAATTAGCTGTGGCAAATTATTTCAAGTACTTTATGCTGTTGTTGCTTTTCATTTTCATTCCCATTCTCATTCTCATTTTTATTTTCTTTTCATTCTCATTTTTATTTTCTTCTCTGGCTTTTTTTAACAGACTGATTTAATTTCTCTTTCGGCAACTTTTCTAATTCTTTTGTGATTGTTATTTGCGCCTTAACTTTTTTCTCTCTCTGCTTGTCTTTAATTCCTTATTGCCATTTCAATGTGTTTGCCGTTTTGTTGCTGCAAAGCCAACAATTTGGGGTAGCTGCGCATGAAAATGTGCCTTGGGCTGTGCGATTCTGATAAGAAGTTGTAGACAAGCGGAAGGCTGCATGACTGACTGTGAGGTACTCTGGTTTTGACTTGAATAAGGGAGTTGAATAAGGGAGTTGTAACAATTTGTTCATGGAGTTATTATTAATATATTATTTGCTAAATTCCGAGCTTCATCTATTACATTCTAATCCACTTCAAGTAAACTCTACAAGCATAAATAAAACTCACTAATTTTACATAAATCTAATATCCTCATATTTAATATATTTATTTCTACTCCCAAAACCAATATACTCATTTCCTACCCCAAAAAAAAAAAAAACTCTATTCCATATTTAAAGTTAATCTACAATATAAACTTAATTATATTTTTCTCGTCTGCCCACCAAAGTCAAGTAGATAAACATATTTTTTGCTTACTTTATAGATAATTTTTTATTAAAATTTAATTTTTTTTTACAACTAAACGCTTAGAAACTAAAATGTCGTCGATTTAACTTAAGTACAGATAGAAAAGTATGCTAAAAATTCATGTTTTCATAATAATTTCGTGTTTTGCGCTCCGGCAAGTCCGTGGAAATATCGTAAAATTAAATTTGAGTAAATTTCGTAGATGCAACCATTTTACACACATATCAGAACTAATGCTGATCCGAGGATTGAAACTAGTTTTAGAATTGAAACTGCATAAATGACGAAATGCTTTTGCTATTATATATATATATATATAATGTATGTGTTATTATGTCGTATATAACTATGGACCGATTTGATGTAAATTGTTTGCTATATGTATATTATATTTATGTGTAAATTACTTTTATATAATTCAGCTTCAATGTTTTGTTTTGTTTTATATGATTATATTGCTTATTGATGTGGTTCTTTAAGTTCAGTTAGTTAAAAAGCAGATTTGCATTTATATATTTATATATCCATATTAAAGCATCGACTATGTGTTTGTGTGCGTATTCAATGCGGCAGCTGCTTAGCATGTATGTATGTATGTTAATTGTTAAATGTGAGTCAATTGTTCTGTTTGGATATCGTTTAAATAGACAATTAATAAATTTATCAAAACTTAACATCACATTGCTTCTCCGATTACATATATAGTTTTATAGTTCGATATAATATTAAATATATTTTTGTTGATTTGTTAATGAGTTCAAATGCTTGAAATGTGATTTATATGTATGCGTTAAGTTTTATGTACTTGTAATACTTGTTCGATCTCCATCTTCTTCTGCCTTCTGTTTAGTTGTATTTTAAGATAGAATTACATATTAACATTTTGAAACGTTGCGGTACTTTTAGTTGCAATAAGTATGCTTAATTAATTGTATTTACTTTAATTAGATTTAAATGTTTATAATAACGATATGAAGTGATTTGCTTTCCATTTAAATATTGTTTGCGTTTGCGAGCGGCAGTTGTAAATTGATTTTGTTTATCTTTTTGTAGCTAGCTATGTTTAACTGTAACTGTAAATGTATCTGTATCCCTAGACAAGTGTCTCTTGAATTATTTATTAATATCTCATCAGCCCTCATCGAGTAATCGAGTATGTGGATTAAATGCACTGTACTGGAAGTGGTTTCTCTATACATATGTACGTTGATATTCGTATAAATGCAGTTTCTAGGAGCTCATGCTTAACTATGATGATTGATGATTGATGATGGATTGATGGATATTGATCTATGTGGCAACTTAACTCAACGTAGTCTGTCTATTATTATTAATTTATTAACTCCGATTCGATTCGATTCGACTTGATTTGATTTCGTGTATGGGAACTCTTGACGGTTTTTAGTAGAAACGCTTAATGGACAAGGATGCGGGCACGATGACCGTGATGCTGTGCTGCTGGTATCAAACGTTGTTCTTGCGGAATATGTCATTGGGATGCTGGTTGCTGCTGAAGTTCTGGCGCGTCGAGCATTGCTATAAGAAACGAGAGAGAGAGAGAAGGCCAAAATAGACAAATGTTGTATTAAATGCGTGCCGTGAACAGCTGTGTTAAGTATTATAAGCATATTACTACGTAGCCCCGATATGACGGACGGCGAATGATTGCATTTTAATTGATTGTTCCGGCCATATGGCGCCAAATGCCTGCCACACTGCCATACTGCCACACGCCGCCGCCACGTAGGCAATTACCATCCATTGAGGTCGCACCTGCCCACACACATACACACACATGTAAAATTGTTGCGACGCTCAATCGAACCATATTGAGACGCGACCCGGTTGCAACCGCTGAGCCTGCCAGCCAGCCAGCCAACCGGGGCCAGCCGCTGGACGTTGGTGTTTAGATAATGACAGCTTAACTACTTTACACTGTTTGTGATTTGACGTTGTGGTGTCAGTTAGCCAGCAGGCTATTAAAATAATTGCCGGGCAAATCATTTATTATGGCATGTGCCTGCCCCTGGCGCTGCGTCTGTCGCTCATTAGCGCTGCCTGCGGCGATAATTTCAATCAGGATAATAACTTACCGCTTGCTTCTTTTCCCAGGACTTCATGGCTGTTTTATATTTCTCGAATTCGTGACACCAATCTGAATAGATTTTCTGATAGTCGTTGCTCTTGTTCGGTGGCGTGCATCTAAGGGGCAAGAAATGGCTCGGTAATTAGCAGTCAATTTAGGGATATTCATCGGCTGGCCGCCACTTACCTGTGTGCGTCGACGGTTATGTTGTAGCTGCATAGCAGCGAGCCGCCCAGGTGGCAATCGTAGCGTCCGCCATCGGCCTCGTTCACCGACACCACAACCAGGCCGCGCTCCGTGGTCTCAATGTACTTGGTGGGGCTGTATTTGATTTCATAGCTGGCAGTCAAATAATTACATATATTATTGTTTGTGTGTTGGCAGAGGTGGCAGCGGATGGACTTACCGTCCCCTGTCCTTGGAGTGATGGTACCAGGTCACCTGCTCGTTCTTCAGCACCTCGGGTATCTTGACAAAGCAGCCCAGGTGCACGCTCTGGCCGTAGGTGACGACGATTTTCTTCTTCAGCACACTCGAGTCGCAAATGTCGCTCGTCTCGTTGGCCACATCCTGCAACGACGAAGATGAGGTTAAGTATGAGCTCGGAGTGCTCAATGCTGCAGCCACTGCAACGAGCACTTACCTGCAACAGATCCAATTCGTATGGCCGGCACGTGTTGGCCTCCTTGTCCCAGCCGCAGTAAGGATCACGCACACAACGGAAGCAATTGTCGTAACGGCGATTGCACATGGCCAAATCGATTTGCTTGATGCGATGATCGGTGCCCACATAGAGGGACTTACGTGTCTGGCTGATTTCCATCACCTGGATGGCCTCGTTCGGGGCCACCTCGAAGATGTCCAGCAGCTTGGACAGCGACTCCCCATTCCGATAATACTGCACGATTTTGTAGATGCGGCCCAGATTGGTGCCCACGTAGTAAACGGTGTACTCCTGGTTCAGTATGTCGATTTTGATTCTGACAAAGGAAAGTCGTAAATTCGATTGAGCTCAGATTTAAATATGCATTATAGGTGTGCGTATGGGTGTGTGTGAGTATGTGTTTCAATGGCTTCTTACTGTCGCATTCAGTTGGATTTCAGTTATGGAAATTAAATGCTTATTTAATATGATAAATGGCCTGCATATTAACGAATTAAACAGCCGCATCTGTGTGCATGCTGCTGCCTCTTCTCCTCTCTCTCTCTCTCTCTCTCTCTCTCTCTCTACCATTAATAACGAGCTTGCAACACCTGAACTGTTGTAAATGCAGTTATTAAAATGCATTGCATGATTTCAGGTAAAATATTGCCGTGCAATTAATGCACATAGAAACTCAGCTCTTGTTTAATGCCAATATAATATATTTTTAAAAATATATTTATGCACAAATAATTCTGTTTTTTGTGTAATTTTTTATTTTACACATATTAAAAATAGATAAATAATTTTTAATATGCCTTTTTTATATGACTGTAATACTCTTTTCACTATCAATAAATTTGCAATAGTAAAAACGATTTATTTTTATTTTTTAATCAAATGAGCAGCTAATAAATTGACGAAGTTTAGTTACACTTGAACAGAAAGCGTTTAAATTGAGTATAAAACTAATTGATTGAGGTTGGTTTAAATAAAGTGAAGAGTGTAGGAAATAGAAGTATATATATGATTTTTTGTGATATATATTTGTAATATAAGGAATAGTTTCATATATTGTAACAGTTTCATATGTTCAAAGCAGGACCTGATTCAGATTCAATTTAGTTTCATTCCTGCTCATATAATTATTTATTTTAAGTCTTCTACTTTCAGTTACACAATGCTTAACAGAAACTCTTCTCAAGTTAATAAAGCTTATATAGTATAATTTAAAAATAATGCAGCTTATTATATATGCTTTCAAAGGCATGTGCTTCGAGAATTCCGTACTCATAGTTCATTTATAAAATTTAATAAATGCACAAATATTTTGCTGAAATGCCTCAATTTCAATTTTATATATCACTCAAATATTTTTGCTTATTGTTCATAAATTTCTTTGTTTTATGTTAACTCATCGAAACTATCTCCATGAACTGCCAGATCTTATCGAATATATGTATTTGAACGCTTTTCTGCTGGCATTAAAAGGATTTTCAATGGACCAAATTTGAAATACTACGAAATTCACTCAACATAAAATAGATTTTTATTTTTATTTCTCTCTTTCTCTCTCTGATGGAAGGAGTAGAAAATGTGGGAAATACGAAATTTGTATTCAATTTGGGAGCGAGCAACACTTGGTTTATTTAAAGCAAGCGAATAAACAACAAAAATAAATACATCGTACATTGATTTTCACTTTAACAGGCCAAAGCCACAAAAAGGAACGACGAGACTCGAAAAATGCAAATAAATTAAAAAGTAAAAAATTGTAACAGAGTGCAGTCTCCGCCGGACATACATGGCACGGCATGTGTGTATGCCACATATGTGCAAAGAGACAGGCAGATAACAAGTCGAAATAAAACTTACTTGTCAACAACGAGCTTTGTGAACACCAAATCCCTTTTATAATAGACCGGATTGTTGTGCTCGTGATTTACGGCTTTGTCCATAAGTGGATGCGAGCGTATGAAATTGAGGACGGTATCTGGCAGATTTGAGGTATCGTTGACACATGTGCCGGGTCGCGGATCTGGCACGCGGGAGTTCAGGACCGGCAGCCAGGCGGAGTTTGAAGAGGATTGCTCCTTAAATTTGCCTGCAAAAGTGAGCAAAACAAACGCAAGATAAGAAAAATGAATATGTGTATATATGTATGTATGTATATGTGAAAAGGATTATGGTTAAGAGTTATGCACTAGCAACTGGCGTAGTTGGATACTTCAGGTGCACGCAGCGCTCTGTTCTCCCTCTCCCTCTCTCTCTCTCTCTGTGTGTTTGCAATGAAGTTTTAAATCTGCGACCCCAAAGTGTCAGCTGTTGTGCAGCTAAGCGTTAAGCGAGCGAACGAGCAAACGAGGGAGTCCATGAGTGTGTGTGTTGGGGCTATAATCCATTCAAATGGATTTTCTAATACGATTTATGTTGCTCCACGGCAGGCGAAATTACAAAACACTCAACACTCTGAGTGCTATGTGCTCTGCTCTATTGCTATTGGATCTGTGCAACCTATTGGATTTATTGTTAAACTCGAACTGTCCCCGTCCGGTGTGTGCGCTGTGTGAATCGCACAGGGGCCAGCTGTAACCCAAGGTGCTGGCGTTTGCAAATAAAATTTGCCGATAAGTTGCATTTGCCATTGCCATTGCTGTTGCCATTCCTATTTCTATTTCTATTTCAACTTCTATTTCCACTCAAAGCGCACTTGGGGAGTGGGCGGAAAACAAAAGAGAAAATTGCACATCACTTGACGTTGACAGTTGGCAACATTGTGGCCAGGATAACGTTCGTTCATCACATCCATTTTGCACACAGCACTTAACCTACACACACACACACACAATCTCCCTCTCTCTCTCTCTCTTTTTACATTTATTTATATATTTAAGTCTCTCGCACTCACCATTGAAGGCGGCCTGCACCTCGTTGATGTGGAAACTGCATACGGCTGATCCAATCAGGCCATTGGTGCTGGTCGTGAACGTGGCATAGAAGCGCGTCTTGTCGTTGGGCAGTTGGTAAACCGATTGTATCTCATTGAAGTAGAACGGAAATTCGCCCGAAATGCTGCAGTTTAGCCGCGCCTTCAGATACGTGGCCCAGTTGTGGGCCAGCAGATTCTTGCCGCCGACGTCCTTCTTGCAGACGCGCGCGATGCGCGAATAGACCGCCTTGCCGCAGTTAATGTACTCGACGGCCGTCTCCCGGAAGAAGAAGTACACGTAGTCCCCGATGTCGAAGGAGCCCACGAAGTTGGGCTCTGCAAATAGAGGAGATTGATGACCCTCTGTGAGTAACGATCTACATAATTGGATGCCCTAAGCCGCTTAGCCCTGGTCCGCCTCCGTCTCCGCTTCTGCATCGCTTCAGTAGACAACGGCTCCCCAGAGTGCGTGCCAATACAAACAATGAATCCCATGCGCGAAATCATTTTCAACGCGCCACAAAATCCTTTTTGCAATTTTATCTACAGCAGCAACAGAAGCTGAAGCAGAAGCAGAACCAAAGGAAGCAGCAGCAGCTCGTGGCTTTTCTCTCCTCCTATTTTTTACTTACTGTCCAACCACTTGGAATCATATTTGAGCGTGCGCTTGAATTTGTATTCCAAGCGCTTTGCTGACGTATTATACAAATCCGTTCGAAAGATCACAGTATCAGCCTTAGTGAATTCCGCATTTGTGCCCGAGTACTGTGGGTAGAGCAAACAAAACACAAGAAATGAGACAAACTGAGTGTGTGTGGCATTTATTTGCATGCTAATGCGGAGTTCTGCACATGAATGGGTTACTCACCAGGCCAGGCAGTCCGCCCGGATTACCTTCCTCCACATAAATGGCCGTTGAGTTGTCCAGGGGATCGTAGGGACACTTGGCAATGCCCAGGCCAACGCCGATCACATACTCCGAGCGTGGCAAGTGAGTCAAATTGGACTGAAAGCGAGAAGGAAGCAAAGATACGAAATGGAATAGTGTGTGAAATAAATGAAAAAAATATTATAAATTTACTATAAATTAACTATAAATTAACTATAAATTTAATATAAATTTGCTATAAATTTATTGCAGAATTTTCTACAAATATACTATAAATTAAGTATAAATGTGCTATAAATTTACTATAAATTTAGTAAAAATGTGCTATAAATATAATATAAATTTACTATAAATTTAGTAAAAATGTGCTATAAATACAATATAAATTTACTATAAATATAGTATAAATTTAGTAAAAATGTGCTATAAATATAATATAAATTGACAATAAAAATTCTTTAACCTTAGTACAAATATGCTATAAATTTAATATTAGTTGACTATAAACTTAAACAATAACTATAATTATTTGCTATAACTGTTATACATATTTGCTATAAATTTAATATAAAGGTGCTATAAATTCAATGTACACTTACTATAATTTAAATCTATATTTACTATCAATTCAATGTATATTTACTATAAATTCAAAGTATATATATTTAATTTAAATTCAATATATCTTTGCTATAAATTTTCCCATAATTTACATTCACTTCTTTTCCAGTTAAGACCTAAACTCCCTAGCCATCATGCCCTCCTCTTCTGATATCAAATAAAACAATTTCAGCTGAATTTTTACCTATTTTTCGGCACTTCAAACTAATCATTTAATTACTTTAGATTCTCTTTACCTTTTTCTTTATTTTATTTCAACTACCTCAAATGGAGCTCTCTCATACATACAGTCTTAATGCTTGTCCGAGCACGTTCAATGAAAGCCCGAATAAGTTTCTGCTAATTGTTGAGCTGATGCCAGCTACCGAAATGCTGAATACAAAGTGCAAAAAACTTGCCAAATATTGTTTTTAGTTTCGTTTTAGTTCTGGCTCAAGTTTTTGCCAAATCAAAATGCAAGCTCAGTGCACCTGACATGCCTCCGCTCCGAGTCTCTCTCTATTCCTCTCTCTATCTCTTTTGTATGCGCTGTGGCTGCACCTGCTGCACACTAATGACTATTTTCACAACAAGTAGTCAACACAAAAGTTACATAACTTATATATATATATATGTATATCTTTCTATATATGTGTCAAGAAAGAAAGACGTAAAGGAACAAGCTCCCATTCAGTTCATATGTACAAAAGGCCATATGCGTGGCTTTGTGTGCGACTGTTCCAGGATTGCGATCTAAAGTCAACAGCCAAACACTAGCGCCAGCACAAGGACTCGCCTCATATTTGTGGCAGGTCTTTTGAAAAGTTGCGTAGCTGCGTTATCATTGCTACAAAACTTGTCCTTGAGCGCCAGCGGAAAGAGTCCACACGTGCATATAGAAAGAAAGAATGAAAGAAAGGATGTTATGTACTTACATAGATGACATAATCCTTGGGATTGTGTGCATTGGTGCCGCAAACATAGAGCCTATCGCCTTGCTGCATTGATTGTATGACGCGCACATGGTTCTTGCAATCAAAGACCTGGAAAGAAGCATTGAGAAATAATTGTAAAAGGAGATGATATCGCAGCGTGGCTTGCCACAACAAGCTTACACACGCACACACACATAAAAATAAATCAAAACTTGATAGTTGTCTGTGTGTGTGTGTTTGAGTATTGCAGAAATAGTACAATTTGTAATAGCACGCGTCGCTGCAGCCAGTGCCGCTAAATCAATTGGCAACAATGCAATGCTGGTAAATCCCTGCCACAGACGCACAGCAGCATTATGATGACTTAAGCAACACACACACACACAGACACACACATACAGACAGTGGCAGATAGAGCGCAAGTGTGCACCAAAAACAGTTCAATTGACATCTAGATACAAGCCACAATCAGAGACAGACAGACAGAGACACACATATGGCGAGCTGGTGACTCTGTGTGGCTGAAACTGAAGCGCACGAAAAACTCGCTACAAATTGAAAAGCCACAAATAAATTGAAAGAGATTTCAAATGAAAGGATTTGCTGTCACATTATAAACGAGTTACAATAACAGCCAACAGCAGCGTCAGCCTCGCTGCATTTGCAAAGCGCAGCACTTGAAACCGGATGCGTCACTGGATTCCCTCCGCCCGAGTAGAGCAATAGGAATAGGAATCGGAATCGGAATCGGATTCGGTTTGGAAATTGGAGCAACTCGCGTGCGCGCTCCATAAGAAATTGATTCAGCCCAGACGATACTTCATATTATATATATATAAAGTAAAGTATATATATATGTTATCAGCCAGCCGCGATGCCAGCGTATGATAAAAAAATCAATCACATTGCAGCTGCCATTAGCGGCTTATGGAGTCTTGCCATAAATAGACTCGATGCAAATGCAAAACGTTGGCTCACTGATTGAATTTGTTTACCATATATATAGTATAACTGTAACTGTAACT
The DNA here is from genome assembly GCA_961210405.1 of Drosophila mercatorum. Lineage (NCBI taxonomy): Eukaryota > Metazoa > Arthropoda > Insecta > Diptera > Drosophilidae > Drosophila > Drosophila mercatorum. Next base: position 13,807,435 of record CAUIUS010000005.1, read on the forward strand.
GTAGACTGTCGATTGTTGTTAACTCACCTGACTCTTGCCCTTGGACACACAGCTGACGACATCATCGCGCGTTGGCTCCAAGTTGATGACATCGCGCTGTAAGAGAAAGGGAAAATAATTTAGAACATTTCTATATAGATAATTATATTATTTAAAATTTGTAAAAGAGTTTAAGAGTTGTTAATTAATAATAAAATTTATATAATAAATTACATAAATAAATAAACAATTTTAAATAATAATAATAATAATAATTATGCGTTCGTTAGTGTCTGACTACTAGATACCCTGACTCCTCTTTTGCTTCTCTTCTGTCTGCCATCATCTAGGCATACAAATTAGCCAACTTCCTTCCAATCCTCCTCACCTATTCTATACGACTGTTAATCAATTACAAACTCAATTGAATATAAACTGTGAATTGCAGCTCAGCGTCATATGCTCCACATGAATGGCATTGGCACTGGGACAAGGCGAGACTGAAATTTTAATACGAAAACATTTGTATGCAGTCTTTTGCTAGGAGCTGTTTCTTAGGCGAAAATGGTTTCTCGATTTCCATTTTTTTTCGCTCGCATAAACTACAACTAGAGGGCGAAAAAGGAAAAGGAAGACAAGCGCCAGCAGGCCAGGAGCTGTTGCCTGTGGCATGCTTTCAAGCAAATTGATTTATAAATCACGTAATGTAACGAGCACATACGAAATATTTTCAAGCGAAATGCGCGCACGCACCACACCGAGAGGCCAAACCACAGCGCACCACCTATCGCCGTGCCGCGCTGTGCGTCCACATAAAACCAAAATCATGTATTATTTAGTGAAATTTGCATTTGCCGCATAAAGCAGCCGCAGTCGCAGCGAGCACCTTGCCACTCCTGTAGGCCACTACCAAATGATGCCCAGGGCGAACGCAGTTACTCTGTGAGTGTGTGTGTGTGTGTGTGTGAAATAGCACATAAAATATATTGACAGATGCCGGTTGGCAAGCCTGGCTGGGATGGATATGGCTGGCAAGCAGGTGGGCAAATGGGCAGGTGGGCTGCTGGGCTGGCGGCCAGATGGGCGTACGTCTCGAAATGGCAGCAAAACGTAGCGTCTTTCGGTTTTATGATACGTTTGCGACCAGGTTTCAGCTGCTGCAGGTGCAGGCAGGCAGCGCACAACGCGCACAACGTTTCACTCATAAAACAAGCTTTTGTACGACATAAATTCATAAACAGCCTCCCACAGGCGCGCACACTGTGTGTGTCTGTGTGTGTTATCGACTTTCACGAGTTTCGATAATTCGCAAGTTTTGGCATTTATGGCCAAATTACTCACACACACATTCACACCAACTCAGCCAGCAGCTAGACATTTTATACATTATTTGATATATATTTCAGTTTTATAGTTTCTTTACTAATCCATCTCAAATATTGATTCAATTTTTAGCTTAACTTCAACTTAAGCCTACAAAATACTTAAGATTAATGTTCACTTTATGCATGAGTGCATATAAATCATGTTTTTAATTTTTCTAAAAGCTCATTCACTGAAACAAACATAAATTTAACTTAAGAGAGCAGCAAAAGAGAATTGAGTTTATTTATAAGATTGCCAAAATATTTTAATGTGTGTGTACACACTGGCTAATGCAATGTACCGTTAACTGGCAGTTAGTTAAGCACTCAAACAATTTGATGAGAATGAAGTGGAGACTTCTCTAAAAAGATGGGGGAAATAGTATCATTAAAGTATATAAAATACTTGATAATATAATTTGTATATATTTTTAATTAATTAGTTTATTTTTGTAAAAAAAAACTGATGTTTCCTATCATAATATTATTTAAATTATTATATATTATAATTTAAATTAAATATTAAATATATTTTATTAGATTATATTCTTATTATTATTATTATTATTATTATTATTATTATTATTATTATTATTATTATTATTATTATTTGTACTTTTTACTATAAATTTTATTCTTTTTTTCATTTTATATTTTACATATTTATTTTTTTTATTTTATATATTATTTTTAATTTATTACATTTTTAATATTTTAAATATATTTTATTAGATTATTATTATTTATTATATTTGTATTCTTTAAATCTATATTATATATTATAATTTTTTAATATATTATATCTCCTTTATCTCAACTTAAACTTGATCTCCCCCTACGACGACATGAATGCCATGCAGAATAAGTTTCTGAAATGCTTTTCGCTCAGTGTACATAAATTATGCGGCACTGAGCCATTACCACACGAAAACGTGGAATCTGGGCTCGTGCATGGCAAAGCGAAATGCCCATAATGCAGCCCCCAGAGCGCATATTAAATATGCTTCTCTCCTCTCCTATCCTTTTCCTTTTCCTTTTCCTTTTTTTTTTGGGCTCTTTTTGTTTTCCGGCTGCGGTAGGTGGACAGGGACACGTTGGCAGTTGGCAGTTGCCAGTTGGATTTTGGTAGCTGAGTAACTAAAACAGATATTTTTCACTCGCTTACATCGGGGAATCGAAGATTTGTGGCTCGCATTTGATGTGCGCGGGAGGCGGGCTCCGTGCCCTTTGACCCTATGAGCCGTATGAGTGTGTTGACAACGTCCGGCGATAAAAAGTATTAGGCTAAAAGGACAGGCGGCTTAAGCCAGCAGCGGCTGTTTGGCAACTACAGACTAGTGTACGCACACACACGCCTGTGTGTGTGTGGAAAAGTTTGTGCGGAAGGCGCGTAATGAATTTTTAAAAATGTGCCGCAGCGTGGCATAGCTTGTTTGCCTAAAAGCGTGCTACACGTTTTATGTGCGCTCGCTGGTTGTTAGATTTGTGGCCAGGGGAATTGCGAACAGCAACAAAGGCAACAACAACAACAATAGCATCATCCAGCAGACCACTCGACAAGCGAGCAAAACAAACGGAGCTCGTGGGAGCTTAGCCTAAAAGCAAATGCCAGGATTATATATGCTTATTGTTATTGCTCTCTGCATAGTTGCTGTAGTTGCTATAGCTGCTCTCGTTCACGTTGTTGTTGTTGTCTGTTTATTATAAATTAATAGGTAGCAATAAATGTATTCATACTTACATCACAATAGGATGAGGATATATTTTGCAAATTCAAACGGAATACGCGATCCCTGCGATTGGAGAGAGAGAGAATCGGATTTAGCTTGGTCAGCACTTAAGAATTTGGCTTACAGCGGATACTTACATGGCGCCCACATAGAGCGAGTCGCGCTCCTCGTTCAAGTGGAACGTGCGGTAGTAGAGCTTGCCGCATGTGAACTCGCGCACATGATCTGGAATGGAGAGAAGAGCATTCACATACATATTATTGCAAATAGTTAGCATAGTTTATTCTCGTTCAATATTTAGACAACAAATTTTCTTGAGTGCGGGCACCTCCTCGAGGACGTCGCATTGCAATCCGAGTCGAAGTCGAAGTCGGAGTCAGAGCTGAACTGAAAGTCCGGCACAAATGAGCGCCTGTCAACAAAGTTTATGCAGAGACATTGACAAAACGCAAACAGTCCGGCCAAAATGCAGAGGGGCTGGAGTACAGGGTGTCTGCTCTATGGCACAAAGGACACACACACACACACACAGAGAGAGAGACAGAGACAAATATGGCAAAGGAAAAGGTCTGGCGGACCGGCGGGCGCCTGTGAGTGAGATATCCCATTTCAATCAAATGACATTTTGACATTTCTCTCTTTGCTGGACACTATCGCCGGCGTCGGAAAATGTAGCCAAAGTGCAAGCTTTAAATGTTGTTTATTTACTTTTAACTTTGGCCAACACAAATACGCTGCACTCACACTTGCAAACACCAACACACACATGCACACATATGACGTTGCTTAGCTTGTGAAATGTGGAGAACAGTGCGTAAAAGGCACTGCAATCTCTCTCCCCCCCTCACTCTCTCTCTCTCTCTCTTTCTCTCTATCGCAGCGAAAGTAACTTAATATTTTTTATTTCAATTTAAAAACTTTGATCAACTTTTAACGGTACCGTTAAACTGTAAGTTAAAACTGTTAAATCTGTAAAAGTTGCTCATATGCGAAGCAAATCAAACTGCCAACTTGGCAGCCCGCAGAAAACTGAACACTAAAAGAATGAAATTTGAAGAATTTAAGGTATTAATTGGACTATATGGAATTAAAGAAAACTTTTTACTAATTAAAACTAACAGTGAGAATTACACAAATATATAAAATTAAAATATATATTTTAAAATATATATTAAATAAAAATCAGCTTGTTTTTCAATACTTGCATTAAAATTAATATTTGAAACAGTTGAGTCAAAGCAGAGCCACAGGCAGATCGAGTGGCAGAACCAAAGGCAGAGCTATAGGCAGAGCGAGAGCAGAGCTATAGGCAGATCGAGAGGCAAAGCTATAGGCAGCGCCAGAGTTGAGCCAAAATTCCAGCAGAGGAAAGCAGCAGTTGAGAAACTGTTCAGTCAAAGCAGAGCCATAGGCAGAGCTATAGGCAGAGCTATAGGCAGAGCCATAGGCAGAGCCATAGGCAGAACCATAGGCAGAGCCATAGGCAGAGCCATAGGCAGAGCCATAGGCAGAGCCATAGGCAGAGCCATAGGCAGAGCCATAGGCAGATCCCCTGGCAGAGCGATAGTTGAGTCAGAATTCAGGCAGAGACACAGCCATTGGCAGACGTCGCAGAGTCAAAGCAGAGCCATAGGCAGATCAAGAGGCAGAGCTATAGGCAGAGCCAGCGCAGAGCCAAACTACCAGCCGAGGCGCAGCCTTTGACAGACTCAAAGGAGAGCCACAGTTGAGTCACATTTAAGGAACAGTTGAGTCAAAGCAGAGCCAGGGAAGAGCCATAGGCAGATCGAGAGACAAAACTGTGGGCAGAGCCAGAGTTGAGCCAAAATTCCAGCAGAGGCGCAGCCATTGGCATTCTCAAAGGAGGGCAACAGTTGAGCCACAGTTGAGTCAAAGCAGAGCCATAGGCAGAGCTATAGGCAGAGCTATAGGCAGAGCTATAGGCAGAGCTATAGGCAGAGCTATAGGCAGAGCTATAGGCAGAGCTATAGGCAGAGCTATAGGCAGAGCTATAGGCAGAGCTATAGGCAGAGCTATAGGCAGAGCTATAGGCAGAGCTATAGGCAGAGCTATAGGCAGAGCTATAGGCAGAGCTATAGGCAGAGCTATAGGCAGAGCTATAGGCAGAGCTATAGGAAGACCCAAAGGCAGAGCAGAGCTATAGGCAGATCGAGAGGCAAAGCTATAGGCAGCGCCAGAGTTAAGCCAAAATTCAAGCAGAGGAAAGCAGCAGTTGAGAAACTGTTGAGTCAAAGCAGAACCATAGGCAGAGCTATAAGCAGAGCTATAGGCAGATCCCCTGGCAGAGCGAGAGTTGAGACAGAATTCAGGCAAAGGCACAGCCATTGGCAGACGTCGAAGAGTCAAAGCAGAGCCATAGGCGGATCGAGAGGCAGAGCTATAGGCAGAGCCAGCGCAGAGCCGAACTACCAGCCGAGGCGCAGCCTTTGATAGACTCAAAGGAGAGCAACAGTCGAGTCACATTTAAGAAACAGTTAAGTCAAAGCAGAGCCGTAGGCAGAGCCAGAGGAGTCAAAGCAGAGCCAGAGAAGAGACATAGGCAGATCGAGAGACAAAACTGTGGGCAGCGCCAGAGCCAAAATTCCAGCAGAGGCGCAGCCATTGGCATTCTCAAAGGACTGCAACAGTTGAGCCACAGTTGAGTCAAAGCAGAGCCAATGCATAGCCTTTAATTACCAATTGTAAAAACGCTAATCAATTTCGGCCCTTAAATTGTGGGCAATTTGGAATTTCGAACAGCTCTGATTATTTGTGTGTAATCATGTTTTCATGTTTACCAACATGTGTGTACGTGTGTGTGTATGCGTGTGTGTGTGTTGTTGTGTGTACACACATACTTATTATGTTAATTTCATCGACGACGCGTTGTCTGCGCGTTGTTTGCACTTTGGATGAAAGAGAGAGAGAGAGAGAGAGAGGGAGAGAGACAGAGAGAGGGAGTGCGAGGCACAAAGCGCTGAGCACGCTTTTACTTAATTAAACTAATTAATATTTGCTTAGACTGCCTGATGTGCTAGTCACACACTCACACACACACACACGCACGCATAGGAGTGTGCTTTAATGTGCCTGTCAGCCAGTAAACTCTCAACTTCGATATCATGTCCAATTAATTTGCCGACACTTCTTACAATTATGCGCTTTCAGCTGCGCCTATTGTTGTTGTTGCTGTTCATATCTGAATGTCCATTGCGCACAAATTGTCAGCTGTCGCACGTATTGCATACGTATTTGAATAAATTGCATTTTCCATTAAACTGTCAACCGCAGCCCATTAAACAATACGGAACAAAAACGGCTTTAAAATCTTCAAAGAGCGCATAGCAACAAATATTTATATATAAACTCTCTCTCTCTCTCTCTCTCTATATGATATTTATATACATATCTCAAGTGAAATGCCTTAGGAAATCAAGAAAAGTTTTAAATGAATTTTACCATTATTAAGTTTCAGGCTGTGCACTGATCTGTCAGTCAGTCTTATATCTTTTATACATGTATATATTTGTATGACTAACTCACACGCAACATTGGCAAATGCAAATGGCTCGCTCCAATGACATTGTCTGTAGGTTTGGCCCGCTCCCCTGCGGCTCACGAGTGGAGCTATTTTTGATTTCCGATTTAAAGAACATTTTGGACAAAAGCAAACACTGAAGCCTTTCGAGCAGCGTCAATAAAGGCAAAAAGGAAAGGAAAACGGAATCTGCGTCTTTTGTTTGCCAACGGGAAAAACAGCTACAACAACAGGAACTACAAGCACTGGCGACAATACATATGCATGCATGTTAGGCTCTCTCTGTGTGTGTATGCTTTTGCATATATTGCGCTGAATTCGGGTAAATGTCCTTGCCAAACCGGAAGTCGACTTGTATACGCTTGAATTGTTATTCGTGCCCATACCTCTCTCGCACGCTGTGTACTCGCATTTTGTTTGCCGCTCGCTGTCGAACTTTTTCCGCATTCTCTACAGCATTTTTTTTCGCCCTTTTTGAATACTTTTTATGTGCATTTTCTTTTTTGCTTCTTTAGTTAGTTGTTGGCCACTTTTACGTATATTTATATATACACTTTTCTTTAAGTCTTGGGCTTTTAAACTCTCTTTAAATTTGTTTTCCTAAAACTATGAAGTGCTTTGGGCAGCTCTAAATTGATGGAAGTATGTAAATAATAAAATAAAATAATATAAAGTTGAGAAAATTTGAGAAATTTGGCTATGATTGCGCTTGAATTGTGGTTTATAGGATTTAAATTCCTCTTCTATTTCCTCTCTGTCGAATGCCAATCCTTTTTGCGTTTCAGTTTCTCTTGCAAGTAAATTAATTAATTGATTGATTGATTTTGGCTTCTTCTTCTTTTGGCTCTAATCAAATCAGTTTTGACACCTTGCTGGCAGCTGTGTTAAAGCTTAATTAAATTAGTAATTTTGCAGCTTCAGTTTGCTTTACTCAAATTTAGGCCAACTCAGTGGCGCCTGCTGCCCGTAATGGCATGAAAACAATAGCATAAAAGCCACAGCAATCAGTTAACATAAATACATATACGCACAGCCGTATTAATTGGCTGTCTCAATATTGTAGGCAATACGCTTAAGATTTGTAGTCGAATACTTTATTGGGGTAGAGAAGAGCTTCTCGATAGACAACTGCGGCGTATTTACGACGGCAATTGCTGGCAACATATTCGCTAGTTCCATTTGCTGGTCTACAATTGTCTACGAAGTCTATAAAAATATTATGCATATGGCCATAAAAGAGATGCTGAAACATGCAGAGCGGCGACAGCATAAATTGTTATGAGTGTTCCGGCACAGCCACCGACTGGTTGGCTGGCTGGCGGCCTATTCATGACTTCAACTCCTGCTCCTGCTCCTGCTCCCGCTCCCTCTCTCTCTGTGAATGATAATAAATTGCAAATTGAACGGAAGCTAATCGCAGGCATATTGTTTAGGACGTCGGAAGGTCGCCAAACTTTCTACACAAATTATCAACTGTCAGCTGTCGGCGGTTCGAAACATATGAATTGTGGCAGTTGCAGCTGCAGGTGCGAGATCCTCCTCGGAGGGGTGGCTGGCCATCAACGGCGCACGCATTTGGCCAAAAAGCAGTCGTAAATGTGTGTTTTACTCAGCGAAACCTGCGGAGCTGGCGAAGACGTCGCCTTTATTTGCTTTTAATCCAAGTCCAATCAAAATCAAATTGCATTTACGAGCTGCCTTTCAAAGCGCACACTTTTATGGGAGCCAAACATTTCGCTTTAGAGATTTTCGGGTGGCTTTTCTTTCGCTCTTCATTTTATTAGGGACATACAGTGCTTACCGAGAACGTATGTACATATGCGTGGGTATTTATGACTCCATATATGTCAATAATTTTTATGCGCTTCATAAATATGCGTACGTCTTTACGACCAGGGACTGGCTGGGGTCTGGGGTCTGCCCTGGCAGTCAAATCAATTTCTATAGCTACCCTCGAGAGTCGAGTGAAATGTCATTTTGGAAAACGTTATTATCGAATCAAATACAAAAAGAATAATGAGACTCAAATGCAGTAAACATATTGCGAATTTGTCTTCTGCACCGCAGGCCAACATGCCACAGACATGTCACAGGGCGCATGCCACACACACACACACACACATGCAGCCTTTGGTGACAGGACAGTTTCCTTTGAAATGTTACTCTTGCATAGGGTTGCCTTTCATAGATGCCACAAGCAGCCACTAACCAAAGCGTTTGCCAACAGCAAACTTGATGACGGTTATCAAAAAAGCCAAATGCCAAAGGATTTATAGGAATTTCAGTTGTTTGTGTGTGTAATTAGATAAGCAAATATTATTTGATATTCAAATTGAGTTTGCATTTAAAACAAATATATTTAGTATGCCGAACAGCATCTCAGCTCAACTTTACTGCGCCCCAAACTCAAGTCAAGCAGCTAATATCAAATCGTTAACTGAACTTAAAATAAAATAAAATCCCATCATAAATGTGCCTATAAAATGTGAGTTGTTAAATTAATCTATATTTTATGTTGCTCAATAAATATTCAGGAGATTTGAAAGACATTTGTGAGTTATGACAAATTTCCTCAGCTCGAAACATAATTTAAATCCGTTTCACACATGTGAAGTTTGACTGCAACTCAACTAATTAAAGTTTTCTAAGAATCTTGGGAGCTGTTTGTCGTTTGTCATCTGTCGTTTGTCATTTCATATATAACTTGCGCTGCACTTTTCGCTCTGCAGACATTTTATAAAACATATTTCGAGTCTCTAATCTCTGCTGACTACAAGCGTGCGTATGTAAATTTCCCATTATTTTGCTGGCTAATTATGAGCAATGGCTTCCTCTTGCTCTGCAACTCTTTCTCGCCTGCTGTGTGTCGTGTGTGACTGTGTGTGTGTGTGCACTACGTCAGCATAAAGCACTCGAAAACTGTCTAGACGTCTGATGTCTAGGCGTGTTGTTATCCACACTTGTGCGCTGATTCGTGGCCTGCGGCCCCAGTGGATCAACTTGCCAGTTGCCAGTCACCATTTACCAGCTGCCAGACGCCAAAGGAGCGACCGCATTCAAGTGGTTGCCATTTCATTTGCCGAGAAATTGCATATAACAATAATTAAAACTCAGCTGCGACTTGCCTTTATCTCCGCCATCACACCTATGTACATTTAATTGTGCTCGCAGACTTGAGCTTCAAATTTAACTGGACTCCGCTCTAATTGGCTTAAGGAGTGTGACAAGTTTAAGGTTTACTCCTGAAATACAGATCTATGTAATCAAGTAAGAATAGAGTAGATTGACAATAGATACTAGCAAGTAGGAGTACTAGAAAACACCTTGACCATGAGTCTCGAGCAACATTTCAATAAGTTCTAAGCAACCTTGAATGAGTTCTGTAAACAGAAGTGCTCGACTAGATTATACCTTCAGCATCATGCCAAATGTGAAAGAGTTTCGACTAGAAAATAGCCTTAAAACCGAGACAATACCTTAGGGCATGCAGGGTATTTATTAGTCGAACAGTCATTATCATTATTATCTCTTATTCTTATAAGCATTCAATAATGAAGTTCACTTTACGTCTCCTCTCTCCCCACTCTCCAGCTCAGTTTTATTCCCATCAAATCGAGCTTCAATAATAAACTAGCTGATCTCTAAGATCTGCTCTGCCTCACACTTCACTGAGCATCAAATTTCGCATAAATATTGCAAATGCAGTGCATTAAAGCTGCAGCGGAGTCATTTTTGCTGGCGGAGTGCGAAACATTTTCAACTTTATTTAGTTCATTTTATGGGGCGGGTGGGGAGAGACCGTTGCGGGCAGTTGCAGGAGTAGTTGAGTTCATTTTGTTGCCAAATGGCAAATGCAAAAACAGTACTCATAAAAAGCAGCATCACCAGCGAGCAACAAAAAGGAGCTGAAAGCGCCTGGCATTTATGCGCTTTGCTGCCGGCAGGACACTGAGTGGAACAGGTCTCTCTGTCGCCATCTACCGCCCTGCCTTCTGCCCTGCCCCCTGGTTGCCACTTGCCGAAAAGCAGGCAACAAAAACGCAACAAATGCGGCAACCGTTTCATTTTTGGTGTTTTGCGAGCTTTGGCAATGGCAACTTCATTTGATGAGCCTGCAGCATGGATCCTAGAGTCATAGAGCACATGTGTGCAGCTTTTTGCGGCTAGAGCTCGGGCTGTATGTGTGTCCATTTCGGAGCGCCATAAACGAGGACAAGCCATTTAAAGTTTTTTGTTGCACGAGCTAAGCTGGCTGGAGGACAACTCCGCCCTCCCTCTCCGGCGACAGCCTTCAGTCAAGGGTGTACATAAACATTTTGCGGTGCGCTTAATTTCGCATGCAGTCGCCGAGTGGCAAAATGAGGCAGTCGAATGAGCACTTAAGGGGTAAACAGAAACCGAATGCGTACTTGCTTGCTGCTGTATAATGCCATAATGCTGCCTAAATGCGGCTCTTGCATAATTAAGAGCGCAAGTACAGTGAGCACTCTCGAGACGAGCCTCAATTTGATTAACAATGCAAACAGCCAGCACACGTTGCCTAAATCAATTACATCGTAATGCAATTCAATTAAAGTGGCCAAAACTAATGCAGACTGCCAGAGAGACAGACATACATATTTATAACTCTAGCGATTTAGGCCTCTGTCAAAATTACAAATGCAAATTAACATTAAGTGACTTGTTTGGGCTCTGCCTCCTCTGTGTTCTCATTGTGTAATTACTTGCACAAATTTCATTTCGGCATTTAGTTTTAATAATTGAGTTATGCTAACGACTGACAGACAGCTCACTCTCAATGTCTGTTCATAATACGACGCTGATTGCATTTTGCGTTATATAATTACTTTTGCTGGCGACATGTTGCATGCCACTTGCATGCTTGTTGCAATTCTAATCAACTCGAATATGTTGAATAGTTTTCTATTTCATCTTCGCCTCCCACTCCCACTCCCACTCCTCCTCCTCCTCATTTGCCACTGCTGGCTGATAAACCCATTCGTTCCTCTCCCATTCGCCCTAATCAGCCGCAAGCGGAACGCGCTTCGCGAGTTTATCAATCAAATGCTATAAAACTTTGGCAAGCGCATTCATTCTACAAACTTTGCAGCTTAATGATTTGTAAATATGAAGAAAGAACGAGCGCGGAAATGGAAATTCAAAAGAAAGTCGAATGCGAAATACACTTACAGATGGAATAAAGCTTATGTTGACTAAAAAATATACTTTTATAAATCATAAGTATGTAAATTCAAGTATTTCAAGTTTCAAATTTACCATGAGGATAAATTTTGTTGTTGACATATTTATATTAAAATAAATATATAATATATAACTATTATCGACTTGAAGTGTCTGCAGAATCAGTTTTAATATCAATATTTTGCATAAGAAAGGAATTATGAATATCAGCTGGTAAAATTTTAACATGAGGATATATATAAAAATATATATTTTGCTCATAAGACAAATTGAATATACTTTAAAACAGACTGTTTTTAATGCTTCAATTATTAGACATTTTAAGTCAAGTTTTGTGAAGAAGATGGTAACAAAAGTAGCTAACTGCAAGATAAATTTACAATGAGGATACAGTCTTAAATAAATATATTAAAATTATATATATACAGCTTAAATTTATATTTCAAATCAGCTTTCTTTAATTTCTAAAAATAGTCTACATTTGCCAGGCAGATAAAGTTCATTGCAACTGCTGACAGGCTCATTACCAACATATTTTCCAGGCAGATAGAGCTCATTGTAACTTCTGACAGCCCCTCATAGCTAATGTCAAGTTACTTTCTTAAAGATATCTTCCATTGACATAGTTGCTATGCCCACAGTCAGAGTATTTCACGATGGGCGATGACAATGAACTGTTGAGCTGTTGCAAGGAAGTTGCAGCAGAGAAAGTATGCAGCAAGTGGTGGCAAGCAGTTCAAGCACTAGTTGCAACTACTTATTTCGCTCATAAATTCTGTAGCAAAGTTGCTGGCAATGGAAGGAACGTGATTTTGCTGTCGCTTAAAACTTGGACATAGAAACTTGAGCGCACACTTTTAATGATGACTGCTCTGCTGTGTCCTTTGTGTGGCTGTGGCTGTGGCTGTGCCGCGACACTCGGCACATCTAACATTATTAATTTTTGCGTCAGGTGCTCAGATTGGAACTCAATTTGGTGAGCTTTATTGCAAAGTTGGCGCTAACACACTTTGGGCCGGCCTGAATACAGCAAAGAGGCTGATCAAAGAGAAACTGGGACACACACACACAGAGGGGCAAGGGGATGGGTATACATAGAGACACGCACACATATACAGTTTTGGTGTTACCACTGACTGGCTCGGCCAGTGGCAACAGCTTTTCTGCTGTGCGTTCTCAGCTTTTGAGCTAACAGCTTTTGACATTGCATTAACGCCAGTTGGGAACGCGTCGCTCTACCAGCTCTGCCAGCTTGTCAGCCGCAACAACAGCACCAGCAGCAGCAGCAACAATCGGTTCAGGACGAGGGCAGGGCAGGGAAGGGGCAGGGGCAACGCCTGCACAGTTCGTTACTCAATTTGCGGCAAGAAACTTTCATTATGTGCCCTGCCTAACATGTGATTCTCATAAAAGTCGACCCTCAGTCAAACACACACACCCATGCTACAGCACTTAAATGAAAACGTGTCACTGAGTTTTAATTGCGCGAGCATCAACACAAACACAAACACAAATACAAATACAGCTGCACATACACTAAACACACACACACACACAGACAACAAAAGGAACATATATATAGAACATTGTTGTTGTTGTTGTTGTTGGTTTTATGTAAGTTTTGTGCGTGGTCAGTGTTTGGATAACGCCTACGTTGTTCAGCTTATCATCACATTCATTTTATGGGTCAAGCATTCGAGGCACAGTTTGAAATGCTCACAGGCCGCTCAGTGCAGCTCAAACTGCTTGTATGATATGGGATTTGACTTAATTGCAAAGAGATTGAAAATCTGCTTAATAAAAATAAAATTAAAATAATAATATAATATATATCTCAATATATATATAATATAGATCTGCTTCTCAATATTTCTTGCATTTCCCAACACTGTTTACTCGAGGTAGCTAGTTCTAGCTACACTTTATATATGTATATATATATTTGAGCATACTCTGACCAGCTACCTGGCAAACACCTTTCTGTCCCTCTAATGAAGTCATTCTAATAATAATGAACAACTTGAGGGCGTGGCGCTGCTGAAAACGCAGTGCACAGAAGACAAAGGGCAACAGACATTTGACAGGCCTTTCAGGCAACTCTCTCTCTCTCTCTCTCTCTCGCTCTCTCTCTTAGAGGCAGCTGACGAAGAGTTTAAAAATAAAGATGCTAAGAAGCATCTGCCGCTGAGTCAACACACAAAATGAAATGTGGCAGTTCACATAGAGCTGAGGCAGCGGCGCGTAACGTGGAAAATAGGTGGAATTGTGCATGAGTTAGGGACTCTGGGACACTGGGACTGGCCCATCAGGCATCGGGCATAAATTCTGATCCAACTCGAATGCAATTAATTTCGTTAAATCAATAAAAATAACAATTTTTCATTGCATGCCGAGGGGCAAAAAGAAGAAGAAGAAGAAGAGGAAAAACGAACTGCAAAACGCAACAGCAACTTTATTTGGCCATGAAAATTTATAGTTGACATTTTATGTTGTATAGTTTTAGCTTTTCGTGGCTTTGGCTCTAATTTATGGCTGCAAACACGACCAAACTAACTAAATATTTAGCCACAGACTGGCGCATACACTGAGCGAAAATTTGGAAACATTTTCGCTAGCTAAAAGCAATTTGACTTGATATCAATTGAATTGAGCTGAGTTTTCGAGTTGATTTTTAAGTATCTGACTGACTTTGATATACCCTTTCTCTAGAGTTTATATTGATATAGATTTTGCTATAGGGGATATTAAATGCATTAAGATATATAAAAGTTCTTTTATAAAAGGAAATTTATAAGTCAGAGTTTGCCTGTTGCAAGTGCCCGACTAGGAGATACCGCGACTTGGAGATAGTTGAAGTTTAGGTCTGATAGAGCCTGACTAGGATATACCCTATATTATATGCGATATGATATACTCTATATAGCTTCTCAACCAGACTCTCGCACTTCTCTTGCAGTCAGAGCTGCTTCATCTGCCCAATCCACACTCAATTTCTATGGCTCTCTCAAGCACTTCTAAGCTTCATACTTATATCCGCTCTAACGTAGCATAGTCGGTCTCCATTTAAAAAATAATCTGCCCGTAAACGTGGCTTACAAAAAGCTAAGTATCTAACACTTAATAGAGCCCGGGTCATGTTTTATGTTTTGTTTTTGCCTGTGTAGCTGGCTGAGTATCTGAAGCAGCTGCTGCAATGCTTTTTTAGTATTTAAGGAAACTGGCATATGGCCAGTGTGTGTGTGTGTGTGTGTGTGTGTAAGTGTGGTGCAGGACACTACGGCGTACGGACACCTATGCATTCTATATTTAAAAGTATGCGCAAACAACTTGAGCGTTTCTTTAATCGCCTCACGTTTCGGCTACAAGTGCTTAGCCGGCGAGTTTACTACAATATGCGTCAACAACAACAGCAACAACAACAACAACAACAACAGCGACAACTACATCAATTCATTGTTGTTGTTGCTGTTGTTGGTGTTTGCTCGTTTGCTTTCGTTTTAGACGGCACGTGAACTTTTATGCTGCGGTTGTTGCCAACGCTGCCAGCAGCCGTAGCCGTAGCCGTGCCACACACACAGCTACAATAGCCCCTCCCCCTGGCATTGGCCCCCATTGGGCAGCATCTTTGAACGTGAACTATTAGAAAATGTTTACTGGACATGTACATGCAACATGAACCTGCCACCGGCTCTGGCCATGTTTCCTGCCATGTCCTCGGTGGCATGCAGCAGCAGCAAGAAATTTAAAAAGGCTTTGGCAACAACAACAACAGCAGCAGCAGCAGCAGCAAAAAAGGTGCCAATCAACTGTTTATAGCAAACATTTAAATATGTGGCAACGCCAGTGCAAAAGTCCAATAAGAAAAGAGAACTGCATCAATTGGAATTGATCAAATATGAATTTAACATGAGCCAGAAAGAGACAAACAGATGTTGCTAAAAGGGAAATTTTATGATTAGCTGATGATGATGATCATGTTTGAGTCCCATTAATGCTTGCTCAAATGATGATCTAAGCACTGATAATAATCGAAAAGAAAAACATAAAAAATCTCTAAAATCTATAAATATCCGTAAAATCAAAGAGATAATGTAGGAAATCTATAATTTATAATTTTATAGCTCTTCCTGCATTTTATAGCAAATTGCCTTTTACTGAGATATTGAAAAATTTATGGCAAAATTCAATTTAATCTGAAATTTGATTAATGAAGCGATTTGTGGACTCGACTCTTGGTTTCTCGTGCCGCCTAGACGAACATTGTATTTTTGGCTAATGCAAATGACTCAATAAAGCACCTGGACGCGAATCATACATAATTTAACCGGTTTTTCAATCAGGTGGTTAAGTTTTTTGTCTGAATGAGATTATGGAACGAGCTGAAGAGAGAGAGATACGAAATCAGCTCGTGGCGAAACTTGATCTGGGGCTTTTGAACTTTGCGCGTCTGCTTAAAAGTATATATAAAACATCATAAAATATATATATAAATCTATATAAACTATATTATTATTATGTATTTACTTGGCGATTTGCGCAAAGCTGCAAAAATGCATTTTTTTCTTCTCTTTTATGAATAACAATTGAGTGGATATTAATATGCAAATGTTGTTGATGCAGCAGAAATGATATTAAAATAAAAAAAAAAGAGAAGAGAAAAAATATTTAATAAATAAAAATGAACAATGGGAGAGCAGAAATCAAATAAACAGAGTAAAAAATAAATGTTTAAAAAGAGCTCACGCTCAATAATGACAAAAACGTAAGATAAATAACAAAAGCAATATTGTGGCAAATAAATTACAATTACTTTTTATTGAATTTGAGTTTTTTTTCATTGTTTTTATTTGTTTGTAAATTGAAAAATAATATGAATGCAGATTAAATATTATTTATGGCATTTCCAAAATGCTCTCAAGCGCATTTCTCGTAAATAAACAATTAAGAATTAGCAGAAAGCCCTTTAAGTGTTATCTCGAGTTAATAATTGGAGCGTTAATTGCATAACTGTATAAACGGAGCTAGTTTACCTCGCTTGTGCCGCGCATAGTTCGCGTTCGAGGGTTCGCTGGAGGCGCAACAGGGCTGCTCGTAGTAGAAGTTCCATGTGTTTTCATAGTCGGCAGCTATTTGTCGTGCGGCGCAGGCCAGCAGCAGCAGCGCCAGCAAAGGAATCAATTGCACTTGCATACCGGTTTACTTTTTTTTTTTTTGTTTGGGTGTGGGCACACTGGGCTGCCCAAACCTCAATTGGATTATTACTCTTTTTTTTATTGCCTGCCGACAGACACACGAATGAGTGAAAGAGAGAGGGGTAGAGTTTGTTGATCCAACTGGCAACCGCTGGCAATTTACTCGCCAAGCCGCACAGAAAAAAGTCCTTTTAAATAACTGTTAACACATTTAAGTTGTATTATTTTGAATGTTCGCGAAATATTTTTACACTTGCATTGCAATTTCGTTGAAATTGATTTTGCAGCCGAAACTGAAACAGCAGCAGCAAATGGATTTTAAATAAATTTCTTTTCGCTGCGTCCAGCAACAATTTCGATTTGATTAATTATAAATGCAGGCTCACACTCACACACACACAGTCACACACATAGTTTGCATTTTTACAGTTTGGCGCGTTGGTGTGCATTCAATTTTCGAGGCATTTAGCACTCAGCAATTGATAAAAAAAAAGAAGAATAAAAGAAGGTACACAAAATAAAATATTTAACAGGCGACAAACTGGTTTCAGCTCTGGTGCCCACGCATCTGCAGCAGCAGCGACAACTACAAAGAGCAGGCCGACAAATTCTTCAACATTTCCGCCAAGCGATCGGACCAGTGCGAGCGAGAGCGCGCCACATGTGTGAGAGCGGTATGGCATATAAACAAGCTGCTCAGCGAACAGAGAGCGTTGCCAGAGCGTCGGCGCACGGCGTTTCATTTGTATTGTGCAGATTATGGAGAATAAAATGTATTTATCTTATATCGTATATCGAATGCACTCGGCAATTAAACTATTAATTAATATTTTATCAACGGATCCATTTCATTTAAAAACATCTGTGCCGTGTGTGCCATACAATTTATGACTCTGGTAGCTCAGATTTACTTGCACTTAATATATGCGCGTCTCTGTGTGTGTGTGTGTGTGTGTGTGTGTGTGTGTGCAAGTGCAAACAGACTCACTCACACACGCATAGGTCAAGATGCATACACACTGAAACAGCTTAACAAAAAATCGAATGCAATGTATAAAAATATTATTTTCGATGTATTGTTCGCATTTGCTGCACTTTGTTTGCGCGATTGTATTACAATTGGTCAGCGGCCGAGTGCTATTTTTTCATAACACAACACAAATTCACAATAAAGAAAACCAAACAAAGACGAACGCGCAAACTTCACAAAAAGACAACAACACGATCACTGGTTGCTTCGCTGACGGGTGTGACCGAGCTGACTAAAGAGAATAATGTACATTTTAAAGAGTGCAAAATATACCAGAATATTTCAATTGTGCAGCGGACAAAACCTAATTGATACTTCAAGCTGAAAGTACTTCAAATAAAATTAATTAAAAACCCAAATTGCTCAATATTGGCATTTATTTCGGAATAGTTTCATTGTCAGCATTTGCAAATCGAATTTTATTTGCCATGTGCCATTCTGCTGTGGAATGACACTTGTCAATTAATTATACATTTTTCAAATAGTTTTCCGTGAAAATGCTTTTATTGTTGTTTTGGCCATGGTATTATTTATTTGAAACAATTTTGAATTTCGCTTGTGTGCTCGGACTGTGAATTTATTATTCGTTTGCTAAACGCATTGATTCTCGGAATTTGCCGCAGAGCTTTTTCCTTTGGTATTTGCCGGCTTTCCTTTGGCTCGATTTGCGGCATCTGGCCACATTTGGAAAGCCCAACGGCAACAATTGCGGCCGGCCAGCGCATAATTCCCAGACGGGGTGGCCCGTCGGCCCATCGGAATGTTGCGGGACACCTTTCACAGAATCTCAGTTAGAGTGGGAGAGAGAGAGAGAGAGTGAGAAAGAGAGAGGTGAGATGACTGCAGGGAGAACAAAGAGCAAAGCTGTAACTATTAAGGAAAGGGAGAATGGGCGGGTGTCCGGCAACACGTCCTAACACGTTTGCTAGACTAAATTGTTTCAAAACGTAGAGAAGTATGCAAAAATTGCAGCACGCGTCGTCGTCTGCTTGATTTTCCCATTGCATTTGCAGTTTCAATTTTGGAATGCAAACTCGTGCGGAAGTAGTTGTTTGTGTGTGTGAGTGAGGCTGGGCAATTTGAAAGCGCCTCTATTGTCATCTCTCTTGCTCATTCTCTCTGACTCTGTATGGCGCTCAGAATGTGATTATTTTAAATGCTGCCGACGACGGCGACGCCGGCGACATAACAATTTTGAATGCAGCTCGAAATAAAAGTCATTTTGTTAAGCAGACAAACGCACTCAAAGCGAGACCTGCCTCACCTGCACACAAACACACACACACACACAACACACAGTTGGGTTTGCGTCTGGTCTGCTGCGGATGGTGGGGCTGCCAGACTTTTGTAGCTGCTGTCGTTGCTGCTCTGCTTTCCGTTGCATACCTTTGGGCGGCAATTAAAAACAGTTTGGCAGTCACAGTTGCTGCAATTGAATTTCTGCTTGAGCTTCAAAGTAAGCGAGTGCCGCTTGTTAAATAAGCAGCACCAGAGAAATATACTATATATATATATCTGTCTTCACATACATATATATTTAATTAAAAGCCAAGTCGTTTATGTTTTCATTTTCGCCAAGTGCCTCCGTCACGCAGCGCGCGTGTGTGTTATTTAATACAATCTGCAATTGTCAATGGAACTAGCCTGGCTGCTCTGTCACTCAGCTGCGTGTCTGTCTTGTTGTCATTTTTTGCGTCTGTCTGTCTCACTCACTCCGTCTGTTTGCCTGCTAATGAGTTTTTGCAGCATCGCCTCGCCTCGCCTCATTATGCCGCTTGCAATGTGTTTGCCTCTCGCTTACTCCTTTGTCATGATACTGTTGAACACACACGCACACATCATTTTGCAAGCTGCTTTGATGTCATATCCCTTTTTCGCTTGAAAATCCCAACTTTTTTTTTTTTTTGGGGTATTTTTTGGCTGCTTTTCAAGTGCAGCAATTTTCTCTGCTTTTGTTGTTGTTGTTGTCATTGTCATTTGTTTTCGCATACAGCAGCAAAATGTTTCTTTACACAATGTCAACTTTCAACAAAGGACTTTAATTAAGTCCTTAATGACAGCTTAATTTAGCGCACTTCTCGGGGCACACTTTGACACGTACCAAACAATACAGGGTACAGACACAGGCTCCGCCCGCTATCTCTTTGTCCCACTCACACACACATGCAAACAGTATGTGACTGTGTGCTTGAGTGTCGCTCTGTCTCCTTCCCTCTGCTCTGCTAGTTTCTTTGCCTAATTTACGTGACCGTTTAATACCCTAAGCTGCTGAAATAGCATTTTGATGATATCTAATAAAAAGAAAGCATAGAAAACTTGATGCTTGGCTTGAGCAACAACAATGTTGTTTTGCAGTTGTTGTTGTTGTTGTTCTCCGCTGTGGTCACTCAAGCTGTCAGCGGCGAAAGCAACTTTTATGCATTACATAAAAACGAAAGGAGAAAAAAAAACATAGAAAGTTGCACAAATAAACAAACTATATAAAAAACAAAAATAACAACAACAGAAAGAAAAGTAATAAAAACCATTTGTTGTGTTGTCGTTGTACTCGCTGGTTTGCCAGTTGTTGTTGTTGTTGTTTGTGTGTGTTTGTGTGTTTGTTATTGTTGTGCCAAGTTGGCTTACTCAAGTTACTTACAAAGATTTCAATGCACTTTACTCCACAACTTGTTCGCGAACCAAAAAAAGCAGAAAAGGAACAAAAAATATGGAAGACGGCAAACCTGAGCCAGCAACAGGAAAACAACAAAGAGCAGTGTGGACCGGGTATGCACGACTGCTTGATACTTATGCCTAGGCTAACTAATGAGCTTGTTGGGTTTCTTTTAAACGCGATGTCAGTTTCTTTTCTAAAACCCCAATCAAGCGCTCTATCTGTTGTTTAGACTGTCAGTCAGAAACATTCTCTCAATCAGTCCAGGGATTTGTTAAGTCATCAATCAAGCCAAATCAATCAGAGTAAGCTATTCAAGAAGTCAGTTAGCTTATCAATCGGTGAGTTAAGTAAGCAGCTAGTCAATCAATTATTCTCTCAATCAGAGTTGTCAATCATTCAGTTTGTTAGTCAATCAGTGTGTTAATCTATCAGTTAATTAATCAATAAATCTGCAAATCAGTCAATCAGACCAATCGAACAGAGTATTAAATCAGTCAATCATCCAGCTTGTTGCTCAGTCAGTCAATGGTCAATCAGTTAGTTTATCAATCAGTGGGTAATTCAATCAGTTAGGTAATGAATCAATCTGTCCATCATTCTCTTAATCAGTCAGTCGATCAATCACACAGATTATAAGTTCAGTCAATCATTTTGATTGTTGGTCAGTCAATAAAATAGTCAACCAGTCAGTCAACCTTCTATCAGTTAGTCAGCTATCAATCACTGAGTCTATTATCAATTACTCATCTACTTCTTCTGTCCGTCAATCATTCTGTCTGTCCCATAGTCAGTCAGTCAGTCAATCAAACTTTTTCATATCTCTCTCTCTCTCTCTCTCTCTCTCTCTCTCTCTCTCTCTTACACTGTACATCCACATACACAAATGCCATCAGTTGGTCATTCCATTACAATCCCATATACCCGCTTCACGCACAACATGAGCGGGCATCGGCCGCAACGGCAACAACAAATTTGACTTCTGCAAACTGTCAGAGCAAGCAAATGGCACTAAATATTAAGTTTGCCTTTTGCAACTTGACCAAAAGGCAGAAGAAAACGTAAACTGCTTGGGCAGGACTCCAAAACTAATGAAAACCTTCTGTGAGTGAGGCTAGGGGCAGTAAGAGAAGGGGAGGGGCATCACTGTATGTGTGTGTGTGTGTTGGCAAAGTTTTTGCCTTTTGGCTCGACCACAGAGTTGCTCATGAGCTCGCAGCACTAACTCCGCTCCATGCGGCACTTATTTCAAGTTCAATTAATTTTAAGTGCGCCGGCCATTGTGTTGCACATGTTTGTTGTTGTTGCTGTTGTTGTTGCGGTTGCCTGTTTGTTTGTTTGTTTGCTTGTTTGTTTACCAGCTGCTGGGGGCAGACATGCAATGTCAGCGCCTGTATTTATGCTATAAATAATGCAACATATTTTGCATAATGACAACTCTCGACGCTCGACCAAATACATCGAAGCAAATAAGAAGCGTTGCGTTGCGTTGCGTTGTGTTGTGCAACCGCAACGGCAAGTTTGGCTAATTGCATGCTGCAACACACACACACACACACACACACACACACACACATGAGCCCCCTCTATGAGCCGTCTTTAAGAATACCCTGTCAAAGTGGCTATTTGGGGTACTTGAGCGCACATGCGATCCATCAAATTATCGAGTATTGTGTGTGGGGGTTAAGCGGACTCTATAATTAGATAATATGTGTTTATGTTTTTATTAAATATTCAAAGGATAATTGTGGAAGGTGGGAGGGGGCAGAGAGTGGGCGGGCAGAAGTTGTTGAAGAGCGAGAGGATGGGAGAGGGAAAATAGTTGAAAGGGGGGAGAGAGGTGTCGGAGAGAGTGAGAGAGAGAAAAAGAGAGAAAGAGAGAAAGAGAGAGAGAGAGAGAGAAAGAGAGAGAGAGAGAGAGTAAGACTGAGGGAGAGTGCGGGGGAAACTGAAAGAGAGGGAAAGAAGAAAGAAACTTTGAGAGATAAAAAGGTAGAGAGCGGGAGTGAGAGGCAGATAGAAAGTGAAAGAGAGAGAGAGAGAGCGAAAGAGAGAGAGAGAGACAAGTAAGGACAGATTGAAAAGGAACGACATTGATAGAGAACACGTGAGATAGTAGGATAGACTTCCAGAGAGAGAGAGAGAGAGAGAGAAAGGGTTAGAGTCAGATAGAAACAGTGACAGTGAGAGAGACAGGAAGAAAGGAATGAAGAGAGATAAAGAGAAAGAGATTAATAGATAGAGAGTATAGCTGAAAAAGATAGAGAAAGCGTGAGGCTAGAGAAAACTCAGCGATAAGAATGTTAGAATAAGGGAGACTTGGAGAGAGAGAAGGAGAGAGAGCAAGAGAGAGATCAGGCAGAGAGAGAGATAACTGATCAAATGAAGGTCTCACCTATAAAAGGAAGCTGAGGGTGAAAGAGGCTTGTACAGAAAGAGAATAGAGAGAGAGAGAGAGAGAGAGAGTCTTAGGCAGACTTAGGCAAAAAAGAAAATAGAGACTGGGACAAAGTATGGGAAAGAGCGAAAGAGATCATGAATAAGTGGATAATATAATAATGATAACATAATGTAATATATTGATATTGATAATGATAATATAATGTAATAGCAATATAATATCAAAAGCTCAGAATATCTCTAGTAGTGTGAGTTATGTTTGTTTTTCTTCTGTTATATAGACTTAATAGGAAAACTGAGCTTTTCCCAGCTTTACCTAAGTAGAATATTGAATGAATAATATATGTATATACATATATATGTATACATACATACATGTACATATATATATATATATATATTCATAGTAACTCAAATGATCTCACTCTTTCTATATAGTCATATTTAAGTATGTGCATTCACTTAACGCAAAGCTACGCATATACATATATGTATATATCCATATATAGCACTCACATATACCTTATTCAGATTCGCACTTTAATTTGATTTCCTATAAGCGCGCTATAAACTGAATAATAATATTAAAAAAAAAAGCTGTAGTCTCTGTAATTCGTTAAGCGGACTTCGAGTGCGCTTAATGCGCTTTGCAGAATCAACAAAAACTTCCAACGTGAATTTTTCACAAATTGTTGACAGAGCGAAGCGAAAAGCACAAATTTGTGTAGTTTGCGGTGATTGTTGTTGTTGTTGTTGTTGTTGCTTTCGTGTTTCATTTAAAGTTAAAAATGCATTTGGCATTTATTTTATATTTATTTATGTAGCCGTAAGCTCTCTTGTTTCTCTTCTTCAAATATGGGTTTAATTGGATGCGTGGATTTTGCGGTGCCTTAAAGTTGCATGCGGCGTGACAGAGGGCGCATGCACGCGACGAGGATTAATGTCAGACAACATGACAGTTAACGCTAAAGGACTCTCTAGCAGCCGGGGCGGCCTATGTCACAGTCACAGTCAAGAGGGGCGACAACGGCGATAACAACAAAAGTCAGCAGGCAAATCTTGTCTAGCTGCCGTCTAGAGTATCAAAGTACAAAGAAACAAGCAAAAGAGACAGAGAGAGAGAGAGAGAGAGAGAGAGAGAGAGAGAGAGGGCCAGAGTCTAGCTGAGACAGAGATAGCCAGACAGCCAGACAGTCAGCTAGTCAAGGAACTACGACTGACAGAGCCTAACCCGTACGTATCTAACAAAAGTTTCCTCTGACTCCCTGTGTGTGTGTTTGTTTGTTTGTGTGTGTGTTAGTGTTTGGTGCATAATTAAAAAAGCATTTGGGCGACGTGGTTCAACTACTTTCGGATTTATATTGTGTCAGTCAATGCAAATTCAGCAGACGGTGTAAAATTCGTTGCATTCGAAATGCGTCGCCAGCTGCCAGCTGCCGACGGCTGCCACAGCGTATGCAAAAGTAGAGAAATAGAGGAAGCAGAGGAAAGCAAAAACAAAACAGAAAAATAGAAAAGCGTCGCATTGAAAACACACCAACACACACACAATTCAAAGGAATCAACAGACTAGAAGAAGTGTTGGTGGAAAACTTTCATGCTGCACAGCTGCCTGTTGATGCAGTTTTCAGCTGCGGAAATTAGACCTGACTCAACGGAAGCTGAGAGCTTTAAAAAATTATGCTTAATGTTTTTAATTATAGTGAAAATTATAAAAAAAATATATATATATATATGAAAAACATATCTACATAAATATAATGTATAATGTTATATAATGTATAATGATAATGTATAATGATAAGTACACCAAAGTAAAGGAGGCTCTTTTCAATGAATTGTAACTACTATAAATTTGGGGGGAAATATACCATGCAAAAATGCCAAAAAATAATTATTTATGACAAAATATTCAAAATTATTTTGGTGTACTTATTATTTTCATTTTGAGTGTGTATATAGTTAACATAAAAATATAATTCAATAAATATATTTAATAACAAATATTTAAATATTTTAAAAATATATATTTTTATGTAGAAATCTATTTTACTAAAAGCTTAAATCATATTTTTAAAATTTTTAATTCATAATGAAAATTTTTAAAATTATATAAATTTAAGTACATAAATTATATAATATATTTAAAATAATATTTACGCAAATATTTATTGATATCAAATTGAAAATAAATCTAAAAATAAATTCTAAAAAATAATAGATATATTAATTTTTATTTACAATTAAATAATTTCATAAAAAATATGTTTAATATTTGTGAATTTTATGTAAATTAAAATATATAAGATAATATATATAATAATATATACATATATATATATTTGAATATATTTTATGATAAAGTTGAATGAATCGAAATTATTAATAATTCCAAAAATTAAATATGATATTGTTGATATAAATCAATAAATAAATATGATATATTATTTATATTTTCAATTTATATATTTCATATTATTATTCTTTTTTAATTTATTTATTTAAATATTCATTGAATATTTTTATAATATATTTTTTTTATTAATTGAAATTTTCTTTGTAATTTTCTAAAGTAAATTTGAGAATATATTTACTTTGATAAAGTGAATACAATTATTTTGAATTAATTGAATTTATTTATTATAATTTTCCGCTTTCAGACCAAAATCTTCTTCTGCCGTTTGCGCTTTTATGATTCTTGTTTAATTAGAAATTTGGAAAATAAATATTTGCACACACTTAAAACAAAGTTCTGCTAGGCGAACTTTGTTGCTGCGGCTGCTCAAAGAGTTATTTGTTTTTTCTTTTGGTTTCTTTTGGGTTCGGCAATACCTTCGAGCAGTATTTGCTTTGGGTTGTTGCCGGCCTGTCAGCGGCAGAGGCTGTACTCCCTCGGCCCTCTCCGAGCCGGAGCTAAACAAATTTTAATGAATTTTAGTACATGTGGCAAACTAAAAATGAAAAATATCAACCGAATATCAAAAGCGGCTGCGGTCGGTGGGCGTGGCAAGAGTGGCGAGTGGCTAGAGCAAAGAGCTGTCATCTTTGCCACAGCAAGCCGGAGCCCCGCCAGCAGCTCCCTCCGTTTGTCACTTAAGCGCAGATGCCGCAGCCGACGCCACAGCCGTTGCTGTTGCCGTTGCCGTTGCTGCAGCCGGTTCAAAGGATTCGTCCAGGACTTAGGGGGGGGCGGCAGCTGAGCCAAAAGCCAAAGACCAACCGCACGCTAACAAGCTGGCAGTCTGAGCTTGACGGGGGCTGCCTCCTGCCTCTTGGCCAGCAAATTAGTTGGCGTTTTGACAGTGGGCGTGGCAGGGGTAATTGCAACATCAGCAGCTGAAATTGAAGCTGCGTAGCTGAGCAAGCAGAGAGAGAGAGCTCTCTGCTGGCGTGTATATTGCACAGCAACGGCAACGGCAACAACACGCATACGCACTGTGTGCAACAGCAAAACAATTAACAGATTTCAATATGCAGACAATAGGAGAGAGAGGAGAGACAGAGAGAGAGAGAGGGAGAGAGATAGAGAGGCAGCTGGCTCCCATCTATGCGCACAGACATCTGATGCATAAATCATCTGGCAGAATTTTAATTCCGAATGTCAAACTGACATAACAAAGGCTCGAAAGGCTCGCATAGAGCACGTTCTGCGTGCAGTTTTTGTGTCTTCTTCGATTTTTGGTCCTGACATGTTGGTATTCAAATTGCACCGCTTTGATGACGTTGGCACAGGTCGCTCCACGTAGGCAATTGTTGTTGTTGCTGCTGGGCTCCCTTGTCTTTGCCAGGAATAATAATTGAATTTGAAAGCCAAAACGTGGAGAGCTGTGTAAAAAGTCAGCTGCCGAGATAGGAGATAGGAGATATATGAGTGCTGCTGCTGAGCTGCAACTGCAAAAGTTGCCACAAAATGTCCGATTATTAATTTATCAATGTCGCCAGGCTTATTGAAATAGATTTCCGCTCTTGTGAGCCATTTTGCATTTCCGTTTCCGTTGCGCAACAAGAGTTCCTGTCGCACTCGCTGCCCTCGCTCTCTCTCTCGCACTCCAATGCAAACAAACATGTCGACTTGCATTTATGCAAATAACAAACACACACACACACACACACATATGCACTTGGCAGTTTATTACATTTGCCCATAATTGATTGAGGAGCTGCAGCAGAGGTTGAGGCCCAGGCTCAGGCTTGCCTTTGCCTGCTTCCTACTTCATTTTCATTATGTCAGATTAGAGCTAAAGTTGCAACATTCAAGTGCTGCATTAGCCAGCATTTAGCATTTAGCATTTGGCATTTCGCATTTGCAATTTCACATTTTCCGAATTCCGAATTGAGTATTTGCAAAGTCCTTCAAGCAAGGATTTTCTTTTAGTTTATTATTGTTGTTGCCACGGCAAAGAAGTTTACGGCATTCCTTTGGCATTGTCTGGGCGCAGCCAGTCGAGTCTGCGTCGGCAGCAGCAACAAAGCGAAAGCCAATGCATCATTAGCAAAAAAGATGGAAATTATGAGATGACTTCGACTCGTCTATGGGCGCACACAGAGTGTCTTTTCGGCATCGTGAGCGCCGACAGCGCATTATTAATTGCACAGACTCCAATGCCCATGGAGTAGCACTTGCTTGTTGTTGTTATTGCTGCCTCTCTGTCTGTCTGTCCGTCACTCCGTCTCTTTGTCTATCTGTCTGAATGTCTGGCACAAACAATGAATTGCGCCTTTGTTGCCATTAAGTAAGTAGGCTTACTAAGTTGCAGCCGCAGCAGCAGCCGCAGCAGCAGCCGCAGCAGCAGCGATTCATTGTTCAATTTTAAGCGCATTACAATTGCTGGAAACGGGAGAAAGCGCCTAATACAAACATATATTTCTCTCTGTAAATATACCCTTTTGCCGAGTCATTTAACTATGTAAGCATGATTGCTAAAGGAGAATATATTCAGAATATATTAAATGTTTAGATTATCATTATAAAATTTATAATAATTATTATAAAACATTATATGAATTATAATTATCATTGTTATTAGGACTATCAATATTAGAATTATTATTATTATGATTATCATTCGAATTTTCATTAGCATTGTCATTAGCATCGACACTCTCACATTCTTCCTTCTTATAGTCATAGTCACAGTCTTTGTCACTCTCTTTCCCATGCTCATTCTCATAGCATTAGCTTAGCGATATCATTGTCAGTTTCTCTTAATGTCATTCTCTTTCTCACTTTTATTCTCATTGTCATTACCATTAGCATTTTCATTCTCAATAGCATCAGCTTAGCAATATAATTGCCCGTCTCATTGCCATTGTCAGTTTAATTGATTCCCATTATCAGTATCATTACACTTAGCATTAGAGCTAGCATTAGTTATTATCATTATTATTCTCATTGAGTTTTCTCATTTTATTGTACAATATCTTAAAGCTCTCATTATAAACTCTAGAGAATAAGAAATATGAACCCCCGGCATCAAGTCTAATTTTTGTAGCATACTTTCGAGCGCTTTGGTTTGTTTCTGACATTTCCGTTGGCCATGACAAAGGCATAGACATAGTCGACCCGAGAGAGAGAGAGAGAGAGAGCTAGAGACATGAAGAGAAAGCGAGATAGCCATATACTCAACACACGGCACTCGAGTCAAGTGCAAATAAGCAATAAGGCGACGAGTGTGTAAATCATTTGGCATTTTCAATTTCGCCTTAACTACAACCGAGTCCGGTCGACAAGGTGAAGTTGACCAGAAGAAGACCAGCAGAAGAGCAACCCCTGCCTAGTGCCCCAACCCCAACGAGCAGTTGGCAACTCGACAAACCCATAGAAAGTTTCGGTGGCACATGGAAACATCACTTGGGGCTGTTGTATGGCCAATGGCTACTCGAGCTCCTCTCTCAGTGCACTTGTTTTAGTTGTCCATTATGCGCTTCTATGCATCCCACACAGCCACATGTAATTGCACTTAACAGAACTTTTGCCTGCTTAAAATCCAGCCACCAAGCCTCACTTGATAAACTTCAAAATACATCTCTCTGTATATATATATATATAGTTTTTGATTTAGTATATATATTTGGCAAATAAGCCTTTTTGTTGGTTGGTTTCGACTCGTTCCGCTATGCCAGCTGCCACTTGGGAGCACATATCCACATGCCTCTGCAATTGACGTGCTAACCAACTGTCTCTGTGTGTGTGCTCGAGTGTATATGTATGTGTGTGTGTGTGTGTGTGTGTATCTTCAAATGATATCAGCCTGCACCCCTTCTAGCTCATTTGCCTTGGATTGAGTATGCAACGAATGCTACGATTGCTACTCTAATTTTCCTTTTACTCCTGCTGCTCTCTCGGCTGCCTCCTTCTGCAACATACGCTTTGCATATGTCCGTTCTTTGTCCAATTGTTGTTGCTGCTGTTGCCTGTTTGCTTGGTGTTGATTCCCCAGTGTGTTTGTCTATTGTTATTGCTCTTGCCTAGCATTTTACATCAAACTCGAGTATGTCGAGCTGTCTCTCAGTCTCCCTATCTCCCTCCCCGCCTTGTCGCTCCATCTGCCTGTCTCTTTGTTTATTTGGCGTATTTGTTACCAGGGCACGGATGCAACTTTTTGGGGCGCTCTTATGCAAAATGCATGTACGAGTTTGTCTAAACTTTCTACTCCCAGCACTGCTCTTAGCAGGCGCTTTCTCGTCTCAGTCATTCAGGCGCAGAGATCGAGCTTTAAAATAATATTATAATATAAATAGTTGATGGCGTTTGCTGGCAGCTGCCGCTGCTGCTGCGTAAATATGACAGCTAAAAAATTAATTATTTGGGCCACAATTTGACCGTCAGCGCTAAAAAGTTGAAATCGAAAAACGTGAGTTCCTTTGAAGTGCGGACAGCACACGGCACACGGCTGGGCACGGCACGGGCCGCACAGCTGGCGGCCATCCAAAAGTTATTTTATTTCCTACCTGAAATTTGCACCGCGGGCCACGCAAACTTCCTTTGCAACAACACCAACAGCAGCGACAGCGGCAGCAGAAGCGACAGCAGAAGCGACAGCTTTTGAAATTACATTCAAATTTTTGTCTATTTTAAGCTCTAATTATGACGCAATAACTGAGCGGCTTTATGAGCTGAAACTCTATTAAAAATATATGTATATATTATATATATTTATTAAAAATAGAAATACATTTAAATTATAAATATAAATAAAAATTATTTAAAATACAAAAATAAATATATAACTAAGAAATAAATATATCAAAAAAGAATTAAAAATATGTATATAAAATATTTATTAAAAAAAAATACAAAATAAAAAAAAATATATGTATATATATATATATATATATATATATATATATATATATATATATATATATATATAAAATATATATTATTATTAAAAAATTATTAAAAATGTTTATTGTTGGGTATATATAAATTTAAAAACAATATATATACAACAATATATTATTATTAAATTTTAAAAATATCTTTAAATAATATATATTCTTTATAAAAATATATTTTTAATAAATACATATAAAAAACCTATAAATTTTAATATATATACATATATTTAAGTATATAAAATTCTTTCATAATTCTCTGATTTCAGACTCAACTCATTTATCTACCCCTTGCCTCAACTCAAGTTAAATATAAAATATATGTATATATACATATATATATATATATATATATATATATATATATATATATATATACATATCACAAAATATTATCTCTTACAATTTAGCACGCTTGACATTTATGAAGTTTACCTACTTTTCCACAAAAAAAGAAGTAGAAGAGAAACGTGAGCACACACTTTCGGCTTTGGCTTTGGCTTTGGCTATGGAGGATATGGAAAATGCTCACTAACGCAATTAAGCGGCGCGCTGTGAAAAACGAATGATAAGTAAACATGACAAGGCTTTTAAGTTTATTGCGCCAGCCAGCTCTCATTTGGCTCATAAGCGAGCGCTCAACGGGGACGGGGCGAGCACAAGGACATTTAACTGCGTGAAACGGACGTGTGGCAGCTGGGGGCTGGGTGATGGGGGGAGGTTGGCTTCCTATGCATAAGGGTGCACTAACACATGCGAACGGCATCCGTCGCATTATCTTTTTCTGGTTTGTTTTTATTTGCCTCGCTCCCGCTCCATTGAGGGAAATTGTGCACTTACTGTCACTTTTCATATGCAAAGCACTTTGTGTCTGTGTCGCTAATTTAATAATGTGCAGCAATTTAGCCCAAGCCGAGCAGACAGTCCAAAATGTTGTTGCGGGCTGTCCGACCAGTGTTACAAAGTGTCCAATTAAATGATTTAAACACGCTGGCAGGAGAGAGCCACAGCCAGAGCCAGGTGGTAGCTGCAGACTCCAGCTCCAACTCCAACTCGAACTCGAACTCCATTTGCGATTTTTCACAGTCAGTGCATTTAGCAATAAATATCGAAAATTGCAATTGGCAAACACTCACACACACACACTCACTCACACACATGCACGGCAACTATTTGGCAAGCATTTGCGCAGCGGAAGTTGTGAAAAATCGTTGACAAGCGACAAAACACTTGACAGCGTCAGCAGCCCAAGGAAAAGCACCAAAAATCGAGCCAAAAAATGCCAACAAAAAAGTGGGAAAAAAACAAACAAAGCTGAAAGCGAAGCCAAAAAGGGGAGGCAAAAAGAGGAAGAGAAAAAAAAAACAGCAGAACGTGTAAAAATTTGTGGTGCAAGCAAAGCCGAAAAAGGTGCAAAAAAGGTGTGAGTGTGTGTGTGTGTGTGTGTGTAAATGTGCAATCAAATGAAAGAAAACCAATAATCGAAAAAAATGCCAATGCAGCGCACACGACTTAGGAATTATTGGCCAGAATGCTGGAAGACAGGCGAGGCGAGGCGAGGCGAGGCGAGGCGAGGGGAGGCGAGCTGCAGCGAGGCAAGAAAATGCACTAAATAAAACCTGAAATAGCTGAAAATCGGGCATGTGAGCTGCGGCACGTGGCAGGCAGGCAGGTGAGTGCGACTTAAGCGTGTGCGACTGGAATTTTTTAGCTATAAATTGTTGTCACAATGTTGGACAATAAATCAACTTGAGTGGCGAAAATTGCAAACAAAAGAGCGCATCTTCGCTGAGTTGAGGCAGCGGAAGCGGAGCAGCACAATTTAGAGATTGCTCAGCTCCGGTTAGAGCTGCGAGAATGTCACAATGCAAAAATATTAATCATCATTATTTCAATAAACATTTATTAACATGGACTTTGCATTAGCACATAATGTATTTTCAGTCTTTGACCTTTTGGGCGGCAGCCAACAAAAGGGACCAGCACACACACACAGTCACACACACACACACACAGTTACAGCTAAACCACATTTTCAATTCGCCACAGGACGGTAAAGTCAAAGGACGCAGCTAACCAACGCCCATCCTTCAACCCTGTCACAGGGCATGCCCTGGCCGTTTGTCTTTGTTGCTCTGCCTCTGTCAGTGGTTAGACCCAGCTCTCCTCCCCCTCGCTCTCTCTCGCCCTCTCTCTTGAATTGCTGTTCATTCAGCTTCAGTCATTTGTCTTTTGTCATATTAATAATTCTCTTTTATTATTTGTGCCATTACTAACTCCAATCTATATATACAGATATACATATCTAAGGCCACCCTCTCATTATATCTCTGCTGCTGCTGATGCTGCGTAAAAGGTGTCCGTTACGCACCTTTTACAGCTCTTCATTTATATATATATATATATATTTTTACTTCGCGCTCATTAATAATAATAAGTTTGAGAGGGCGACCCTTCAGTCCGTCATTTGACTGTCAATCTCCCGCCCGCTGCTCTGCTCTGCTCAAAACAAAAACTCACTTAATGCCCTTTTATACTCATTTCGGTTTCGTCTTTAACGTTAATCATCTCAAGCATAGCCAAGTGCCTCCCCTCGAGTCTCTTTCTCGTTTTTTAATACACACTCATAGATCATTAATATAAATTCCTCAACGACGTCGAGCAATATTAATGCGCTGCATTGGCCGGCTCCAACACTGCTGCCAGCCGAGGCCAGCGAGTCAAGTGTTTGCCGGCCATTTTCCAGCCATTTTCCAACTTAATTGTTAAATGAAAACTGCAAAATTAAGCTTGACTCGGCACACTTGATAGCCACAAAGCTTGATTAGAGATCTAAAGTCAAAATTATAAAATATCTGTTTAGTTTTTGAATGTGAAATGCCATAGACTTCATTTTAAGTTAAGAAGAGCCAGAAGAACAGCTCAATTAGATTAGATTTTGTTATTTATTTTTAGGCACTCTTATATTTTATGAAGAGTATTTAAAATATATATAAAATAAATATGGAATATTTTTAAGCATAAATATGTGGGCGGCTCTAGATCTCGAAAGAAATAATTGTTCTCGACGAGTGAAGCTTCTTGGAGCGATGCTTTCCCCTCTCAAACTGTTCGTGCCAGTTTGATTATCAACATCGAGTATTCGAACATGCCCAACGCTCAAACGATCGAGCAGATGAGAAACACTTGTGCTCTCTGCCGCAATTTCTTACGAGGCCATAGCCATAGACATAATCTCATAGGAGCATCAGGAGTAGAGTCAAAGCAGAGCCAAAGAAGAGCCAAAGCAGAGCTAAAGCAGAGCCAAAGCAGAGTCAAAGCAGAGCCAGAACCAGGCAGAGGTACATCCACTGGCAGCCCAGAGGAGAGCAACAGTTGAGAGCAGAGAGTAACAGTCAAAGCAGAGCCAAAGCAGAGCCAAAGCAGAGTCAAAGCAGAGCCAGAGTTGAGCCAGAACCAGGCAGAGGTACATCCACTGGCAGCCCAGAGGAGAGCAACAGTTGAGAGCAGAGAGTAACAGTCAAAGCAGAGCCAAAGCAGAGCCAAAGCAGAGTCAAAGCAGAGCCAGAGTTGAGCCAGAACCAGGCAGAGGTACATCCACTGGCAACCCAGAGGGGAGCAACAATTGAGAGCAGAGAGCAATAGTCAAAGCAGAGCCACAGCAGAGCCACAGCAGAGCCGCCAAAGCAGAGGCATTGGCAGAGCCACTGAGTCATCGGACATACAGCTCAGCATAGAGTGCTGTAACCCACTCATCTGCCTGCAGCATTGATCGCTGCAGCCCACTCATCGATTCCCACTAGTAATCCCATACTGAGAGCAAGAGATCAGCACACGTCTCATACAGCTGAGTGCAGCGTCGATCCCTAGGACATGCATGTGAGCATGTCAGGCAGGTATGAGAGCTCATAATGCTCCGCTTGCCTGCTGCCATCAAATCATTTTGCATTTGAAACTCGAGGCGATCGGACGTTTTATTTCTTGCTGCTAGATCAGAGGGAAGAAGAAGGCGAGCTGCTTGAGGAGTTAAGGAGGAGCTTAAGTAACTTTATATATATATATGAATTTATTTTTTATTATTATATATCTATTTCTAATACTTCAGTCCTCCTCAACTAAAGCTTTACAAAACTTTTAATATAGATTTATATACCGAATGAGCTAAGTTTCGAAATACTTTTGTCATAAATCAGCTCTTGAAATTTATTTTCAATTTCTGAAATAATAACTAAAATAAAGATGTAAACTTCAAGTTGATGGCTCTTGACACACACACATACTCTCTATCTCACACACACACTCTCTAAAACTTTAACGAATTTTCATTGTTCACAATTTGCATTGTTGAAGACGAGCTGAGACTCATTTCAATTGGGCTGTGCAGCTGGCAGCTTGTTAAATGTTTTCCATGGCAAAGAAATGAGAAATCTTGAGACATGTAAAAGCCGAAAGAAAAAAGTTATGCGAGCGCTTATTTGATTAGCCTGGCCCGGACAAGTTGTCTCATTCAAATCAAAATCATGCCACACACTCAGCAGTCAAGTGGCATCAGCGGCAGCCCCATCCAGTCAAATGATTTGCAATTATTATTGTTTAATAAGTGCATAAGCCGACACTTATCCGACCCAAAAGACACAGTTGTTGCTGTTGTGCTTGAAACTTTGTGGCAGCAGCAACAGAGACACAGAGATAGAGAGAAGCCAACAAAAGATGTGAGAGAGCAGATGAGAGCTGGGGGTAGCTCAAATTATCATAAGATGGCAGCCACAGCGAGACCCAAAACCCAAAGCACAAAACCCAATCCCAGCCGCAATCTGGGGCCAAAGCAGAGCAGAGCGGAGCGAAGCCTCGCCAATTGTTGGGCAACGGCATCTCGTTTCAAGGGGCCAAATGATAAATTGACAAATTTATTTGGGTCAAAGCGTGGCGCATTCATCATAATTTCGCTTTCTGGCCCAATCTGCCAGCTGGGCAGGAAAATTGAAAATTTTTAGCAACTGCCGACTGCCGACTGCCGACGACGCGTCGTCCTGTCTCGTCCTTTTTAATGGAGTCGGTTAGGAGGCGAATGCCAACAAGCAGCGCGTGGGCTGACACTTTTGGCTAATGCACTTATAATGAGCTTAAGCTACGCAAATGCCAAGCACTCGACTCGACTCGACTCGAGTCGACTCGGCTGTAACTAGAAGTGGGCCTAAATGCTGCTGCTGCTGCTGCTGCTGCTGTTCTCCTTTGCTGCTGCTCGAGTAATCATTTGCATAATTAATATTGATGTACTTGTGCCGGAGTCATTGTTTATTTATTATACGACTGCCAATTGAGCTACATTCACCTGATTGAAGTTCGGCATACATTATGGATAGGCGTAGAGCATCTCTGCAGCGGGCCACTGCCTGACAGCCATTTATGAATAATCCAAATGGGTTGCCCGAGCTCTGCGAGTATCATCGCAGTATCCATTTCACTCCTTCGCCAAGATAATTGCACAATTTCCAAAACACTCAATTGTACTTGAACACTTGCCATCGATGCGCAGACAATCAATTATCGGCAACAATACCCAAGCCTGGCACAAAGCATAAATATAGACGTAATTAGTATGCAGAGATAGAGAGAGAGAGAGAGAGAGAGAGAGAGAGAGAGAGAGAGGGGGGAGAGGAAGAGAGTTGGGCAAAGCTAACTCAATTTCCCATTGCTTGATGTGTGCCATTTTCATAATTTTGTATAAATTAGTTATTATTAATAGTCTATTCATAGGCATAGAAATCAAAGCAGATTTTAATTAGTTATTAAGAGAAATTATTATTATTATATATAAATATATCAAATATAAGAATTTGCCTAGAGAATTTTAGAATTTTCTATGATCAAAGTGTCGGAAAATTATTAAAATTTCATAGAAATAATTATTTATATTTTATATCATAATAAATACTAAGCTAATCGAATCTATTTCAGATGATACTGTTATAAATATATTTAAATATATTAAAAAATATTTAAAAAAATAAATAGAGAATGTAATATTAAAATTTATATATTTTAAATAATAACATATTATTTTTTAATATATACAATTTTTATTTTTAAATATATGCTTATATATAAAACAAATTCAAGTAGAGCCAAATACCTCAGTAATTTTTAAAATTATTTTTCTAGGCAATTTATTTAAATTTTATTTAAATTGAGAGGAAACAAATATGAAGTATTTGTCAATTAGTTTGGTATTTAAAAGTTTCAAGAATAAAAAATAATTAATTATTAAAAAAGCCAAACAGCTAAATATTTAAATATTGAACTAGCTAAAATATACAATCATAAAATTGAATGGAAATCTAGTTGAGTTGACCAAAATATGAGATTTCTAGGCCAACAATTTGTGGTTGATTTTCTTTTCGAAAAATGCATGAAGAAAATGTATTTTTAAGTTGTTTTTCCCTTTTTGCCATTATCTATTCTTCATCTGCAAAGCATAAACAGTCAGTCGTATAGAGAATATCAACTCTAAGCACTGAAAGTACTCTTCGCTCGGTCTGTAAATTGTGTTTACATTCAGGTGCTGTTGATTAGAAAATAGTTGACACAGATGCGAATGACAAGTTGCAGGATTATGCTGTGACCCATTTAGTGCACAATAGACATCGAACAAATATATATATGTATATAAATATATATATATATGTGTGTGTGTGTGTGTGTATAAATGGAGAAAAAGTGTTGGTTATGTGATGTTTATTCTGTGATTTTTGCTCTGTTTTGTTTTCTTTGGCCCCAGCACTTGGCCAATCAGCCATGAAGCAGGTGGCAGCAATGCCACAATGGCTGGGCGAACAACGAACCTATTGTTGGGGCCAGCATGTTGTGAAATGCAATGGGCAGAGAAAGAGAGAGATGGAGAGAGGGAGATGGATAGGTACAGAGCAGAGCTTGTACTTGTAGCGTTTGTTTTTGTAATCACACTTGGCCACACTTACCTGGTGACAGCTCCTCGGTAATCCCTTGAATAGTGCGCGTGAACAGTGTCAACATGAGAACGATGGCAAGCAGCAGCCATTGACGTTGCTGCCGCACGTTGTGTGGCATATGTTGCAGCGGCAGCTGCTGCTGCTGCTGCTGCTGTTGGGCCTGTCGAGTGCGAGTTGTTTGCATTGCTCCTGTCACTGTTTGCGCCCTTTAATGTGTATATCAGTAGGTGTGTGTCCGCTGTAAGCTGCAACGAGAAAGCAGAGGAAGATGATGCCAAAGCTGTGCAAGTACATTGTTAAGGAAGCAATCACGCCCGCGCTATTAGCCGAAACACTCCTCGGTGTTGCCAGCATTTGTTGGGCAATTTGCTGCGCGAAATGAACTCGAACCATTAATATGACTATTGACAGCGTCGTCGTCTCAGTCTGAAAAATCAGTCGGGCCACGCCCACAGTGTCAGAGGGCGCCCGGCTATCATTCACAGTGGCCAGTGCGCCGCAAAGTATGCAACGTCATGCGGTGCGTTGCGAAAAGCGGAGCTCGAGCCGAGGCTGCTGCAAACTGGCAATGGGCAGGCAGGCAGACGGACAACTGGCAACATCACCGTTAGCCATGCTCGTGGGCGCGCCGAGGCTACACGTCAAACACATTCATCACGAGTGCCAGAGTGACAGATGGCAAATGCGCCTACAGCTCGTTTGTTGCCCGATCTGCAGAGGCCAGAGACAGGGGCAGAGCCAGAGCCAGTCGTCTGCTTGCCATTCGCAAGGGCAAAAGGACAAATGAAAATTTTCCAATTATTGCAGACACTCGCTGAACTCTCGTCTCAGTTTCAGCATCGGCCTCGGCCTCGCCTTGCGGCCGCAACGTAAATTTAACGCTTTAAACTGCCGCATTATTCATGCGCGCCTTGTCGAAATTCTGATGCCGAGTTTCAGCAGAACGCAAATCATTTGTCAACGCTTCGCAGATCTAACTAACTGCAGCCCGGTCTCGGAGCGAAGAATTTTCGCCCGCTTGCCATTTGGCATTTTACGGGGTTTCGGTGACGCGGCAGTTGATCAAAAACGCATTTGGAGTATGCGTCAGCGGCAGCAGGCACGATTTTAATAAACGTAATGCGGCCACATGTGCGACTGACATGATTTGGCATTATCCTGCATACACTCAGTGTGTAGCCGTCCTCGTTGCCAACGGGTCAGGCATGGATTTTGATAAATTTATTTTAGAATTTTCGCCTTCCAGCTTGCCCTCGCCCCGACACTCACACACACACATATTGTAATTACATATGTGTGTATGAAGGCTGGCTGCTAGAGTTATATTGATTGAATTTCAGCTTGGGCAACATATGCTATATCATGGCAAGGCAAGGCATATACAGAAAGGCCACTTTCAATTTCACAAACTACTCCAAACTTTCGCTAATATCGAATGTTAAACGCTCTTTTGTTCAGCAGCAGCCACGTATGTGTGTATGTGTGTGTGGGTAAGTTTTACGAGCGCCTGTTAACCGCGGGTATTTACACTAAGTCTAATGAAATGTTTAACAAGCACTTTGCTGTGCGCAAATCCCAATGACCCATAATATTAGCATAAAATCACTTGGCTGCCGCTTAGGTTGGCCCAACGACTCGCCTCGCCCTCGCCCTCGCCTCGCCTCGCCTCGCCTCGCCTTTGCCTCATAAATAGTTGGCGCCCTATGAGTGTGTGTGAGTGCGTATAACTACTTGCTTAGTCTGCTGGCGTTGCACGATACGCTGGAGGGTCCCAAGCAAAATGTACATTTAAATTGCGCACTTTAAAGTTTTGGACGAGCGTGAAAGGCTTAACGAAGCGATCCAAGACCTAGCTATACATTATACAAATATATATACATCTCTCTGGCAGCTGGCCTATGGGTAGACTTATTCGGGCCGTTGCTGTATTCTCGCATAAATTTTTATGTTGGTCATACTTTATTTGCTGCTGGGCGCTGTTTGTTTCCCACAAAATAAATTACATTAAAATTCTAAGCCATCAGCGCGCGCTGTGGAAATTTATTTTTGCACATTATCCGCTTGCCGCAAATTGTATTTATTCCGCAACGCTCGCAGCTCTCGGCCACCAAAATAACACAAGAAGAAGAAAAAAAATATATATATATAAAAAAATAAACAAATAAACAAACAGCAAGAACAACAACAACAACAGCTGCTGACGTTTTAGTGGCAGTTGTTGGCACTCTCAGTCGTCGTTGTTATTGTTGTTGTCGTCAGCTGACCAAAGTTGTAAAGTATCCTTCGAGGCAATTAGTTTATTTGTACAATTTCATTTCATTTAGACTGCTGGAATTTTAATGCGTTTCATTAAGTTTCTCCGTAAATTTTACACTTTATATATGAATGAGGCACGCCCATAAGCCCACAAGCTCCCACACACCCAAAAGCTGACCAACAACAATTACTTAAGTTCGGGCGTGTAGGAAATTACAAAGTTTTTATGTTCCATAAGTCAGTCGGGGCTTTACGTATGTTTTCCGCATGTAATCAGTGCAAAAACACACTTAAATATTTCAGTAAATAATATATAATAAAAACTAGTGTAGAAGTTGAATAGTTTGGAAATCTTTTACTTGGAATTTCGACTACAAACTAAGAGTTTCAGAATGTGTATCTATGTACTAGGCGCAAGTATTAAATTTTTGAGGTAAATACGCAGGCAAAGTCTGAAGTCAAATCACTGATATTATCAGCCATGGTAGCTGGGGGATAAATAAATATAGCCAGCAGTTTTTTTATATTTATTGGTATAAGAAATAAATAAATTAATAGTATTGTTGGGGAAAATGAACTAAAAATGTATGTAAAGAAATATAAAATATAGTTATATATAAATTTTAATTAGAAAGAATATTTTTTCATTTTTCAGCTGCTTTAAAACTATATTCATTTAGTTTATAGATAAACATACAAATCTAGCAATTCTTATATATTTATAACGAAGCTCAGAGCACTTCGAGTGTGCTTCAAATATACTAAATATATAATAGAGAAAACAGTTTGATAGAGCTTTCTTCTACTAAGATTTCTTTTATGGAAACTGCTGTAATTATTATATTTGCTGAAAAATTGTTGAGAAGGATTTTAGAGATTTTAAAATTGATGCCACGATATTGATTTCTGGATGTTTATAATATAATATACTAATTTATAATATAATACTTAAACAGAAATAATATTAAAAATATATTAAATATTCGTCATATGGGATACAAAACTCTAAATAAAAATAAAATATATATATATATATATATAATATATATATATATTTATATATATATATATAATTTTAATATATATATATATATATATATATATATATATATATATATATATATATATATATTAAAATTACATAATAAATAAATTAAATACGATATTCTTTATATATGTATACATGTGTACATATACTCATTTATTTATAAATTCTTAAAAAAATTAATGCAAAAATATGTATAATATTTGAAAAATACTTTTAATATTTATATTCAGGTTTTTATTATTTTTAATATATTTTTTTTTTAAATTTATTTATTCGAGCAATTTCACTTGCTTTTCATTCATTTGTATAAAGTCAATAAACCTTGGCCAATTGACGCTCTCGCAGATGCCTTAGATTTTATCTACAAGAATGTTATTTATACTTCCAACCAGCTAACACACACTTACACACACTTACACTTACATATTTTTGCATGACTTTCAGTGATTTAGAAAGAAATTCATTTGATAATAATAAAATACTTACTCGAATGCAATTCTTGGTCTTATGTCTGTATACAATAACCTCTTAGAGACGCATGCAGCGCATTTTTCAGCAATGTTTTGGAAGTGGCAGGAAAAAATGTAAACACAATATTGTATGATACACAAATAGAAAATCCACAAAGAGACGCGTTGAGCGCGCCGAGCGTCTCTCTGGGCGCTGGGTCCTGGCGAGGAGGACCGATTCGAGCACTGCAAACACTTTTAGTCAGGTTTTTTCATAGCTCACGCATGCAGCAGTAACTAAAGTTCCACAATTTATTAATTTATTGGGGGTTTCGATTGTTTAAGCTTAAAAATAATATGCACGAAAAATTCACAACCGCACTAATTTCGTTGACAGACAGAGAAGTCAGTTTGCGCTCTCAGCTCGTTTGCCGTTCCATTCCGCAGCGTTTCGTGTGGCGAGAGAGCGCGAGAGCGCAACGCAGCTGTTCCTGTGCGAATGTCCTGGGCTCGAGGGTCCTGCCGGGGGTGGGTAGCGGTATTTGCCAACTGTCAAACTGACAGCTGACCTCAGGGTTTTGTGTATATGCGAACTGCGCAGCCGCCGCTCTCGCAGCCTGTTCCACTGCCACTTGTCTCTCGCGAGGGTTGCTACTGCCTGAT
This sequence comes from Drosophila mercatorum, assembly GCA_961210405.1. Lineage (NCBI taxonomy): Eukaryota > Metazoa > Arthropoda > Insecta > Diptera > Drosophilidae > Drosophila > Drosophila mercatorum. The sequence goes on from CAUIUS010000005.1 coordinate 13,849,245, forward strand.
GCCTGCCGCCTCACGCTCCTGCCGAGCATCTTCGATACCGACAATTACCTGGAGAATTGGCATTAGCCCATTTTCGTTGCGTTATAAATTGCGATTGTCACTTTGGAGCATTTGAGAGCAGAGCAGCGTATGCTGGTGGTGCGACGCCTGCCGATGGCATCGGCTCAACTCTGACTCCACTGCACATTTGGCCTGCAGGGTGTCTCACTGATGCCGATGCTGGTGCTGTGACTTTCATTTCGTTCGATTACCACACACACACTCACACACCCGCCTCCCTCTCTCTCTGTGTCCCTTTCAGGACCCTTCTGCCGCCCACGCATATTGCTTATGCAATTACATTTAAGTTTTCGGTGTGTCTGCTGTCTGGAGCAGGGGCGGCAGTGCCGGCAGTGGCGTCGCCTGTGACATGGAATTAATTTTCGATTTTATTGTCAGTTTGTCAACTGCTTAGTCGAAGATGCCGATGCGCCTGACTTTGATTTAATTGAAAATGCATGAATATGCAATTCTCGCAGCTCGAAGCTCGTAAAAGCCAGCTTTTATTGCCCGAAAGTACTCAAAATATTGTGTTGACTGCTGCTGGCGAGCGAGTAGGGTCAGCTTACCCTTGATCGAACTGACTTGACATTATATATATACTTTCCCACTTCCAGTTCCACTTCCACTCCCACTCACAATACGTACTCACATTCAAACACACACGCGCACTATTTTATAATTTTATTATAAATAAATATATACAATATATATATTTTTATATGATTTCTAAACAATACACCGCCTAAGCCACCAGCATGTGGGAGAAGATTGTGAAGTGCATGGGCAAGGGCAAAGGCAAAGGCTCCGTTTCGGGCAAGGACTGTGGCGTGAACCTCTCAGAGCTATTCAAGCGAGTGCCGCCCAATCAGCACAAGCAATTCAAGGCGTTTGCCAAGCAGACCAACGAATACAAATCGTAAGTGTTAAGAGGACGATCGCGAGAGACAGTAGTTTAGGTACCTCTTTTATCCTCCTCCCCTCAGACGCCTTGAGAAATATCCAGCAGAGCTGCCCAAAATCGATTGGGCTTACTATAAAGAGAATGTGCGAAAGGAGATGGTTTACATGGTGACTGAGTTCGAGAAGAAATACGAGCGCTTGGACAATCTGATCACCAATCGGCATTCGCTAATTGACCACTCGAAGTACTTCGGGGAGTCCGAGGAGCTCACGAAAACCGTTGAGAAGGAGGTTAAACTGTACAAGGAGGAGTCGAATAAGCGCATCGCGGAGCTCCTCAAGAAAGTGGAGGTCCTGAAGAGCATGAAGCCCTATAACGAAATGACGATGGAGGAATATTGTTATGCTCGCCCCAATGAGGCGCCCGACTTTATTAACAAGCCCACATTCTGGCCGCATCTGGCCGATGAACAGAAACCAGGACCATCCCAAGAAGTGCCCCATGAAGACGAAAACGAGGAGAAGCCGAAGTCAAAGGCTGAAAAGGGGGGACCTAAGGATCCACCAAAGACGCCACCGAAAACACCGCCTGCTGGAGGTGCACCACCAGAAGGCAAAGCTCCAGCTCCAGCTCCAGGTCCTGAAGATGCTAAAAAGGACGCTCCAAAGCCAGCTGATCCCAATGCCAAGGCTAGTCCGCCCAAGAAGGAAGAGGAGAAGGAAAAAGCAACCGAGGCAAAAGCTCCCGAAGAGAAAGCGATCAAGGCACAGACTGCGAGTCAGACCGAGAGTCAGGCAGTCGATACTGCTGCAGCAATGGCCTCACAGGGCGTGGGCTTCATCAAGTCGATAATAGCCAAAGCCGTCGAGCTGTACAATAAAGTTGTGCTGAAGGTCGACGAGAAGCGGGTGCAGGTAACGGAGACTGCGACCGCCGAAAGGCAGAAGATGCAGTCTCAAACTGAAGCCAAGAAACCAGATCCGGCTGACGATGATGAGGATGATATTTCTAAGAGGCTGACTCGCTCTGACATATGCACGAAGACTATAATCCGAGGCGAGGAGACAGCGAAGGCTGACGTCAAGCCGCAACATGTTGACTTGGACATCGAATCTGAATCAGAATCGGAAACGGAAACAGAAACCGAAGAGGAAAAATGTGCAAAGGAGCAGGAGAAAAGGAGACGGGAAATTCATGAGGAATGCCTTAAGTGCGCAGAGGAGTCGGAGCAGAGCTCGACAAAGAGTCCATGCGAAGACGTTGATAAGGCTGTTGAGGAGTGCACGAAGCCACCGGAGGAGCCACCGAAGGAGGATCCTTGCGGCGAAAAGCCCCCAAGCTGCAATCTAACCAAAAGCAATGATCCAATCAAAATGCTCAATGTGAATCAGGAGTTTTTCAATGAAGGTAAATTCGATCTGGCCGAGGAGCGCCGCCGACTGCACGATTTGCTGCTGGAGGAGCAAAGGAAATCGGAGATTAAGGGCATCGATCAGTCGAAGCCGCCGTCTGCCCAGGGCACGATGGCCTCGCGGACAGTGCTGGCGGCCACTGAGCAGGGCGTAGTCAGCAGCAGGAGTGATGGAGTCAGCTCGGCCAAGGGAAATGCCGAAAACGTGGCCAAATTTGTGTTCGAAATGGCCACCAGCACGGCCGCCTTGCTGGCGGAGGCGAAGAACCTGATCGAAAAGGCGCAGCAGGAGAAGAGTGGCAGCAACCTGGAGGCGGCCTACCTGGAGGCCGAGAACAAGGTGACTGCCGCCTTGAAGCACGCCCACATGGCCCTCGACTCGGCCAAGGGGTTGGCCAAGCAGACCAGCATCGGCGACCACGAGGCCATCGCGCTGATCGAGAAGCACGCCATGCTCGCCCAGATGCTGGCCTACCGCGCCATCACCATGAAGAAGGAGATCGCCAAGCTGCTGACGGGGCTGCGAGGCCACTGAGAGTTTTTCGATTTTCATTAATTCCATTTAAATCGCAACTCGAGTTTGTGTTCGAACGGAGTTTTCATTAAATTTACTGTTGGGTTGAAAGGTGTTGGTGGTGCGTGGGTGGTTGTGATAGGTGGTGTGTGTGTGTGTGTGTGTGTGTGTGTGTGTGCTACATATGCAAATTTCAGGTGAAGCTCAAGCCCTGCGCAATAAATTCTGGCGCAAAAAGCTAAGCGAAATATCGAAACTTTTGCTCGAGTGGCCGAAACTTTGCGGTGAATTAGCCAAAAAATTTCACTTTGTGTGCGTGGCTGTTGCCTCTGTGTGTGTGTGTGTTGGTGTGTTGGTGTGTGGGTGTAGCCCGTTAGATTGCATAATTATGCAAATGTGTTGTTTTTCGGCATTCAAAGTGGCGCATTGGAAAGTGTTGGCTACTTGTTGGCGCTGGCGCTGGCAGTGGCGCTGGCGCACACAATTTTCACAATCAAACGCATTTGCATAATTATACAAAGCACACTTCCTGCAGCACCACCCTCTACACCTCTCCCACTCTCCCCCCCTCCCCCTCTTTCTGTTTGCTTTTAATTCAAGTTAGATAGTTGGCCATAAGCTTTAAGCTGCCATTCAGCGCGCTGCTGGCTTTGTTTTATTTCTGTTTCAATTTTGTATTTTTACTTTTCGGCTCTTAAGCAGCCATATAAATTCAATTCGCCCGAATTTCCATTTAGCCCTAATCGATTTCATAGGTGACAAAGACAAGCTGAGTCTCGTTTGCATTTTGTGATTAGGCCTGAAAAGGCTTATTCATGAGCATTGTTTAAAGCGTGTCCTTAACGTAATGCCAGCCAATATTCAATGGCGCGCTGCCCCCAGATACTCCCAACTCCAATTGCGAGCGGCAGCCAATGCCAAAAATTGTTTTGGCTTGGAGTTTGGCTTTATGGCTTCGGTTGTCGGTTGACAATGGCCCGCTGTTGTCGGAAATATAAAATATGGCCGTAATGTTTATTGTTTTCGCTAGCTAGCGCAGACAGGCGGCATGTTGCAAGTCGCCAGTCGCTTGTCGCTTGTCTCTGGCAATTCTCAATTGAAATAGATTTTTATTTTTGGCAACTTGTTGTGGCACTCGAGCTGCTCTTTGGCAACAGTCCAGCCATAATTAAAAGGAAACTCTCTATTGCCTAGCGCCTGGTTATTAGCCATAGCAGCACTCGCTACCTGGTGTAAGTACCTTGTTTTTAGTGGCTCATTTGCGGCAAGTTGTTGGCATTGCGCGCATAATTTGGCCGAGCTAGTTGCGTGCCAGGTTTTGGTCTGTCAGGCGGCTGCCATTGTTGCCTTTGTGCCTGATTAACGTTTTTATGGCTGCGCAAATATTTGAGCCAGTTTTTAATAGCCTACTTCTGCGCCTAGAGTTATGCGCAGCAAGCCCTAATTAGCAGCGTTTAACTAAGCCGCACTAGGCCTCGCTGTGCGCTTTTAATGCGACGTGATCGTGCTTATTAAAACAACAAAGCCATATACCCACATATCGTATATGTGGGCCCAACCTGAGAGCTTTGCATACCCTGCAGCCTGCAGCCGGAGCGGATGCCATGGGCATTAACAAACGTTGATTAGGCTGTGTCGCGCATTAAATATTTAAGCTGCTTAACTTGGGTAGTTTTCTAGCTATTCATGAGAAGCTGAGTTTATGGTTAAGTTGCCAATAAATATGAGATTTGTTGAGACTCGAGTGAATGAGGCGTTTACCAGATTCAAATACGATTAAGCATACTCTCTGATCTAGTGTGAAGAGTAAGGCTACAAGTAAAAAATACATGAGAAAAGTATCTGTAAGTCACATTCAGGCAGCTTGAAGATCGTTTCTTGATCATCCGAAGGCCATAGTCAAGGCAGAAGATGATCTTATGGAGTCAAACTGAATTGATTCAGAATTTTTGCTTACTTTTACTTTGCAATCAATAAAAAACAGTTGTTAAATTTATTTAGTATTTTATTTAATATTTTTTATGTTAAGCCAGGCGCTGAGTTTGCTGATAAGCGATATAATAAATAATAAAAAATAATACAATATAATAAATATAATAAATATTAGACAAACTATATGAGTCGTAAGTCAAGCTGAATTCAAGCATTATATTCACATATTCCTTTATATTTATATATGCCCTGAGATTCATCGAGTAGAAGCTGCTTAGCCTAGCTCAACTTTCTACAGGTATTTCCCGGTCGTTCATTGCCCAGCTAAAACGCACTTGTAGCTTGTAGTTCCAGTTGTCGCTGTTGTTGTAGTCGCTGTTGGCTGCCAGCAAAATGTAAATTTTAGCTGAGTAGCTCGACAGGCGCCACTGGCGGCCCATTGCTTACACGTTGTCCGCGCAGCATGGTGCCTGTTTCAGTTTCAGTTTCAGTGCCCCTGGCAGGAGCAGAGGCTTGATTAGTACAGGCTGCTGCGTTGGCGTTGTCCCTGCTCAAGCATAGGTAAAGGCAAAGGCAAAGGCAACCCACCGCAACACACTTAACGACGTAGTTAGCGTTAGTTAACGTATGTACGTGATATCGTTAAACTGGTATAACGTAACCAGAGCCCCACAGCATAATAAGTGTCTTATTAGTTATGCCAGGGGCACCGCAGCAGTCGAAGCGGCTGCGATTATTTCTGTTGCAGCTGGAGCAACTGGAGCCTGGCATCACGTGCCGCAGCTATGTGGTGGAATCAGTGATGCCCTTGGACAATTTGCCTGTGACCACTGCGATTTGAATAGGAACATTGTATTGACTCAGGCGCCGATGGCGCCTTGAATGACAAATTGGGCAGGCAGAACGATATGATTGGATATTGTGTGTGTGTGTGTGTGTGTGAGGGGGGAGGGGAGTTATGGAGCAGCATTTCAATTGGCCAATTGATGAGCGTCAATGACTTTTAATTAATTCAGGGCAAATATTGCGCAACAACAATTGAAAGTTTTTCGGAAAGTGCAAAGGGAAGCCAAACGGAGTCCAGAACAAACAGCGCAACACGCGCTGAAATCTATTTGCACAGTTAAGGGCCAGATCCGAAGACGAAGTTGAGATTAACGCGCGGGGCGCAGCGAAATGAAAATTAAATTCCAAACAGTCCTCGGGCCGTTCTATGGCTATGGCCAGTGGCCGGGGTCCAGTCTCAGGTAATCGCAAGCGTGTAGTATTTACTTTTAACGTTGCTTGTTTATTTTTTAATTTCCTTCCAATTAAGCAACAAACAAGCCGCGCTAGCACCACCCTAGCCCAGCCCGGCCCCGCTGCTGACGTCGGCAATAAAAATGCGCAGGATTCGAGGAAAACGAAACGAAACGAAATGAAATCTATTCACAGTTACGTAAAACGTAAAGCGTAATGAAAACACGTTGGCACAATTCATTTAAAGTCTGCAGCATGGCCGAAGCAGAACCTAAATAATTTGCCCTGCCAGCAGCAGCAGCAGCAGGAAGAGTGGGTGGAGAGAGGGACACAGCTGTATGCTTTTAGGCGCATTTGTGGTTAATTTGAATACGCACGACTGGCGGCTCTGCCGGGGCGAAAGAGTCGTCCGATCCCTTCTTGTCCCAGCGGCCTCATTACTTATGCACAACTTGTACGCACAAATAATACATGTCAAACGAGTGCGAGTCAAAGTGACTTGCGGCTGTCGTCTCAGCGCGGGCCATGGATACCCAGATCACACACACACTCAGGCGACGGACATGGGTCGGAGGTACCAACACACACACAGAGAGAGAGAGAGAGAGAGAGAGAGAGAGAGAGAGAGAGAGAGAGAGAGAGAGAGAGAGAGAAGAGCATATATATATGTACATATATGTATATAATTATATATGTGTATGTGTGCATTAGTTCTAGGGCCAGCACGCATAGAGCTTAACGACAGCCTCGACAATTAGTCAGCTACTTTAAGGAATTTTTGGCAAGGCTTAAGCTAGAACGTGTTGCCTTTACTGCAGCTGAAGTTTTTTTTTATCAGAGTATATAATTTTCAAAAAAATTAATAATATTTTAATAAGTTATATTTAATTAATATTTACTTTAATAAATTAATAATAGTTTTCCTAGTTTCAGCTCTCATGACAGTCGAAACTTCAATCTTTGATTTTTCCTGCAAAGACTAAACTATATATTTTATTCAAGTTACAATTTTCTTAAAGAAAAACAATTTTGTGGTCTACATAAAAAATTTGGCAACTGTTAAGAGATATTAACAATTGAGCGAGATATGAACAATTGAAGTCAAATGCGTTATCCCGATGACACGACTCAAGCAATCGTTTTTCGTAAGCTATTTTTCACAAAATTTTTAAAAATACTTTCTGAAATGATACAGAGCCCAATCTTATTTTATTTTAAGAAGAATAAATCAGAGTTTCATAGAAAATAGATTCCAAGACTCTAGCTCAAATGATAAAGAAGATATTCAATATTTACGGCGAATAAGAAGGGTGCGCTGTATATTAAATTGATCTTTAGATTAGCGTTAACATCTATTCCCTTCAATAGTTAGCCATTCTAGACATCAGAACGATCTTTGCACTTGAGTAGATATACATAAAATTTCTTTATTTCCTTCTCATATATGTACATACACATACACGTATACATGGTCAAATCTTTTGAAACTACGCACAGAGATTACATGAACTATAAAAGCCGAGCTCGATGGTCGTCGTCAGGCATTCACAATGGCCATTGTGGAGTCACTGGATTATTAAATTGTCAATGGTTGTCTGGTCTAGAGCTGGCACGCCATCTGGTGCAGGAACTGGATGAGCGTTCGGGTCGGACGCCCGGACATTCGACCGCGCAACAGATACGGCGGCACGCCGTCGCCGACCTTCAGGCCCGTGCCGCGGGTGTCTAGGTGGACCCAGTCGGCGCAGGGCACCATTTTATGGAGCAGCGCCGCCGTCAGGCAGGAGGAGGCGGGTCCTCGGCCCACGTTGCACAGGTCGTAGGTCAAGTTCGGCTCGATCAGCCGGTCGAAGTGCTCCCAAAGCGGAAAGCGCCACACGCGATCGCCGGTGACGGAGCCGGCCTTCTCGAACTGTTGCCACAGCGAGGCATTGTTCGTCCAGAGGCCCGTGGCGGAGTGGCCCAGCCCGTACTTGACGCCCTTCGAGTGGGTGCCCAGGTCCACGAGCAACTTCGGCTTGTAGCTGTTCTGGGCAAAGAGCATCGGATCGGCCAGCATCACGCTACCGGCGCCGGATACGTCTTTAATGCACAGGGTCTTGCCGTTGATCAGCGTGACGACATCGCCGGGCTTCGCCGCCATGCCCGAGGCCATGTTCTCGCAGAGCGGCAGCATCGCGCTCACGTTGATGGGCAGCGACAGAGCTGCGATGGCCCGGATTGTGGCCACCACGGCCGCTGCGCCGCTGAGGTCGCCGCGGAACACATCCTGACCCTTCTTGGGCTTCAGACACAGCCCGCCGCTGTTGTACGTCAGCCCCTTGCCCATCATGAGCACGGGCCTCTCCTCGGGCGAAACGCCGCAGTATCTGATCTCGAGCACTAGGGGCGGCTCACACGAGCCCTTGGCTACCATCAGAAACGAGTTGAGGCCCTGCTGCTCAATCCAGTCCATGGATCGCACCTCGACAGTGACGCCGCAGGGGCAGAGCGCGTCTATGGTGGCCTGGGCGAAGATCGGGGGCGTCATCTGGTTGGCCGGCGTCTCGGAGAGCCGCCTGGCCAGGTTCTGGGACTCCGCCTTGAAGAGACCGCGCGTCCACGAATCAATATCCGGGGAGCCGTAGAGCTCCACTTTGGGCACCTGGAGGCGGCTACTCTTGCGTTTGTTCACCTCGTAGCGCCATACGGCCATGGCGGCGCCCTCGGCCGCCTGCTCCGGATAGTCCATGCCGTCGACGGCCACCGTGGTGGCTCCCTGATACTGCAGGTAGCGAGTGCCAACAGCGGCGGCTATGCGCGTGTTCTCCATGCCCCTGTCGAGCACCTCGACCTCGTCGTAGCCGGCGCCCTCCTTGCCCAGGCCGACGACGGCTATCGTTGAGTACTCCTCGTCCACGTTGTTGAACATCCTGCCCTTGCCGAGCTCGCCATCTATGCCCGTCCCTCTGATCAGTTCGGCGATCTTGCCATTGACCGTATCGTCGAACTTCTCGCCGCTCGACGTCAACTTGGCCGGCTTGTCGCCATCCTTCAGATAGACGCCCAGGACAATGCCCTTCTGCTCGCACTTGCTGCGCACCTGCACGAAATGCACGCGCGGCACCAAGGACGCAACGCGCCTGATCCGCAGCAGGCTCAAGCCTGACCTACCTAAGCATAGAGCTTGCATTCTGGCCATTTTATGATGATGCAATTTAGAGAACTCCGAAAAATGAGAGATGGGAAAATTAATACTTCTACAAAATACTACGAGTACTGCAATTTACAACGAACACGAAAGGGTCGAAAACTTTTTTGACTCAGTATAAAAAAAAAAATATTTTGTGTTCTGCGTTACACTTAAAACGATAAACTGATTTGTTGGGCCCCAAAATATATACCGACTTGAACCCCATTTTGAAGTTTGGATGCGGTGAACTATGATTGAACGGAAATTATATATAAATATATAATATTCCCTAACTGCTGGCCAGCCAGTGTCTGCTGTGTCGGCTGACAGCGCGATGAAGGCAACGGCGACAATTGCGACATTTGTGAATGTCCTTTACCTGCTTCGAGTGACTTGAGAGTTTATAGCAATTATTAAATTTGCAATTATATAAATCAGTGACGGCAACAACAACAGCAAGAGGCGGGCAAAAAACTGTGGAGAGTGCAAAAAAATGCAGCGAAGCCGCAGACGAAACACGTAAAAGCAATAAAGCAATAAATTGCCCAATTTGAAGGACTATTGTAGCCAATAATTTGCACAGCCACTTGGCTGGTTGGACGATTGGTTGCCAGAGTGGCCAACACACACACATACATACATATATAAATGTGCCTGTGTGTGTGTGCCCATATAATTTCAACAAAAATATGCACATTTGTCAATGTCGCGTGATTGATGTGGTCGAACGCATTTCCGCCAAGCAGCCGCCGCATGGCAGAAAAAAAACAACATGTATTACACACACACAGACAGAGAGAGAGAGCAAAAATTTTTTATATATATATGTATGTACATGTGTTTGCTTGTGCAAAAAAGGCGTGCATGTTGCTGGGCCCCAAAGGATGCTGGCGGCTGTGTCGGCGACATTACGCGATTTTACGCATGATTTAAAATTAATGACAGCGGCGGCGGCGACGGCGGCGGCGACGTTGCTGCTGCCTCTGGCAAGAGAGAGTTGTAACCTACCCAAGTGCTTAATATGTGTGTGCGTGTGTAAACAACACACCTTGGCCCCCCCCCCTCCCCCCCACACATACAGTCGCCATGCAGGATGTTTAATTTCCTAAATGCATAAATCTCACTAATACGCACAACAAAATCTAAGCGCGGCTTATGCGATTGCCGCTTTTTTGTGCCCAGCTACGGCCATGGCGACGAGCGCACAACATCCGAAAATCATAAACAAACTTCAAAGGACATTTGCAGCGCGGACAGTTGGACAACTGCCCAGCAGAAGGCAGACAGAGAGAGAGAAAAAAACGAGAATTTGAACCAATGTTGAGCTTATTACGCACAGATACGAGCCACGCACTCGACTCGCCCACACACACACACACGTGGCACATGGCACATGGCACACGGCACAAGCCACAACAATTCAGCTTCATTTGTGCTGCGGCTGCCGCACAATGGCGTTACGTATACGCAACGTTGTTGCTACCTGTGCGACGATAACGGCCTACTTGCCCCCACGCAGCGCTTTCATTTCTATTTCCGTTTTCACTGAACGCCGCCGCACAATGCCCACTTTAAACTTACGACTGTTGTGGGTGGTGGTTGGGTGGTTGGGCTGGGATGGATCAAGCCTCACCTTTCTGTTGTGCTGCGAAGCCGTGCTGCTTGTTCGTTCTATCGTTTGTTTGTTTGTTTGTTAGTCAGTTTGTTTGCCGGTTTATGCTTTAACCTACGGAAAATTGCCAATTGTTGTTGGCATGCAAATTTATGGCTTATTTGTTTTGCCTTTTGTACTACACACATGTATCTGGAGTGTGTCTGTGTGTGTGCGTGTGTAGAAGCCGCTTACTACACGTCAACCCTTTTCAGCTGACTAATTCGTTTAAGCAGGAGCGCCTCAGCCAGCTGCCCATAACTATAAGCCGTAGATAGATTTGGGCCCAAATTCTGGCAAACCTGAGAATTTCCTCAAATTAAGGGAAATTAAAGTTACTCTAACTGATAAATAAATAAAAATATAATAAATAAAAAATATTAAAAAAAAATAAATATATAAAGAACTTAATAAATAAATAATAAATATAAAATATTATATATAAAATATAAAATATATAATATTAAATATAAATTATAAACTATAACATATAACATATAAAATGTGGAATATAAAATATAAAATATAAAATATAAAATATAAAATATAAAATATAAAATATAAAATATAAAATATATAATATTAAATATTAAATATAAATTATAAACTATAACATATAAAATATGGAATATAAAATATAAAATATAAAATATGAAATATAAAATATAAAATATAAAATATAAAATATAAAATATAAAATATAAAATATAAAATTAAATGCAAATAATATTAAAGGTCATAGGATAATTTTTTAAATAATTTCAAATAAATAAATAAAATATAAGAGAAAAAAGTTTATGAAAAATATGTAAATAATATTTAAAATTGATTTGATATGCGTAAATAAATTTTTAAACTAATTTAGATCTATCAAGCAAGCTGCAAAATTGGTAATTCCTATCTAAAAACTTTTAAAAATTATTTCATGAATTTATTGCTTTAAAATAAATTTAAAAATTAAAAATTTTGGCTACGTTTTCAGTTTTTTTTTTGTCAGTTTTTTCATTAAAATATTTATTCAAGTATTTTAATTGAATTATTGAATATTTTTCCTAGCTAAACTTCAGTCATAGCCAAACTTAAGCAACTCTCTCTCTTGCATAATCCCATCTCTTTACCTTCGCACCGGTCAGCCGCTCCTGTTAATTTTTGTATCAAGTTCTCTCATTGTTCAGCCGCTTTTTGACCCAAATGCCGGAAGTCGAGCGATGGAAGCAAAAAGCTTTGACCTATCAGTAGATTTCATTAACAGAAATTTAGATAAGCATTAGTGTTGATGCCGACCCAAGGCGCAGACATGGATCGGGACCGAGACCGAGACCAGGACCTGGCCATCGAATATAGTTGTGAATGTGGTTTTTGCGTTTTTGCAAGAGTTTTTCCAGCTTCGTGTTTTGGCGACTTTAATGTGAGTTGTGGCAAATTAGAAAAGTAAATGGGATTGTTGCTGTTGTCTGTTTGTCGAAGAGTGCATTTATCTGGGCAATGGAAAATCCTCCTGTGAGTCGTAAATTTGCTAGTTGCATAAATCACGCAATTGAATTCTAATTTTTGGCTCACATCACACACACAGACACACACACACACACACAGATACATTGTTGATGGTTAGATAAAGCAGAGCTTATTGTGCGTCTGCCTGAGCTGAAATCAATCATGATTTTTAATGCACAAATGGGAGCAATTACAGTCAGTCGGGCAGACAAAAGAATTTACACTTGATTTATTGTTGTTTAGCCTGCAAGCTGATTGTTTATGTTTATTCCAAGTGTGCGTGCGTGTGTGTTTTTTTTTATATTCATTTTATTGCTCTTAAAAATAAATACATCAAAAAATTGAGTATAAAATAACGCTCGATGTTTGCGGGACTGCCGTAAAGCATTGCTTCGCAAGCATTTTGCGCTATTTTAAACATTAGTTAGTTGCTAGTTGTCGGCTTCGCTCAACTCTGCGAAGCTCCACCATTATTAGAGCAGCGAAGGAACTGATTTGGTTCCAAGCTGCCTCAGACTCCAGCATGAACGCGACCACGTTGTCCCGTCTGATAGAGCGGCCCGCTGATGCCTCGAGGGCACTCCTCTCCTCATCGAAGCGTCCACACTCGAAGATTGCGTGGTTAGCGTCTTCCACTACTCCTTGTCCACACCAGTTACACTCATCTGAGTCGTCGTGGCCAAACCGCTTCAAATAGCTGCGGAAGCATCCGTGTCCAGAGAGAATCTGTGAAAGATAGAAATTAATCTCGCCATGCTTACGATTGACCCATGGTTCAAGCTGCGGTATGAGCGAGTGCGTCCATCGTCCTTTCGTCGAGGTGTCCCATTTTCTCTGCCATCGTGAAATGCTATTGGCCCTGGATGCATTACGCGGGCCGCGTACAGGTTCGTTTGTACTGCGCTCCACGACTTCGGCGACCAGATCCTCCAGTGGAAGCATTCCGGCTATGACAAGCGCAGCGTCGTCTGAGACTGTTCGGAATGAACAGCTGACTCGGATTGCGCTTAATCTATAGGTGGCTCGAATACCTCTACTGTAGCTGGGAGTGGCCATTGCTCTTGACCAGATTGGCGCTGCGTAAAGGATGATGGACCTCAAGACGCTCATAAGAAGAAGGCGTCGTTGTTGCTTTGGTCCCCTTGTGTTCAGCATGATTCGGGAGAGTGCTCTACACGAATCGGCTGCTTTTTATGCACGTATTCCAAGTGCTCACGGAAGGTCAACCTGGTGTCAATCATGACCCCAAGATACTTAATCGCCCTCTTTGACGCAATGCTGATGTTGCCAATCTTTATATGGGCCGTTTCCACTTTCTTGCGACTGCTGACTAGGACGACCTCCGTTTTGTGGGCCGCTAGGTCAAGTCCGGCTTTTGTCAACCAGTCTCGAATGTGGCTGATACTTGCGCTGCACATATCCTCAGTATCTTTCAGCTCCTTTCCTATGGCGACGACGGCGACATCATCAGCAAAGCCAATGGTGTGCGCACCCACTGGTAGCTCCAGGCGCAGTACGCCGTCGTACATAGCATTCCATAGAAGAGGCCCCAGAACTGATCCTTGGGGGACTCCAGCTGACACTATGTGAGTTTGGACTCCCTCACTCGTATTGTACATAAGTGTCCTTCCTCTGAAGTAGCTCTTTATTATTTCTTTAAGATATTTAGGGATATTATATTGTGCCAGTGCATCTAGTATCATATCCCAGCTAGCTGTGTTGAATGCATTCTTCACATCTAGAGTCGCTATGATGCAATACTGCTTCGACCCGTGCTTCCATCTGGTACCTTGTATGGCGGTGGTTGCGAGGCCAACAACTTTGCTCAACGCATCCGTCGTCGACATGGCTTTCCGGAACCCAAATTGGTTTGGGGACAGGCCGCCAGCGCTTGCAATTGCGGCCTCCAGCCTGGAACAGACCAATTTTTCGAACACCTTTCCCAAGGTGTCCAAGAGACAAATTGGTCTGTAGGATGATGGGTCCTCCGGTGGTTTTCCAGCCTTGGGTAGCAATACCAGGTTCTGTATCTTCCATCTTGCAGGGAACGTTTCTTGAGTTAAACATGTATTAAATAACTCAGTAAACGCCCCTGGTTGTAGAGCAATGGCCAGCTTTAGAGCCCTATTGGGAATCCCGTCTGGGCCAGGGGCAGAGTTGGGTCTTAGTTTCCTGGCTGCAGCCATAACTTCCTCATCAGTAACTAGAGCTGCATCAGAGCTGCTCAAATCCTGGCTTGCTGATGTAGAGTCGCGACCATGAATGGAGCTCAGTCTATCTGGGAATAGCACTTCCACGATTGACTTAAGCTCTAATCGATCCGTGGGCTGCATTTGTTTGCCAGCGTAAAGTCTTTTGACTACCGTTTTGTATGCTCTGCCCCAGGGGTCAGCTTCGGCGGAGTCGCATAGATCTAGGAAGTAGTCCCGCTTGCTAGTCCGAATGGCCTTCTTCAGCTGCCGTCTTGCCACCTGGTAAGCCGCCTGCTTTTCAGCGAACGTAGGCCTTCCACGAGCCCGCTGATAGCTTCGTCTCGCGTGTACGCATATACTCCGGAAGTTGCTTATCTGCTCATTCCACCAGTACATAGGCGCTTGGAGATGCGTGAACTGCTTGCGCCGCTGCATGCTAGCGTTGCAGGCGCTCTGTATTTGGCTAGTTATCTGGCAAGCTTTAGCCTCGGCGTTCCCAGTGCGTGCGTGTGTGTGTGTGTGTGTGTGTGTGAGTGTGTGTAATCTGAGCCACAAGGCTTCCAGCCAAGTGTGTGCTCTAAATGCAGTTAAAGTCTTTTGTTATATTTTACACAATTGCAAGTTCAATAAGCCAGCCAACGTCGTCGTCGTCGTCTAGAATTTGATACTCTCCAGCAAGCTGGTATCATGCTTTTGCTACTCAGAGCGACAGCTTAAGCGGATAGACTATATTTACTTCTAAAGTAAATAAAGAAATTTGCGTGTGGGCAGCTGTGAGCAGTAAAATATTTGGCCAGCAATTGCTTGAAATTAAGGTCAAGATTGGCATTTGAAGCATTTCAGTAGAAAGCTTTTATAGTTATGAATGCGCTTTGCTATGGCAATGCTGAGCAGACTGAGTGGTTTAGACGGTTGCTAGCAACTTTGAGTAATTTTAAGGTGAAATAGATTTTTATAAAATTTTTAACAAATATTTCCTATGGCGAAAACTTCGAGTCGAGTTGGATGGGTTGTAGTTGAGTTAGCAGTGAATAAATATGTATTATATTATTTATTTACGTATTATTATATTTATTTATTTATATATATATTTATATATGAATATTATACTATGTATATATATATTTTTAAATTAAATTTTTATTTTTATTATATATTTTTATATGTATTTACTTTGCTGTCAAATCTGTTTTAAGTTTATCAAAATTATTCAATTACTAAAAAACGATTTTTATAATTTAAAAAAAATATTTTGTAAAGGAAAAGTTTTGTGGATAAATAATTATATATTTGGTAACTATACACATTTTTTTTATATTTATTATTATGTATATATTATATATTATTTATATATATTAGCTTATCTTATATTTATTATATAATATATAAAAAATATGCCTAATACCTGCTTGACCACACTCTCTCTCTCTCTCTCTCTTTCACACTCTCACTCTCTGGAATCTCTCTCAAGTCAAGCATTATTCCCCTCAATTATTACCCAACTCAAATAAACAAACAAATTAATTTCCCAGTGTATCTCCCATTCGTCTTGGCCCGAAATCAAACTATTCTTGGCGTTGTACAAACAATGCGACGACAAGTGAAAGTAAAAGCGGCAGCTAATTGACTATTTACAGTTCAGTAAATCGCTTAAGCAGGCACATATCTCTCTCAGCAGCCAATTAGCACCTTCCACACTTTTTGACAAAGCCAAATATTGTCTCATGGGCCAATATAAATGGCTTGGCCAAATTCGAGTTGGACAGACGTTGTCCAGTTGTCGTCATGGCCAAGTGTTTGCTGCTCTTCGGGTTGGTGCTCGGCGCTCTAAGCTGCCTGGTGCTCGCTGATCTGCGTGCCGATTTGCGGGATTTCATGGCGCTGGTGCCGCGACGCCGCATTAGCCACATCGCTGCGCGTTACTATATCTTCGATCCGCGCTTCCGTCAGGCCGTGGAGTTTGTGCGGAGTGAGGAGTTCGGCAAGACGTGGCGGCAAATGCGCGCGGTGCCGGAGTTTGCCGATCTGATTGACTATCTGACGGAGTACGGCTCGGGCTACGACGTGACCAGCGTGGTGGACAAGCTGCCTAACAGGCTGCGCGGCTTCCAGCTGTCGCGCGTTGTGCCCGTCGAGATGATGCTGCGCCGCGATCTGAGCACCTTCCTGCGCGAGGCCGTGCAGAATCTGCCGCGCGCTCAGTTCTCGAGTTTGATGGCGCGCAAGGTGCGCGAGGGCGGCGACTTTGCCAAGCTCTACAAGGCGCTGCGCGACAAGGAGTTCCGGGAGCTGGTGAGCACGGCGCGGGTGAGTGCAGCTTAATCTGAGACTGAGTATTAAAATTTCACAGACCCAACAACCAATTGCAGCATTCAAAGGAGCTGCAGGCACCGCTGAGCAAGCTGAGCAAAAAGAACATCAACGTGGATGAAATCATACAAATCGTGTACGAGCTGATAAGTTGGGGTCCCTAGGCTGGCTTGGTTGCGTAGGTTGCTCCGGGCAGCAAGTTATAATTAAGTATTTATGAATTACCTTCGAGCACATGACTCATTAAATAACCGAGAGCACAACGAAAAACTCCAAGTTAAGATGCTTACCCAGCAAAGAGGAGGCAAAAACATGCAAAATACAGCTTAAGTGCTTTTCAAACCCAAAATACGACCGTGTCGGGGTCAGTTCCGCT
Organism: Drosophila mercatorum; assembly: GCA_961210405.1. Taxonomy (NCBI): domain Eukaryota; kingdom Metazoa; phylum Arthropoda; class Insecta; order Diptera; family Drosophilidae; genus Drosophila; species Drosophila mercatorum. The sequence continues at coordinate 13,866,479 of CAUIUS010000005.1, forward strand.
ACAACAATTCAAAAACCAAACAAAAAAGGGTTCACAGAGTGGGCGGGCTTTAATACGGCTGTGCGACGTGCCAGAAATGACAAGAGCTTTCAACTTTTGCGAGTTGTTCCATCGATTTCTCACTCACTCAACGGGGTTGAGGCGCGCAAAGTGGCCCCGAAGGCGGCGAACGGCGAGAACAAAGCCTCATTTGCGCACACCGAGGCTGGCAGTGCACAATATGCACTCATTAGAGCGCTGCATGCGTCACGGGAGTAGACTCAGGTGAATCCCTTAATGTTGTCATCTACATATGTTATCTATGAGCAAATGGAGAATGGCATACCCAAGCCCTATTCCTATTCCTGCTCCCTTTGACCTATGGGTTGTCAATTAAGTTGCGTGGCGGTGCCGTGTTGCATGTCGGCGACATTTTTATGCTGTGCCACGCACAATTTGCCAGGATCGACACAGTTTTTATGGTTTGCCAGTCGCAAGCTGACTTGCCACAAAATGCGTTCATATTAGCGCCTCGAAGCCAGCCGTTGCCAAGTTTTATTTGCTGCTGCTGCTGAATATGCAACAAAAGTTGCGAGCTGCAACAAACGCCCACAACAAGTCGGCGACGACCCACATCATTTTGGCGCAGTTTTTGGCTGACGCCGCTGCAGAGGCGTCCAACATAGTTAGAGCATAAAATCGAGACGTGGCTGGTGTTGGAGTTGGAGCTGGAGCTGGTTCTGGTGCAGCGACAGCTGCAACTGCTGTTGCTGCTGCTGTTGCTGGCGACTGCCTGCTGCTGGCACTGCTGCTGTTTCTCCATTTTGCTTGACATTAATTTTATGCTATGCAGTGTGTGTGTGTGCTGTTGTGCTCTATTTGTACACTGCTCTAAATAGCAAATGGGGTATATGCAGTGATGTATAAGCTACTCTTGAACCTATGTATTTGCCTAAGGGAAATAGTTCTCTTTAGGCTTGCTCATATAGACTGATGAGCAGCAATGTTTAGCTCTGTTCAATGTGGAATTTCATCTAAAGAGCTCAAACATAGAGTATTAAGCAGCTGGGACACTAATAGGCTTCTGCTAGTGTTGTTGCTGTGGCTGCAACACTAACAATTTGCCGCGAGTTTGTTGCTGCGTGCCAGGGAGCCAGAGCCAGAGCCACAGCCAGAGTCGAAGCCAGCGCCAAAGCCAGCGCCAGAGAGCCCGAGCCGGAGGCTGCGCCAACGGGGCAAAACGCGCTTAAATTGTCGCATTTGTCTTGTCGTTTTAAGTTGCCGCCACGCTCGGTGACTGCTGCATTGCATAAACTTTGTGTAATCCTTTCAATTTGTTGCATACTTTTAGGCGGAAATTAAAATAACAAGCGCTGCGCCGCGGGCTAGCTGGCAGCCAGGCAGCCGTCTAGTTTATGCCTAGGGTTAGTTCTAGGTATTCTATTTGTTAGAAACTTGCTCTACACGTGTTCTAAAAAGCAACAACACACACACACACACACACACACACACACTGCCACAATTAGTGTGGCACACAATGTTGCCTGTGACCCAGCCTTGAGTTGTTGCTGGCTGCAACTTCTTTGAGCGAATTTCGGCAGTGCGTGCCGCTTGACTCCTGCCGCAGCGCCCCGCTGTGCCTTTAATTAAGCCAAAGTGCACCTCCATTTGCTAATGCTCTCTCTAGTTTTTAACTGGCCTCTCCAAAATAATCAAATTGAATGAATTCCTCCTGCTGCTGCTGGCAGCGCTCAATACCTAGATCTCTCTACGAATCTCTTTGCTTCCAGTTTGTTGGCTCAGCTCATGCTCCAGCTGCTGCTGCTGCTCGTGTTGCTTGTGTTGCTGATGTGGCTGTTGCAGCTGCCTCTGTTGCTATTGTTGTCTTTTGGCATCGAGTAAATAATTGCTGCTTTAAATGCTTGTCAGGTATTGACCATACCTTTGATGGCTCTCTGCCAAAAATTTGCTTTGGATTTGTGAAGAATTTGGTAACGTATACTGTTCATATTATATTTATATGATTATATTTAGTTATTTCCTACATTTTTAATTATGTTTACTTTTTTACCATATTATTTTAGTTCAGTTGGTTTGGCTACTTTTTATTTAGCTTTTTCAGCTATTGTCAAACTGGCGTGCTCGAGGCTGTAATTTGTTTGGCAATAAATAACAAAGAATAATAAACATATAAATATTTTATATTTATAAATATTTGTTCATATTATTTTTTAATATTTTATTTATATTTAGCAGCAACTGGCCAAATTCAATATTAAAAAATATGTTTATTTAATTTTTTTATTATTTTTTAAATTTATTTAAAACTTTTCTTTTGATTAAATATTTAATATATATTATTAAGTTAAGGATATAAAATGATTTTGTATTTATTTAAGTATTTGCTTAAATTGTACACATTTTTTAAATATTCAATAATAATTTTTGAAGGCAGTAAAGAATATGTAAGGCAGCTTTACTATTATTGAATTATTTATCCTGATATATTTTCTACAATTTATATTTTATATTAAAACATACTATATTTTGATAACAAACTAAACCTTAACTCTCTTTACTTCATATTTAAATTTTAAAATATATTCTTTAAGCAGCTTTCTATAAAACTTAATTGATATAAAAATATCGAAGTCTATCAATTCACCTGTCACATCTGGATTCGATTCCTACATCCAAACTTATCTGATAGGGTATACACGCATTCGTTGTGCCGTGGATTTGAGTTTATTTCAACTCATGGTTGAACGCAGGCGGCGCATCTACGTATTTGGCTTTGGCCAAATTCAATTCAGCTGCTGGCAGCCCTTTTGGCTTTTGTTGTGAACATTTTTGAGTGGCCGCGCATGATGCGTCGTTTTTCAGGGCGGTGCTGACTTGTTACCGCCTTAACTGTAATATCAGTTACAGAGCCAGCGGGGCTGGGCATCCACTTCGTATTCTATTTGGAGCAGCTCACTCTTTCCCTCTCTGATTTCAATGGCTGAGTGTTGAGTGGGTTTTTGCTGCTGCTACTGGCCTTTGGCATGTTTGCTCCCGCTCAAAAGTTCTTATGCCTGTTGGTTATACTTTACTTATTTTAGCCAGATTGTCTGTATTTGCGGTGGTGCGTTTGTTGTTGATGCGTACGTGATCTGGGTTCAGCACTGGCTCGCATGCCCTTTGCTTAGCAATTAGTTTTAAAATGGCTGCCTTGTTGCCTGTCCATGTTGATGTGCATGTTCTCCTCCTCCTCCTCATCCTCCTCCGCCTCCACTTTCTTCTGTTTCTCCATCTCGGGCGTCTCGTTTTGAGCTGTACGCTCATTAGAGCTGACCTCGGAGCATTGTAAAAACAGAAATGGATTTTTATACTCTGTCGTCGTCGTCGTCGCTATAAAAGACTCGCCGGCTGCTGCTGGCAGTGTAATCCAGCCACACACACACACACATTGCCACAGAGCAAACAAAAAATCAACAACAACAATCAATGTTGGCCGTAATCAATTAACGATTTAACGTTCGCTGCGGATTCTGGCTAACTGGTCGTCGCGACCCGTCAACATTCGGCGCCAACTCCGACCCCTAGCTCCAGTTTTCCAGCTTTAACTTATTCTGCCCTATCCCTCACCTTTGGGCAGTCTATGTGTGTGTGTGTGTGTTTGGTGGTGGTGGGTCATGTGGCTGCAAAATTGAAACGCACCACATTGACAGCGGCTGCATGAACACGTCATTGACTCGCAAGGGTCTGGGACTAGGCACGCATAGCAGTGGCAAATGCAAGCCGGCCTTTAAAACAGAAATAGAGTTGTCAGATTGGCTGAGTGAAATGCATTTTGTTTTTATTCAGGGGGAAAAAAGAATAAAAGAATGAAGATATTTATGAATAAAGCCTTGAAATCGTAATTTATTATGAACCATTTTTATTTATTATATATTTTTATTATTTATTTATTTTTTATAAAATATATTCCAACTAATATATAAATTTAAAAATATGTATATAAGAGTTTATATTTTTAAAAAATATATTCAAATAAATATAAAAGAAATACAATACAATATATATTTTATTTTAAATTTTTTACCAAATATTAGTATTATAAATTATATTTTAAAATTAGTTTTAGCCATAAAAATATTAAAATAAAAATATATATTTTTTATTTATATCTTTTATTATTATTCCTGAATTAATTCCTTTTATAATAAATATACTTCAATATAAATTCTTAATAAATTTAGATGTTTATAATTTTCCACATATTAAAGCACTCATTTATCCAATCTTTTCAAAGCTTCACAGCTTAATTCATGTAATTAATTTAGTTTCAGTTAAAGTTCTGCTCAGCTCAGCTCTTCTTCGGTTGGCTGAATGTGAAAATAATTTTGATTGAATTTCAATTACTTGTGTATTTGGAAAATGAAAACTTCGAGTTAATTTGTAGGCTTAGTTTATGGACTCGAATGAAGCTAAGGGCAAGTTTTTATTGAATTTCATTCAATTAAGGCCACTTGACAACCCTTAGATCAGAACATGCTACGCAAAAGTTTATGCGGGGCTAATGTGATTACTCCTGTCATTATTGCGCTGGCTGCGCTCTCTCTCTCTCTCTCTGTTTCTCTCTTTCTCTTGCTCTCTCCCTCTGTTCTGTTCTATTCGCTTACTCGCACTGCCATTAAATTGACCGCTGGTTGATGTTGTCCAAGTGTTTGTGTGTGTGTGTGTGTGTGCGTGTCTGTGTGCATTTAACTGCACGTTTGCTAACTTTGAACCGCGCTGCGTCTGGCTCTGGCTCTGGCTCTAACTCTATGTCTGTGTGCATTTGATTGGTTATTGACTTTTAACAGAAAAATTGATGTAATGCAATTAGTTTTGCAGCTAAACCGTTTGATGATTGCCCAACAACAACGCTGACGATAAACGTCGTTTGGTCGTTTGCCCCCGCAGTGTGACGGGCATCGCATCCCGGCAAGGGATGAGGCTGCGCTGTGCTGAGCAATTCTTATCTTCTACATGTGGCAGGAGTCGATGACGCAAGCATTCGTCAATTGTAAATTGCTGAATGAACGGACAAACAGTCCATTTAAATTGATTTGCTTACTGGGCGTATGATTAATGAATGGCAACACATTACAGCAAATTATCGCTCATCTCTTGACTCCAGCAACGCCAATCGAAACCATTTTAATTAATCAATAAGAATGTATGTTCGGATAGCTAATGCATATTGACAGTGCCTGCAGAGGAAGGAGAACTAGTGAAGAGGAGTGAACTGGGAAGGGTGCTTAATTGAATGTCTTTGTATATATAATACCTAGATTATGATATTATACAGATATATTTAAATTAAAGTCCACAGTCGTTTAATATACATTTAACATACCCTATATTCATCAACAGCAATCAGACAGCCAATCAATCTAACATAATTGCCAACTGATATTATATTAAAATAATATTCAAAGATCAAAAATACCAAAAATTCTTCGTCGAAAATAAAAACTAAACTTCAGATTTTTTATTTATTTTTATATTTTAGTATAAATTGTAAAAAAAAAAGAGAAATTTAGAGAATAAATTCCCGAAACTGAATTTGATATATTTAAGGTAGTTCGCTGTGCATAGTTGGGCGCGGGGAAGTTTTTAATTGGCGCACAATGGCTGCTTGTTAAATTAAATATTTTATTTTAAAAATAAATATTACCCGACGGGCAATTAAGCGATGAAGGTGGATTGGCTGCTTTATGCTAGGGCTTGAAAATGTGCTGAAATTCGCGTGGGCGGTGGGCGGCAGGCGGTGGGCGGCAGGCGGTGGGCGGCAGGCGGTGGGCGGCAGGCGGTGGGCGGCGTGTGTTGAAACTACGAAATTATCAATTAAGCCATGGGTGGCTATCAATTACACGCATGCTCCAAAATTAAACCATAACGCGAAATATGCAATCACAACAACAGGAACAACAGAGTCGAGATGCTGTGTACGGCAGGGTACGGCCAAATGAAGTGAAACATTGCGAGTTGGTTCGAGCCGGGGCGGAGCGGAGAGATGGGGGTGAGAAGTAGTTGAAATTTATTACAGTTGCACGAAACAAAGCGTAAAACTTTTGCTGCTTAATTGAAAAATATAAATTGTGGCAATGTGCGCGAGTATGTTCGACTATATGAGTGTGGCTGCCTGAGTGCGTGTGTGTGTGTGTGTGTGTGTGTGGGTCGGTTGGCGACGGAAGTGAAGTCAGAAGCAGAACAACAACATTAATAACACAGGCAGCGGAAATAATAAAAACCATTTTAACGATGACGACCGAAGCACATACATACACATATATATGGGATTGGCTCTGGATTATGGAATTGCCAAAATCATTCTGCCCGCGGCCTTAATCCAAATATAGAACTGCAGCAGCTAAGTGACCCTAATATGCTGGGGGGCGAACCATAAAAAAACCTGGCAGCCAATTAGGTGGACACGAAAGTGAAAAGTTTGCGCATAAACCGGGAGCGTGAAACTAAAGACAGCAGCAGGCGCCCCCGAACAATTTACAAGCGGAAAAACGACAATCAATGCGGGTCAATATTTGTCAGGGGCAAACAGGCGGTGAGCGACGAGCGCATAAAAAAAGGGCACAAAATCACACAGCTAAAAGGCCAAGAAAAACAAAAAGGCAACGTCAATGCCAACTGAAAAAGGCGACATACAGGTGCAGACCGACAAAAAACAAAACACCGAATGTAAAAATACACACTCAAAAAAAAAAAAAAAAGATAGAGAGAGTGAGTGAGTGCAAGAGGTACTCCCACACACATACACACACACAGCTATATACAATTATCACATCGGCAACTGCTGTAGCCTTTGATGATGAGCTTCCTGCACATCAAAAGCCAAAAATAGAGCAGCCCGAAAAAGGCAAACCAGTCGCATTTGGCACGTCACACCGACCAGCGCAGCAACAAGAAAAAAGAGAGGGGAGCAGAGAAAAAAAGGATCGAAATGAGTAAAACGTAACGAACAAACAATCAACGTGCGCTGCTGTCAGTCACACACCCACACACACACGCACCCACACACATGTATATTTCGGATATGTCTCTCTCTCTCTCTCTCTCTCTCTGTGTGTTTGATAAAATCTGTGGCCTCTGGTAGACAGCGGCTGCCGTTGAGCAGCCACAAAATCCACACAGTTACCCTCACACACACACACAGACACACACACATGCATAAGGGCCAAAGCAAACACACCTTGACTTCTGGTCAGATATTCTGATTTGTTTGAGTTTCTACTTTTGCAGCTTAACAAATTAAGCGCTCAATCGGCAGGTTACCAACACAAATCAACAACAACAACAACAACAACACGGCACGCCCACATACAGAAAAAGAAGATGAAAATGCCAAGAAATTCGGACCAAATGATTAGCAGGCTTATATATAGTACTTCAACGAGTCCATGTTCGATTTGAAACTGCCAGCAAAAGAACTCAATTTCTGGCATTTTGTCTCAAAAATAACATAAAATGGGAAGCGAATGATGGGTGGAGAGTGCTCGACTGGAGGATATGCTGTAGAGGCAGCTATTATGAGAATTTTAAACATGGTTGCGCGGGGAGTGAAGGGAGTGGAGATTGTCCATCTATCAAGATATATAAATATATGTATATATAGACTATGACTCATCAGCATAACGTTCACGACTTAAGTTAAAGCTGAATATTTTCTATATTAGTTGAGCTATAATTTTATATTTTTTCTTGTATTGGATTCTGATCTATCCTTTTTAAAATAAAATAAAGATTGGATTTTTTGTTCATATAAAAATTTTTTTAAATACAATTTTAAATAGGCTTAGCTTATTTATATATTCTCTCTATATTATTTTTATTATTTTTTCTATATTTATTTTTAATTATTTTTTATAAATATAGTATTTATTTATTTCTATCACTTTTCCACATTTATATACCTATTTACTCAATTATTTTAATAACTTTATTCCACTCACTTTGGCACATTTACTATAATTTCAGCTGGGCACACCCGGCGTATGCTTGTTATAGCGTGCTCACAGCTTATTTGCCCACTTTCATATGTGCATGACCATTGCATTGCGTACTTGCCATTAGTATTATTTGTTGTAGTTGTCGTTGTTGTTGTTGTTGTTGCTGTTGCTGTTGCAGTACGCATTGCCTATGTCCTGTTTATAGTCCTTGGCCAGCGTTGGCAGTGCCGTTCTAGCAACTCAAACTTCACCCGTGTCACCTGTGCGCGCTGACATTTTTGTTTGCTCTCTGCTGTACACGCAGTCAACAAATATGTTGTTTGTTCTCTATGTGTGTGTGTGTGTAAAGGACTTTTGGGTAGCTGAAGCCGGCGTTGAGTCCCAGGGTCGACTCGTTAGTGCCAGCGTCTATATGAAAAGCAACTTTTGATGAATTTATTCGCTAAACATGTTTATTATTTGCTGGTAAATCACACAGCAATTTGCCAATTTTAAGAGTTCCATTGTGTGTAGGTCTGCCTGTGTGTGTGTGTGTGTATTTAACGGCATTTGAGTGTGTCGCTTTGTGCGCTGTGTTGATTAATGGCCGCACACAAACTAACAAACAATTCAGCCAGCAGTCTGTGGAAAGTAACTTTCGGTGGCTTAAATGGGTCCACCCTAAACCCCGAACATGCGAACAGAACGCATTGAGGTTTAGAATTATGAGTTAAATGCGAGCGAAACTTTCGCCTTTTTTATTTTATTTTATTTATTTTTTTTTTGTTAACTTTTAACTTTTTTATGAATTTGAAATTGTTTGTTTCAAAACATTTCCGAAAAATAAAATAAAATAAATTCCAGACTAATATATAGATCTACTCTATCTCTCCTTTATGTAGCAATCATCATGCATACACTCTAACAAATTTGTATCACTCAACTCAGCTCAGCTCTGCTCGGTTTCAGAAAACTTCAAATCAATTTATTATATTGAATCTCGCTCATCCTTGCCGTTGCTTTAGTGGAATTTGGCTGGAAGCGTTGTTAATATTTTGAGCGCTGTAATTAATTTAAAGCCTTGTAATTAATAATCAACAACAGCGTGTTGTGGCTGGTTTACCAAAGCAACAACAACAACAACAATAATAACAACAACAAAGTTCTTTGGCAACACCAGCGGCAACAGATAAGCGGCATAATTAACACTGCGGCCAGCTTGGCCATTTGAGGAGCTTTAGGGGGGCTTTCGCCTGCGCCGGTTAACGGATTGAATACTAAATTGTTAGCATTTAAGTAGATGCTGTTTATCACGTTGTTCAATTATATATAACTATATAAGTCGGATTTTCGGTTTTAGGCGGACTGAATTTAGCTGATTGGTTTTGGCATGGATAACTGTGGATGCTTTTGTTGCATATGAGAGCTGCGCTTGAGTGAGTTGACTAAGGAAGCGCTGGGGTGTGAGCATCCAAGCCTATATGTGGCTGCAAGTTTCTTATATCAGATTCTGAAACAAAGATTTAGGCTTTAGGCTTGATGAGCTGAGAGCTAAGACTGACTAAACTCCGACTTACCAGCAGAATGAATAAGTTATGAGTCCTATGAGGTAGACTGGCAGAAAGATATCTCAGCAAAGCTCTCTTTCTGTAGACTGCAAAAGCCTATACATATTGTATATCATAGAAATTATTATTAATTATCATAGAGATAGTTAGAGATAGATAATATATCATATCCATTAGCCTTCAGCTGAACCCTTTAATATTAACTTGAAGCGTATTTGAATATAAGTACTTGATATAGTTCAAAGATATGAACAGACCTGAATAGGCTTCATGCTTCGCTGCTCAGTTCACAAGGGACACTTCCCTTAGCATAACTTGAAGTTATATTTAGCTTGGAGTCGATTAAATTAGTTGTTCATTGCCGTAGCTGCATTGGAAGTTCATTGTGTCGCCGATACAGCAATTGCCACTTGTTTTGTTTGACGATTTCAATCAGACACATCATCAATCAAAGCGCCGCACGCAGCCCCGAGCAGCGAGGGCGGTTGACAGTGCCCCCTTGTAGTATCGGCGGCAAATCGTGACATTGCAATTTGGCTCTGAGGCGTGCTATACAGCTGTATATATATATATGTGTATGTATGTATGTGTATGTGTGTGTCCATCCATAATTGGCAATTCATGCAGGAAACAGGCCATTATGCCGCTGTTAACTTATTAGTTGGCATGAAAATCGTGCTTAACGCCTTGCAGTTTGCTTAATTTCTGTATCGGCGATGAGCATCGCCGTTGCTGCGTCATCTTCGACCTTTGAGTGACGGAAGTGTCCAATTTTATGCAATAATAAATTTAATTAGCTGCTACACAGTCCACTTGAAGCGCCAACTACGACAGGCTTTGTCTCACACCTCAGCTCAGCTCGACTCGGCTCGGCTCGGCTCAGCCTGCTCCTTGCCGAAGGGGCTTAAATTATCCCCCTGCCCGTTGAGCAGAAATACACAGACAGCTGAGTGGCAAGGTGTTGGCTGGGCTGATGGTCACAATAAGCTGCCTAATTGCAAATGCAGCTGCCTCGGGCACAACACACACTCACACTCACACTCACACACACACATACACATATATAGATTAAATAGAAGTGTGTGCATGCATTAGCATATGTCTCCATCTCCCACTCCCTCTCTCTCTCTCTCTCTCTCTCCTGCCGTCTGTGTGTTCGCGTTAATTACTCTTGATATCTACGACTAACATAGCTGCGGGGCGGCTACTAAAAATGCTTTCAGTGTATGTGTGCGGCATGGCCAAAAATTTAATGCTCCCATTCCGAGTTTAATCCATTCAAGCATACATATTTATGGTGCCATAAAAGGGCACTGCGGCAGCAACAGCTACTTCATGTGCCACATGCAAATTTGCAACGTTTTTTGCCACATAAAATTACAAGAATTTTATGGTTAATAAAAGAGCTGGGCGAACACACACACACGCATAAGAAATCGCAAGAAATTAACTTCGTAAGCAATGCGCTGGCATGTGCCAGATCGGCTAACTGCACTGAGAGAAATATTTACAATTAATACTTTTATTTTCAAATAAAATCGGCTGAAATTCGCTTTAAGTAATTTGTAATTTGTATGCCATAATAAATTTGATTATATTTTATATTTAAATAGTAGAATTTTTTAAATTATTTATTTTTACTATTTAAAAATATAAAAATTAATATTTTTTAAATTTTATATTTTTATATTTTATTAATTAAATTATTACACTATTTTTTTAGCTCTTTCAATTTTATATTTTATTTTTGTTTATTGAACTAGAAATCAGAATCAATTATTATTGAGCTCTAAATATTTTATTTAAATACTATAATTATTATTTATTGATTTTATCATTTAAAAAATAAAATAAATAAAATAAAATATGTAAATATAATAATATTTTTATTTAATATATAAAATTTAGTTTATCTTTATTTATTGCTGTTAAATATTATTAATATTATAATTTAGTTTTTAAGTTAATTCATTATTTAATTTAAATTATTAATTATTAATTAATAACAAAAATTGAATATAAATAAAATATAAATAGTTTTCAATCTGCATAAGTCCTAAAATGTTTATCCCGGCTTTTCTCTGAGTTCAATTGAATTGTTAATTACTTTTCAATTGCTTTTCCGCTAGTTTCTGTCAGTGTAGGCAGCAGTTATTGGCTTTGGCACCTCGTGCCGTTCGCTGTTGCCAATTTCGTGCTGGCTGCAGTTCAAACACAATAAAAATTATGCGTGCCATAAATCCAGCTGATGAGATTCGCTTCGCCCAAGCAAATGTCGTTATCGCGTCAAACTTGAGCAGCAGCAGCAGGAGGAGGAGGAGGAGGAGCGTGTGGCGGGTATCTGTATAGCTGGTATGGCTGGCTGTAAAGTGCGGCTATGCGATAATAATTTTCGCCTAATAATGATGCGCGTTATGGCTTCACGCGTTTCGGTTGCCATAACTTTGCATGTCTTCCATGGGGCCGACAGTCGGCGGCAAGCCAAACAAATGACGCCATCCAGCAGAGCAGCAAAAACTCAATCATAATCTGTTGCCCTGACAGGAATATACGCTGATATAGCCAGATATGTAGATTGAATCGGCGCTGTCTCTCTGGCTGACTGCCTGGCTGCTTGTCGCTATGACAACTTTCTGGGTATTGCCATCCTCATTGTCATCGCCAGCGCCATTGCCAGCTCGTTGCAATAACTTCTCGTTTGAGTCGCAAGGCGGGCGACGCCTTTGCTCTTATTGTGCAGCTGGTAATCAGTGGCAGTGGCAATGGCATCGTAAACAGCAGCCGGAAGAAGATAAGACACTTGCCGCACTGGCTTAACATGCCTCTTAATGTACTTCCTGCCCACACCCACTCACACTCACTCCCTGTCACACCCTGTGTAGATTAGAAAAATATAACCTTTTTATATGCAATCATTTTGCACAATGTTGCATTGTGCGAAGTGCTCGACTAAGCATGGCAAAATTAGGCTCTCGATGGGTGACTATGAATAATTTATGGCATCGGCCCGGGAAACTGCACATGAACGGAAGCTCAAAACCTCTGCATAATTGGCTATAAATGTCTGGCAATTTCAAGAAGTTAAAATGTACAAGTCTTTTGGCCGCAGCCGCACGGCACTTTGTGCATTTCCGGCAACTGCATCCACAGCATGTTGACAAGAAATTGCATAATTATGGCTTGCCGGACAAGCGGTCAGATCAACTCGACCGCAAGTGCTGTCTTTACACGACGCCAGCAGCAACAGCAGCAGCAGCAGCAGCATCGGCAGCGCCAGCGGCAGCAACAACAAAGTTGCAGCAGGATATGCTTTGGGCTTCGGTCAGTTGATGGCATGGAGACAGCCACTGGCCGCAAATGTGGAAGCAGGTTGCAACACAAGCAACAACAAAAAAAAAAAAGAGGGAGAAGAAGGAGATGAACTAAACCACTTCTCCACCGACTCTCACTCCCTCTCCGTCCACTGACCACTGCCAGCTTGTGCATATGCATGTGCTAAAGGAAGTTTAAGCAGCAGCCATAGCTGGCGGTCGGCAAAAGGCGAGGGGACAGAACAATTGAATTGCATAACATGAATAGAAATGAATTGGCAGCCGGCCATGCCGTAGCTGGTCAGAGCTGGCGCTGGCAAACATATCCTGCGGCTTACCTAGCGCGCCCAGGGCCAAAGGGGCCAAAAAAGTTAACTGCCTTTCTATTTGCATATGCGTTGGCCATGCGTTGTCCTCTCGGTCGTCTAATGCGAGACATTGCTGCTCTTTGTGGCTGGCAGTATTTGCATATAGATTCGCCCTCCGATTGCCTGTTAATAATAAAATAATAATTTAATCATTTATGGAAGTGCATTTAATATTGATCTGTTGCAGCTTTAAGACCGGCCCAGGCGCAGCCAAGAGCATTTTTACACTCGATTAACTGTGTGTTTAGACGTGATTATACACAGAAAGAGAGAGAGAGGGAGAGAGGGGGAGGCAGAGGGTGCACACGTGTCTGCATATGAGTATTGTTTAGGTACTTAGATTATCGCTGCTGTTGCACGTGCCATAGCAAACACTTTTCGAGTAAAGCGCTCAAATAGCTGAGCAAATTACACTGAACGTTGGCTGGCTATTGGATTTTCATTAAATTGCTGCTGGCATATGTATGCGAGTGTATGTGTGTGTGTGGTATACAAAAAAGTATTGCCTACATTGTGGCGCCGGCGAAATGGAAAGTTAAGCACTTGAAACGACTTAAAGTGCAGCCAGGCAGTCGCTTCGCTCTGCTCAGCTCAGGTCCTTGCCTTCCCTTGGCTTACGTACGCTTTCCACCCCTTTACGCGCTCGCACAGCCCACCCCACGCCACCCGACAATAAGACGCAATGCCTTTTGTTCTTTTTTTGCACAGTTGCACACAATAATGAAAATGTTGTTGTTTGTGAAATTCCAACAGCCGTTGCCAGCACACTTGAGCGCGCTCACCCACACATACAGAGAGAGGGAGAGTCGAAACTTGGCTATCACACAGGCACACATACATATTCTTACACATACATGGCATTACTTCCGTCTCAGCGGTAATAATTTTAAAATCAATACAATTCAATAAAGTTTTATTACTGACGCTGCCTGGGGAACGCGCTGACTGTGGCTGCAGCTTCAGCTTCAGCTTCAGGTTTAGCAAATCGTTTGGGGAATCTCTGGCTGGGCGCATCGCTTGACTTTAAGCGACGACAGCTTGTCGGATTACCAGCTTTTACCTAATGCTCGTATTAGCCATAAACTTTGCTCTTTGTCGCGCTCGCTCGCGCGCCACCTCAAATTGCTGGCAATTAGAATATGCACGTTTCCAAACGCAAATTGCGGCAGCGCAGCCAGCGCAACTTATGCCAACGCCCATTTGTATGCAAATGCCGGCACGACGGCTAGTGTCTGTTGCCATTCGCCTTGCTTCAGTTCCAGCTGCTGATGAATCAAAGTCATAACGTGGCCAGGGAACAGTCGCCATTGCCATCGCCAGCGCCAGCGCCTTCCCGTTCGCGTTACGCATCGTTATGCACAGCGGCAGATGACTGTTATTAAAATCAGTTGTTCGTCAGCAGCATCCCAGCTAGCTAGACAGTGTATGGTGGGTCCCTTGCTCGGGCGCCAGCTGTGCCAGCTCATAGTCGCGCTGGGCTGGGCTGGGGTCGGCGCATTCATTTAATGTCTTAATTTTGCACTCATCCAAGTGAAAAATTAAAATGGTTTCTGTTGTTCGGGCTTTTGGGCAGCGTCCGTCGCTCGCTTATTAACTGCAGCAGGTGAAATGAAGTCGATGCTGGCATAATTCTAATGCCGCTGCCACCGCCGCCTGTTTAAATATTAATAATAAACTCAGGGGGGCCCCGGATGGTGCTCCAGCCACAAATTGTTAAATTGAAGCTAATAAAATTTGGTGTATCCTAGCGTGCCGCCCACCCATTTTATGGCCCACAAATTTCATGGCGATTAAATTTGATGGCAGCGCATGCATCTCACGCCCATCTCAATCGCCATAGCTGGCCGGCACGCCTCCATTGCGTAATTGTGGCCAAACACTTTGAGGCCCTGCTGTGGCTGAGAGCACAAACAATAGAGCGCCTTTTATGCTTGCCAAAATGTAATGTACACAGAGAGCGCCAACGAAAGCAAAAAATGCTGAGAAAAACAGCTAAAAACAAGCTGAAGCTCTAGAGTCCGGAGCGTGGAGTGTGGAGTACTCGTCAAGCAAATACCCTCAAGGTGAAATTTGTGAGAATTACGAGCTATCAAAGTCTGTTTTCCTTTTTAAATACCATTGCTCAGTAGATGGATATGGATATAACTATGATATAGCTGAGAATGAAGAGAAACATTGTGAGCAAGCTCAGTTACTCTCAGGCTTATGCAGCTGCAGTTTGTTGTATAAAATTACACTGGTTGGATGTGGGAAGCTTGAAGTGTTTCATCTAATCTGATATTTAATAAATAAAAATAATATAAATAACTAAATTAATTAGGTAAATATAAATCAAATAAATAACGAAATAAATTTTATAAGTAAAATAAATATTTAAATAAACTAAATAATAAAAAATAAATGAAATAATTATTAGATAATTATAAATAAAAATAATAAACAATAATTTAATATATATTTAATTTAATATTTTTATATAATATATATTAATATAAAATTAAATAAATATATAATTTAAATATTTATATAAATTTAAATATATATGTTTATTAAGCTAAAATTAATTTTCTTTAAAATAATATAAGTATAGAATAGTAAACAAAAATATAAAATAAAAAATATATGTAAATGTAAATAATATAAAATTAAATAAAAATAAAATATATCAAATAAGTTAAAGTATATATATTTATAAAAATTTAAAATAAATACAAATATAGAATAATTATATCCACCTTCTCTCTCATAGAACTCTCACCTACTCAAATCCACTTAAGGCGATTCGAGAGCAATGCATACAACTCTGGGCGCTTTTTTAAGGCCACTAGGGTATAAGCAGCTAAAAAGTGAGAAAAAACTGTGCAAACTCTGGCAAAATTAAAGCGCCAAAACGCGTAAAATGCAAATGTGCGCGTCTTGTTAAGGGTTGGGCTCTGCCTTCAGCCGGGGGATGAGGGCAGTGCAGGGGGTTGCGCGTCGGGTTTGTGCAAATTATGGTTTAACACCTCATTGAACTCTATGGCAGAGCAGCGGAGCGGAGCGGAGCGGCGAAAGCTGCGAAAATTTGAATTTGAATATGAATTTCGAGAATTTCATATTCAAATGAGTTTTCAAAGACTTTGGCCGGCCGGCCGCCCGCTCGCCCGCTCGGGAATATAGTTAATTATATATGTATATAGACAAATCTAAATTATGGCTTATTGTTCCTTTTTATCTTGGCAAATTGGCCGCATAAAACGCCAATTAAATTGCACTTCAAAGGCAACGGCGACGCCTTGACACATTCAATTCGCCAGAATTCGCGCCGATCGCCTGCGAGCAAACAGTTTTGCATTTAATTGTTTATGCCAAAGCGGCTGGCTGCATAGTGCATATGGAAAACCTAATTACAACTAATTGCTATTTGCACAGCTGACAACCTTTGACCTAATGCAAACAAAAACAACTATATGTGGGTGTGTGTAGGCATTTGTTGTGCGGTCGCTGGTCAACAAGCCAATTCAAACCTTGAACGCTGCCCAGCAGCAGCAGCGGCAGCAGGAGCCTGGCAAATAAACAAAACGCTTTGATTAGAAAATTTCATTACACGAAATCGAACGCTTGCCAATTGTACACAGAATGAGAGAGAGAGAGAGAGAGGGTGAGGGGGAGAGAGACACACGCATGCACACAAATGCAAATACAATCAGTGCCAGTGCAAACAAATAAATGCACAAAGGGCACTCCCATTGCCTGCCTGCCCAATGCGTCAGTTCATTAAAATGGCTCTGCTTTAGGAGCTGCGCCACGGCCCACCGCCCACTGCCCACTGCCCACTGCACGTGCCTCTGCTGCAGCTACAGCTCCTCAATCTGTGCCTAAAAACGCAATTTAATAACGGCTGCAAATGAGCATATGCAACATGCTGCCCTTGTGTGTGTGTGTGTGTGTTTGTGTCAAATTTTATGGCCCAAAGGCGCATTTGAAATGAAATCGACAGGCTCAGTGTGAGGCCGCCGCTAAAGGCCCCGCCCTCTGTCCAGCGCCCGCCTCTTGCCGCCGCTGCACAATTTGAAATGGCTCTAATGCTCAATGTTGCACTATTTGCCCATAGACGGCCAACTCAATTTATTAACGCATACACCACACACACACACAGGCAAGCCCATGGGGAAACATGGACTGGCTGAGGCAGATGCAGACATTGTTGGGGCAGGCAGCTTGTTGCAAATGCTTGCCAGCTAAATTATTACAAATGCATTTGTGCAACAACTTTGGCAGTTGGCAAAAACCGTTGCATGGGTCAGTTGCAACACACGCACAGACTCTGTCTATGTCTCTCTCTCACACACACTCTGATCGTTGCGCATTTGTGTTTAAGTGGCGTTGCCTCCTCGTCGCCCCCTCGAGTGGAGCACAAAGTGATGGAATGCAATCGCATCCATCTGCCGAAAAAGCCAGCTGCAGATCTAGTTTATCATGCAACTGGGATGCGTTGCATGCAACAAACCCATGTCAATAACGAGCTGCCACACACAAAGCCTGATTCATAGGTCCCAGCAACTGCCCAAGTTTATTAAATATTTATTAGAGTCTATCAGAGGCAAAATATTGATTATTGCTTTTAACTAAGCTACAAGAACTTCGAACTAGACTTGGAGTAAGATATTTTTATACTTGAGAATATAATATAATATTTAATATAATTTAAATATATTTTGTGAACTAAAACCGAACTGAATTCGACTAGAAAGGTGCGAAAGTAGCTAAACTAATTTCAATATTTAAAAATAATACAAAAAATACATGGAAATTTTATATAAAAATTAAAATTGAATATTTATTATTAATAAATTTACAAAAATAAAATTTAATAAATATTTAAATTATTTTAAGTCTAATAAAATATTTATGGAATACAAAATCAAAATAATAAATAAATAAAATATATTTAAAACATATATAAATAAATACAAATTAATAACTAATAGTAATAATAACAATAAATATTAAAAAACATATAAAAATACATATGAAAAAGAAATAATATATTTAGTTTGTAGACTTCATTTTCTGACTCTGCTTTTGCATGTGATGATTGATGGGCTTGCACACTCCACAGTCTGTCATCACAATACTCCCGCCCCCGTTGATAACTTTCAGCTCCCATCAATTGCAATTAATAATTTGTCATTATGCACTTGGCCGTGCGCAATATTTGTAGTCAATGCATTCGTCAATATTTAACACATTTAATTTGCAATTCTCATTAGCCTTTCTTAATGAAATTACTGAAAAATACATCAACAGAACTTTGATGCGTTGCGTTTAAAAGCGCAACCGTTCGTCCGCCCGTTCGACCAATTTCAGCGTTTAAAAATGCGGTATATCAATATCATCGACTATGTAATTTACGCTTAATTTGTAGCCATTACCACAAAAATGCATTAAGTGTGTGCGTGTGTGTGTGTGTGTGTGTGTGAGTGGGTGTGTCTGTGCGTGTGTGTGTTTGCCTTTAAATGTGCTGCAATTATTTGCAATGCAATTTTAATTGAGTGCTGAAATATTTGCGGACAATTCGCGTTGCAATCAAATATATAACGAGCATCAATTATATATTTATTGAAACTCAGCGCGAGGCTCATCAAGCCATTTACAGCTAATAACTATAGCTGTATATATATATATATATAGTTATTTATATTTATGATTCATCACGGCAAACTGTTAATAAATTATATGTTTGTTGCCATTGATTATAATTTTATAGCGCCAATTGAAACTAAATATATTTGGAAATAGTTTAAAATTGAGTAAAAAATATATAAAAATTGTAAAAAAATTATATTTATGTGGTTAGTTGCTGGCAACAGTTTTTCGTTGCTTACTTCGCTCTGGTCTTAAAGATTCTGCTGCTGTTTTTGTGCTGAGTTTAGCTCTAATGAGCTGCTCTTGCTGTTGATCTTGAGTGTGTTGTGTGCTTGCTTGTTAGCCGTTTTTGTTTTGGCCCTAACAACTGGCCACATGTCGACATGGCCAGAAGAAGCTTTTGCTGTTGCTCAACTATTTTGCATTCGAGGCACTCGCCACAGCAGCAGCAGCAGCAGCAGCAGATAACACCCCCATTTCAGCACTTTGAAAAAGTTTAAATATAAATTAAAAACTTTTCTCATTTTTTTTCTACTTTTTTTTTGCTGCTGCTGCTGTTGTTGTTGTTGTTTTATTTGGTATGTATTTTATGTGAATGCAAAGTAAAAAGTTTGATGTTGTTGCTGTTGGCGAGTGTTGCTGGCTATCAGCATTAGCACATTTTAATCTTTGGCCGTAATCCTTTACCAATTTCCGTTTCAGTTGCTTTAGCGAATCGCGCGGCCTAGCAACGACAGCTAAAATTTATGCAATGGCCGAAATCTGCAATACATTATTGCCGCTGTCAGATGAAGTTGTCCCTTTTACAAAATTAATTGCATCCTTTTTGGCCCCCAAAATTACTGGCCAAGAGCCGAAAGCCGAGCGCTACAACTTGTGGTTCCAGCTGGCAGCAGGCGGCGACCCGACGACAACATTGTTGTAATATTTTTGTTAGTAAAATGTGGTCAAACTTTGGCTGCCATAAAGGCGCAAACAACAAGCAGAGAGAGAGAGAGAGAGGGAGATAGAGAGTGTATATGTGTGTGTGGGGCAGGCAAGCCGCAAACATTTGACCGTAATGCAAACGCATTTGCTGCATAGAGAGCTCTTTGGGGCTTGTGAACAAATTGCGGCCCACTCGGAGCAACCGAAAAATGCAGTTGCTGATCATTTGCTTGCTTTGCATTAAGACAAACTTGAGCAGGAGTAGGAGGAGGAGGAGGTGCTGGGGGAGGACTAGGGGCAGCAGCACATTAGTACAACATGAAAGGCATTGCATTTTGCTTGCGGCTAGCCTGAGGCAACTAGCCAGAGTCCACCTAGTGCCCAGTTCAGGCTAAAATCACCAGAATATCTTTTCACTTTGAGCCAGCTGCGTGTGTGTGTGTGTGTGTGTGTGTGTGTTTGCGGCACTAAATGTAATCTTTGACTGTGGCCATATATCTCTTTGCAGCGGCTTAGCTGCCCAGGCACAAGAATGCGGTTTACAAAAAGGAAATTAAGTTCAATAAAAGAGTATTTGAAATTTATTGGGGTTGGCAGCAGCCAAGAGACTTTTCGCTTTAAGCTTTAAGCGTCAAGCGGGCGAGTAAAGTTTCTACTTAGACTGTGAAAAGGCATAATTTTGACAAGTTCTCAATGTGCCAGTTTTCGGGCCACTTGAACACAGCTGCAAGGCAGGCTGGCCCGGCTCTGGTTCTGGCTCTGGCTGTGGAGCTGCTGTGCAACCGGAGCATAATTGCATTTCGTGGACAATTAATTTCTTTTCTATTGCCCATTTCGTCGTAATTTAATTGCAAATTACTTCCTTTTGTGTTTGTGTCCGCTGCTCGCTGCTCGCCGCTCGCTGGCAATTGTAGCTTCATTTGCCTTTCGCTCATGCCCCAACGATTCGGTGGCCCAGTTCGTGCCTAGGCCGAGCCAACCAGCACGCAGCTCGCGTTTTACTTTTTCTCTTCCTCTTTTTTTTTGTGCATTTGAAATTAGCAAAAATGTAAAACCAAATTGCAAAAGTTTTGCAACCAAAGCAACAGCAACAACATCAATTGGACGCGCTATAAATTTAGTTAAATATCAAAGTTGTTCATAGTTTTATTTGACACTGCAGCAGCGGCAGCTGTTGTGGGAGTTTGTGATATTGATAGTGAAGTATTGGGCAGAATTTTGATATTTTAATATCACACAGTTCCACAAGATCTCAGATAAATGTAGCCAGTTAGTTATGTAGGTACATGAATCATATTAAGTCAATCAAATATCTCTAAAGTTATAAAACTAGGCTGGTTTCTGCTGTGACTTCAGCTGCTATAAAGTTTATGGAAAAGTAAGCTATAATTTATATTTAGTATAAACTTACTAGCAAGAGCTGCTAATGACTAGATGAGTAGACGACATGGAGCTGAAAATAAATTAAAATAAAATATATATATTCTATATATATATTTTTAAATAATATATGTATAGGCACAGAGAAGTTAGTAAGATGAAGAAAACATCATCTTAGTTCATATGGGCGACTCTAAATAATATATTAAACATCTAATAAAGTAACTAACTCCAGCCTTTGTCTAACATCTTCTTCGTATAGTAAATAAACTCAGTTGATATGTCTCCGGCAATATGTTAAGAGCTTCAACTACTGCTCAATCCACATACAAAATGAGCCAACTCATGCAACATTTTGTTGCATTTCAAACAGTCTCTCTCTCTCTCTTTCTCTCTCTTTAGTCCTCGTTGACTTGCACAAGCTTCGGAAATGCTGTCTGCAATTTCTATAAGACTCTCATTTGTTTAACTGGCGTATCAAATATTTAAATGGGTTGTTCCACGTTTTAAAATGCGCTCAGTATTTAGTTATTGTTCTTCCACTGGAGCTCTCGTCGAGCTGGGCGAAGTGAAAACAATCTCCAGCCACTTGAGCTGCACATAAAATTTCATTTGACATTTTTGCATAATTGAAGCAAAGTGCAGACTGCGAGTAGCTAAAAGAAAGTTGCGCGGCAGCCTGGCCAGCGACACGAATCCAACAAAGGCGACAAGTTTGCGCTGAGCAAATGAAAGCACGACCCGCTCTAGCTGGGGTGGGTCGAGCGGGTCGAGTGGCTCGGCTGGGTGGCGTTGGCTGCTTGCTTTGCCAACAAAGTAGAAAATCCGAAAGAAAAACACCAAATTTTGCGCTTACGCTTTCAAGTCGATCGCAAGAGCTCGAGAGCTGCGCTCATATTGGTAGCCGTTCGGCTTTGATTGGGCTGCCCAGGACAACCTGTTCGGGGATGGGGACAGGAATCAGCAGTGGCAATTGTTTGGCTGCGCTTTTGGCATTGCAATTCATTTGGAATTTATGCAAAGCAGGTTGCGAAATGGCATAAAAACACTGGCACACATAATCCGTGCTGAAAATTCGTGATTTGGATTTACATTCTCTGTTTTCGCTAGATAATTATCTTAATTGCAATTTCGTGCAGCAGCACAGGTAATTTGCAATTAGATGCGAAGCTGCCAGCCAGCTGGACTGGACTGGACTCGACTCGACTCGACTCGACTGGACCAATTAATTCATTTCGCAAGTATTTAGCTGCATAATTTGGCTTTAGCTGCTGTTCAGCCGGCTCGTATTTGGCCGCAATATAAATTAAATGGCAATTAATTAGCCAAAGTTGGTAGCATTAATAAATGCAGGCACATTCATTACACCTGCATTAATAGCCAAAACTTTTGGCTCAATATTATTCAAGGTGTATCTGAAGGAGCGGCAGCTTACAACCTGGCGCTGCTGCTGGCTGATGCTGGGGCTGCATCATTTCTCAAACGCAGGCAAATGAAAGCACTTAATCTTGTGCTTGAACTTTGCAACGGAAACACCAAAACCCAAACACTTTTGTAATTTTAATCAATTCATCTTAATTTCGTTTGAAGTGCACATTAACCTAATGGCCAGACCGAAGAGGTAGCTCGACCCTGTCTCTGTCCAAGTCTCTGTCCAACTACAAACTCCAGTCCGGGCTAACAACTTGCGGCTGACTAACAAGTGCTTTTCCTACCATATTAAAATGTTATCTGCTGCTCTGCAACTACAACTGAAAGAGAGAGAGGGAGAGAGAGAGAGAGAGAGAGAGAGAGAGAGCTAGAGCTTAGCTCTGGGACAGCAGCAAGGGCAAGCAAGGAGCGACGACGACGAAATATAAAAAATAGTCAAGTCCTGCCCTGGCCCTGGCCCTGGCTCTGGCCCTGCTAACAGCCACAGTATGTGGCAACACTTCTCTGTCTGTTGGGTTTTGTGCGTGGGCGGCGTCTTCTCGGAGGCAAAGGTGATGTTTCATTTTCACATTTCTCATTTATCTTGTTTAGCCTGGGCAGGACGCCCGATGCCTTCGGCCGGCCTCAGCTCCCAGCCAAGATGTGCGAATATATTTAACTAAATGTAAGTACCGGACGGGGTGTCCGGACTGTCCGTCCGCCTGTGTATCGGTGCTGTGCGGGCGTGTAAATTTATGGGCGATGCTTTCGCTTATTAATGAGAGCGCGTAAAATAAGCGCCAAAGTACACTCGGATCTCGAGCTGATGCTCAAATATAAATTTGTGGCTGTAACTTGTTCAGCTGCCGTTGCTGATGCGGCTGCGGATGTGGATGTGGATGTCGATGTGAATGTGAATGTGGATGTGGATGCTGATGCGGATGCATTTGCAAGAAATAACAAATCATCTTTTGATTAACTCATGCGTGTCAATTTGACGTAAACCAAATATTTGTTCAGCACACACAGTCACACACAGAGAGAGAGAGAGAGAGAGAAAGAGTGGAGTAAGAAATCCCGATTGCAAGCCAAGGAAATTGCAGTCAACAACTAACAAGGCGAGCATTTGCTACGTATTTGCCATACGTCTGGCTGGAAACGAACTACAAAGATACAAACATATATATAGATATATATATATAGATACGATATGTATGCAAATGCTGCATAAACTAAATTTTCTATGCATTTATATAGACATGCACGTGTACATATCGTATGTCTATATATTTCTGTTGTGCAGCAGCAGGAGAAAAAAATAAAAAACTCACGTATTTTAACGCTTCATTGCAGTAGAAAATGGTAGAAATCTGACAGCTGATGGGTTGCCTAGACGCATACCCTGTAATCAGTTTATGTGGGGCTTAGCTGACTTTTAAATATGTAATATTATTATATTCCTATTTTATATACTCTATAGTTTATTAATTTATCTTGAAACTCCTCTGCCCCACCTGCCTTATTCTTCCACTCAAGCCACCCCTTTCGGCTGAACTAACTTAATATACAGCTCTTCAGCACTGAAAGGAACCTAACTATGCTGCCGCCAGCAATGCAGAAAATGAAAATAAATATGTTTTATTCAACTGCCAAAAGGAAATTTTCTTCTGAGCTGCAGTTTAATGCGAAGAACTATGAAAATGTGAAACTTCAACAAAATCTTAAAAGAGCACAAAAAGAATTTTTTAAATTGTTTATCAATTGATTGTTTGAGCAAAATTAGTGTTAATTAATATGAGAAATAAAATAGGAAGGATTTGCAGTAAAAATATCCTTAAAATTGTTGAGTTTTTGAATTACAATTAACTTTCGGTTGAGTACTGCATCGATAGCTATGAAAGGCTCTACATTGACTATATATCCCGTGGTTTGTAGCCAACTAAACTCTTGCTCTCAGTAAGAAAAAAGACTAAAAAACGAAGAATAAAGTAAACATATGTCTGAAATTTTCTTTAATTTGGCTTAACGAAAACTTTTGGCAGCTCAACAAGAATTTTTTATGAATTTGCTTTGGCCAAAGCATTTAATAATTTATACATTTATTTACACATATATACATATGTATATAGAAGCCATAAATACATAAAAGACTTCCTCGACTTCTGAGTTAAATTAAATTGGAATCAAAATAAATTAACAGAAAAAACTTGGGAAGTTCTAAATTTAGTTTAGGCTTATTTATAAACATTCCCTGCTTCAAATGCAAACAAATAATCCTATAAATATTTATTTGAAGTCTGAATGTTCTGTCATTGCTTCGTGCTTAAACTTGAAAGTTAAATGTTAATCTTAAAGTTCGGTCAGAAATGATGAGCAGCTCGAGTCGCTCAATGTGCGCAGATTGAACGCAACGGAATTTTGAAAAGGTGTCAGGAAATTGGAATAAACTTGGCCAGCGAGTTGATTGGCAGCTGGCCGAGGACGCGCAGTCAGCAGCCAGCAGCTGAGGCTGGCAAATGTACAACAATTGTTTGTCACAGTGATGAAAATCAAATTAAATATGCACTGATTAGATTGTAAAGATAAGAGGCAGAGAGCATAAATGGCATAAGCCAAGGAAACTGGCAAAAGGAAGAGGAAGACGAAGAGGAAAGGAAAGCGGGCAAGCGCGAAGCAGACACGCGACGGAGCTAACGTCAAATCTAAATGAGGTTATAATTAAAAAAGTTTTCTTATTTGCTGCCGCTGAGCCAAGAGCCAAGAGCAGCAGCAGCGGCAGCAGCGACAGCAGCATCCAGCTGCAAATGAAGAAACAAGTAATTCGCCTAATAACGAGCTTATGTAATTAGCTCATAAACAACAACAACAACAACTATAACAACAGCAACACCAACAACAACAAGTAAATAGTACGGCAATTGCAGCCAAATAACAACAACGGCAGCCAGAAAATTCTACAAGTCGAAATGTAATGAAAAAGTTACGGATACGAAAAAGTTCATAAAATTGAAGGTAAAAGCAGCAAAGCTGACGCAGCTGTCAGCGCAAGCTGGCTGCTGACTGCTGCTGTTAGAACTTGTCCAGGTATAGTAACAGGTAGATAGATATGTACATGAGATACATATGTACATATGTATATAGGCATGGATAGGTGGATAAGATACATATATGTGTTATTGAGATACAAAAATAAAAATATATAAAGATATAGATAGATAGATAGATAGAATGTTTGATATACTGTTAGATAGATAGATAGACAGATATATAGATAAACAGATAGATAGATAGATAGATAGATAGATAGATAGATAGAAAGATAGATAGATAGATAGATAGATAGATAGATAGATAGATAGATAGATAGATAGATAGATAGATAGATAGATAGATAGATAGATAGATAGATAGATAGATAGATAGATAGATAGATAGATAGATAGATAGATAGATAGATAGATTGATATATAGATTGATAGATAGACTTATAAATAGATAGATAGATAGATAGGTGGATAGATTGATATATCTCGATATACATTGATACAAAGATACTTAGACAGATAGATAGAAATACAGGTACTTTAGAGAGATACAGAGACACATTATGACATAGATACAAAGAAACACAGATGGAGAAAAAGGTAGATGCATAGCTACAAATATAGAACATCAATAACTATATATGTATTCCTCGATACAGATACATACCTTGCACATATATAGATACACACATGGATGCATCTAGCTATATACAGATACACATTCATGAGCTATATATAGAGCTTTCTTGCAGCTAGTTGGTTTTGCCTTAAAAATGCGAAATTAACCATAAAGATGCAATTGTTGTTAATTAGCCAGCAGGAAGATATATCTATAGAGCGCAGCTAAGGTAGAGGGGGTGAGAGAGAGGGGACGTATAACATTTTTGCAGCACGTTCCTTTTAGCGTTGCACGTTTGCAATTTTAATTACAAAATTGCGCAAATAGTCGTAATTGAGCGTTAGAGTTCACATTAGCAGCCACAAACCTAGCTGGCCGCGATCGAGCGTATCAAATGGACACAAGTCCTTTCCCAGGAGCCGGAGTGACTGGCCATGACTGGCCATGACGTGGCCCTGGCCGTGGTCGTGGTTTAGTGCGTCGGCCGGAGACAGTGCACGGCCAGCAACACTTCCGGTGACATTTCAATTACCTCCACCGCCTCAAAATAAAACAATGCCAATGGCCAGTGGCCAGTGGCCAGTGGCCAGTGCCCGATGGCAGCTGTTGGCTAACAAGTGCAGCACTCGACATCGACCCTCTCCTCCTCTCACACACACACTCGCATGTGTCGGCAGAGCCACGGGTAGTAACAATTTTTTGATTAATGTGTCTGCTGCAAATTACAAAGAGCAGACAATAACCAAATGCACACGCACCAAGGGCAGCTCGAGCTGGAACTGGACCCGGGCCAGGGTATGGCTGTCTATGGACTGCCCGCTGTGCGCGTCCACATGAAATAAACATGGCTACTAATGTAATGTAATCTATATGGCCTCGACTCTTCGGCTCTTATTAACGACTGCAGCTGGACTCACACCTTTCATTATTTATATATTGGCACTGAATTTGCAATTTACTTTATTAATTTCGGTGGCAGAGCGCGAAAACTCCGACTGGACTCGCAGTCGCAGTCGAGAGCTGGTGGTTGGGTGGTGCATTGCAAGTGGCAAAGCCGCAGTCAAAATCATTTTCTAATTAAATTCAGGCCAAAGTTTTGGCAAGCGAATGAAAACAAAAATTTTCTTGGCTTGCCGAAACTTTAAAATTCAATTAAAAATTATGCAATGCCAGCGCGACAGCAGACAGACAGCAAGGAGAGAGAGAAAGAGAGGAGGGGGAGAGAGAGAAAGGCAGATACATGCTCCACTCAGAGGGAAGCACATGAAAAGCCAATAAAAATGAAATACAAGCAGCGCCAAGTAGACACCAAGCTGATGATGACGAATAAAATGAAAATGAGGCGCTGTCGCAACTGCTGCTTTCTCTCTGCTCTTTCTCTCTGCTCTCCCTCTGCTTTCCCTTCTCGCTGTAATTTTGTGCAAAATTTTAGTTAAAATTACTGCTAAAGAAAATTTGCACATAATTTGATTAAAAAGTTACACGCATTTGCAGCTGCAGCAGCAGCAGCAGCGCCAGCAACTTTGTTGCAAAATAAAAATATGAAATGTTGCGAGCGGCGTGTGTTGCCTGCCACAGCCACAGCCACAGCCACACCCACAGCCCAGCCAAGGCAAATCTCAGTTGACTGCAGTTTCCACTAGCTGTTGTTGTTGGGCGTTTTCTTCGACTTCAACTGCGGTTGGCAAAACTTTCAAGCGGCCGCGAGCTGCGCTTTGTGCGCTTGAGATTGTCTGAGTACGCCAAGGTGTCCCGAACTTTGAACAGATCACAAATTGTTTATATACCAGAGACTGAGTGTGGCGAGCATAAAAACAATTATAATAATTCTGCAGTAGGTGGACGGACGATGGAGGAGACGAGGGCTGCCTCTGTTTAGCAATGATGCTGAAATTATAAAGTTGCTAAAACTTTGTGCAGGCTAATCAAATATTTGCAGCCAGGCTGGGGCTGGAAGGCTAGGAGGCGAGCGAGGCAGTCGTGCGGACGATACAGAAAGGACTTAAATCCTTTTAGACACGTGTGTGCAGAGTACCGTTAATATGACAGAAACACCAAGCTCAAGCGTGCGTGCATGTGTGTGTGAGTGTGTGTGAGTGACATGCAAATCTTATTTGTCAGTTGAAAAACACACAAAAATACGGAGCAACAACAACAGCAGCAGGAATGTAAAATACTCTGATACTTTCTCTCTCTCTCCCTCTCTCGCACTCCCTCTCTCTCTTGCAGCGCGGGTCTGAAGTGCGTTTTTTAATTGAAAATTATTATAAAAAGTTGTAAATCCCTCTCATTTTGGCCCCAGCTGAAGGGTACGAGTGTGTGTGTGTGTGGGTGGGTGTGTGTGGGCGGGGCACACTTGACGTGGCTTGGCTTATTAAAGTAAGCTTTGGGGCCAAAAGGTGGCCACATACAACGGATTCATGTTGTTTAATTAAATTAAACCGCTGGCGCCGTGTCTGCCCTTTGTTGTGGAATAAAGGCGTTATTAATATTATTACCATTATCATCGTCATCCTCATCCTCATCCTCATCATCATTATTATTATTATTGTGATCATCATGCGGGCTGTGCCGCCAAAAAGGGTCAAAAAGTTGCAGCATTTCAGGTGCTTTGCATAATGCGACATGTGAAAGTTTTTTGTGAATGTCAATGGGCCTCATTGCCTTTGTCTTCATTACGCGAGAGAGCCATAAACAGGGAAATGGGAAATGTGAAATTTTAAATGGAAATGCGGCTTAAAGTAAGTGTGGCCAATGCTCGTAAGGCGCTGCCAAGGGATGCGCACAACTGTCGCTGTTCACAGACGAGCACAGAGCAGCGCAGAGCTGCACCCTCTTCAGCTAGGCCACAGACAGTTCCATCGAATGACCCTGAAAATACAAATATATATATATGTGTATATATATATATAATATATATGTGTATATATCTTTGCCTGATTCAATTGGTTTCAGGGGTTAAGCTAAAGGTTTCTACATTTGTTTGTTTGCTTGTGTGCTTTGATTTATTTCATTTGAAAATGATGCAGTTTGTTGCCATCAACCATCAACCACTTGGGGCAACTTAACAGCGTGTAATGGGGGCGAGAGCCCCTAACTCCAGTTGGTGGTGGTTGTCGCTCGTGTGTTGGCTTGCAGCTATTTTTATATCATTTTTGTCTCGCTCCAATTTGTATTTACTTTACACAACTTCTATGCCATATTTACTTATCGCGTACTTAAAGCCACTTCACAATATTTTTCAATTTTTGCCTAGGTTTTTCGTCTCGAAACTTTCTTTGGCCCCACAACTGGTAAGCCATATAGCAAACGACTTACTAATAACTTGAAAATACCGCACTCGCTGCGATTTTTTTCTTTGACCAAAACTTTTAATTAGCTTGACATTGTAACTAGACGAAAACGAACAAGAAGACGGAGATGGAGACGACGACGAAGAAGAAAAAATGGCCAGGAGCTTTGAAAGCGTGTAATTTTTAATTAATGTCATGCAAAAGTTTTCTCCGAGTGTCTTAAGGAGAATGTTTTGTTTTAGAAACTTGACTTAAAAGCAACTTTGGCCGAGTACTTATTGAAAAGAACGAGAATCTGACTTGCAAAGTTGACAGGCTTAAAATCTGAGCAAAAAGCCCACAGCACACGCCGCGCCCACACCATAATCGTTGCTGCTGCTGCTGCATTAAAATCACATTATTATTTCATTTTTTTTTCATTTTTATATTCAATTTGTACTAGAAATGTGCAACATCTGAGCGGAACGTAACGCAAGCGACAACAATTTGCAATTTTCACACGTTCATAAATTACGCTCATCAAATTGCAAATTGCAAATTGCAAATTGCGAATTTAAATTTAATTAGTTATTTATGCAATTTGATATTTTTCATACACAGTGAAAATGTTTTTATTTGTTTTCTTTTGTGCAAATTGCATGTAAATTTCATGACGATTTGCCATGCAGTTGACTTGTCATTTTGTTAGACGACTTTTTTCTCCACCTGCCTCTGTGCATACCCTGTGCAAATCAGCTAACAACAATGAAAGCTGATGACGATCAAAAGTGCCAATTAGCAATTGTTTTCAACAATCATAAAAGGAATTAAGCATCGTAGATAATTATTAATTTTAAAATCGACTTTTTAATATATTTTTATGGGTTTTTTCTTTGTTTTAAATGGATGAAGTGAGGAGATGAGAGAGTTTTTTTCATAGATTTGGCATAGCTTAGTTTAAGACTTGCTCACATGGACTCAACAGATTTATAACTGAGCATATGTTGGGTTACTAGAATTACTAGCCTAGATAAATGCCTTAGAGAGAACATTTTACAATGCAATTTAATTAGCATTTAAACATGCAGCAGATAGCAAACATTTAGCTTAAGTAAACATTAAGTCTTGATATTTATTTATTATTTTAAATAAATTAAGATTCTTCAGCATTAGTATTGGGTTCTAAGTCTAATTACAATACATTTTATAAAAAAGAATATTTATAATAAAATATTATAAAAATATCACAATAAATAAATAAAAAATAAATTAATATATATAAATAAATAAATTTATATAAGTAAATAAATATAAATAAATATATATTAAACTTTCACAGAACTATATCTATTATTATATTTTATTATTTATATATTTTTATTATTTAAATTAAATTTTAAAATTTTCTTATTTATTTTCTACATTTATTTCAATTAAATTTTTAAACATTTTTCCTCCGTATTTCCTAAGCTAAAATAGGGTATCAACGTGCTTAGATCTCTCGCTCGGCTAGCACATTTTTTTGCTTTTAATCGTATGAATATTCAAAAGCTATTCAATGCAGTTATGCATATTAAATTTAGCTTTTTGTTTGGCATACATAAAAATTGCATATTGTGGCCGGCGCGCGGACACGAAGACGGACACGGACTGTGTGTGTCACAGTGAAATGTTTGCTAATAATCATTTTTAATGCTTTCACTCGCATTAGCTGGCCATAAAAACTGGAGCAGCTATAAATAGTTGTCCAAGTAACAAAAAAAGCAAAAAAAAAGGAGAGCTAAATAAACAAATTGCACTTAACAATATTTATATTTTAATCCGAATTTATCATTTTGTATTCAAGTTTTTTCCGCTTCATGCTCGCTTACTCTTCTAGCTCACTCCGCGCGGCTTTTGGGTGAGTGAAGTGAAAATTTGTTTGCGAATTTGTAAATAAATCCAGAAGTATTCATTCATTCGTTTATTCGTTTATTCGCTCATTCGTGTCGTTCATACACTTATTTTTAGATACGCATCAAGTTGATTTATTTAGATTAAACTTTTGCCGCTTCTCTCTCGTGGCGGTGGTCGTAAAATGATTTACATAAGAAGGACAGAAAAGAATAAATTGATTTTAAATCATTTTCGCAGACGACTTTATCGGGGTGGCGATGTTGACATTGGAGGGCCCGGATTGCGGGAGTCGGGCGTCGGTGTGGGCACTCTCGTTCGTATGCAAATAAGCATGGAAATAAGAATAACAAAAGCCAAGTTAACGAGTATTCAAAAACAAGATTAAAATAGGAGTGTTCCAGCAGATACACACACACACAGAGAGAGAGAGAGAGAGAGAGAACACCGCATGTTGTGATTTACCGCCCCCTGCAGCCGCCACCTCATGATGTGACAGTTGCACTCGGCAGAGCAGAATTCAATGCGAATTTCCTATGTCTGCGTGTGGGCCGCTGCCAGTTGCGAGTGTGAATTTGAGCTGGCAAATTCTGAATTTTGATACAAGGGTGCTCCGTTCGTTCGGGTCGTGGCAGGGTTGGCAGGGCTGAAGGCTTGAAGTCGCGCTTGTGTGTGCCGAGTTGATGTGAATTTGATTTGTATTTAGCGTTGATTGAGGCAGCTCTCCACACACACACTTCACACTCGACACACATTGGACATGGTCTTCAATTTGGCTAGCTGTTCTCGCAGCTATTTGCATTTTCACTCAACTACTTTCACTTCCAGTTGAGAACTTTACTCTTATAATTCACTAGTGCGACCCTAACCCAGCGACAAAATATGGAAATTGCACTTGCCTCGACTCTGACACGGCCTTGCTTGTGGCTGCCGCTGCTGGCTTCTGCTGCTGCGGTTTTGTGACATGCCGCATCAATCTATCAGCGTTTTCTCAGTACGAGCACAGTGGCAGAGCTATGCGATCCCAGTTCCAGTTCCAGTTCCAGTTGCTCGAAATCCCCCCCATTTACATGGCCACAGCCAGGCTCTGGCCTGCAGAGGGCTTTTGGTGCTTCAGTGTTGGCCCCAAATTGAATAGATTGGTAGATGGGCAAGTCGCTTGCCAGTTGGCTGCCAGCATTTTACCCAAAAATTTTTGCATATATAAATATTTATGAATTTATTAAGAGCGAACCACACGGGCATGCTAGCGGCTGCCTAGTTGGATGGATGAATGCATAAGTCAGCGAGGCAGGTTGGCAGGCCCGACACGGCCCGGCTCGGGCATCTGTGTGCAGGCATCGAGCATTGCACACATGCCGCATGCCTCACGCCTCACGCCTCATGCCTCATGCCTCATGCCGCTTGCCACTTGCCGCCTGCCACATGCACAGATACTGGCACTGGCTCATGTTTAACGAAATGTTTGGTACATTTTTGGAAAATTTGCACAGCAGAGCGACAACAGGCCACCACCAGCACCGCCACCACGAACGTCCAATTTCCAAAAAAATGCCCAAAAAGAAAGAGGAAAAAAAAACTAAAAACTGTGCACAAAATGGCGCGCGCTTGTCCGCCCGACTGGGACATGGCCTGAGCCTGAGCCTGGGCCTCGGCCTGTGCCTGGGCATGGGCCTGGCCGGGCGCTGCAGCCATTCATTTGCAGGAGAACAAGGCAATCGCATATTTGCGGCCGGCAAACGAGATTGTCAAATTTTTGAGTGCCCCTCCGCTCCACCCTCTCGGTGCATGCAGCGCGCCTGTCGCTCAAAATATGGCGCACAGGGGCACGCATAATGCATGAAGTTGTCATTATCAGGGCCAATTGAATTGAGAATTTTGTGCCTAATGTTCGGTTTGCTGGGCACACAGAACACAGCAAAGAGAAAGAGAAAGAGAGAGAGAGAGAGAGCGAGAGAGAGAGAGAGTCGTAAATGAATTTGCCAAAAATTGCAAATTTAGCCGCCTGGCTGACCCGCTCAGCTGTGCCACTCGCCACTTGCCCGTTGGCCTCAAGTGCTGTGTCGCTGCTGATTGCAAATTTTGCGCTGTTCGTCGCCCATCGACCGTCGACCGTTGACCCTTGCTGGCACTTGATTATACACATGCCCAGTGTCTCGGCGGGCTCTGTGTGCGTGTCAAAGTAATTTAAACTTCATGTCAAATTCAGCAGACTCATTCAATGCCATCGATGCATAATTTCACAACATTGCCCACTTGAAGCTGCCAGGCGCAGGGCCACGACCACGTAATTACCTGAAGCACTGTAATTGCAAAAACTCCGGCACGGCACCATATGAATCCGCAACCCCAACTCTCCTAGGGGGGGTTGGAGGCTGAGCACAATGACGCTTAGTTTTGGAGCTGGCCCAGCTGGCTGCCTCCTGCCATATGACGGAAGATGATGGTTGGCTTTAAACGCAATTTATGCAAATTCGCTTGTCTAGCAGCGTCGAAGACAGCCTAGCCCTGCAGAGACACATGGCAATCAGCGAAATGTGTTGACAGGCGATGCTCATGCCAGCCGCCCGACCCCCTCCCTCCATACTCCGGCCAGTCCTGGCACATTTAACACGCTGGCCGCATTAAAACCCACGCGATTAGCATAAACGCATTAAAAATATGCCTGCCTATGCGTAAGGGTGTATGGGGTAGGGAGAGTGTGTCGAGCTTTGCATATAATGCTGTTTGTTTTGACATGCTCGATGACAGTGTCAACGGAAAACTGTGCGCCGCCCGAAAAGCGGGCCATCACAAAGGCAACTTGGGCCCAGAGCCCGGAGCCCGAACCCCGGCCTCGTCACGAGCGCAGGGCTAATCCCACAATATTTCAATTGCCGAAACATGTAGCTGTTTTATGGCATTTGCATATGTGCCGCTCACGCTCCAAACGATTATAGTCCTATACGGCAGGGCATTAGAGCAGCGGAAGCAGCGCTGGGCTCTTCTTAGACTTGGCAAGGGTTTTGGGAACGAGTCATGAAACTGCAACTTAGAGAGATTAAATGGATGCTTAAAATGTTTATTGCAGGGAGTGTCGTAAAGTTGTTGAGAAAGTGCGAGAGTGGGAGAAGTCTAAAATTTTATAGAAATATTATATTTAATTTAAAATTTACATATTTGGGATATATTATGATATATCCTATAACTATGGATACCTGTTGCTTAATATCAGTGCAAAGAAGATGGAGAACGGAAGACAACTCCTCAGATTTTCAATTCCAGCAACAGCAGTGGCTTTGGCTGAGAGTTGAGGCATAGGAAAAGTAGATGTGAAGGGTAGCTAAGACTACACATATATTACATAAGGGTACAGGCTATACAAATTTCAGATATATGAATCTGTATCTGTATCTATTGATCTTCTGCAGCTACTATATTTACTGACAGAAGAGGTTTCAACATAGTAGGCTGTGCTCAAGGCAAGATGAAATAAGTGTAATACTTTTACTAGCAGTTCTTATGCCACTACTACTATAACTACTACAACTATAAGTACTACTACTACTACTACTACTACTACTACTACTACTACTACTACTATAAGTACTACTACTACTACTACTACTACTACTATAAGTACTACTACTACTACTACTACTACTACTACTACTACTACTACTACTACTACTACTATAACTATTACTACTATAAGTACTACTACTATAAGTACAACTACTATAACTACTACTACTATAACTACTACTACTATAAGTACTACTACTACTACTACTACTACTACTACTACTACTAATACTACTACTACTACTACTACTACTAATACTACTATAACTAGTACTACTATAACTACTACTACTACTACTACTACTAATACTACTACTACTACTACTACTACTAATACTACTATAACTAGTACTACTATAACTACTACTACTACTACTACTACTACTACTACTACTACTATAAGTACAACTACTATAACTACTACTACTATAACTACTACTACTATAAGTACTACTACTACTACTACTACTACTACTACTACTACTACTACTATAACTATTACTACTATAAGTACTACTACTATAAGTACAACTACTATAACTACTACTACTATAACTACTACTACTATAACTACTACTACTCCTATAACTATTACTATAACTACTACTACTATAAGTACTACCACTACAACTACTACTACTATAAGTACGACTACTATAACTACTACTACTACTATAAGTACTAGTACTATAGTAAGTACTACTATAAGTACTACAACTTTAGCTACTACTACTATAACTACTACTGCGAGTATTACAACTATAACAACTGCTTCTACTATTGCTACTACTATAACTACTATTACCACCTCCACTACTACTACAAATACTTCAACTACCAATACTACAATATGTTAGCAGCTCTAAGAGCTTTATCACTCTATTATTATCTGATTGCTGATAAGAAAGAACAACTTAAGCAGAGAGTTCTATAGAAAATGCGCTGCTTTCTTTTTATATTATTATAATTCTTATGAATTTTGCTGATGCTGCAGCAGCTTTGCTCTGTCTCTGTCTCTGTCTTTCTCTCTCTGTCTGTCTCCTAAGAGCAAGCTTACAGTCAGATTTAAGCTGCAAACGTAACAAAGACGCACACCGATATATATATAAATATATTGTATGCATTTCTATATATATATATATAAATAAGTACGTGTGGGAACATAGGAATATAATGAATATAAACATTTCTTTTAACACGTAATAAACATTCGAATGCACATATTTACTTCATAAAGAAGTGGCTTTCATTGAATAAACGAGCGCAAACAGTCGCACACCCACACACCCACACACCCACACACAGATTTAATATGCAAATTTTTATATTGATTTATATTTAATCGCTTTTAAGTGCAGCAAGCGATGCTGGCTGGCGCTGCAGCCACATAAATATTGCCGCTACGAGCAGATGATGCCATCAAAATGTGAATTGCTGGCGTTCCACCCGGACTCAGGCCCGGGCCCGGTCCTCTGGCTGAGTGCAGTGCAGTGAGTGAGTTGTCCGTTGTGCAATCATAAATAAAATGCACGCATATAGAATATTCCTATGTAAACAAGGCCAGGCAACAACCACAATGCCAGTCGATGAAGAAAAAACAACAACGGCAGGCAAGGAAAGGAAAATCGCGCTTTAAGCAAATATTGTGGCCTAATGGGAGAGACAAGAACTCTGGCGGGGTCTGGCTACAATTTAAGCTCTGCGTATAATGCAATACACTATGCCAAACACACACTCGCACACTCGCACACACGCACACCACGTACTCGCTGTCGCTGGCAACGTCATTTAACATTTTGCCTTCAAGTCTCGTTGTCTGGCGAATCACTCACTCACTTAGCTGTGGCCATGTGTGCGTGCGTGTGTGTGTGTGTCTGTGTGAGTGTAATACGCACTATGCCAGCCACAAATTACATTGCTGCAGCTGACGACAACGTCATACTACGACGTAGCCTAGATGAGCCCGGAGCCTTCGCGTCGCGCACTGAATTTGTATTGCATACTTTGCGGCGCTGGAGTTTTTAACCTGTCGTCGCTGCGATCTCTCTGGAGTCGGAGTTGGAGTTGCAGTCGTCGTCGTAGTCGGAGCGTGAGTCTGAGTGGAGTGGTACTCACTTATATGCCATCACTCATTTGTCTGCGGCTTGCATTGTTTATCCTCTGCAGATGCGCGGCGCGTGTTCCTGCCACTAACTTCTACTCTTCAGCGACGTCTGCTCATTTCTGTTTCATTCTGTTGACGGTTCTGGTTTGCTGCTTTGCTGCTTTGCCGCGCTTGCCACAGTTGTTGTTTTAACGTGTTGTCAAATGTGACAAAATTAAGTTAACTGCCAACATTATCGCGCATACGACAACAACAGCAACAGCAGCCTTATCTCAACTTTTTGCAGCGTGAACTGTGTAAGCGCTAACTCGATTTGACTTGAATTTATTATTATGAATTTTGCAACGAAATAGTTGAGTTTGTTTTTATGAAAACTGCCTTTTGCTGAGCTTGCGCTATTTTTAATTAATTTAATTGATTGCAGTCTTGCCTGGTCACCAAGTTCCCACCAGTCTTGCCTGGTCACCAAGTTCCAACTGCAAATAGTCAACGTTCGAGCCTCATCCTTCCCTTGCCCAATCAGTCAGCTCGTAAATCAATCGATCATTCAGAGTCAGTCAGGCTATGTAAATCAATTCTGAATGTAGATCAACTGCTCGATGCGATAAGTCCGTGCTTGTGGCTGGCAAAAGTGTGTTGATGCAACTATATGTGGCACAGACACAATGTGACAAACGCTCCAAATTTGTCTATCGGCGCATTGCATAATTTACGCTTGAATTCAATTGAATTGATTCCATATGCACTGGGCCAGGCTGACCGACCGACCGGCTGGCTGGTTGGGCTGTGCCAAATCAACAGTTGCAAATGTCATGCAGACACGCACGCATAAAATCAACAAGTCAGCACCACCGTCGGCTATGCGGGCCCCAGCGTGGTTGCCCTCGTTGCCAGCGCGGTCATGCACCACTGCATCGATAATAACAGTTCCAAATGTGCATATTGTGCAAAATGCATATTAACACACACACTCACATAGAGACCACACTCATGCATAGATTCATGAGAATAAGTTGTCTAATCTCATTTAATCCCACAACTTTATGAATTCGTTTGCCATAACCACACTTTTGTTAATTTGTGGGGAACTAAGTCGAAAATATGCCATTGTTGTGCTCACTTTTTAAACAATAATTGAAAATGTTTTTCCAAAAATATAAACAATCTGTGTAAAAATATTCATATATATATATATATAAATTTAACTCAAACTGTTGCCCAGGGGTTTGCTTATTTAATTATCGCACTTGGCGCATTGAGAGCGTTCTCTAGTCCATGTGAATTGCATATTGAATCAGCGCTGGGTCGGAAAGCTCTCTCTCTCTCTCTCTCTCTCTCTCTCTCTCTCTGGTTAACCCTTTGCTACATTAGCCTTTGTGACCACTTAAGCGAGTCAAAGGAAGCACTTTGATCTGGTCATCATCTGCGACTGACACTGAGCAGCCACAGCAACACATACATATCTGTCCCTCTCTCCCTCTCTCTCTACCTTTCTCTCTCTGTCTCTCTCGCTTGCTCTCTGCATGTATGTGGTCACTAAGCAATAACCCCCGAGTACCTAAGCACTTAAAGCATTCACATTATCGCTTTGCCGTTCGCTATTGATGCACTGATTGACAGCTTACACACACACTTACACACACCCACTCACACAGAGACACCCACGCACACACATGCCAATTCACCCACACGTTAATTTGGCTGGTCCTTTGAGCTCGTTTGCTGTGCGCATTGCCAATAATTAAACAATCATTTAGTCATTCAAGCAGCAGGCTCTCGTGTCACTTGACTCAATATCCTTTAACAGCTCGAACGCAGCAACATTTTGGCAAATGTGCAAATTGAAAATTAACTCGAGTATGGCGGAGTACCAGGGTCTATTTCTGGCAGTCAAGTGATGACTGGGTTAGCATAGCATATTTGATCCCAAAAGAAGTAGAGTAGATGTTGGCAGGTCACTTGGGCTGCAACTTGGAGGCAATTGGGTTCTGGACTTGACGCCTTGGCTAGGGCATGGTTATACTGATTAGCTAATGGAGATTAGTGTGAGCTCTACTTAAGTTCTTTCTTTTATAGTAATAAAAGCTGTAAAGACTATAGCAAATTGTGCTCAAGGTGAAAAGCTGATGTTGTAAAGGCTGACCACGTAAATCTGATAGGAAAATAAGTTGCTATTTTTTAGAAACGGCTTGAGATATTTGAATAGCTTTAGTTTTATTTTAAAGCTGCATTCATGCCAATTTCGATAAACTATAATACTATTCCAAAAAAACTCGAAACTTGGCTGTCAGCGATCTTGAGATCAATGCTTGGGATCTGTGCATACTTTTATGATTCGGTTTAACACGTGCATGCAGTGTTATTTCGGTAAATTGAATGCTTGGCATGCCAAAGCTTACTTTATCCTAAATGGCAAGCCTTATTTAATATTTTAAAAGTAAAATATTAACAATAACTCAAACAGTTGCTGAAATATAAGCAATGTAATCAGACTTGCGTGGTTAGCCCTTTTTGCTCCTGGCATAACTAGAATTCATTACTCAATTCTTCACAGATTAAAGCTTATATATAATATATATAATTTAAAAAAAGCTGCATCTATTTAAAGACAATTCGCAACTTTTGGAAGTTTTGTTTCGAAAAATTGAATAAATACTTCCTGAAATGATACAGAGCCCAATTTTGTTTTATTTTAAGAGGAATCAAACAGAGTTTCATAGAAAACTAATTTATATACCCATTTTCCTGCAAGTAACATTTTTTATATATTTTTAAATTATTTACATATTGATTTTATATTGTTTTTATATTTTTTGTACTTCTTATATATTTTATCTTTTTTATAAATATATTTTTTTTTATTTTTCTAATATTTCTGTATATTTTGTTCAAGCAAAACTATCGTTCGTTAAGCCAGAAAAATACAATTCGGTTGCGATCTAGTTGATGCACTTGAATTAGGCTTTGAAACGGATGGGCAGCTGTAAAGCTGGATGATGCCCAGCACAAAGTGAACTAAGACCTGACGCGCTGATGCGCTGCAGTTGCCCAAACGTTTCCAATTGGAGCCCAGCTCCACACGGCTGCGGCTGTGTGCTGCCAATTTCAAAGCAATCGCCGGCAGCAGCTTCGTTTTTTGCCAATGTTTTCGGGTTACTTTTTGTGTGTGAAAGTGCATCAGAGGGGGAGAAACACACACAGAGAGAGAGAGAGAGAGAGGGAGAGAGAGAGAGAGAGGGAGAGAGAGAGAGAGGGAGAGAGAGAGAGAGAGAGGGAGAGGGAGAGAGAGAGAGAAAGCCGAATGATGACTGCGGATCGTTCGTTTGCCATACAAATCAATTTATGGCTGACCAACGTTTAAACAATTTTCGTGCCGCTTTGTGCAATTGACGTGCCGATAATTACGCCTGGCTGGCCCGAGCGAGTGCGTTTCGCACAGCAGCAGCAAAAAAAGCAAAAGGAAAATTGCCTGCCGAAGCCCAGAGCCAAAAGGCATAAAAAACGGCCGCTTTCATAGACGCAGTAGCTTGGTTGACGCCAAGAAAATCCAGGCGCAAAGTCAATTTCCTTGTTTATTTAAATATCAAAGCGGGAGAAACATAAACTGGATTAAATTTCGTTTAAAATGTAAATGGATAGAAAGGTAAGGCCCTTACCTTAAGGTGATAGAGGGAAAGCCCTGGCTGAATTATAGCCAAAATGTCGCCTTATGCGCTACATCAAAAACTAAACAAACACCTCATCAAAAACATCAAAGACGGCGCTGGCAGCCTACACGGGGAGGAAAGCGAACACAGAAGAAAAAAATTGGCAAGGAAAAACATTTTCTTGTGCAGAACGCAGAAAATAAAATCAAGAATTTCACACCTTATCAATTTTGTTAGATTATC
Organism: Drosophila mercatorum; assembly: GCA_961210405.1. Lineage (NCBI taxonomy): Eukaryota > Metazoa > Arthropoda > Insecta > Diptera > Drosophilidae > Drosophila > Drosophila mercatorum. The sequence continues at coordinate 13,907,409 of CAUIUS010000005.1, forward strand.
AAAACCAAAGAATGGCGCCAGACCGACAACCAGTCAGCCAGCCAGCCAGCCAGCCAGCCCAGCCCAGTCAGGGGAAGCCAAAAAGCTCTTAAATTGCATCATCAAGTTGTGGCGCTGTGTCCTCTGGCCTCTGCCCTCTGCTGATACTGATGCTGATGCTGATGGCATTGATGACGTTGTGCTCCGCTATCGTCTCGGCGTCCTCCTGATTGTTGTCATCATCATCGTTGCCACACTGTCATTAAGGAAGTCAAAAACTTAGACCCCAAAAAACTGCGGGGCTGGCAGCTCAGCAAGGGGCTGGCTCGCTCGCTCGCTCGCTCGCTTTGTGTGACAGCAGCGTTGACATTTATTTTGATTTCAGGTCGAGTGCAACCAGGGACCCAGTGCGTACCACCTCCAGCTCCCAGCTCCCAGCTCCCAGCTCCCAGCTCTAAGTTCAAAGCCCAAAGCCAACCACTCAGATCTCTGTCTGGCGTTAACCTGAAGTCGTGCTCATGCTAATGTGCATTCAGCTTAGCTGCGTAAAAACCTTTGCGACGAGGGTTGCGGCCCTTCTTCTACTTGGCTGTTGTTGTTGCTGGCATAAAAGCCACTAAATTGAATTTTATGTGACAGTGCCAAGTTTGATGTGTGCGTTTATTAATGGCTGCTGGGAAGTCCGTTTGGGAGTAATGATAGCGAACTCAGCTCAAATAATTGATAGCTTTTTACACTCCCCACTAGTGGCAGGGGAATGGGGGCTGTGTAATTGTAATCCTTACACTTAAATGCTATGAAATATGGTTAACAAAAGTATTTGGCGACGTTGGCCAATGCCAGCAATGTGCACAGGCTCGGCCCTGCCCGCTGCATAGTCGGCATAGCATAGCTTGTAGCGGCAACTAGACGAGCATATGTAAAAAATGCCAGGACATAGCTGTGGTCGCCAAAAGGACATAAAAGGGAGAAAGAAATGTGGCCCCGAAATGTGTCCGGCAGCACATAAAGCCAACTTGCCAGCGAGTATGTATGTGCCTGCACTCCGACACACACACACACACACACACACACACACATACACAAATCTGTTCATGTCCTTTTTATATGCAGCTGGTGCCGCCTGCCCAATGGCCGCAAGGAATTTCACACAATTGTTAGAAAAATTGCAGAAAATTGAAAATGTGCGAGAGCGTATAAATTTTTACTGCGTCACTTGTAATGCTAAATTGTTGTTATTTATGGCTCCCTCTCTCTCTGGGTGTGTGTGTGTGTGTGTGTGTGTGTGTGTGTGTGTGTGTGTGTGTGAGTATGACTCATGCCAAGTCCAGCCAGTTACCCTCTGCTTTAGTTTCTTGACTTTATTGACGCATATAAGCACTTTATTGCTGCCTGTGTGTGTGTGTGAGGGGGGCAGTGAGCAGACGGTCAATAACGCGTTTATATTAGCCAAGTTAGTCAGTCAACTGGCTGAGGACGATTAAATTTTCAAGAATCCCTTTCTGAACACGTAGATGCCCGAGCAGGCGAACCTGTGCATGAGGCCGCGTCCGCTTGGCGTCGACAGCGACATCAGCATCAGGTACATGCCCAGGGACAGCACGTATTTGTTGCTCTCGACCCAGCGGAGCGCCGTCGTCAGGTTGATCGTCAGCCTCGGCTGGCGCAACAGCGTGCACACCCGGGTCTCGCAGCTCTGGCCGAAGAACAGCAGATACGAGATCTGGATGCAGCTGGCGTCGGCGATGCTCACGTGTCGGCTCTTTGCCGTGGTATCCACAGAGACGGAGTCGGGCTTCACCACGTACTCCACGACAGCGACGCAGCGGAGCAGCGCGCCGCAGCGGGAGCCGCCCCAGCCGGGCGTGGCTCGACTGTACTGCAGCGCCTCGTCCACGTCGTCGCTCAACTCCAATGAAGTGTTGAGGGGCAGCGAGCCCACAGTGAGCATGGCGTAGAGCTGGTCCACCTGGCCGCCGTAGTAGCCAATCCGGACGGGATACGCCTCGCGCAGGCTGGTGTAGACCTTGGTGTGCGAGCACTTCAGACTCGGCGTGACCTCAAAGATCTGCGTGGGCGTCACCTGCGGCGGCGCGATCTGCAGGTGCGAGTACAGATCCTCGAACTCACAGGGTCGCAGTGTGGTGAGAGCGACGCGCTCGCCATGCCGCACCAGCACGGCGTGCAGCAGGCTCAGCACATCGTTGTGGTAGCTGTTGTAGTTGCCCTTGGTCAGCTGCTCCAGGACGACCTCCAGCCGGTCTATGGCGGCGATCACCTCGAAGATGGCATCGATGTTCGGCCGCCGGTTGCTGTCGAGAAACTCCTTGGGAAAGGGCCGCAGCAGCGCCTCGTACCGATAGCTGTTGGCGGCTGCCACGAAGAGCGAGAAGCGCACGTCGCTCGCCAGCAGATCGGAGCGCAGGCGCTCCTGCACCTGGTAGAGCTGCTGCAAGTTGAAGGCCGGCTCAGCTGGAGGCTCAGCTACCTGGACGCAGCTGCTTTTGGAACTGATGGCCAGGCCGATGGAGCTGCCAGTGCTGGAGGTGTTCAGAAAGTCAATCAACTTCATGGCACCAGCGGGAGTTGGCAAAGCGCGAAGGAGTCGATTCGGTGTGGATTGTAAACGGTAAGTACGATGCACTTGCTTTTGTTCAAAGCGTAAATTTATTTCACTCCGATAGTTTCCAAAACAGCTATACTGACATTTGGGAATGAAAAGGCACGCTACGCCGCCCTGCCAGCTGAGATTGACGGCGTTCGTCTTGCTTGCAGAGGACTGTAGATTGAATTTAGACACCTCTGTGACAGGTCGCAGTGATTGTCCAAGGAGTCGAGGGCGCCGAGTGTGTGGTGTGGCCGTAATTGATTAATGGAGCTGCTGCACGACGCGCAGCTTATGTCAGCTGGCATGTTTACAGCGACGCCTTCACGGCTTTGGCCGGGCCAATCAATTGGCGCGCATTGAGTTATGGCTGGGCATGAAAGCCACCACCCAAGCAAGGGGACAGGGCTGGTCAGCAATAGAGTCTGGCCCCCTTGATCAGCAGCGATTTCGTTTGACAAACACATGGACAGGCGAGAGGGTGCGCGGTCGTCGCTTTATCTACTTTAAAAAGTGCCTGGCAGCAGGATGCGTAATTTATTGATATGCTCTCCTTAAATTATGAGTCTCCTGGGGGGCCTCGCTGGGCGCCGGCTTCCATTTTCCGTTTTTTTTTTTTCGGCTCCAGCTGCAGGCAGGTGTCGGTGTAGAAATCAGTTAACCGAGAAAGTTTTGTAACTTTTTGCACTGCCAGCTGCCCGCCCTGCGAAATCAGAAGTTTGAGTTTATTCAAATAAACGCCGACATTAAGAGAGTTGCAACTGTTGCGCTGGAGCCATAGACCTCGACTCGGCTCGACTCGACTCGACGCAGCCCAAGCGAGGCGGCATAAATCAGAGCGCCACAGCTCCAGCTCCAGTTTGCAACTTTTCTTTTTTTCGTAGATAAACTTTTTGACGCACCAAAAGCCACCACCTTTGCGTCACTTAACCCTCTTTTTGCTGCCCGAAAGCTTTATTAATATGCGCCGTTTTCTTCTGCACTCTCCCAATTTCACATTGCCAATTCCCGAGGGCCAGCCACACTAAATAATTGCCTGGCATATGCTAGAAATTTTTCTACTCCATGGCGAGACCTTCAAGCGACGACTCCACATAAAGCACCAACATTTTCTCATTTAGCAAGTGACTTTTCCCCTTTTCTCTTCTGCACACCAGACTCTGACAACTTTTTAGATTCTATTTAGTCTGGCACAAAAGGGGAGTCAGAATCTCATATATAACGAGATATTTATTTATTTATTTTACATACTTTTTTTATTTACATTTTTTTATTTGTTAGTTTCTTTTTATTTGTATATTTTGTAATTTATATATTAATTTATTTGTGTATTTATTTATTTAAATAATTATTCTTGCATTAATTAATTTATTTTTTCTTTATTCATTTTATTTATTTATTTATTTACCTCATTATTATTTTTTATTTATTTATTTTTTTTTTATTATTTCTTTATTTTTTATTTAATTACTAGGTATTTTAATATTTAATTTTTTTCTTAATATATTTTTTAATTTTTGAAATTCATTTATTAAGATAATACAAATAGTTTGCTCCAATCAAATCTGTTTAATTATTTTACAGTCATAAGCAAAGGCACAATTATTTGGACTTCGGTGTCATGGGCACTTCACGCCTCAGGCATGTCTTCATTCTGAGCTCTCCTCGTATGGGCGTGTCAGTTGGACATATGCCGATATGTCTGATGAACTCATATATCTGGGGCAGATAAATGTCATCCTTGTCTGAGTAGAACAACTCGCGCACCGGCTCAGAGTACTGTCAAAAATATATGAAGATTTGCATTATTAATATGAGATCTATGGATGGGGAGTGGCAACGAAATGGATGGATTGAATGGATGGATGTCGCTTTTTTTTAAAGATTTTTTCTGTCTTATTTCTTCTGTTTGTCTGGCATCAGATATCAGATGTCAACTGTCAGTTATCAGTTATCTGCTATGTGATAACTCCCATTTTCTACGTCTTACCTGTTATCTATCCTCTATTGTCTGCTATCTCCTATCTCCCATCTTCAATTGACTCTCAAGTAAATGACTCTTTGCATTTGCTATAAGCTTGCTCATAAGTTCAAGCCACTTAGTCTACTTTCGACAAGGCTTCGATATTGACTAGAATCAGCTTTCTTGAAATTATATATGGTCCTTCGCACACTTTCATTCAACACCATATTACATTCCATTCCACATTAGTCTAAGTATTTAACAACAATAAAATTAGTCAACCTCAAATCTCGAGTTGGTCTGTTGTTAATTGCCTTTCCACATTAGATAGAATATACTGTGGTCCTGGTCTCCGTCAATCAGTGTAACGAATCGAGGATGTTTTATTGCGGCTTGAGAGTGCCTTTGCGCCTAAGCCAGCCACGCTCAGGTTTTTTCAATTATGGGCATTCCATTTACGCCAAATCAATTGGCATATTTTCACACATAAACATAAATTGGCTTCGATATGCTGGGGACGGGGCGCGGCAGCATTTGGGAAAACAAACGCGCTCTGCTTTTTGCCATCCAGCCATTTGATAAGTATGTACCGCACGTAGGCCAGCTCAATTGCCAATTAGAAGAGGGAGCAGTGCTCGGGCGCGTGGAGAGTCTGCTTTAAAATTAGGACTTGGCGCTGAAGCTCGACACGGCAAACCGGCGGAAGTTGATTTGTATACGGAGTACATATGCTTGAGCCACGACCGGAAAGAAATTGTGCCACTCGCAGCACTCCGAGAACGTAATAAAGCATTGGCAGAGGCAGAGGCAGAGGCAGAGCCATTCCCATCGACATTCCAGCAAAATGCTACTCTAATATTTAGCTCACGTCTGCTACAAAAATTATTAGGCATCCGCGGTCTGCCTATTTCCAAGTGCTTTTCCAACTCACACACACACACCCACACACGCACTCACTCACGCACACTTCAATAATTGTTAAAAAAAAAAAAAATAGGCCTTGATCGAACCTTTTGAAAAGTCAGGTACGTGCCGCAGGTGAGTTCAAGGTGATGCTGGGGTTACCATGAGAACTTACATAGAGATTTTTCAAGATAATTTTCAACTCGGCTGAGTAGAAATTGTTGTTGAACCTGGCGAAATGTTCATCCGATTTGACTTTGGCGGAGTACATCTCGCTGAACTGCTTGGCCGACAGCAGGCCGAGTATGCTGTCAACTAGGCCGTGCACGCCCTTCTGCTCCCCACTGACAATGGCCACATCCAGCTCTGCAAGCAAATTCAGACTCAGATTCAGATGCAGATGCAGATTCAATAACAGGCAAAATATTTAATTAAATGCACATGGGCAGTGCATAGCTCGAAGAGCCACCTCTTCGGATCGACTTTGTCTGCATAGTTTGCAGCTATTCGCAAATAATTCATGCCAGGTGCTCTGGAGGCTGCCAGAGGCGAGCATGTGTGAACATTGATAAGCTTGAAGCAGACAGCAGACAGTGCTGTTGGACCATGACATTGGCCACCATGACCACAAAGGTACGGATGGACAAGGGACAAGGGCAGACAGTGGATGACTTGAAAGTTATGCGGCAGCTTGTTTGTGTCTCTGACACGGCTCTGGCCATGTTTGACAGAGAGCTGGCTTTGCCGCCCCATCACTCATACGCACCGCTGCCCGGCGTGTTGTCCGCCGAGGCCGACTGCAGGGCCAGCACCACGGTCTGCGCCAGATCCATCACGTCGAGGCCGATGCCGTGCAGATAGTTCGTCAGGGCCAGCACATCGGCCATTTGCAGCAGCTGAAAGATCTCGGTCTTGATGAAGTCATAGCCGCGCTGCACCTCCTCGTCGTGGCGGTAGTAATTGTTGACAATGGCCACCACCTGCCGGGCGGGTATCAGCGCCACGAAATCGCTGATGTTGAGGGGCGGAGCAGGATTGAAAGGCTCTTCCTGTTCCTTCTCCTCGAGCTCTTTGAGCAGATCGTCGTATTTCGTGGGCTCTTTGCTTGGCCCGCGATCCGAGGTGAGCACAATCAAGTCGTCCGATACGTTTTCATCCTTGCTGCTCGAATGGCTGTCCTCCTCACTCGAGCTGGACTTGCTGTCGGCATCTGAAGCCTCTGACGAGGAGCTCTTCAGCTGAGGCGCGCCGCTGGCCACGCTGGCCAAGAGCGCGATCAAAGCCAGCAGGATAAACGATGCGACGCGTTCCCGTCTCATTTTGCTACTGATTGAGCGAGCAGCACTCCCAGAGGCTGGTCGACTATGGCGCTGATTGCGGGCGATTATTTAATTGAGCCTGAATAGGCGACTTTATTAGCAAGCTCAGAGTGGAGGGAGATGAGTGGGAGACCAGAGGCTGAGGTTGAGGCTGAGGCTGAGGCTGAGTCTGCGTCACGAGATGCCCGACCAATTGACAGCTCGGCTGTGGCCATGTATTATATTTCACAATTTAATAGAAGAAATTGATTTACGCAGCGCATAAATTATGCTTATCTCGCTCATCTTGTTTTCGAATGGCACAATAAACGTCAAGGCCCGCGGCGCTGATTGAAATCGCAGAACGTTTCCTGTCCAGTTCGAGCATGGATATCAGGGACTGACTGGCTGGCTGACTGTCTGTATTATTAAATACACTTCCGCGTATGCAAATCAAAAGCAATTTACAAGAAAAACAAACCAAAGTGAGTGAGTGAGAGTGAGTGTGTATGTGAGTGTCATTCACACTTTGACAGCTGTTACTGTATCACTCAGTTAGTCACTGGCTGTCATTCATGCTGGTTACAATTCGCTCGCACGTCAAACTGTGCATAAAATATAGTCAGTGTGTGTGTGTGAGAGAGAGAGAGAGAGAGAGAGTGTGTGTGTGTGTGCGTGTGCGAGAGAGAGGCCTGATGTATATATTCATTCGTTCATTCAGCAAGTTAAGTAGGAATAAAATTGTCAATTTTCATGTCATTATTTCATGTCGTTCGTTCGTTCGCTCGCATGTGACAAGCTGCGACTATCAAATGCATGTGTATGAGTGCCTGTGTGTGTGTGCTTACAGTTATGATTTATTCACTTGGTTTGATTTATTACAAGCCGCTGCGCCCCAACCTAATACCAAGCGTGTGTGGCTGGGTGTAAATTGTGCGCATACAAACCAATAATTGTATCGTTGTCACCAGTGACAGCTGCCCCACCTCCTGCCCCACCCCTTGTCTAGCTTCAGCTGAGCCCATTTTTATACGTAAATAATTTGACTTAGCCTGAAGTTTATGCAAAGTGGCGGGTGCCAAATTTCATAACGCATGACACTTTATAAATTTGAAACGGCCAGCCGGAAACTCTTGGCAAGTGTCGTAACTTTGGCACGTAGCGCGCGGCAAAACTTGTCCCAGGTTGCCAATGCCCAATGGATGCCTTGGTCCCCCTCTCTCTCTCCCTCTCTCTCTCTCGCGGACCAAACTTATAAATTAATTTTGCCACACGAAATACTTTGGCGAGGTCTTGGCATGCCTCAGCTGCCTCTGTCGCTCGGCCTAAGGAAGTGCAGGCGCAAGTGTTGCGGTTATGGCCAACTTACTCATAATTAACTGCAGTCCAGCACGGCAGCGGGTGGCGGGCGGGCAGCCGTTTATGGCGCGCACCTGTGACAGCCGCCGCTTGCATACTTTTGGGGTGCAAAGTTAATTTCATGGAGTTCGGCGCTGGGATGTGTGCTGCGCTGGGCTGGGGCTGGGGCTGGGCCTGGCCCGGTTTGGGGCTGTTTTTAAAACGTTCGGCTCTTTTGTTTATGTTGCGGGCCAAGAACTCGCATTTTACCGCAAGTGTCAACATTTATTTCCAACTTAACACTTTGGCGTAACATTGCGCTTAATCCGACGCGCCAGAACTTGACTAATTTTGTGCAAAGTTCAGCATTAACATTACCGCAAATTAGCAAAACTTTTCGCACAAACAACAAAAAAAAAAACGGAAGAGGCCAAAGGAGAAGCACACACACACACACACACTCTCTCTCTCCCTCTCTCTCTTTCACTCTCTCTTGTATAAAATAAAATAAATCCAGTTTCAAGCGCAAAACAAAATGAACGTCGAGCCGCCATTTGAGTTGCTGCTGCGGCAGCTGCTGCTGCTGTTGTCTGTTGTTGTTGCTGCCTGCTGCCTGTTGTCTGTTGTCTGGCGCTATCTGCCTGGTTCACTGAGTGCCATAAATTAACTTGTCCTGGCAACGCCGACAAACTGCTTGCGCTAGCGTTTTCCTAGTTGTCGACTGCGACTTGCCAGATTTTTGTTTAATCTGTAACCGAGCGTTGTTGTTATTGTTGTCGCTCTGCGCTCTGTGCGCGTGAGTTGAGTTTTGTTTTCTCTTTTTTTTTTTTTTGGTAGTTTTAATTATGTGTCGCTGTAGTGTGTGAAGGCCAAAAGAGTTGGTGGAATGTTACCTGTGTATGCAAATGGCTCGATAGAATCTATAGAGGTATGGAACGATTTTTTGATGAGTATTTGAGATAGAAAATCTTAGTCTGACTGTAGGGCATTCAAAAGTATCTATTAGTAATTAATTTGCATTTGAAATCTTTAGCTAGCTATAAGGCATGCAAAGGTTACCTAGTAGGACTCGAGAGCAATATATAAAAATAATATAATATTAAAATTTATTATATATAAAAATTATTCAAATAAAATAGATATCTAGAAATGTATCTTTAGGTACATAGAAGTAGCTGCTATATTCACAACTGGTAGCTGGTTGATCAGAGAATATTTGCTAGAGACAAGAGTAAGCTACCTTAATTACAATTATATATTAAGGCGATAAATATACAAAAAAAATAAAGAAGATCTACAACTAGTTAAGATAATCATAGCAAAAGTATCTCAATGTTGCACAAGCATAAAATATATAAATATATATTATATTTTTAATTATTTATTATTTATTTTTATTAGTATTAAGCTTTCTCTTCTTTACACAATTTTAGCTGATAAACAAATTTAATTAATAAATTAAATAAAATTCGACTGAAATTCACATTTTCCTCAAAAGTTTAGGCATTTTTTAATCCATTAAAGCGTTGATTGACAAATGGCTTAGTTTCTCTCACACTCTCTCTCTCTCTTTCTCTCTCTTCTTCTCTTCTTCTCTTTCCCTCCCTCTTTTTCTCGTTTATTCTTTGTCAATTTGGGCCATTTATTTTTGTGTATTTCATGATTCAGCCGAGCACTTAGCAAACGTCACACCGAACAATGACATTTCATTTGTCGGCCGCAACTGTCCACAGAATGTCAGCTTTGATTTTGACTTTGATTTTGATATGAATAAAAGTTAAACAAAAATACCTGTGAATAACTGAATACCTTTCTGGACCATACCTTGCTCTTGTTGTTGTTGTTATTGCTGGGAGGGGGTAAAAATGTTTCAATAATTTTGATGATTTCGGCAACAATTGCTGCTGCGTTTCGCTCGTCGTCTATCTATTTATCGCCTGTGTGCTTGACCGCACACAGGTGTGGTTCAGGTGCGTATGTATTTGCACCGGCTCTCCATTCGCTGCTCGTTGCTAACCCAGTGACATTTAGACCTGGACCACTGCCACTGTGCCCCAGCCTTGCCGCACGCGCACAGCGTTCAATCAATTGTTTTTACAGCTGCCAGGGGCATGGGGGGAGTGGCGCTTTTGAAGCGCAAAGTTTGCTACGCTTTTGACACGTTTCGCAAATATTTGAGCACGTCTAAAATGGCGCAACGTTCGCGCGGGGTGTTCATATTTTGAATTTAAGGCCCAGCAGCCTCCCAGCAGCTGGCCAGACTCCTTCTGCGCTGGCAGCGTCTTGGCCCACTGCTCGGGCTGCTGGCCAGCTCGTGGCTAGGGGCGTTGCGTGCCGGCGCGTACTTTGCCCTTGTCCATGGCTTTAATTAATTTTCGCTTCCGTTAACAATTTTTATGTGCGATTTGCGGATTTGAAAGGCGGACGGAGCTGCTTCGTGCGGTGCATGTGCTGATGCCGTGTTTATGCTTTCTTTAATTCGCCACTAATGCCCGCACAACTATTTGGCTATTCGTATATGCTCGCGCCGCTTGTGGCACAGAAATATGTGCCGGATACATGCGATTAGATTGGCCCAGATTGCGGAGCAGAAACGGAGCAGAAAGGAGCGTGCAACAAGTTAATTACGCCATTCGAGCTGCTATTCAGCTTAATATTTATTGTGATTTTATTTGGATTATTGCTCAAATTATTTGGCATTCCAACTGCGCCAATTGGCGCTGCGCACCGACTAAAATAAATACAAAAATACCAGCAAGGATGCACGAAAATAATCTGAAAGTCTTTTGAAGTTGCAAAGTAAAAGCAGCGACAGCGTCAACGATATAAAGTTGGCGCTTTTTGGCTTTGACGCACGTAGCTGCCGATTTCAAAGTTTTTCCACACAGTCTGCGTGTGTGTGTATGGGTGTGTGTGTGTGAGAGTGTGCCAGGAAAGCCAAAAAAGGAATCGACATCAGCAACAACAGCAGCAGGAGGAGTCGTGGCTTGGTCTTTGCCAGCGCTTTTATTAAGCTTATAAATTTTTTATTCAAGACTTTTTACTTTGAACGAGTTGCACGCAGAGCAGAGAAGGAGAAGGAGAAGGGGGAGGGGGCGTGAGGGCAACTGCGACACTCATGTGACATTTATTTGAGTTTTCCCATTGAATGCTGGCAGTAAGTCAAACCCCAATTGCTGAGCCAAACTCCCATCATAAATTATCGAATCGTTAATGCCACAGACTAAACTAAAACTGAAATACGAGAGAACTGTTAGACATTTCATTAAATGCCCAGCGGGCTGCAAATAAATTTGAAATTTTCAATAACCAAACGAAAAACAGAAGAGCAAAAGCCAGAAGCAGAGGAAGAGCTGCTCCACTGGGGCCTTTCGGCTTTGGTCCACTCGATCCGCCCGCATCGGACACAGCATTTAATAACGTCCACTAAACTGGCTGCTGCCGCTTCACATATCCGCTCTCAATATTTGCCAACTGCAGAGCTGAAATCGAATCGGTGCAGTGACAGCCTTTCGGCTTCCAATTGAAAATATCGAGCCTTCAATATTTAACTAACAGCTGCCCTTTTGACATGGACATGTTAAGCATAAATATTGACAGCCAGTAACTAAATCGACTGTCAAACTGCAGTTTTGGGGTAGATGGAGCGCTGTGTGTTAAGCTGAAGCTATTAATTTGTGGATGGGTCTGCTCATATGATTGAGCTTCAATTGACATGTGAAACAGTAATGAAGATTTGAAGACGAGCTTTATAGGCTATGAATTTGCATGAATAGTTATAGAATAGATATTGATATAGATAATGAGCAGTATATGGAAGTCATCAGATGTATATATATATATATATAGGTTGGCCAAAGAATGACTGGCAGCTTTAGTTTCTGTTTCAGTTATCAATGGGCACTTGTCAGCTGTTATGTCTGATTCCTATATACAAAGTATATAATATCTTATATCTATCATTATGATAACAATAAAATAAGCTAACCTTTCCTTTTTCATACCCCATTCCGTACTATTCTCATGCAAACCTAAACCCATTTCTCTCCGACATATAAAATGCAAATTAATTTCTCTGGCGAAGCTGCTTTTGCTGCCAATTTGCATAATCAGCGAGGACTGAGCTGGCTTTTAGCTAAACTGATCTACTAAATCATAAATGCCATCAAACGCCTTTTCTCTCGCTTCTTTATTCAATTTGTAGCACATGGCGTATGCGTAATATTGTTGGCGCTTGTGCGGCTCACGTGCGGCATATAAATTGCTTAGTTTTATCATAGCTCTGCTGCCCCTTTGCTCGGCAAAGAGGTGCAAATTGCGTTTGTTTTTATGCTCTTGACAACTGTCAAAATAGTCAGGCGGCAAATGGACAAGCTGGAGCGGAGTGGAGTGGAGTGGACTGGACACACGCACACATGGGGGCATTCATAAGGTATGACACCAAAGGAAATCAATTTCCATATGCAAAAGTTTTTAGTGCACGTGCCGGCCAGGCCATGGCCGAAATCGAATTTCATCCATAAAATATTCAAATTGCGCTCTAGCATAAACGTCGCATAAACATATCTATTTTCTTTTTTTCGTTGCAACTCAAAGGAGGAGGCGAATAGTTGTGATCAGGTTTGGGCTGGTAGTTTGTCCTTTACTCCCACTCCCACTCCCACTCTCCCTCCTTTACCTCTCTGCCTTTGCTTACACCTAGCGCATAAATTTTTATGTTAAAATGCCAAAGCCGTAGGCGGGCAGTCGTACCGAGTTCGATCACTTAATATGTCCCGTGGCAGAAATTCAATTTGCAGCACATCCGCAGCCCGAAAAAAACTGCAAATGGTGTTGCCTTTAATGTCCAAAAAGTGCAAATGTGTCGGCGCGCAGCCAGCGGGTCACAAAACAAAGCGCACGAAAAAACAGAGGCCGTTAAGGCCGCTCCACCCTCTCTCTCTCTCTCTCTCTGTTGGCCCTTGCGGAAATAAAACTCACACAGACACACATTGTAGACTCACGTTTACCGTAACATTTTTGGCCACTTTGGTCACTTTGCTCGGCATAGTTCGAGTCGGGGCTTGGACTGTTTTGACTGGTTCGAGCTTTTGATTGAAAATTGATTTCATTATGAGCATTTGATGCACTTGCCCTTTTTTAATTGAATTTGTCAAGTGTTTGACTCCACTTTCCCAGCCATCAGCTCGGTTGCCTTGACTACGCTCTCACCCACACCTTCCACATTTCCACGCTTACTCTTTGCAAATTAGTTGCGGCATTTTCTTTGCTGCTGATGCAAATTTATTTGGCATTGTCTGGCAGCAACTGTTGGCCAAAACTCTGTGGAATTTTAAGGAGCAGCGCCCGCCTGCCGCCTGCCGCCCTCTCCCATTGCCCTTAAGCCGCTTACGGCCAGCCTGGTGCTTGTTTTTAAATTCGCGGCATTCCGTTTCCGTTGCCGTTGTCAGGTCTCGAATCTTTTGGTCGAAAATATTACGATGTTGCCATTTCACTTAAGGTCTCAAGTGCACTTGTGCTCGCCACAAATGGCTGCTGTCCGCCCTTCTGCTGGCATATTTAGCATAAAAGGTGTGCGAGTGTCTTGGCCCGTACAAGTTTTGGGCGCTGTTGATGTTTCGCATCAAATTTCGAGCAACTCGACGCCGTAGATGCGCCAGCAGCGACATGCCGAGGTGTCACTTGGGTTTGAGGTCGCCGCAAAGTGCGCCAAAGGCATTTGCATAATGCCCAGCATCCAGCTCCCAGCACCCCCAAAATGCAAATGACTACAAATTAAATGTGGCCAGAGTGCATTAAGCTACAAGCTATGCACATACATAGACCCTGACCAGTCGGTGTAAGACCTCAACATGTACACACTGCGCCTCATCAGGATAGCGCACCCTTCTCATGCACCGTAAATGTTGAATATCTTCTATGTCCTTAGAGCTAGAGTCTTAAACTTTATTTTCCATGAAACTCTATTTTATTCTTCTTAAAATAATACAAAATTTGATTCTGTATCACTTCACCAAGTATTTTAAATATTTTTTTGAAAAATAGTCTCAACTTTTAATATCTCCTTCAATGTGGCCAGCACAGTTACCAAATTTTTTATGTAGACTACAAAATTGAAGTTCTTTAAGGAAAATATTACTTAAAGTATATAGTTTTATCTTTAGAGGAAAAATCAGAGATTGACAATGTAGATATGTATTTCCCAGGCAGCTTGTTAAAGTTGTTTCTCAGATCACATTAGTCTGCTGATCTAGCAGGCTGGCACTCGTCTCACACACTTTTATATAAACAACTTTCATTTATTGCCAGCCACAATGAAAGCGAAGAAAGCGAAGAAGGAGGAGGAGACATACGAGTGCGTGGATAAGAGGGGGGAGCTGGCTCGCTTCGACGGCCTGCCCGTTGAGCGGGACACCTTCTGGAACTGGAACGAGGAGCCCTCGCGCAACCTTCGCAGCGGGCTGGCGATGCTGCGCACCAGCTGGCTGAGCAAGTCGATGGCCTTTTCGCGCCGCGAGCAGCAGCTGCTGAGCATCAACGGGCTGATGCCGATCACCACTTTCAAGCTGCAGCAGCAGTGCGAGGCGTGCGGGATATACTTTGCCCGGCTCAGATCGTTCTTCCAGAAGTATCTGTTCCTGTCGGACATAGAGGCCACTAACCGCAGGCTGTTCTACAATCTGCTGATTTTGGATCCGGACAGCTATATGTCGGTGTTCAAGGCCGCCGAGCGGCACATCCTGATCAAGAACTTCGGCCTGCTCTACAAGCAAAACCGGGGCATGTTCATCAACATCAAGGATCGCGGACACATCTACAGCGTGCTGCGCAACTGGCCGCTGCGGCACAGCGTGCGCTACCTGATGGTGACCAACGGGCACCGCTGCATGAACATGGGCGACTTCGGGTCCAGCGGGGCACCCGTCATCTTCTACAAGCTGTACGAGAATGTGGTCTTTGGCGGCATCAATCCCGATTGCTGTCTGCCCGTAATGATGGACGTCGGCACGAACAACATGAACCTGCTGGAGGATCCGTTCTACTTTGGGGTGCGCGAGTGTCGCACCACTGGAGCCGAGTTCGATGCGTTCTTCGAGGAGTTCACATTGGCCGTTTTGCGAGTCTTCGGACCGCGAGCCATTATCCAAACGAAGGACTTCTCTGCCAAGGAATCGCTGAATCTGCTCGCGAAATACCAGAAGTCCAAGTGCTACATGGACTTGAGCCTGCAGCTGTTCGGCTGCTGCGGGCTGGCCGGGCTACTGGGCGCCTTCAAGGCCACCGGCATCCAGTTCCGGGCTAATAAAATACTCTTCTACGGCAGCGAGAAGTTCAATATTGGCTTGGCCTGCATGTGCGTGGCGTACCTGAAGCGCCAGGGCCTCGACGAAAGTACGGCGAGGAAGTGCATCTGGTTCATCGATAAAACCGGGCTGGTGGTGCGCTGTCGCAAGATGCCCGAGGAGCTAGCGGAGTTCGGGCGCAACTCAGAGCCCATCGACAGTTTACTGGAGGCCATTGTGAAGCTGAAGCCCACCGTTCTGGTGGGCTGCTGCGCGGAGCCAGGTGTCTTCAACAAGGACATTCTCCGGGCCATGGAGCAAAGCTGCCAGATGCCCATCATATGCGCCATGTCGCGACCCCTGGAGCTGGCCGAGTGCTCGGCTGACGATGCCTTCGTCTACACCAAGGGTCGCTGCATTTTCATATCGGCCAGCGAGCTGCCGCCGCTGAAGTACGCCAACAAGTGGTACCAGCCCAGCTACTGCTCCGATCTGTTCATACACAGCGGCTTAACGCTGGGCGTCATGCTGACCGGCATGACCACGGTGCCCGACGATATATTCCTGGTCGTCGCCGAGCGGCTGGCCAACTTGGTCTGGCCCACGGACATTGCGAAGCGCAACTTCTATCCGCCGCTGAAGAAGCTGAACTGCGTGAACCTCGAGATAGCCCTCGCCGTCTTCAACTACGCCTATCGGCGTCGCATCGCCACGCTCTGGCCGGAGCCGAGCAACCCCAAAGAGTACATACAGAGCAGACTCTTCAAGTGCGACTACTCAGACATCGTGCCCGAGCTGTACTGCCCGGTCGCGCAACACATTGGCACAGAAGAGTCACTGCACCACTACCCGGAGCAGACTTAGTTTTACCAGTTTGTGCCCATTGATTTAATAATAATTCGAATACAGCTCGAATTGCGTATCTTGCCTGGTAACGGCTCAGAGTCGTCACAGTCACTGAGCAATTAGCTGCATGCAATTCTCACATGTCAACTCCGCATGTGTGTTTATATGTGTGTGTGTGTGTGTGTGTTATTGACCCGCGGCTGGTGCTCGAGCTTGAAACTATTAAAAACAACAATCCCAATTGCAGTCGTATTGTATAATAAATTGAAACAACCACCGTAAAATGGCACAAAACAAAGCCGCAACAAAGCGGCAGCCAAATTAAATTGCATGCGAATGTGAGCGAGTGTGCGAGTGTGTGTGTGTGTGTGTGTGTCAGTGGCTGCCATTGACAGGTACTCCACTGGGAAGCGTGTTTTTTTGTGTGTATTCACTCTCTCCCTCTCTCCCTCTCTCTCTTGGGTTTCATTTCATTTATCAATATGCCAAATGAAATATATACAGCAACTGCCCGCCTCTATTTGCGGTTAACAACGAAAATGACCTGAGGTCAGGCAATCGCCTTTGCCCAGCCCCAGCCACAGCTACAACTAATTGGCAAGCATATATACACATAGAAATATATATAACTATGACATTTTTTCAGAAATGTCTCTATTTGCAGTCCAGAATCGTGCATTGATTAATTGCTGCCAGTTCAAGCTACTTTTGATTGCCTTCCACGAACCACAACATATTATTATGCCTGGAATAGAAGTGCGCTTAGGGAACACACGAATTAAAATAAAAAGCTTTATATATATATTAAATTTAGTTACACATTAGGCAAGGCGATCTGCTTGCAGGAATATCTGACTGAAAGATCGCGTTGAGCTGCCTTGCCAGCTATTGATGTGTACTTTATATTACTTCTATATATACTGGGCATATATGGCTACATGAACTCTTTATCTTGTTAATAATGTATACATACTATAATTTTTAATAATTTTGGATGCCTTCTTATAACAAAAGTAATCAGCAGAAGTTATGTTTTAATGAACAACTTTTGTTTTCCCCATGAAATTCAATTATTTAATCATTTGCCAGTTGAACATTTCACAGTCAACAGGGATCTAGTCTTCCGTTTTAGGCACAAATAGTCGCCAGTGCAAATTTAACAAAACATTCGTAGTTAAGACCCTGAAAGAGAACTCTATTTACCCAAAGCATAAACAAATAAGTACTTACACAGAAATGTACTTAGCGCCCCAGCGCAGACAGCAACCCTGCCAGCCGTAAATGTTAAATATGTTCTTAGACTTAAGCTGCGGGAACCATTCGCAACTGATGCTGCCGCCAGTTAAGGAAAACTTTTTAAAGTATGCACCTGGCCAGGCACAAATGGGACTATTATGAATGGTTTGACGCCTGGGAGCACTGTAAGGAAGTTGCTCTATAAATGATATTGGAGTCTGTGAGCTCTGGGCTTATATCGTATTTTCCGCCATCAGTTTTACACCTGCCCAAAATTGAATACAAATATTTTCTATTAAAGAATCTTATCACATTTATTTACTGCATTTTTCTTTTTTTTTATGTTTACAACTAAGTTTTTTGTTTAATTGTAAGTTTTCATAATTATTTATTTTATTTTAATTTTCTTTTTTTTTTTTGTAATTTTTACGAAATTTTTAGATAGCTCATGATACGTTCTTCAGGGCAGCTGTGTTTTTCTCATATTTTTTTGTTTGTAGTAATAATTTGTTATATATTTATTTATGATTAGTTACCATAGACAGAAAACTGTATACATACGTGAATGTATATATGCAAATGTACTTCAAGCGCGAATTATTTATTTTTAAACTTTATTTTCATTTTTAATTTATTGTATGAATACTTTGTAAAACGGGGTTCGCCTATAGTACGCTTCGATTAGTATATAATATTCTTTTGTTTTTACAAGGATTTGTTGTCGTCGCTATTTTAACTATATCAATAATATATATGTATATATATATTTATGCATGTATATATATATTGAGTTTATATTAAATTTGTAATTTACTTTACTTTACGAGTTGATTTTACTTTTGTTTACCTTTATTTTTATTCAAATACCGACATTGCAAGTTGCTTCATTTACGGGTCATCATATTTTTATTTGCTCAACATCATGTGATTGTCATACAAAACATTTCACATAATCTTTGAATTATTTACAATAAATCAAAAATCAATGGTCTACGAAAAGCAAAGGAAACTTGTGTATCAAGTCAGAAGCTCAGAGCACGATTAGCTGAAAAATACATATTTTATTCGTAGTTCATTTACAATGTTCAGATCTAAGCTAAAAACCTTTCCGTCTTTCGGTTGTCTGTGTGTGGATAACTTCATCTAAATGGAAACATTAAAACTTTTGTTTGCTGAGAAAACTTTTAGAAAAATATTTCATTAATTTACGTAGCATACATATACGTATGTATGTATGCATATATATAAGTATTTGTAGTACATATGGATTACTTGTATATATATATATATATGCACTTCTTCGATAATGCCGCCGCGCTCAAGGCATGGCTCACCGTACAGAGAAGCGTTTAGTTTTCCTTGTGTGGGTGTGTGAGTGGGGGAGCATTTCGATCTATTTGCTGGCAGTTCTATGAATATTTTCGTTTATATTAGTTTAATAAGTTCTCAATGGGGTCTCACTACTACTTTAACATGCCCGACTGCCACTCTGAGATTTACTAAAATGTATTTGCCACACCAACTTATAGCTATATGGTTAAGTATCTATAAATCTAAATATGTGTATGAGTGTGTTTGTGTGTGTGTGTGTGTGTGTGTGTCTGAGCATGTTGGTCTCAATGCAGTAACTATGTGTGTATATTATATTGCTTATAGTAAACATCAGGCTAACGCGCCATCTGTACAACAACGGGCGAAGCGCCGTCAGCGTGTTTTCATTTAGCCGTAAAAAAACTCGTGTCTCAAATCAAAGTTAAAACTAAATATAGATATATATATACGATATACGATATACTTAATGTAGGGTTAAAGTTTTGCGTTTACAACTAAAGCAGCGTTATGTACAAACTCGCCTTAACCTAGCTCAAGTTGGGCTCTTTCTAGAAGTATTTCTTGAAATTTTGGTTCCGTCAAATACAGAGTTTTGTCTACGAACTATACATATGGCTATTCGTATAACTAATACTAGAATTATTAAACAAATATTGCTAGTTAATATACAAATTCGTTTAAGATCTTCCCATGGCCAAGTGACGTTGTCTTTATCTGAATATTTGCATTCGATTTGTGCCGTTCGCAGTGCACAAACCTCTAAATAATAATATGTAAAACTGAGGCAAGAAAATGTTGAGCTCAAATTCAATATATATATATATATATATGTTTGTGAGTGTGTGTATGTGTGTCCTGTAGGTGGTTGTGTTACGAGTAAATATCTTAGCATAATTTAGTATCTTTTTCTTTCTTTTCTTTCCTTCTTTCATCTGCTCGAAGCAATCGCAGTTGCAATTGAATAGAATTTGAATTAGAATTACAGAGAGAGACAGAAAGAGAGAGAGACAGAGAGTCAGTGAGTGATAGAGAGAGGGGGACAGACACTCTGTTCTCTGTGTAAAACCGTATTTTCCATTTTCATTATGGCAGGATCCTTTTGTTAGTAACTTTTTAGCGTTTACTCTTCACACTTGCTTAGCGCCTTCGCTTCTCCTTCATTCTGGCTATACGCCTGCTGTGTACCTTGAATATTGAAATCAAATGTTGCTGCTGTTGCTGTTTGCTGTTGTTAATTTGAATGTCGAACGAAGAGAGCACTAAACAATTGCTATATATATGTAAATGAAGCAAAACATAAAACATATTGAAAACATATTGAAATATTGTCTTTCAAAAGCTTAAAAATTTCAGTCTTTGTAGTTGGTTGCTCGGCTCTTGTCACTGCTTTCTGGGTGCTGGTAGTCTCCTTCCTTTCGCTGCTGATGCTGCTCGTTGCTGTTGCTGGCTGTAATCAAATGGAGTGGCAAACAGAGGGAGAGAGAGCAAACATTAATATCCATTTGTATATTGGCCGGGATTAGACGTGGCGTGGCTTGAGCTGCTGCCAGAACTTACTTCGACTAGAGACTTTTAGAAACTAGTGCACAGGGCTAGCAGAAGCACGAAAATGTACAATTGGTGGCCGAAAGTGGGGCGTACGCCCGCCGACAAGATCTCTGAGCTGTACAAGTACAAGTACTCTGAGCGTGGGGCAGCATGGTTGTTCGAGAGGGAGAGGCACAGAAGAGGGCAAAGGCCGTGAGTTAAGTTTTCTTTTTTTTTTTGGAATTTGTATGCGGTGGGCAGGAACTAGGCTGTGTAGGCTAACTTGGCGTATACTCACTTCTGGGTCAGACCACGGGGTCGTTGCTAAACACATCGTTGACATGTTTGCCGTTGCCGTTGCTGCTGGCGCTGCTGCCGCCGTTTCCGTTGCTGCTTGTTGCTGCCTTATCCTTGAGGCCGCATTGCTGCAAAACAAAAAAAAAAGAAGAGAAACGAAAGCAAAAGCCACAAACGTAATTAGATTCACGACGAAATCAGAGCGGCAAAAAATAATTTCGTTAATTGCCAGCCGAATAACATGGAAATTAGGCGCAGGAATCAGCGATTTGCATGAAAAATTAATTAAAACAATTAACGACAGCTGCCGCCAGTTGTGAAATGTATATTTAATTGCTTTGAATTCGAGAATTCGTTCGCTGGGCTCACCTCCTGCTTGGCCTGCCACTGCTTCATGGCTGATTTGTATTTCTCGAACTCGTTGCACCAGTGCGAGTAGATCTTCTGGTAGTCCTGCTTCTGCGACGGAGGCGAGCATCTATCAGAGAGGGAAAGAGAGGAAGACACAATAAGTTATCGTCAGGAAATTAAACTTGCAGCCAGACAACAACAACACACACACACACACACACAGAGACAAGTCAAAAGTTTCAACTTTCTAATTGCGCCACGGATATTTTGACGCTCGAGGCGCTAAATTCAAATGGCAGCCAATGGGCCGGGGGTGGGTGCTTGACTCACCTGTGCGCATCCACAGTGACGCCGTAGCTGCAGAGCAGGGTCCCATCCAGATAGCTATCATAGCGGCCGCCATCGCCCTCGTTCACTGCCAACAACACCAGGCCGCCTTCGTTGGTCTCAATGTACTTCGTGGGTGTGTAGCGCACCTCATAGCTGCAGATATAGAGAGGGAGTGTGAGTGAGTGAGGCAGAGATAAGGAGATTTTCTATTTGCTATATTCCAATTTTCCATTTTCAGTTGGTTTTTCCATTTGGCTGTGCGTGAAAAAGTGTCTCATTGGAAACGCACAATAAAAATCAATATAAACTGTGTGTGAAACTTTGCCATCGCCAGCTGAAACTTTTTCCATTACAGACAGCGCAAGAGAGAGAGAGAGAGAGAGAGAGAGAGACTCCGGCTATTATCCGCGCTGCGCCGCTGCTGTGGTGTCTGCTCTAAACGCCAAACAGCGAACGGACTTCAGCAACATTTTAAAGTGTCAATTTACCACAGCATTGGAACAGCTCTGGTGGTGGGGGTGGGGGTGGTATGCGAGTGGGTGGGGCCATTGCTAAGTGAGATGAAGCGAAGTTTCGTTGGCACTTCCGATTTCATTATTTGGCTCGCTTTAAGCCGGGACAACAGTGTCTCCAAGGATGCTCGAAAATTCAATTACAATAGCTCAACTCACCGTCCCTTCTCGGTGGAGTGGTGGTACCAGCGCGTCTGCTTCTTGCGCAGCACTTCGGGCATCTTGACGAAGCAGGAGAGGTGCAGCGTCTGGCCGTAGGAGGAGGTGACGCGCTTGCGCAGCACGCTCGTGTCGCACACGCCGGACGTCTCGTTGGCCACGTCCTGCAGCAGGCCCAGCTGGTAGGGTCGGCAGGCGTTGACCTCCTTGTCCCAGCCGCAGTAGGGATCGGCCACGCAGCGGAAGCAGCTGTCGTAGCGGCGCGCGCACATGGCCAGATCGATTTGCTTCACCTGGTGATCGGTGGCCAGGTAGAGCGAGGACGTCTTCTTGCTCAGCGTCAGCTCGCGTATGGGCTCGTTGCGTGGCGACGCCTCGAAGATGTCCACCAGATTCGAGTGCCGCTGGCCGTAGTGCATGAACTGCACGATTTTGTAGATGTGTCCAGTGCTCGTGGCCACAAAGTAGACCAGAAACTCTTGGTTCAGTTTATCAATGCGTATCCTAAAGAGAGAGGGAGAGAGAGAGAGAGAGAGAGAGGAGTTGAGTTGATAAATCGCACTAGTCTCCTGTGCCGACAGTTTTTGTGCAACAAATCTCAAATGCACGCGACTTGGCCAACTTTTTGCCTTCCTCTTTGTTCTTTTATGTTCTTTCTACTTTTTTGTGTGCAGCAGCAAAACAAAACGTTTAACTAAAAGCATATCCTGCGGCGCAATGTTCATAAGTTCCGGCCAAGTTATTTTACAAGTCGTTATGCCACACAACAACAGTCGGAGCCGCTCGAACCGGAGGAGCTGCAGCGGGAACAGCAGCAGCAAAAAAAAAAAAAAAAACATTTGCTGTCAGTGAGCGAGTGCTCCCAAATGTCAGCATTGGACTGGCTGTTGTCCTGACTCCGGCTGCGACTGTGGCTGTTGCTGTTGCTGTGGCTGTGGCTAGTGCAGCGAGTGCACTGTATAAACTTGGCAAATGTCAACAAGCCGAGGCGAATACGTGGCTGTTTGCCAAGAGGCAGCCGTAGGCAACTGTAGCTCCAGCTCCAGCTCGAGTTCGAGCTCGAGCTCCATCTCGAGCTCGCTAATGAATACATTTACACATTTTACTTACTTGTCGACGACGAGGCGGGTGAGTATAACGTCTCGTTTGTAGAATACAGGATTGCCAAATTCATGATCGACCGCCTTGTCCATTAGCGGATGTTTGCGTATGAAATTTAACACCGAGTCCGGCAATGTTGCGGTGTCGTTGTGGCATGTGCCCGGACGTGGCTCCGGCACTTTCGAGTTCAGCACGGGCAGCCAGGCGCTGTTCGATGTCGCCTGCTCCTTGAACTTGCCTGCCAGAGAGAAAGAGAACGAGCAGAAACAGAGACAGAGAGTAAGCGAGTGTTTTATTTTATAGGTTGCATAAATGTGCAGCGCTGAAAAGTATGCTATGTTAAATTTATGTGTGTCAGCGCTGTGGTGAATGATAAATTACTCAGCTCTCCGCGCTGATTTGTGGCTCCGAGCCACACTCGGAGTCTGGCCAAAAGTAAAACAGTTCCAGCTACTAATTACACACAGAGAGAGAGAGAGAGAGAGAGATAGTGTGTGTGTGTGTGTGTGTGTGTGTGTGAGTGCTGTATGTGCTGAGCTCTTGAAGTGTTTGCTGCATAATCATTTGTTTTTCATAATTAATTACTTTGGCAATAGCTCGGCCACATTTTTTCACACATTGCTATATATATATATATATAATATTTTTTATATCTATATCTATATATATATATGTTGCAACATGCCCGCAAAACTTTTCATAATGAATTTTAAGTGTATGCCAGATTTTTTACTGCCATTTGCCTTTTGGCGCTGTGTCTGCTGTCTGCTGTCGGCTGCTCTAACTGAGTGAAGGGAGTGCTCTGGCACAGCTCCATGCGCACAATTTTATGGTGTTAATGAACTTTTGAGCAAAGTGCTGTCACACACTCACACACACACACACATGCGGAGAATTTGCGTATGCATTTGGCTCCACTTGAATTTGGCAACTGAAGTTGAAAATAAATTTATGTGCGTGATTTATAGATACAGTAATCACGCGCTAATAGCAATTGCCATGTGGAATATACTCCATAATATTAAAGAAAAATTACAAATAAAATAAAATTCAAAGAAATGGAACTTTACTTGAGTATAAAAGAGCTCAAGCATGATATAAATATTATAAAAATTTAAATTAAAATTTCAAAAGTATTTCAAGATTATTTTACTTTTAGTCTTCTTGATAATAAATAAACTAATTTAAATAAATTTAAAATTATAATTATTTAAGTATTCAATAATATTTTAGCCAAGTTCTACTCCAGGACATTTTCAAGTTGTGTTTAAGCTACTTCACTTCGCAAATCAGTTTGAACAGCAATCGCTAACGGAAATGAATTTCAGAACTTGCTGCTGCTGGCGTCGCCTCAGACATTTGAATTTGAATTGAATTTTGCATACAATGTGTAGCTGAGCAGACTGCCACTGGGATTATAATATATGACATGCACTTGCAGCTGCATGCCAGATTTTGTTGCATGCGTCGGGATTGCGTGTGGCTGGCAGGCAGGGCAAACAGCTGCTGTACAGGTGGGCTGTTAGCACCTGTCACGCATATCTAGTTACCGTTAAGCATGCAGCACGCCAGCACCAGCAGCAGCAGCCGCAGCAGCAGCCGAGGCCGATTCGTTTTGTAGCAAATGTTAAAGCATTTAAAGCCGCTCAACGACCCCCAGTGGCAGGCACATCAATTCAGCTCGCACCATTTAACGCTAAAATGCCAAAGCTTCTCGCCACGGCACGGCACGGCAGGGCACGACACACACACATGCAGTACCGCACCTGCGAGCGTAATTTCTTCCGGCAGCTGCAGCCCTACGTAATGGGAAATGCTGGAAGAAGTCAAACGTAGCCGCATGCACGTTCGTAAAAATGGCGCCGCAGAGAATTATTGCCAATGCAATAAATCTCACGCTTACACTCGCAGACGCCGACACAGACATAGACACAGGCACGCCCACTGCCTGCCGCCCTCCCTTCCCCCCTCCTCACACACTCCCACACAGACATATTTCATGCAGTCACCCACTAACCTTCAAAGGCCGCATTGATATCCCGTATATCGTAGCTGCAGACGGCCGAGCCAATCAGTCCGTTTGTGTTCGTTGTGAACGTGGCATAGAACTTGCTGTCGTCGTTGGGCATCTTGTAAACGGACTGTATCTCGTTGAAGTAGAAGGGAAACTCGCTCGAGATGCTGCAGTTCATGCGCGCCTTCAGATACGTCGCCCAGTTCTGGCTGATCATGTACTTGCCGCCGCGATCGTTCTTGCACACGCGCGCCACGCGCGAGTAGACGGCCTTGCCGCAGTTGATGTACTCCACGGCGTGCTCGCGGAAGAAGAAGTACACAAAGTCGCCGATGTCGAAGGAGCCAACGAAGTTCGGTTCTAAAAAGGCGGATGAGAGAAAAGTGAGTTATATATGAGAAATGAAAAGCAGATTTAAATGCCTCAGCTGAAGATAAATTTCTTTGCTTTAAATTTAGAATTAATTTATAAATTTTACATATTAATATTTATCTAAAATATCTTTAGTATATTTTATATGTATATGTAAATATATTATGTACATTATTTACATTAATATAAATATATATTTAATTAAAATAATAAACTAAAATTTGTATTCTTTCTTTATTTTAATTTTCTAATTTTATATATTTAATTTTACATTTATTTAAAAGAATAGAATTTATAAAAATAATCAAAAAAATAATAATACAAATAATGCAATTTAATCTAATTATAATTTTATTTATAATTATTTGTATATATATTTTTTATATATTTTTGTTTTATTTATATAAATTTCTTTTAAAATTTGTATTAATATTATTTTTATATTTATTTACGAAGTATCTACAATTTTTTAAATATATAAATTCTATTTCTTTCTAGCTTATTATTTATAAATTCAACTTAAATAAAATCAAATCATATTTGCAGCTCAATATACTTACTGTCCAGCAATTTGGAGTCATATTTCACGGTGCGCTTGAAGTTGGCCTCCTTGCGGCCGTTGGTGAAGTTGAAGAGGTCCGAGCGAAAGATAACCGAGTCGGCTTTAGTGAATTCCGCATTTGTGCCCGCGTACTGAGGCGTAGAAAGTGGAAAATGGAAAGTAGAGGGAAATGGATTATGCTAAAGTCTCTCACTCTCTCCCCTTCGCTCTCTCTCTCTCTCTCTCTCTCTCTCGCTGTGCTGGATCGCAAGCAATGCCGGCAAATTAGCGCCAAATATTCGGGAAATTTGATTTTCCAAGGCAAAGGCGAAATGTAGCTCACGCACACACACACAAAGGCACATACACGCACGCATACACACAGGCACGCACACAATTACGCGTAAAGTGTAAGCACGTGCCTCCGACATGTATATGTGTGTGTGAGTGTGTGTGCGTGTGTGTGTGCTTCACTC
This sequence comes from Drosophila mercatorum, assembly GCA_961210405.1. Classification (NCBI taxonomy): domain Eukaryota; kingdom Metazoa; phylum Arthropoda; class Insecta; order Diptera; family Drosophilidae; genus Drosophila; species Drosophila mercatorum. Next base: position 13,933,872 of record CAUIUS010000005.1, read on the forward strand.
TAATTTAATTTCAGCTGCTTTATTGCGACTCTTTTAAATTTCTTGCCATTTGGGCTCCCATAGCCGCACAGAACTTTGTCGCTTCGGCCCCTCCTTCCTCCCTCCTCGCTCTTTGCCTTTCGCGACTTTCTCCTTGCTACTTTTTACTTGTTTCTCCCGCTCTGCCTCATCCTCTCGCCCTTTACTTTACGTTACTTTTGTAATTTTATTACAATTGACATTTTTCCCTTTTTTCTGTGATGCTTTTCTCTTTGCTTTTATTTTTCTTTCCGTCGGCATTACGCGACTCGGGCGAGACTTGGACTTACCAGCGCTGGCAAACCGAAGGGATTTCCGTTTTCCACATAGACGGCGGTTGAGTTGTCAGCGGGATCGTAGGGACACTTGCCGATGCCCAACCCTATGCCGGGCACGTACTGGGATCTGGGTAAATGTGTTAAGTTCGCCTGCAAGGGGATGGGGTCCGGGAAGGAGAGAAAAGCGCATTAGTTGACTTTAATTTTGGAATTTGTTGTTGCCGTTGCTGGAAAATGAACTTCCAGCTTGACTGACAGCCACAATTAGGCGCTGACACAGCCAGCGCTAGGCCACTGAATATTTCATGCAAAAATACGTATATATATATATATATATATTTTGATTCTCTCTACTCACATTGATAACGTAGTCCTTGGGGTTGTGCGCATTGGTGCCGCAGACGTAGAGCCGATGTCCATTGAAGTTCATGGGCTGAATGACGCGTATGTGATTGCGGCATTCCACCTTCTTGACATGTGCCCGAATGTTGATTGAATGAAAACAAATGTTAAAGCAAAAAAATAATCGTGTATGTGTGTGTGTGATGGGACAGACAGAGAATGTGAAGGCAATGCATAAGTATCGAATCGAGATGAAGGCCGCAATTTGGTAAGTTAATTTTGCATGGATGCATGCATATGTTTCAATAGGTTAGCTACAAAATGTGTGATTAACGCACCTCTCGCTTGCCCTTGGACACGCAGTTGAGTATGTCGGAGCCGGTGGGTTCCAGTATGAGCACATCGCGCTGCAAAAGGAAGAGAAAGCAAAACAATTTGAACAAAACGAGCAAACAAATGGTTTCTTAAGTACTTAAAGCGCTCGCAGCTTTGCGCTCTGCGCTCTGCCCAATGCGATACGCTCCTAACAAATATTCCAAAAAAGTTTATTGAAAGCGTGATAAAATTTCATGCTTATCAAGAAGGCAAACGCGACAGCCAGAACAACAACAGCAGCCATAACAAAAGAGCGTGCAACAATTGGAGATTTCTCTCTCTGTGTGTGCGAGTGTGTATGTTGTGTGTGTGTGTGTTGTGTGTGTGTGGTGTGTGTGTGTGTTGTGTATTGTGTGTACCAAAAACACGTACAATCAAGACGCCCATCTCATATGCCAGTATTTGTGAAGTGAATATATATATATATATACCCCCTCTCCCTCTCCCTCTCCCTCTCTCTCTCTCTCTCTCTCTCTTCCCCTTCCTTTTCTCTTTCCCACTGTGTACATATTTTTGTGACTCTGACTGTGGCTGTGGCTCGACTGCTCTTTATTTCTCGCTCCCATTGTTGTTTTTGGTATTTCACTCACGTTGGGCATTTGTTTATTTAATTCGATTTTCGCCTGCACTTGAATTTTGAACGCTCAATGCGAAATTATTGCTTAAAGCAAGGCGAAAACCTGATTTTAAAAGCGGAAAAAGTCGTCTAGTTAAGTTTGTGTTCCTTCCTGGGAGTGGGCGCCGTTCCACGTGAAATAAGTTTTTCTCTCTCTAGAGTTTGGGCATCGTTAATGCGAGCTGCTTGTGTGCTCAAGGAGACGCACATAGAGAAATCTGAGAGTTGACACACTTTGAACACAATATCCTGCCTTCTGCTGACAGTTTGCAGTTTGCTTTGGTGCACTTTAAGGCGCCCGCCTGCTAAGTGCTCGGCTCCAACTTGAAACGCAATTTGCGAGCACGAACTCGGCCCTGGCCGCTTAGCAGTCAGCACAAATAATTGCCGTTGAAAGCATTTGCCGCCGACTGGGCCAAAGTGGCGCTCGGATGACTCAAAAGCTGTGGCAAACGGCTTCAAATGGTAGCCAGTCGAGTCCAGCCAGCACAGGCCAAATGCCAATTCAATGAACTTGAAACGGAAACGGATATTGATAGTTGAAGACGAAATCATTAAAGTGCAATTGTGCGCCGTTGCCGCTGACTCCAGCAAGGGGCGTTGTCTAGATCTTGCGCCAACGGATGCGAGGGCGAGCACCAAAATGCCAACTTTTTCGACTTCAACGGGAATGCGGGAATGGCAGTTCCGAATATCGTAAATCGCAAATACTTTATGCTCTTAAATCACTGCGCAATAAAATCTAACAAATAAATATCGATGAATTAAAAGAAGAGCGAAAAGGAAGAGTCAAAAACAAAAACTTTGAGCTTTATGTATAGATAAAAATAAATAAATAAAAAATAATATATAATAATATGTAGAAATAAATCAGCTAGAGTTTGTTTAGGGCAACTGACTTTGTTCTTATTTTTAGCTTTCATTTATCTGTCTAATTGTTTCTTTTGTTATTGTGCAGCCCGCAGCCTCTGCCCTCTGCTCAGCCAGAAAAAACTAAAACGTCCGATCGCTTCGAGTTTCAAATGCAAAATGATCTGATGACAGCTGACAAGCAGAGCATTATGAACTCTCACACCTGCATGACATACTGCCATGCATGTCCTCGCAACATCTAGTCTTCAGAGCTCTGTCTGATACTGATCGAGCTCCAGCGATCAATGCGGCACTCAGCTGTGTGAGTCTCAGTACTTCTTGCTGAACTGCTCTCTTGCTCTGAGTATGGGATCAATGGTGGGGGATAATCAGAGCAGTTTGATGGACTAGCTGAGCGAGCTCCGGCGATCTATGCGGCACTCAGCTGTTTGAGTCGCAACTGCTCAGTTGCTCTGAGCATCGTTTGACTGAGGGCAGATAGTCAGAGAAGTCCGAAAGAAGAGCTACAGCAATCCCTTCTCTGAGTTGGCCACTCCTACAGGCTCTTACTACTTTAATTTTTGGCTGCTTTTCTTCACTTCTCTTATGCAAAATGCAATAATTCAACTGTCTAAGCATAATTCTTTGCTTGTCAGCAATTTAGGGCAGTTCCAATCAGAGTTTGTCTTTCAGTAAGTCTCGCCCTAATGCTATTTTCATTGTGCAGCAAATTGATTTTGGCAGCTTGACAGCTTTAATTAGTTTTGTAAATTATTTTTAAGGAAAATAAATTAAATATATATTATAAGTATTATACTCATATTTCATATTATATATATTTGTCATATTAATTTTCATATATTTTAAAGCCAAAAACTTCATGAAAAGTATAAACATAAATATGCAGAGCGAAGCTCTTGAAAAAAGGAAAAGAAAGAGTCGTATCGCAGCCAGACATATGCTTAAACAAACTTATGAACAGGTGTGCGTAAGTGTGTGTGTGTGTGTGTGTGTGTGTGTGAATACTTATATAAGAGCATGTCACAAAGTGTGCGAACACAAACAGCAGACAAACACAAACTCGGCAAACATCTTCAGTGAGTGTCTCGCCAGGTAAAAAGCCTGCAAGTGAGTGTAACCTGTACGGTGTGTGTGAATGTGTGAGTGTGTGTGAGTGTGTCAACAGCATTCTGTCTGGCAAGCAACACTCAAGTGGCTAAAAGTGTCTGCCCGCGTGTGTGTGTGTGTAGGTGTAGGTGTGCGTAAGTGTTTTGTGCATTTACATGCGCTTTTATAATACCCTGGCATATGCAGTAAAGGGTATGAAGGGCTATCTTATATATATGTATAATAGACAGTAGGAGGTATCAGCAGCTGTATCAATCTTATCTTAATCAAGTAGAAAGTCTGCTTTCTTGTGTATAACTGAACTGATATAGTTGTCTAGGGTATTTCATAGTCAATCATGCCCGACTATCAAGCGCTTGTGTTTTCTTGGCATTTCTTTTTCAACTGCAGTCAATTGAGATTTGACTTTAACATTTACTTTTGCTTTTGCGTTTGCTTTTGTGCCTCATTTCACTTACCTCGCATATCGATTGGCTGATGTTGCGCAGATTGAGCCGAAAAATGCGATCCCTGCAAGAGATAATAAGAAATATATTAACGGTTGCTGGTCGTTGTTGTTGTTGTCTTTTGCTGATATGTGGCGGCTCGAGTGACACTTAAGCTAATCCCGCGCTCGTGCCCTGACACACGATAAGTTAATGCTCCGCTGTTGCTGCAAAACGCAATCAGCACAAGAGCGTGACCTTACACGCAGAGAGAGGGAGCGAGGGAGAGAGAGAGAGACAGAGATGACAAACGCAGGAAGTTAAGCACAGAGATTCAACGTCTGCGGCTGAGCAGCAGCCGTCAGTTTGTCAGTCGGTGGCATTCGAGCGACTTTCGAGAACGACTTTGCCTGCTGTCAAGCAATTGAAATTGTCTATTTGCTGGCATATCTCCCCCATCTCTCTCTCTCTCTCTCTCTCTCTCTCTCTGTCTGTGCGGGAGTATGTCTCTCCCTCTCTCTGCCTGTCTGTGTGTATGTTTGGTATTTTTTGAAAAATCGTTGCGTTGCACATGGCTGAAGCGCAGCACCTGCTCGTCACCGGCGACGGCGGCGGCCCGTTACGTTTATTGCACTGTTCGAGCCCTGGTGATTGATTGATTGATGGATTGATATATCGATGTCGCAATATTGCGTCCGTTCGCCCAGCTATAAGGGACCAACTTTAAGCGGCAGCAGCAACCCCCTCTCAGTAGTCCACTTGGCGGCTACTCAAAAGTTCGTGGAGGCTCGACTGAAAAGGGGAACGCGTCGACGCCGAAACTCGGTGCTAAAGTGTGTTTTATGTAGTTGCCGGCAGAGTTTTAGGCGCCCCAACAACTCGAAACCATTAATCTTCATTTCGGGACAAGGGGCAAGCGCAGCAGCAGTAGCAGCAGCAGTCGCTGATGATGGCCCCGACGACCGCTGCCGGCTGTGGGCTGCGTAGGAAAAATGGCGCTCGAGTCAAGTGGTAATTTTGGTTACTTTGTTTGCCAGCTTTTTTTGGAGGGCGGCGAGACCGCAACTGTTAAAATGCGGCCATGTTCAACTTGTGGCAGACAAATGAGCAGACGACTAGGACTACGACGACGACGACGACGGGCATTGTCAAATTGAGCTCTGGCCTGACCCCGACCCCGACCCCGACACCGACACCGACCCCGAACCCGAATGGCCCTTACCACAGCTGATTGAGTCCCTCGGCTTGGGCTCCGCCGAACCGCACGTCGAGCATTAATTCATAATTATGTATGCCGACAGTGTTGCCAACAACTCTAGGCACTTTGGACGCTGGGCTCTCAAAAATGAAATATGCAGCTTCGAATGCGTTGAAGCTTTTTGAGTAGCTGCTTTTAGTGGCAGCCGGAAGCTCACACAGTCGCACCGGAAGTTCGTAATTAACGCTCACAGAACCGCAGCGAACTTATGCCTCCCTCTCCCTCTCGCTCTCTCTCTCTCTCTCTCTCTCTCTCTCTCTATAGATATATATAGAGTCCAATTCTAGTTCTAGGTCTGGGTACTTACATGGCGCCGACGTAGAGCGCATTGTTGTGCTCGTCCATGTAGAAGGTTTTGTAGTGCAGCGGGCCGCAGCTGAAGTCCTTGACATGCTCTGCAAAGAGAGAAGAATACGATTCACATAAGTACATTAAGTATACGCCGCGTGGTGGCTTTTTAATAATACATTAAGTATACGTCGCGCTGTTAATCTAGATGGCAAATCAAAGTAAACAAAGGCTCAACATGTTTAAAGGTCGCAGGACCTGCACCCTCGCCAGATGGCAGCCTCAGTTAATTAAAGTTTATGCATCTATTAATGAAACTGTCAGCGACAGCGTGTGTCGGGCGGGCGCACGGAGGAAGAAAAAAAAACTAATTAAACTATTATAATTTAGCTGAGAAAAGCTAATTTATGGGCGGCTGCAGGCGCATCAGCGAGACAAAAGAACTTGTGTATAAAGCGGGAACAATACACCAAATACACACACACACACACACATACACACACATATACAGTTGTAAACAAACAAGTGAGGCTTGGCCTTGCAGATTTTGACAGCGGCACAGCGGCCCGAGTGTGTCACGTACTCAGAAACGTCACGTGCGACGCTTCAAATATATATATATGTGTGTATGTGTGTTCGAGTGTGTGTGTGTGTGTGTGTAGGTAACACCACTGTCAATGCCATTAACGAAAGATTGAGGCATTTAGCTAAAATTTTTACGACATTAAGTTGTCAACTAATTTGGCGCAATTAGCAGGCAACGCAAGAGGCGCAAGGGCCAAACTTTTTAGTCTCAGGCAAATCCTTTGATGGCAGCGCTAAGAGTCAATTTGTGTTGTTGCCCGTTCATGTCAACATCCAAAATAAAACAGCAACTAATGAGCAGAAGACAAAAAGAAACAACAACGACAGACAAGAAGCAGAGGAAGAACGACAATAATAGCAAAAGAGGCTCATCAAAATGAGCAAAGCCCGGGCCATTGAGTCGCCAGTTTCGCAGTGATTTGCATAATAATAGATACATAATGAATAATAAGCAAGTATCTATGTAAATAGTCACAGGCCGCAGGCTCCGGGCCAGGCTCACTTGCTGACAAGCTGACCCTTATGCAAATTAGCCATTCTTGACCACGCCCACACCCCGAACACTGAACACTCAACTCGGAACTCTGAACAGCCTTATTTTAACGATGCGTAATTTTTGCATTATTTCGCTTGTTTCTTTTCTATAATAAATGCTGACCTAAAATAAATCAAGTGTCGCCCACAGACCTCTCTATGCATATACCCTCTAGCTTCTTCTTTATCTCCCCTTTGGCATTTTAGTCTGCGTTTGTCACTAGCCATTGGCCTAAGTAAGTTCAATTATAAACTCAGCAGGAGATTAATCAATAGATATCATATAAATTTTATATATAATAAAAAATATTTAAAAATAAGAAAACAATAATAAAAAAATAAATAAATTTTAATGTTAATAAATAATAGTAAATTAATTGTAAATTAATATGGTCATAGCTCTCCTTATCCTTCAGATATATATAAAATTTATAAAAATAAAATAAAATAAAATAGAAAAATAAAATATTTAAAATAAAATTAAAAAAAATTAAAATACACAATAAAGCTTTAATTCATCTTCATTTAATAAATCATCATAAAAAATAAAAAAAAATATATATGAATAAATTATAAATATTATTAAAAAATTGTTAATAAATAATAATAGTGAATAAACAATAAATGTAAGTAAATAATAATATTAAATCAACAACATAAAAACAATAAAGAGAAAAGCCGACAATTTCGAGCATGAACAGTTGAGATTTTAATCGAAAATTGAGAGTATAGAACCTAGATAGCTTTTCCTTTGATCAATGACATATTCTTTTGTGGTTTTTGGTAACTTTTAATTTTTTTTTATATTTCATTTAGGCTTCCACCAGCTGTTGCAATGACTTGCAGCGCATTCAAATTTGGGTTAAAACAAAATTTGAGGTACGTAAATGAGTCGTTTGGTTGCAGCTTCTCTCTCACACTGTTTGCGCAGCTCCTTTCTGGCTTCGAGGCAGAAGAGCAGTGTAAAAAAGAGTTGTTTCAGTCCGCCCACGCGCCACTGGCATGCCAGCGTCCTGAAGACGGACTATCGCAAGATCGTGGATCCAAAGTTCAACAAGGTAAGCAGCAGATGATAACGATAATTAATGATAATTAGGGATAGCCGCACACCAGGGCACAGCCTTCACCTATAAGGAACGTCAGATACTGAATCTTATTGGCCTTTATCCGAGCTGCTATCGCGATGAGAAGGAGCAGCTGTTCGCAGTCTACACGAACTTCAAGGCGCACAAGACCAACCTCGGTCGCTACATCTATCTGAGAGCGCTGCGCGCTCGACAGGAGCGGCTCTACTACAGCTTCATCATCGATCGCATCGAGGATGTGATGCCCATCATCTACACGCCGACGGTGGGCATAGTTTGTCAGCACTTCAGCCACATCTTCCACACGTCGATGGGGCTGTACGTCACCAAGTACGACAAGGGGCACATGACGCATGTCCTTAACAACTGGCCGGAGCTCGACATACGGGCTGTGTGCGTGACGGATGGCGAGCGCATCCTCGGCCTGGGCGACCTGGGTGCCAATGGCATGGGCATATCTGTGGGCAAGCTGGACTTGTACACGGCCTTGGGCAAGATCCCGCCGCAATACCTGCTGCCAGTTGTCCTGGACGTGGGCACCAACAACCAGCAGCTGCTCTGCGATCCCATGTACATTGGCGTGCGCGAGGAGCGCTGCAGGGGCCAGGAGTACGATGACCTCGTGAACGAGTTTGTCCAGTCGGTGGTGAAGGCCTTCGGCGTGCAGACGCTAATCCACTTCGAGGACTTTGCCACGCCCAACGCCTTCAGGTTTATCAAGAAGTACCAGAACAAATACTGCTACATCAACGACGACATCCAGGGCACAGCCGCCTGCGGCCTGGCGGGCTTCCTCGCCGCCGAGCACATCACAAAGAAGCCGCTCAACGAGCACGTGATCCTGTTTGTTGGCGCCGGCAGCGCCGCCTTGGGTATTGGCATGCTGCTGATCAAGGAGCTACTGAGCCGCAAGATCAAGGAGGAGGACTGTGTGAAGAACATATACTTCGTAGACCTCGAGGGCATTGTGACGAAGGACAGAAAGCAGTTCAATATACCCGAAATCAAGCAATTCGCCAAGGACATACCGCCCGAGAAGGACTTGCAGAAATTGGTGGACCAGCTGAAGCCCTCGATCCTGTTGGGCGCCACCGGGCAGGGCGGCATCTTCACGGAAAACATCATACGCAGCATGGGCAAGAACCACAAGCATCCAGCGATCCTCGCCTGCTCCAATCCGACCAGCAAGGCCGAGTGCACCGCCGAGCAGGCCTACAACTTCACAGAGGTAAGTGGGAGCCACTTCAGGGACTTCAGCCTTTCATTAAACTGTTTGCCCTGATCAGGGTCGAGCGCTGTTTGCCTCTGGATCGCCATTTCCGCCAGTTGTCATGAACGGAAAGCGGCTGACGCCGGCGCAGGCGAACAACGCCTTCTCGTTTCCGGGCGTGGCCCTGGGCACGCTGTGCACCAAGCCCCGCACCATCACGGACGAGATGTTCCTTGTGGCGGCGCGCGCCATTGCCAACTATGCCCGCAACTATGCGCCCAACGACAACGTGCTCTATCCGCCCGTCAAGGAGGCGGCTAATGTGGCCTCCGCGGTGGGGCTGGCCGTGGCCACGCATGTGATCGCAACCGGCACCGCAACCATCTTCCCGATACCCGAGGACATCGAGCAGCACATAAAGAACTATCAGTACTACACGGCTCTCGGAACGGCACTGCCAACGATGTGGCCGTACCCGGAGATGGCGAAGATGCCGCTGCCAGACAGCACCGAGTGACAGCACTGAGCTCACAGCGTATACTACTTATATTATATTTATTTAATTTGTTACAGGTCATCAAAATGCGGATAATAAAGAAGCATTTGCAAGTTTTCACAAGATAACACTAGATAATTACCACCCGAGAGGGAGTGGGAGGGAGGGTCTGCTGATAGTCTAGAGAATGGCAACACATACGACCCAAATAGCGTCAGCAAAATGCTGAGAATTTTAACGTCATTATTGTCTGTCAAAGCGACATTGACATATGTATATGCACACCCAAATGTGTGTGTGTGTGTGTGTGTGTGAGCGTTGCTGCTTTGCATATAAAATAAGACGAAATGTGTGCTCACCAAAAATGTCAATCAATTTTTTTTAAACGTCCTGCGTACATATATTTGTTTTGCCTTGTCCTTGCCCGCTCTCCCTCTCTTTCTCTATCTCTCTCTGTCTCTCTCTCTCTCTCTCCCTCTGCCTCTGTCTGTCTCTCGCTCTGGCATGCGCATGCATTAAAAAGCAATTGGTGTTAAAGGAGCAGTCACGTTGTCTGCCTGTCTATCAGCCTGGCATGTGGTTGCGCCAGCATGAAAGACCCTACTCCAGCACCAATTGGTGTGAAAAGGACATGCATAAACACACACACAGACATACAAAATACCCGTTAAAATATACAAAGAAGGCAACGGCAGCTCGATATGCTGGCAGAGAAAATACAAAAAAAAAAAGAAATGTAAAATCATTTTCTTCAACTGACAGCTGTCAAAATATTTGCTCTCCGTCAACTGTGCGCGTTGCTGTTGTTGGCCAAGCTGCGTCTTCGATTTTCCACCCATCTGTGGGTGTATTTTGGTGTGTGTGTGTGTGCGGGTGTGAAGTGTCCCTGCAAATTTTATTTTAATATTCATTACTTCACACTATAATGCTGAAGGTTATCATTGACCGGACCCGTCTGTGCTCTGCCTCGGGTTTCGCTTTCACTCGCATTTCTCCTCCCGCCTCTTTGCGGACCTTTTTTTGGGTGAATTTAATTTTTAACACAATATAGCTCAGAGACACTGGCCAGAAATGCAAATCTCATGTTCCGAGAGAGATTCGGAGCGGAGCTGAGTTGCCATGGCTTATAGAATTTAATTGCCTATAAAAAGAATGTGCGCGGCTTGTTGCTGCTGTTGCTGAATGGGGCGAAGCCATTCGAGTTGAGTCGTAAATTTTGAGTGTCCAGAGGGAGGGAGGCTGCGGGCATCGATAAACGCTTGAATCTAAATGCCGCCATCAGAGGTTAAGCGCTGTTAGCCAGCCACGCTCGCTGATTATATAGTGCGTCAGCATATAAATTTCATGACAGATAAAGCATGAAGTCGAGTCGGGTCGAGTTGAGTCGACATTCGTCTCTCGCACTCAAGTCAAGTGCATTAAACGCAGTCGAGCAGGCAGCTGCTGTGCATCAGGATGATTGCGTTTGATTTAGCCAGCCTCTGCTAACTGGGTCGCCCGTTGATTATGCAAATGCATTACGGCATGTAAAACACACATGCGTCACAGCCAGGCCACGGCAGGGCAGGGCAGGCCTTGTGTTGATTAAGTTTTCATTGCGTATAGGCCTGGGTGTAGCCAGGCAGCCTAAAAGCAACTACGTTTGCTTGACCCAAAGGTAACTTGACTGTGTACAGTCGATAAGTAGCCTCAATAAACACAAAAGCCTGCCGAGGCCGAGCCCGAGCCCGAGACTGAGCCCGAGACTGAGGCTGAGGGCGTGCCCTGCCCTGCCTGGCTGGGGCTTCTGCTTCATCTTTTAAAAGATTTTCATTTATCTGCCGGCAAACGTTGGCCACAAAGATAACGCTCGCAGCAGCCCGAGTGGAGCGAGAAAGCGAAGCGAGAGAGAGAGAGAGAGAGAGAGAGAGAGAGAGAGCAGGCAACAATAATGCCGCACTTAAATCCATTTAAGCGAATTTTTCAAGCATTAAATTTGCGTTTACGTTACGTATACTTAACTTCCAATGGCAACGCCCCCCGTGCCCAGCTTGAGCCAGGCAGGTAAAAATTGCCACGGAGCTAAGAAAAATTCTTGAATATTTTTCTTTTCCTTTGTCTTTTTCTTTTTTTTGCTTTTTCTTGGGCGGCAGTGAAAACGTATTTGCATCATTTGTTTCGGCAGGCGCTGCGAAGCAGGTGCGATGCTCACACGGCCAATACAGCGCATTTTTGGGTTAGCCTGCTCATGTGTGTGTGTGTGTGTGTGCGAGTGAAGTGACATTTGTATGTGAGCTTTTGCCTCACATTTCACTTATCCAATGGCCGAGCAGCAGCAGCAGCAGCAGACGCACTCATGCGTTCGCTGCTCAGCTTTATGTCCTGGCCAACATTGTTGTTGCTCTGTTTTGTGGCCATGTAAATTACTTGCCCAGCCCCGTCGAACCGTGTCTAAATCTTGGCTTTTTTTTCATTCTTATCTGCACTTTGCATGCCGCACACTCTCGGAGCTCGCAGCTCTGGGCTTTTCCAGACGAACTGAGTCAGCACTTAATTTTTATTTGATTTTACTTCACTTACACTCGCTGAGGTGGAGTGCGGGAGAGTGGTGTCATTTTTTATGGCATTAATTTTACAATGATTGGGCTAACAAAATGGCCGCCAGAGCCAATGGCTGGCAGCGCCAACTTTATTAAGACAAACAGCAATCCGAGCGATGCGCACAGCTCTATGAGAAAATCAGTTCAGCTGAGGCAACAGCAGGTGTTGACAGATTTCAGCTTGATTTGTCAGCGGCAACACCTGGCCAGGGCGAGCGAGCTGAGTCCCTCTGAAGTCCGAGCAGCTGTAGCCAGAGCCGAGTCGTGGTTCATTCACTCAGTCGAGTGCGTGCCTGTGTTTTCATTAGTGTCTTTCAGAGTTTGTGTTTCTGATTTCATTCTCTGTACAGCGCCAGTGCAGCTCGCCAGCGAAGGCCTTTGTCTAATGCACTTGAAGAAAATGCGAAGCTTTTTCTTTGAGTTATGTTAAGAGACTTATTTAGTAAGGAGACTTATCTAGTAATATACTTTACAGATATATAAAAAATTGTATGGATATTGTTAGGCCAAGCTAAAAATATTGAAGATATAAATATATAGAATATTAAATTATGAAAATAATTAAAAAATATATAAAATATTAAATATTCATATTCAATTTTATATTATTAGTCAATAATTGCATATGGCATTTAAATATAAATATATAATATATCTAATTATGAGAATATTTAAAAAATATATAAAATATTAACTATACTTATTCAATTTTATATTTTTAATAAATAATTGCATATGGCATTTAAATATTATTTAATAAAAATATAAAAAATAAATTATACAATTATTTAAACCTTAAATTAGTTTGAAGAACTTAAAACTAAATAATATTAAATAATAATTTAAATATTATAAATATTTTTTTATTTTTAGTTCTTTTTTACATATATTTATTCCTCATCTTTAGCTAAGTTTCTCGCAGTGTAGGCCTATTACACACCTTTAATACAGTTGGTTGTCTTTGTGCTTTAATTATGTGTTTAAGTATGTGTGTGTGTGTGTGTGTGTATTGAATTGAAGGTGCATTAACTTGGCTGTCTGGCTTTAAGTTTGCTTTTGGTGGCCATGCATCAGGCTTATCTCCGGTCCGGCAGCAGAAACTGTCGCACAAATCTCGGACCATTTACCAAAGTCAGTTGGCGCTGTTCACAGGCAGCTCTCATTGTGCAAAAGTATATGTGTGTGTGTGTGTGTGGAAATGTATGTTCGATATTTAACAGCTTCCAGTTGAGCGCGTTCGGGCCATATGCAAAGAGGCAAAGTGTGCGCCAACTGCCTGTTGGCTTAAATTTAGCTTTGCCGTTGGCAAGTTTGCTCAGCGCTTTGTTCGAGCACATCAACTTGCCGCAATATATATATGTTATATATATATATAAATGTCTCTCTCTCTCTCTCTCTCTCTCTCTGTGTATGTGTGGAAAACAAACGTTCGGTACAAATAGCTAGCTGGCACTGTAAAAATCCAGTCAGGTAAACAAGACGGCGTCGGCGGCGGCCAACAGTGACGTGTAGAAGTAAGCACCTGGCATTTGTGTTGAGCACGTTCGTACCTTATGTGGGATTTAGTTTTAGACTTCATTTTACTGCGCTGTGCTTTTGGTTTCATTTTGCTGCTGCCGCTGCTGCTGCTTCTTTATGCCGTTTTATGATGGCCGCAAAACCGTGCCGTAAAAAGCAGCGACACAAAAGAGAGCGAGAGAGAGAGAGAGAGAGAGAGAGAGAGGCAGCTGGAGATAGAGATGTATAGTAAAATAAAGCCATAGACAAGCAGTCCGCCTGTCAGTACTTGAACTAAATACACACACAGAGACACACACACACACACACATGCAGACACTTACATTAAGATATAGTTCATACCATAATGCACAACAAGCAGAGACAGAGGCAGAGTCAGAGGCAGAGACAGAGACAGCCCCACATAAACAATGCTGTAATCTAAAAACACAAACGTGCAATTGTGTTGCTGTAAATGTGGGCAAGTCCACAGATGTGTGTGTGTGTGTGTGTGTGCTCGACATGAAACGGCGTGGGAATATATTACAAGTTGGCTGCCGCCTGCTATTACCAGAAGTATGTCAGTGGCCTGCGGCGGGCGCTGACTGGAGTCAATGGCAGCGACAGCTTAAAGCCAAAGCTAAATATTTAAACAGGCGCCAAAGCAATATGCAACACAAACAGAAATAGAGAGAGAGAGAGCGAGAGAGAGAGAGGGAGAGTCCTGACCCTGGGCGGACTCGAGTCATTTGGCTTGCAGCGCAGATCGTTGCAATGCAGCTGGGAAATAAAACGAGCCTGGCAATTAGATGGCAGCACGAGGCAGACACGCCTCAAGTGCCGAGGCGAGGCGAGGCGCGGCGAGTCGAGTCGAACTGGTTAACTCACTCAAATCAAGCCCGGGCACAGGGCGAACGTGTTCAACTTTAAGTCCAATTGCAGTTTGCAGCCAAACAAAAAGCAAACTACATAATTCAGCAGAAAATTTTATGTCTTCATCTTGAAGAGTCAGCAGAGTGTGTGTGCAACTGCAAGAGGAAACATTAGCAAGTCTAGACACCTACGTCATGCGTCATGGCAGAGCCGAAACGTGAGCAGGAAGCGCGCTGATGTAAAAAGCAAGCCAAAAATTGAGACGTCAGGCAGACAAGGACGTGGCAGGACGACCCGACAGCACGACAGCCAGGCGGGCCACGGCCAACGAAAAGTCTCAGCGGCAAGTCTCAAAGCCAGCCAGCAGCAACTTCCCATTGCCAAATGGCAAATGCATTGCATTGCGCCCTTTTTTCTCCGCTGGCTGAACCTTTGGCTTGTTTAATATGCTGAAAAATACGCGTCTCGACTTCCTGGATTCTTGCGCTGCGCTTTTAGCGCCCGAATTCCTCTGCTTGTGCCTCTGGCTGAAGGACTTCTTCTGCACTGTTGCCCTTTGACACATGTAAGTAAAATGTCGGCTCAGCCACATGCACACACACGCACACACGCGCGCATTAGTTGTTATTCCTATGCTCCTGCCGATGCTCCACTTGGGTGTCCTGCGCTCTGCTTGAACATTAACCGATTCCATGCAGCGCAAAAATATGCGAAAATTCAACAGTGAACGTGAGCGCTGCAAAGCATTTTTAATTACATCGCATAATTGGAATTCAATATCAGACCGCGTCGGGGTCATCATGCACAGACCGCTGCAAATTAAAATAAACCCCTGCCCATGACCAGAGACCAGAGACTGGAGCAGAACAGAGCGAGAGCATCGTAGAGAGAGGATAGTTGAGCACACCGAATATTCTGGGAAATGCACAAGCATGATAAAAATTTTCCAATTACCGATTTTACATATTTCAAAACGCGAACATAAATATTTATAGCGAAAATTTATGAAAACTAAACGTGTGCAAAGATACGCCGCACACAAAACAAAGAGAGAAGGAGGGAGCAAGGGAGATAGAGAGAGAGAGAGAGAGAGACTCAGGCCATGCGGGCATAAGGGTATTCACATATACATAAACATAGATTGTCTGCACTATGTCAGCCGTAAACATTTACATACATACACTCAGAGAAACTATGCCCAAGCAGAATTCATTTAGGGCCACCCTGTATACCTTTCATACTAGTATTTTTCTTGCAGTGCAGTTATTTATGTACCCACTATTTGCGGTGGGGCTAGATTTAGAGCTTCTTTCAGCAGCGAACCAAAGCAAATACAAAGTAAGCAAAGCTGGCATAGAGAGACAGCGAGAGATAGATAGATAGAGAGAGAGAGAGAGAGGGAGACAGACAGAGGCAACACACCGGCGCTGACTCTTGCATATTTTGAGGTGATTTGAATTTTTAAGAGCGTTGTAAATTTTTTGATATCCCTGGGGTTATGTGTCAGTGCAGCGGCTGTGTCCCGCCAGCAGCAGCTCCAACTGGGGCACTGATTGCGGCAGCTGCGTGTTTAGCCGTAAACTATACGCTGGCAAATGGCGTCGTTGCCGGGGCCTCTTCAGCAGTGCAACACTTTCACTCGGCTGGCCAGCCCACAGCCTGCACGGCTCTCAGGCTCAGGCAACGTGCCACTTGACGCCTGGAGCCTGTGACATTGACATAAGGCAGTTCCACTGCAGCTGGCCCCGTTTCAAGCCTAGCACACTTTCGAGCCAAGTGAGCTGTGCACTCACTCATGTGCTGGGCCCGATTCACGCACAAAATGGCTTTTTAATTGTTGCAGCGGCCCTCGCACTTTGCGCTGATTTCCCAAAGCTCACTCAGACCAGACACTCACACATAGTGGAGACGACTCCGGCCCGCAATTGGCAGCAATTTGTTTGGGCGCGCGCTAAACAAGTTGCCCCCGCGCCTTGGCTGCGTTACAAGCGCTAATTAATCTTCGCCAACAGCCCGCTGCCAGGTGATATGAAGTGCACGCCCCGGGCCACTAGAGGGCCACACATACACACGAAGCTGGCTGCGCAGCCTGGCGTATTGTGGCAGCTTATTTCCGTCATTAATTAAATTACGCAAAAATGTTCAAAAGCACATAAATCAGTCGGCGTCATTCGGGACTCGCGCGAGCTGCCACCAGAAACTGTTGGCCAGGCCAAGCTGTTTGCGTTTTTTATACTTTTTAGTGCCCTTGCGGGACGACTATAAATATTTATGCGCCACACTGCTGCCAGTCGCGTATCGCCAGCCCGTCTTTGATTGCCCTTTGCCCTCGGCCCTCTGCCCTTTGCCCCTGCCACCAGCTGCTCAGATAAACTCATTTAAATGTTAATGCAGCGGCAAAAGTTGGCTGCGGAACGCTTAAGCAACGTTATAGCATTGCATGCATTTTATTTGCCATTTTGCTCCACTTCTTCTTCTTCTTCTTCTTCTTCTTCTTGTTCTTGTTCGAGTCAATGAACATCCCGGTGGTTGGTGCTACCTATCCGTAGCCCTATCTGTGGCACAAGTTGTGCTCGTTTCGGACCAACATGTTACATAGTTTAATAACTGCAACAATGTGTTTAACCCCTAAGCGGGTGTGGTGCGCAGTGTGGTGCGCTGTAGCGGGGTGTGGTGCGGCTAGCATGTTAATTAAGTGGAAAAATGTTTGCACTGCGTGTATTTCCTTCGTTGCCCATCTGTTTTTTTCTGGGGGTGGCAGCTCGCTCTAAGGGTAGCAGCAATCCACTGTGAATGTTCCTAGCGTTATGAAATATCATAAATAATTGAATCAGACACAACTCAAAGTTTCATGAAATCACAATTATATATACAGATGTCTGCAGAAGTAATCACAAATGTCAGCGGCATGACAACAACACGAACAAAAGACCAAATCAAATTGTTACTTTGCTAACAACAATTTGCTTCTCCAGTTGTAGAAATTCTGCTGCACACTTGTTTAGTAATTATTGTTTTTGCTTGTTTACAAAGGAGAAAATGAAAGAATATATATGATGTAACCTAATGCAAAGAGTAAATAATGAATAAGTAAACTGCTGCTTATATATACAGAAGAGGAAATGAAAAATATATATGATGTAACCTAATGCAACGAGTAAATAATGAATAAATAAACTGCTCTAATAATTTATGAAATTTTGAAATGGTAAAGATAAGGCTAAAATAACTATGAAGTGTGCACCTCTTTGCAGATATATTAAATATTATATGCTTTAATTACTCTGCTGAAAGGTAGCAAGATATATATTGCACAGAAATATATACTTATATTTTTTAATAATTTAGAAAATGTATTATAAAATAAAATCGTAAACACTAAAATAATTGAAAACTAGCTTCAAATATTTAAAGCAAATTTATTTTAGTTGCTAATAATATAAAAGATATAATTTTTTGAAAATTTCTGACTTTATCTTTATTATAAGCAACTTTTCTAAATTAAAAAAGAATATTTTGAGTACTAGACAAATTGGAAAACCTCTCAAAATATTTCGAGTTGCTAAAAAAGTTGTCTTTAATAAAGAAAAAATTAATTTTAATTTTTATCTAATTAATTTTTGAATATCTATAGCTTTTTCTATATTATAATCTACTTTTCTAAATTTTCAAATAATATTTTAGGCATTTTTTCAGTTTGTCTAGTTAAAAAATAAATTTAACTGAATTTATTTTTACATTTTCGTTGACTAAAAATTGTAATGGCTAAAAACAAAGCTCAAGTGTGTATTATAATCATACTTTATATGCCCAGCTCTGCTCTGCTCACTTGAATCAGCCATAGTTGAGCTATTTGGCCAGGCCATTGGCCTGGTGCTCAGGCTGACAGCCCTATTTTGTTTATAACACATTTGCGCATCATAATAACCCACATTTGGTGGCATAAGCGAAGACATTTCGTGAGTAAGCTGACAGCCATTAACCTGTTAATGTTGCAATTATGCGGCAGAAATTATGTTGCTATTTGTTTCTCGGCTGTTTGTTATTCTTTTTGCGAGAGTGATGCGAGGCAGCGAGGCGGCAGTAACTGCCATAAATAAGGCACATTATTAAAGTTGGAAAGACTAAAGCAGTGAAACACTGGAACACTGCATAATGATGGCCGGGCAGGACGAGCTAAGCGTGCACCTTGCCAACAAAGTAACTCAACTGAAAGAGGTAAGACATTGTCTGCCACGTATGCGTGTGAATGTGTGTGTGTGTGTGTGTGATGGAGAGTGTGGCAAACAAGCTGGCAACGTAAACACAAGTCTGCCAGCAACTGGCAATTTTAATTACCCACATTGTAGTTGCGTTTCTTGAATGTAAATCCAGTTACAAGTGCAAGTTAAAAGGATAACAGAGTCTCAACTTGAAGCTTACTCACTCTCTCTCTCTCTCTCTCTCACTGTCTGTGTGTGAGTTTTACAACTAGATAATGTTGCTCGTTTTGTTAAGAAGTTCTGATCTAATTAGCGCAAATGGCTGATGGCTGCCAACAAAAGACATCAGAGATTGAGGAGTCTCAGACGCTGTCACATTTGCTGTGCATTTGATTACGACTCTGAGACTTTCTAGTGATTGCATTGCCTTGTTGTTATGGGCACGTTGCATGTTGCCTGATTTATTTCATAAAAATCGTATAAAATAGTAGACAAAAAAGAATATAATCATCATAAAAGATGGCACACCTTAGGCCAGCAAATGATTTTCCTTATTTATAATAATATTAGGGCTGTTTATGTGCTGTGTGTGGCTGAGCCAGGACCTTACCCCATGCGGCCATAAATCATGTAGCTTGTTTGCTCGCCAGGCGTAAAACTTGTCTGTGCTCTTCGTTTACTCATTAGATTTTGCCCATTTTTGTCCTTTTGTCACCTTCGCAAGACCACGAAAGAAACACAGCACATAATAATATGCTTATTTCAAGATACACCTTTTGTGTCAACTGCAGACTGTCTGTCTCTCTCTCTCTCTCTCCCTCTCTCACACACACTCGCTGTCTCTTTCTGGCTTTGTCTCGTTGCGTTGTCAGCAATCCTTATGGAACCACAGGAGCAGCAGCAGCGACGGCAACAACAAAGGCCGCTGGCGCTATCGTGCCAAGCGGCGTTGATTGGCAGCCGGTCGCGTGTGCTGGGTGGTTTGGGTGGTTGGGCCTGGGCTGGGTGGGTGGTTGCTGGCCTGTTATTTTCTTAATTTTCAACACGTTTGCTTCTTTTCGACTTGATTATCCTTTTGGTGCTTGTGCGCCTGCCAAAACGAAGTAGCACAAGAAGCGCCAGCAAACGAATTGCCACACAAAGGCGTATCTATTTCGTGACAAAAGGCAACTTTACCCACTGCGTGTGTGTGTGCATGTGTGCCACTGCCTGGGCTGCGGCTTTGTTCCCTACTTTTCAAGCTGCCTACATGTATTTACACCTGAAAGTATGCTAACGTCTTGCAGCACGCACGCAACGCGCTGCGCACCACACACCCACCCACGCACCTATCCAGCTACCCACACACGCACACTCACGGCCCAACGCTCTTGTTTCACTTCCAGGTATGCGCATAACTTGGCACCTCGATCAAATATCTGCCGACGACTGGCCACTAGGGATGCGCGATAACAGTCAGAGCTACAGTCTGCAGTCACGAAGCAGCTCAGATATTGACCTGATAGACATAAACTTATGAGGCTATCAAATGAATGTCAGAAAAAGCATTAAAAATAATAGTAAAAAACAAAATAAATTATTTAAATATATATTAAAAGAATATTATAAATGTAATACCTACATATATATAAAAATATATATATAGGAAAATGTAGAAAAAACTATTTTAATATTTTAAAAAATTCAAAGAAATAGCAGATTGAATTCATATATAAAAAAGCTAGCAAATATAAAAAGTAATAAAGCTTAAAAAGTGTGAAGAATAAAGAAAAGTAGTTTGAATTCCATTTTATAGCTAAGCTGATTTAGAATGGCTGAGAAAGCTAGACTGCCAGCAGCTCATGAGCTGAGGTAGTTAGCTATGAATGGAATTGTCGCTTGTAAAGTCATGAGCTGAAGCTTAAGCAAAAAAAATGCATAACTGCTGCTAAGTATAAAGTTAATAATCATCATAAGGTAATAGTCAGAGAAACCTAACAGGTTTATTGCCCTAGGTGCTCATTAAAAATAAATAAATGTAAAAAATATATAGTAAAAATACAATAAGTATAAAGTTGAACAAAGAGTTTCCTTATTATTCACAGTAAAATAAATACATATTAATTTTAAAATAATAATCGAATAATTATAAAGCTGAGCTAATAAAGTATTCTTAGTATTCAAATAAATAAATAATTATTCGCTCTTCCCACCTTTTGCCCCAGTTTTTACCTTCACTCACCTTCTACATCACTAAATTCTTCTATTTATACTACTTTTTCTTTAATGTATATAAATAGCATTCGAATTCCCTCGAACTCTCACCATCTCGCTGCCATCTCTAATGCCCAGTTCAAACAAATGTTTTCGACAAAGGCAAACTTGAGCGTCAGCCATGTGCGTGCTGTCGTCTTATGACAGAAGTTGCTCGGCCAGCGACGCCCATGTCAAGGCGCTGGTTAGGGCAACTTCAAGATTTACTACATTTTTGTGGTTAACTTGAATCGGCTGCTTTGAGCGGCAGCTTCCTTGGCAGCAGCTCACGCTCAGCCAATTTAGTTTCAACGACGCGTGGCCTAAATTGTTTTAAATTACAAGGCGGCCATTAAAGTGAGGCCGTTAATCCTGCGGGCAGAGCGCGCGCATAACTATGCTGCACACACACAGAGGACACTAATACATATAGACATATATATATACATAGTTACATATGTACACGCCGTCAGGTATTTCCGGCAGCTCATTTCCGTTTCACCTCAATTGGGTAAACGTAAACCGAAAAACAAAAAAAAACTAAACTAACATGAGGCAAAAGCAAAGCTGCAAAACCAAGCAAAAATAAATATGAAAAAAAAAATAGAAAAGAAAATAACACAAAGGGTGGTCGGGCAGAGGGCCGCATGCAATGCCATAACTAGACGCAGCAGGTTTTTCCTGACTCCAAGAAGGGTGCATAAATTAGGGCTAAGCCAAAGCGACGCGACGCGACGCGACGAGTTGCAGTTGACCGTAGACCGGAGACGGGGCACAGATACAGAGCACAGCTGAGCTTTGCGGGCAATGTTGAGGCCAGGCCGGGCAGACAGTCAGCCAATGTCGCCGACGGCGCCGTCTTGCGGCTGTGTTTAAAGACAAGCGCCCTTCTCAGACTGACTAGGCCGGGCCGGGGCACTTGTGCAACACCTCACCATTTATTTATGGTGGAGAATTTAAATTTCAAAGCACACACACTGCATTCTTGCAGCCGTCAGCAGTGCTCTGCACTGGGGTCGCCGTCGTCGCACACCCCTCAAATTAGCGCACTTCCCCCTGGGTTTTATGTGTTTACCTTTTATGATTGCTAGCCGGGCTGTTGTTTGCGGCGGGCTGTACTATACTTTAGACTTTATATTTTTTGGCAACCTACCCCCGGCCCAGTTGCGGCATAAGTGTGGCAAATTGCGCACTCACACTGACACACACACACACACACACGCACACACAGTAACACACAGAGTAACAGCTAAAGGAAATTTGGCCGAAATTGCGCGGTAATTGCAGCCGCTAAATTTCACTTTTGTTTCGGCAGCCGCACTCTGAGCTGCCTGCGCCATATGTGTGTGTGTGTATGGCAATGGCAATTGCCGTGGCTACGACCATGCGCCAGCCCAGCAGAAATTGAGCAGTAACACAAAAAAAATAAAAGAGAAGAGAATTATGCGGCAACAGAGCGTGTCGAGCACGAGGGCGCCCACTGCCCCTGCCCCTGCCCTGCGCTGCGCTGCCCCAGTGCCGCATGGCCGGCAGTTTTCATTTTTAAATTGGCGGTTTTATGTGTGCAACTGTATGTATGTGTGTGTGTGTGCATGACTAACACACTCACCCACAAGCAACCACACTCTCGCATGCAGACACCCCAACCGACACACACACACACACGTCGTGCGCTGGCTGCGCGCATTAGCAAATTTTTATTGCATACTTTCGAGCGCAATTGCAATTTAATGCGCCCAACCACCACATGTTCCACATGCGGCTTTCATGCTCCACGCATAATTTAAGCATCGCCAAGCCGCATGCAAAACGCCCGCCGAGATTTATATTTTCATATATTCGACCACATTTGACACACGAAATGTACTCGAATTTGTGTTTTTATTATTGTTTCTTTGCTGATATATTTTAAACGAGTCGCACATTAGACACGTGTTGTCTTCGTGTTGCGGTTGCTGCCTGACATTTGCTGTGCGGAAGGCTGATGGCATTTTATTGCACTTGCTTTGTGTCTTCATTTGTGGAGCAATTCGTGTCTGAATTGCTCAGAAAATACCTCGTAAGCATTTGTGTGCATAAAGGTTGTTTGATGCGACTGTTGAGGGATGAGGAAACAAAACAGCTGGAGAAGGCAAAAGAGATTTAAGCTGGATGTGTGTAAGCGTTTGTTGGTGTGAGAGACTTCAGTAAAGACTCTCAGTGGCTCTAGGATTGCTCCAAAATATATCTCAAGCCTTTCACCATGAGCTGCTCTCAGTGAGCCCCTACGATCTGCCTTAATACTTTTTATATTCTACATGATCTATAGACTTTTGATATAGATTAGCCGACGAGTTCTTTGAGCTTAAGTTAAGAATGAGCTATTTCATTAAGTATTCATTTTCTGTAAAAAAAATATAGTCTGTCATCTATCAACTACTCTCTCTCTCTCTCTGCACAGGGTATTCCCAGGTTCTCGTGCCTGTCGTGTTGAAGCGCCCTTGAGATGTGTTTGTTTATCATAAACTTTGTCTCGCTGGCTGGTTGCGCTGTCATATAAATTAAACCATAAATCGAGTGCATAATTCCGGCATTGATTTCGTCTGTTTGCGTGTCAGCTTTATGCATATTCGTGCCATCACGCTGCGTATACGTAATGTTTATGTCACTCCAAGCAGAGCTGCAGCCTCGTTTTCTTAGCTATATTTATATATATATATATACATATGTATCTGTGGTCATAACTCTGTTAGCTGTTTTCTGCCTGCCTTTTTGCATTTATACCTCTTTATTTATAGTTTGTGTGAACGTATGTGTGTGTGTGTGGTGTGGAATGCTGTTGTGTGGGGGGTGCGCAGAGAATCCTTTGTTTCACGTTGATTATTTATAATAAATGACTGCACATACCAAGCAATCGCACTCTCAGTGGCAGTGGCAGTGGCAGTGGCCGTCGCCCACCCGCCCACCTTTCATTTATTATTTAATAATATTATTGAGCATGCCGGCCTTTGTCTGCGCCCCGCTATTGTTGTTGCCTGGAGTAGTGTGTGGCGCTTGGGGTGTGATGGGGGGCCTGACACATATGTGTATACGTTTATCGCTATCTATTTGGAAACGGGTCAATCGATTTTGTACGCCTGATCCTGCGAAGGCGTTCCGTTATGTGAACACACACCCGACCAGAAGTTCCTGAATAGGCAAGCAATAATTAGAAATTGGTTCGCTTGTTTGTTTATACGCATATTTTGCTAGAGTCTCGGGTATGATTGCTTTGCTAAGGGCTGGCATTGTGTGTCGTTTAAATGATGTGTTAATTCTGTGTGGCCCGGCCCACATATGCGAGGGAGCTGGTCATTTCTATGCATGACCAGGCCTGGGGCCTGGCTGCACTTAATGCAATCATTCTATGGCCGAAAATTCCACGACTGACAATAAACCAATTTAACTTTTGCAATATGCTTGGAATTACCAGCGCCAAGTTCAACCCTCTGCAGCAGCTGGCTTATGGCTTATGCTCAAAATAGTTTGACGTCCATGCATTCACAATGGACGCGGGCGAGGGTTGCTCGCCTCTGTGATAGCCGAAAGTATTTATTTATGGGACTGACCCCACGACAGCGACGGCAACTGGCTTCGAGAGCATTTCGAGTGACTTTTCAACCACCCGGATTAGCGTGGGGTCAATTGTTGGCGTGTTTTATGCCATTACTGGCAACAGTTAGAGCTGAGCAGTTGCTGCCATAACTTGAGCCACTACTCGCGACTGCTCGAATGGCCCTTAGCCATGATACGTGTGTATGTGTCGGCCAGCTCTTGGTCAAATATTAACAGATAATTGAATTAAGTGTAAATAAGTGAGGTGTGCGTGTGTTTGTGTTAGCCATGTAAGCTAATGGCTAATCTGAATCGTTGTTTACTCTGCGTATCTGCTTTAAAGCAGTTTATCGCGCATCTTTAAAGCTTTAACTTGCTCCTTCCGATAAACTATTTAACACAAGTATATGCATTCAATATTTAATTAAAAACACACGCACATTGGCATGGCACAAGAGCTGTCGCTCTTGGCAGTCGTGTGTCAGCGTAGCTGCTGCCTGGCCCTGGCCCCAGCCGCAACGGTCGTGTTCAGTTAATTAAATCAAGCGACATGTGTTTAAAATAAATTAAATAAATAAATGAACAATATATTACATTATTTTTAATAGGTGCGCGCCGTGCTTAAGTGCCAGCGGCATATTTAAATTAAGAATTTCAATAAGTTCCACTCAAATTGCAATTGCAGCAGGACTTTAAGGTCCTGTAGAGGCAAATGAGGGGACGAAATTATATTGCGAACAGAGCTAGATTGAAGTTTGTTGTATATATAATATCTGCTTAATTTAATAAATATATTTATTTTAAAATTTTTATTATGTTTAAATAAATAATAAATACAAATTTATATTTATTATATTTACATATTTATTTTAATATACACAGGTATTAAGTTCTTTTTATTAATAAATAAAATAAAATAGTATTAAAATAATTTTATTTTTTAAATTTATATAAAAATAAATATTAATTACAAAATTTTATTTAATATATATAGAAAATAAAAAATATTTAAATAATTTTATTTAATACATATGCAAATAAATATTAGTTAAATATGTATACATTTTATGGCTTATAATAAATAAGCTCAGTTTTTCATCTTAATTATCAATCTGCCTTTAGTTGTAGTCTGTCACATTAAAGTCTCATTTCATTTAATATTGTATATAACACAATATTTGTATATATTATGTAATATTCACATATTCAAAGCTTCCTATTCTTACTGTCCAAGCTTTGTTTGCCTTGGTTAATAAAACTTTCATAGCAACATAATCTGTTAGCATAAGTTTGAAGTGGGTTGCTAAGTCAATTAGCTAATCAAGATTATATTTATGCGTAAATACTTATATAATAATATTTAACTACTTTGCTCTGTGTGTGTGTGTATGTTCTGTGGCCAAAGATTATGCAAGAAATTCAGTAAAATTGTCAAGAAATATTATGTAAGAGTAGGAAGTATAATAATGAGATGTGATCTATTCACATAAAGCAGTCTGTTATAGAAACATAGAAAACTCTACAGCGTTATCAGAGATAGAAATAAAAGTATTTTTGCTAAACCTCCTCATCTTTCTCTCCCTCTTAATTTCTTATGTTAAAGTATTTTGTGAACTTAAGCAGGCAGCTTCCGTGTGCAAAGTATCTGGCAGACAAGCATTGCCAAACTATTAATTCTAACCCCTTTCATACGCTCCACTCAAGCACGCAGCATAAGCTCAAATAACAGTGCAAAAGGCACAAAAACTTTCATAATAAAATTTAGTGGCTGAAACATTTTTGGTTTAATTAATTTGTAGTCATTAACTGGAGCCGCCTGCCAATGCGTGGCGACAAGCCCAAGACGCCTGCTGTGTGTGTTGTCGTTTTGTTAGTAGGTGTCAATACATGGCTATACACAGGAGGTCAGAGAGAGAGAGAGGGAGATGAGAGTATGTATTACAAGCGCTGCGGTGCACCGAAATGTATGCCACATGTGATGCTAAACAGCATACACAAGTATGTGCGCATATATATGTGTGTGTATAAAGATATATTACATTTTGCGGCGAACGCATCTGTGGTTGTGCGCGCCTGTGTGCGTGTGCAGCTGACAAGCATTTGTACTTGTGGCTTTCGACTGTTTGGCCAAAGCGCTGAGACATAAGTTGAATTATGGCATTTGCCACTTGCCGAACGCTGAGTGCAGGACCAGGAGCAGGAGCAGCTGCAGCTACAGCAACATCTCCAGCTGCAGCTGCCTAATGAACTTGTTATGCGCCACGCAGCTGATACCCTACAGAATTTGGGTCAACAATGCTGTAAATTATGGCTTAAACCGAATTTGGGGCGTGTCGAGCAAGCAAAAGCCCTTAGACCATGCTATTTTTGGCTAAATCTCATAAAAATGAGCAACAGGCCAGGCAGGCAGCTGAGCTCGTATTGATTTTTATGTGCGCCGTCGTCGGGTGACAATTTGTCAGCTTTTATTAAATTTCTGCTGCCTACTTTAAGGCGCAGCCCCTAAATTGTGTGAGGCAGGGAGTGTGAGTGTGTGTGTGTGCGTGTATGTGTTCACATCAACAAATACCTGACTCAAGATTATTTGTCGTTTGCTTGTTGTTGTTGATTTTGATGTGGGCCCATGTGTGTAAGCATTTTGCTTCAGCTTCGGCTTTGGCTTCGAATTTACCTTCAAATTGTTTTTCCGCACATCAACTTTATTATGCCTTAATAATTGATGCTGCGGCTGCCTGACAGAGCTCCATCAATTGCTGACGAATTTATGTCAGTGCGCAGCTCTGACTGCTTGACTGCATAGATTATTGCCTTCGAAAAAAGTTGTTGCTTAATTGCTGGCCCGACTGGTCCTTTGGCTGGGTAAATTAGCCCGCCAGTCGCTCCTTGTCTGCCCACATACTTACCTGGCGCCCAAGTTTGTTGGCCAAAGTTTTTTTTCGAGGGGGCTCTGGCTTTGTAAAGTGGGCAGCGCTAAATGCCCCAAATTCTTTAAGTTTACAAGCAAAACATTTGTGCGCAGTTTTCATTTTCTTGGTTTTCAGTCCTCGCTTTTTTTTGGTTTTTTATTTCTTTTGGGCTTGCGTGCGTGCCCGAAATGAGGGCCGCAGCGCTGCGCTGTGGGAAGTTTTTATTTTTTTTTTTTTTGTGTATTTTTACACCCTTTTTCGGCAGCGTTTCCTTTTGTTGGTGTATTTTCAGCTTTTTCTATTTACGCAACGGCCGCAAGTTTGGCCTGGCATTTGGTTTGCCGGCCATAGCCGTAGCCGGCGGGCGGGCGGGGCAGCTCCTGCTAATATTCGCCATTAAACTTTTGCTTGTTTTTCTTTAATTAACAACACAAACATCTGATATGCTACTTTCTACTTTGCTTTCGCTATTCGCCTCTGTTTTTGTTATTTTCTTCTTTTTTATTTTGTTTTTTCCCCCCTTTTTGTTGCTTACTTTAGCCGTTGCATACCTTTATTAAGTTTCGTGTTATTTTTACTGTTTTTGCGGGTCCCGCCAGAAACTTTGGTGCTTCAAATTTGTACCGTAGCCGCTTCCTTTATGCTGGCCAAGCCAAAGCCAAAGGGTTTAGACAGGGCCAACCCCCCGCCTCTGTTTACATAACGCCCGCGCCCACAGAAACCACCTTAAAATGATGGCGCTTTGTCTTTGATTTGATTGCATTAATTGTTTAAATGGCTGCGGTTTGCCCGGTCTCGATAAGGTCTTTGCACTCGGCTCTTTGAGCTCTGAGCGCGTTCTAAATCTTTAATGCATTGTGCAAACCGTTTAAAGGTTTAACTGCTCACAATTTCATAATGGAAAATTACATTAGATACAATTAGCAAAGGGCGAATGAGCGAAAAAGTTCAGTTGAAGCTTAGAAATACTCAGATTATAAAATATTCATAAATATATTTAAGTGAATTAAATTTCCTTTTGAGCTACAGATTTAAATTCCATTTAAGGGAGATGCTAAATAATTATTTTGAGATATTCTTGGCGCAAAGTAAACTTCTTTAATATATATGACAAAAAAATAAGAATATTTCTCAGCTTAACGAAATTAGTTCTGCGAAGCGTAGCGAAGTCTTTTAAGCAATTAGAATAAACAAATTCTTGCAAATGACTAACTGCTCAGATGCTCTTGTTGCTTGTTAATATCGATTAGAATTTATTAATAAATACATTACGTCTGTCTACTTGGCAAAAGTCTGAAGACATGAATTTGACAAAATATTAAAGCTAAAAATAAATTTTAATATTTTGTATAAAAATATTTATATATATGTATAAATATATATTAATTTATTAAATATAAATATAAAATGCAAAATATTTATATATATAAAAATTATATACAAAACACAAATATAATATATTTAAATAAAAATAAATATAAATTTTCAAATATATATAAATATTATATAAGAAAAATAAATATTATGTACAACATGCATATTTAAATATATATAAATATTATTTAAATGATGAACATTATATATAAATATAAACTTGAAAATATATTATTGACTAAAATTTAGTTAATTTATATATTAATTTAATTTGATAATATGATTATTTTATATACAGTTTATTTGAATATATAATTAGGAACAACATGAATATATTATTAAATTAAAGTAAATACATAAATTCATTAAATTTTTATTATTTAAGTTTATATTTTGCAAATTTATATTATATTTATTTTTATACACTATTTATTTTCATGTCATTTTATACATTTTCTACAGCTCACATTCTTCCCAGCCCAGCATTTTCTTGACACGACTGTCCTCCACCAGCTGCTGTTCAAGACTGACGCTGCGCTGTCAAAATGCTGATGATCGTGAGCATCACAGCTCACGAACACACACATGCACCAGCCGCCACTCAAGCTCTACGCTGCGCTCACTTCAAGGAGAGAGCGTGAGAGAGAGAGGCAGAGCATAGGCGAGCCAATTAAATACCTCAAATACTTATAAAAGTCTCAATGAGATGCTGAGCAATCTCAGTTGAGTTGAGTTCGCTAATATAAATTATTTTTATAATAAATTTAAATATAAAGAAATATATAAAAAATGCAAATTAGCTTAGAGCTCTGCACAATAATTTTAAAATAAACAATAATAATTTGTTGCTCTTATTAACTCCCACCGCGGTCAACCACACTTTGTTCCCTCGCAGCCCGCACTCAATTTGAAGTGCGCAACATGCAATTAAACCGCATTAATTTAGCGACACATTTGGCAGACAAAGGGCGTTGCATATAAATGGGAATATGAATGCAGTTATAGTTCGTAATTTGAATTAAATATTTTGCAACATGCAACAACGAGCCCCAGAGCGCAAGGACAACGATGGACTAGGATGGTCAGTGGAAAAAGTCCTGTGTGTGTGTGAGAGTGTGGCACAAAACATGCCGCAACTGTCATAATTCCACATGAGTGTTAACATAAAAATTAAAAACTTTTTGGCGCACAACTTTTTATTTACTGCATGGCAAATGAACTAAGCGACAAAGCAGATGCGGCAGCAGCAGCAGCAGCAGGAGCAACAGGAGCAGCAGCTGCTGCAGTTAGTCAAACTTTTGCTGTGGGTCGGTGGGTGGTTTGGGCTGGTGTTTAGTGTGTGGGTAAATTAAAGCGGATTACTTAAAACGAGCTGCATTTTTGATGCACCTCTGCATAATGCTCATGTTTGATTTAGCCAAATGACTTTTAATTATTCAGCAGTCAAATGTGGGCCACAC
Source organism: Drosophila mercatorum (assembly GCA_961210405.1). Lineage (NCBI taxonomy): Eukaryota > Metazoa > Arthropoda > Insecta > Diptera > Drosophilidae > Drosophila > Drosophila mercatorum. The sequence goes on from CAUIUS010000005.1 coordinate 13,964,058, forward strand.
ACACACGAGCAGGCGTTGAGTGGCTTATTGGGCAGCAAATCTGGCTGGGCATAAGCCCACTTTAAGTCTATAAAAACAGCACTTGAAAACTAATTAAACACTAATAGCAAACAACAAAAAGCTGCGCAAAGGCAGTTCAAGTGGCGGAAATGCCGGCCAGTCGGACCAGCAGCTGAGACAGAAGCAGCGGCAGAGGCAGAGGCAGAGGCAGAGCTGCCTGCAATTAAACCAAACAAAACAAAAGTACAAAAAAAAAAACTGAGGAAAATAGAAAGAAAAGCTGCGCAAAACTTTTTAATTTCGCCTGAGCCAAGGGCTGAGGAAACACAGGCTGCTGGGCGCGAATGAGTCTATAAGTTGAAGTCGATTGCGAGCCAGCGTCTTGTCGGGCAAATAAAACAATGCTGGCCAAACAAAAGCAATGCGAGTTCAGCACGAGAGTATCGGGTGCCAAATGGCCAAATGGCGAAAGGATAACAGACGGCGGAAGTGAAACGAAATGGCAAATCAATGGCTGCGACAGCAGACGTGGGCGGCACCCCCCGCAACAAAAGCAAATCCGCTTAAAGTCAAAATTATTCCTTAACCAAAAGAAAAAGCAAAAAATAAAGCAGAAGAATAAGAAAAGAAATAAAGAAAGGCAAAGGGACGCGAACCCTTGTGCATGTGTACAAAAGTGGCTAAGCGGGCTGTACTGGCCAACTTCTGGCCGAAGCGCGGCTGTTTAAGCCCTAAGCTGTTGACTTATTTACCAGACTTCGATTTGCTCTCGTTTCTCGCTGTGGCCGCCCATTGTTGTGCCAAGATTTGTTTGCACGGCTTAGCTGCTCGACAATTTTCGCTTAGCCAGATTGCGTGAAGCAGATAAGCGAATCGGGCCAGCCGCCGCCGCCGCTGGCGGCTAACAACACTTGGCAGTAGATAAATTACGAAGAAACACATTTGCCGGCACTCACTTAAACTCTTGAAGTAACAATATAAGGTAAGGCTAAGACTTACCTTTGTGATGCCGCAAGTGATGGCCCACAGCTGCTGCGGCGCCCGTGCAACACGGCGGCTCGTAATATAAATTCCAAGTGTTCTCATAATCCGCCTGAGCGTAATCCACATAAATTATTTGAGCGGCAAGCGCGAGCAGCCAAGCGCTGAGCAGGCTCTGCCGCAACCTGGCCATCTTCCCGGTCCTCGCTGGCTGAGTCGCTGGCTATAGACTAAGGCGTATTCTCACTTCTCACACAGAGAGACGCGCGCACAGATCTGAGGCAATGTTACGAGGCGAGAGCCAGAGAGCATCGACTGATCGACTTGTTCGAGCTGTTCGAGTGTGCTCACATGTTCGCCGCGAGAGACGCGAATCGGATCACTGGAAATGCGAGCGAGTTCCGTGTGTATGACGATGTGTGTGTGAGAAAGTGTGTGTGTATGGGTGAAGGACGAACGCACGGCACGAGCTGCGAATACGAACTGAGTGGCCAAAGCCCGAGTAACTGTGTTAAATAAACACACACCACGACGACGCTGACGACGCTGACGACGACTATGATTCGGCACGAGCTGCTAGACGACTCGAGTCAACTCTTCGGCTATGCGAGACACCTGTAAAGAGAAAGAAAGAGAGTTAGTCAATGCGCATGCGCGTCTCGTAAAATATCCCTGTATATTTCCCAGTTTTGTTTATGTTTACGAGCCCTGTGCCAAGTGTATTGAACTCATTTAGTTGCAACGTGCAACGTGCAACGCTATGCTGTGCGTTCAACAACAATAACAACGGCGAATGCAATCCACACACATTTTCAAGGGTAACTGCAGACACATTCAAACTGAAGTGCGGCTGCTGCTGCTGCTGCTGCTGACACCCCCGCAGCAGCAGACGAGACGAGACGAGACGAAGCGAGACTGTTGCCAGTTGAGCAGACAGGCCGGGAGTTAGGCGGTGGACACGGCAGACAGGAACCGTTAGCAGCCCAGCTGGCCCAACAGCCCAGACGCCAACTTCCAGCCCATACCGGAGCCAGACACAGTTGCACTTAAAGCATTTTCGTGCATTATTATTTATGCATATGCTTGTAATTGCAATAGAAATACTTTGCCTCTCTGTGTGTGTGTGTGTGCCCAGACTCTAGCTAAATGGTTTGCTTTTTTTTCCTTTCTTTGCATTGCGGCTTCGCGTGCTGCCTTGCACAAATTTCAGCACATTTTCAATGCTGCATTTGTGTAGGCTGCAAAAAAAGGTTCTCTTAAGGCCAGACATAAGTCACTCAGACAGTCACGCAGACGGCCCAAGCTCCAGGGCAGACACTCGAAGACAATTAGACGCTAGCCAACAGTAGCTTCTCCCGCTCCCGCTCACTCTTTCGCTGAGTGTGCATATACATTTACTTGAACATAGCTACGGTCTGAGCTCGAACTTGTTTTTATACAAAAAGAATTTTAACTCAATGAATTTTTGGTCATTGATAACTATTATTGCTGCTTAGTTAATACTTGAGGAATGAGTGAATAAAGTTTCTTGAACTAAATTATTAAAAAATTCATTGGAAAATAAATGTTTTCTTTTCTTTTTTTTTATTTTTTTTCTTGTTAATTGAAAACTTTCTAGAACTCATGGCGGCAGTAAATTAATCTCAATTAAAAGTTTTTCAGAAGTTTTATTTTTGATTTTTTTGAGAGTTTTATTTCTTATTTATAGAACTTCCAAAATTTTAATTTTAATTCTATTTTTTGATGTATTTTTCTCTTTGTTTCCAGCTGTTGTTTTATGATATTCAAAAAAATTCATTTCATCATTTCATCAAAATTCAATTAAAGGCAACTGAAACTGGAAAAATTACCAAATTTCTAATAACTTAATCTTCTTTTTCTCTTTTTTGCTTTGGGTATATATTAAATTTTACATGATATATAAGTTAATATAAAAAATAGTTCAAAATAAGCTAAAAAAGTGAGTGCCTTTAATTGAATTTCGCTGAGTGTATATTATAAAAATATATTTTATATAATCAAAGAAAGATTTATAAATAATAATAATATATAAATTAAAAAAATTAAAACTTAAAAACCAAGTCCTTTACTAAAAAACTCTTTTTCATATTCTTACTTTTCCAACGGATTTTTCTATGCATGTTGAATGCATTTCTGCATTTGCCGGAATTCATATTGTCTCTTCAATAAATCTAAATATTTTTAAATAATTTTAAAAAAATACCTTACACATTGCTTTCCATCACAAAATTCCTTTATTCATTCAAATAAGTATTTGCAGCCCTTTGCAATCGACTTTTCGTTACAGTGTAACAACTGTCAGACAGTCCAACAAGTTTTCAACATACTTTTGCTATTTATGGCGCGCGTGGACTTGACTTTGGCATCCAGATCAGACCGAGTCCAGTAACAACAAACTGTCTGTTCGGCTGACCGCAAGTTAACAAAGTTTTGGCATTTGGCTTTTCTGCATTTCGGCTTAAATTTTGTGCATTGGAATTTTAACCCATTCTCTGTCTGGGTCTGCCTCTCTGGAAGGCCAAGACAATTTGCGGCTGCTTTGTGCGACAGCGAAAAGCATAAGGCTTTAATTTGTGGCATCGGAACGAGTGGCCCAGACAGTTGTGTGCCGAGCGGCACACCCGCACCTGTCCTGTGCACTGGAGCGCACAAAAACAAGCTCAACAATTGCCTTATAAATGCCCTCAAACTTGGAGCGAAACGGAATGAGTTTTTGGGCGGCGAAAAAAACTTTGATTAATGTGCGCTTAAAGAGCCGGCAAATACGTGAAAGCGGGCACTGCAAAAGGAAAAACAAGGACACAACTTTTCATAACTATAGCACACACACACAGAGGTAGAGAGGGGAGCAGGAGCAGGACACAGACTGGCAGACTGGCAGTAGACCGCGTGCAGCCGGCGGCTTCTTAGCCAGAGCGCAACAAAAACTTATGCAATCAAGGCAAAGGCGTAAAGGAGGCGGCTACAACAGCATAAAACAGGGCCAGGACCAAGGCTGTTGGCACTGCAGTTTCAAGGCGCCGCACAACAATGTCAGCGACGGGCAGCCGAAGGAATCACAGCGCAAAAGCGTTAAAAAATGAATTGTAAAACAAACAGCAAACAAACGAGCAACATTCGCTAAGGGCACGCCCACATACACAACAACATACACCAACACACACACACACACACACACGAACACAACATGCAGCTCGCAGCCAGCCACAAAGTAGCCAGCGACCCGCAGCAACCCCGGGTCGCCAGCCAACGAGGTCTGCTCCAGGCGGGCGATATCTGCAACGTCAAAGTCAGCAGACCGGTTGAAGCTCACCCGCAGCTACCATCGGCCGCCGTCTCTCTCCCTCTCTCTCTCACTCTCCTTTGCTCTGCCTCAGCCTCAGCGGCATCCCTGCTGCCCACCTGCCCGCGCCCGCGCCCGCGCTGGTTAATAGAAAATGTAATTCGATGCATTTAATGTTGGCAACGCCAAACGCTGCAGGTTGCCCTCGAGTCCACACGATACCCGTGTTCAGGTTCGCTTTTTTTATGAGTTTGCATTTGGCTGCTATTCATCCAGCAACATCGACGTCGTCGTTGACGTCGTTGTGTTTGAGTTGCTTACCTAATCCTTGCAAACAAGTTAAAAACGTTGTAAAACAAACAACAAACAAAACGAAATGAGTGGCAACTGATGCTGGCGCTGGCGCTGGCGCTGGCTCTGGCCTCTAGCTGTGGGGCTGCTAACGGCTGCCAAGGCTCTCAGCTGAGCTGGCTGTGGAGGGTAATCAGGAAATTAGGAAAAAGACCGAAAAAAGTGCTGCATACTTTTCGGCGACGAAAATATTGAGCGAAGGCAGATGGAACTAGAGGCGATTAGAGATGAGTTTAGTTTGGCAAATATATGAATATATCTGAATACCTATTTATAAACTATTGTTTGATGAATATATGAACTGATATTGGAAGAATATTATATATCATAAAGTATTTTCCTATCAGATAGCAGAGCTAATATGAGAGAGTAGCTAAGATGAAAAGAAGACGCTCAAGATCTGAGAGTTTTTTGACTAATAATCATAAAATAGAATAAATTATATTCAAGTTTGACTGATAAGACGTGCCTTAGACATACCAGATAAAACTTGGCTTATTATTATAGAGTCTGTATCAAAACTATCGCCAAACACGTATCGAAGTCAGTTCTCATACAATCAATCCTCATTCGCAGCATTTTATTACCAAATCTCTACCTTCAGCATGTCTAACTCTAACTCTGCTCTTTATATAAACCCGATCTTCTAGCTTTAACTAAACCCGATCTTCTAGCTTCTAAACTAAACACGATCCTTGTCTCACGCGCACATCTCACATTTAGTTATTGGTTTTTTTCTAGTCCGTTAAAAACATTTTCGATGTTTCGGGTTGGAAATTGTCAGTCGTGAAGCCAGACGCATTGGGCAAATGGAAACGATTTTGACTGACATCGAGTGCCATGAGAAATACAAACAATCATCAAGCAGGCAGCCAGGCAGGCAGGCAGTCAACTGTGCCTCATGCACCACCTCTGGCCCACCTCGGCTGCGCCCACCCTCATTGGTAACCTCAGCAACCTGCGCCGCGTGCCACAGCAATGACAACCGGCGCGGCAGCGCTAATAGAAATTAAACGAAAGTGCTGCACGACTGATGGCTGCTGGAGTCGGGGGTGGCAGAGGCGTTGGCTGGGTGGCTGGTGTGAGTGTGCCTAGGTGGTTGCCAGCCAACTGCAAATGCGAGCCACCCTGCAGCAGGAGCGTGTGAAGGTCGAGCCGGAACGAAGTGCAGCAGCAGCTGGACTGGGCGCAGCGAAGGGCGCACATTCGCTTTCATTTCGTTTGCTGCTGGTTTTTTTTGGGACTATTTACATTTGCTTTTATTAATCATAAAAAATGCTGAAATAGTCGAAATTGGCGAACGGCAAGCGGCAGGCAGGCTCCTTTCGGCTGCTTGGTTATGCCGCACGGGAACGCGCACGAAAGCGCAATTTGATTTTAATGGCGGCAAAATGTTGAATGTTCGTCGCACAGCGAGGCAGGCAGACAGGCGGAGGGACAGACAGACAGACGGACAGACAAACGGACAGGACAATCAGACAGACTGGCAAAGCAAACACGCAGACAAACTGATTGTTGTATTCTTTTTGTCATTTAATACTCGCTCGTGTTGGCTGAAGAGGGCGTATGGGTTGTGAGCGGAATCAAAGTGGTTTAGCTCAACTGAAGAAACTAATGAGTCATATAGTGAGATACATGATTAAGATACATAATTAAGATACATAATTAAGATACATTATTCAGATATATGATTCATCAACATATACAGGGATACATGATTCATGAATGATTAGGATTAGCCTCAAGGGGATTAGGCCTATCGAGAACAACCTCATAGTGGGTTATATCCTCATCCAGCTCTTAGACAAGAGCAAGTTTCAGCTATGATTCACAGTTGACCAGCTCTGAAGCTATAAATTATATATTTAGCTCGTCCCTTCAGCCATTTTAGTACAGAAAATATTCAATATTAAATTTATATATATTTATATATATTTGATAATAGTCTAGGCATCATAAGCAAGCATTAAACAGTCAGCTAAGCTCAGCAGAAACTCCTTTTTTATGCCTGCTGCTGGTGCTGCTGGTGGTGCTGCTGTCTTTCCATGCAATCAGGCGCCATTTGTTGACGTTTGTCTGTGTTGGTGTTTGTTAATCTGCCTGCTGCATGCTGCATGCGTACGTGAGTGCGTCTAGGTGTGAGTGTTGGCAAGTGCAAGCCTCACACATAGGCACACTTAGCTAAGCCGCCTGCTACATTTTGCATGCCCGTGGCATTTGATTGTTTGCCTGTGTGTGCGTGAGTGAGTGTGTCTGTGTGCGTGAGTGCATGTGTGTGTGTGTGTGTGTTTGCGTCCTGCGTTCATTTCATTTGTTTGTTTGCCTGTTTGCATTCGATGCATGTGCGTGCGCGTAGGCGCACGGCCACTCGTCACTGTCATTAATGTCATTGTTGTTGGCCCCACCGCGGTCCCACTGGCAGAGCCAAAGTCAAAGGCACTGGCACTGGCATTGGCAATGGCAATGGCAATGGCCAACTACCAGTGCGTTCAACAGCATATTTTAAATATTTAAATGGAATGCCTGCAGCGCAGGCCTTTAATTAAACGCAGCCCCTAAAAGTATGCCATGCTTTATTGATGAGCTGCCCTTTAATCAACTAATAATTGAAGACGTCTTCCAGCCAGTCACGCACAATTGTCATTTAGAGCAGACACAGAAATATATATATATATATATATATATATATATATATATATATATTTATACTATATATATACTATATATATCCTTTGTGTAAGCTTTGGCTGCAACATTCATAAAATTTATAGCCGCCGCGCGATCTTTGATAAGCCAAAACAACACGCATTCGGGCAGAGCAAGGCTGCGCAGCAGCTGATAGAGGGCGCTTGGTATGTAAATCCGCGCTAACAGACGCTTCACTGTACACAATCAGCGAACGATTGCCCCAAGGGCGATGGCGACGCTGCTGCTTGTGCTGCTGCTGTTTTGCTGATGTTTGCAGAAAGTCAACGACGACAAGTCACACAGCAGCTATGGCCAGGGCCAGAGCCAGGGCCAGGGCCACCCTTCGACGTCTGGCTGGGCGTGTGCCACTGATAAGGGTCGCCCGAGTGGTGCAGTGTTGCATGGGATTTACTCTAGTTTATTTGTTAATGGTTTATTTATTAATTCCTGCGGATTATCACGTCAGACAAGGCATCACAACAACAGCAACGACACACGGCGACGGGCTGTGGATGCCGGCCAAAGGACAAAGGACGACGGAAACGAGCGACCGCAGACGGAAACGCATATGGCAGCCACTCAGGCAGGGTGTGTGTTTGGAGTGCATTGTTGGCTGCGATAAGGTTTATCGTCCAACGAGAATTTGCTGCTAATAGCCAATGCAACATGCTCTAATCTTTAAGCCAGGCGGAGGCAGCGGACGAAAGTTTGTGCAAATTGAAAATTTGTGTTCGCCTTGAAATCATGCATTAATAATGCTCAAATACTAAATAGTTCAGCCCACACACACACACACACACGTACACACATGCAAAGTGCCAGGAACATGCGTACACAATTTCCTAAAGCCTCTGCAAGTCATGGCGGAACGTGGGTAAAAGCCGCCCGGAAATTTGAAATTTTGTGCAAGTTGAAGAAACTCCTTTTTGTGGAGGACAAGGACTTCATCTGCGGCTGCCTGCTGGAGTGCGTTTGACAGCACGCATGTCGTTGTCAATGTCTACAGCGAAGTGGTGTTCAGGCGTGTGTGAACTTCCGCACATGCACACACACACACACACACGCACAGCAGCAGCAGTCACAGTGGAAATCTCTCAAATATAAGCAATTAGTATATAAATTTTCTAACAAAGTATACATGGCCTGGGGGCGTTAGGCATTCGTCTGCCTTGGCATTCATGGACATCAACCCGACACTTTTGGATCCGGCGAAAACCTTTTAAAGTATTCAATAACAGTGAAACTCAAGCCGCGCGCGCTGCCCTCGCGGTTTGCGACCGTCGCGCTGATGGACATGCCAGCAAATTGAATTTCTCACGCCTCAATCTATATATATATAGATCGGCCTGCAAATTTGTAAATTTGAGTTAAATTCGAGGGAGATAAGAGCAGACTTTGCTGCGAGGCTGACTGACTGACTGTCAAGAAAATGCCCCTTTCCCCTCGTTTAAAAAAATACAAAAAAGAAAACAGAAATAAATATACTTCGAGTCAAGTTTCTCATTTGCGCACTGAGGGAATCAAATTTCATTGTGTTAAAAGTTATTTGTTCCGTTTCGGTTAAAATATTTATAAATATTCCATTTATGTTTGTGTTCGCAAAGGATTGCAGAAATAAACACGTTTATTGCCTTAAAAATAAACACGAATATAAATAAATAACGAGCTGAAATATGTGATTTACCTTATTTGATGCTGACGTCATTTCAGTTTGGTTTAGGTAAGGTTCATTACGAAGAGCAATTTTAATGAATGGCAAAAATATATTTGTAGAGACATTGCTGATTTATGTAAGGTGTCTGCTTATACAGAATATATATAAAATATTATCAATGTGTCTGCTATCCAATTGCAAACAGCCTCAGCTCTGAGCTTATCTAATTAATTACAGCATAAATACAATAAATACAAACGCAAAGCAATTGTAATTAACAACTACTCAGGCAGCCCTCTCTGCTGGCCGCCCCTGCTGCCTGGCAACGCCTTGCAACATCAAAGGCAATTTCAGTGCTCAAATAGCTAAGGTTAACCCACTATATTGGCAAATAAAGCCACTTAGCATCGAGTGTGCTGTCTGCAGCCTCCTTGGCCCCAGCCACGCACTGTGTGTCAAACAAAATTGAATGTCAAAATGTATATATATATGAATATATATACATATATTTATGTGTGGCATGGATATGACATTGAAATTTGCATATGCCATCAATGCTTACATTTTTGTTTTGCTTTCCCTGTGTGAGTGTGTGTTTTTTGTGCATGTGCAAAATTTTTACACGTTCCAAGCGAGGGTGGCTTTGGGGGCGAAACTGCTGCCGACATAAGGGGGGAGGCGTGGCGCTTTTCGTTTGAAGTGTGCCAGCATGGCGCTTAGCTGCTGATAATCCTTTTTAAATAAATTTGTTGGCACAAATCGTTATGCCGCCCGGGGGCGGTGGCACGCACCTTTTCTGTGTGCCACCCCCATCGGGCGAGAGGTGCGTTTGCCGCCTGCGGCTCGTTGCGTTTTTCTCTGTTTGCTAAGCATGTTAATACACAGGAAATTAAACACTTATGCGGAAGTCATTGAAAAGCATTGCATAGAGAGAAAGAGCGAGAAAGGGGGGAGTGGGACAGACACATGAAGCACAATTTCAAAGTGTCTGCGCATTCAATTATGCTCAGGGACAACAACGAAATAAACTTAAAAGACTTGAGTAAACACAAACATATGCGACTGTGGCTTATCCTGTATTAGCTGGAAAACTGATTTGAAGCAGAGACTAGGGATAACATTGAAAAGTTAAAGAAGAGCCAACAAAAAAAAATAATAAATAAATAAATAAAATAAAATAAAATGTAAGAAAATCATAAAATACTAGCTGACTTCAGTAATCTTGTCTATAATTTATTGTTACAGCACTCAACTTCCGAAATATCTCTACAATCATAGAAGTAAAGACTATTATCAGCTCTTGCCGTACCCAAACCACATACGTGCTTATCAAGCAGTCGCTAGCCAAGCACATAGCAAATTTACATTGTAATCGTTAGTTGGTTTGACTTAAGAGCACATCTGCAACTATCCAAAAAACTATTATATAAATCAAATAAAATTGAGAATATTTAAAGTATTTAAAGAAAATATACATAGTAATAAAAAAATTAACAAAAATAATTTTGTGTACATAAAATTAACTAAAAGTTTCTATTAATATATAATAAAAAAAAAAAATATTTAAATATATATAAAATATAAAAAGTTCTTGTGACTTTTTAAGACAAGTCGAAGAGCAACAAAATTTAATTGGTAAAATATTTTTCAAATATTTCTAAACTTACATATTTATGTAAATTATACTAAAAAAGCTATTAAAATTGTCTGAAAATATTTTATATAAATAACAAAATAAATATAAAATAAAATAAATATGTAAATAAATATAAATAAATAAAAGAAGACATTAATGTGCACTGAAAATATATGTATATCCTTGGGGAGCAATGATGTAGCTGACATGCATTATGTATTCCTATGCAAATCTAATAAATTATGCAACCCACAGCGGTTACCTCAGGCTATTTGTTACAGGGTATGAACGGCAGGCGGTAATGAGTAGACAATATCCCACAGCCATGTTTCGCAAAGTCGATTATTATGTGGATGTAAAACTTGTTGAGGACGATGATGAGGATAATGCTGAAGTTGACGCGACCCAACGACCAGCGCACACAAGAAGCTCTTTAATTGTACATGAGTGTGTGTGGATGGGCGGGTGTGTGTGTGTGCCTCGCATTAGCACAGTTAAATGAGTGCAGCAAGCAGCCAGGCAGCCAGGCAGTCTGACAGTCGAGCAGTCGAGCAGCCAGTCAACCAGCCAGCCAAACGTAATCCCGAATAAAAACGCACTAACCGAAACAAAAACCCACAGTCCGTGGAGAAATTCATTTAGTTTGCACTAACACGCTGTCAACAAAGGGCAAAGGGTTTCGGCGGAGGGCGGGGGCGGTGCCAGAGCTGTGTGAATACAGGGCTTTAGGGTGGTTTGCGTTTTCGGGAGGCGGGCAACATTCGTCGAGAACTTAAGCGATTTTGCATTTCATTACGTTTTTGTTTGGCGCAGACATATCTATGAGTGTGTGTAGGTGTGTATGTCTGTATGTGTGTGTGTGTATTTTGGTGGCAGACCGACAAGGACGCTGGAGTTGGCGACGAGTTTTGGAGCTGCCATAGAGCTCAGCATTGGAGATAAACAAAATACATAATCCAAAGACGCACACAATAATGGCGAAAAAGGGGTTCCAGCGTTTAATGCCCCAAACATGCCAGACAAAGTTGTAGCCGCTGTTGTTGCTGTTGCCTTCGTTGTTGTTTGGCAAAAAACGGCTTGAAGGTACTTAAATGCTTTGCCGGCGCATTGTAGCGCAAAATGAGGCCCAATCGGCACGGATTGACCCCAGCGGAGATTGCGTGTTTTCTCTGTTATGAGATAATTGCTTGAAGAAACCGAAAAACAGCAACAACAGCACGATTTTTGGGGGCGTGTTCGATGATTGACACGCTGCCAAACGAACTTAATGAAAAGCATAAATATTTAAGCCGCCGTGAAAGTGCCTCGGCTAATAAAGGTTCGAGGCAAAGCCAAATAACCAACGCAAAGTTTGAACTTTGAGCTTAAGTGTAGGAAACTCTAAGGGTCCCCCATAACAGTCTTTGCTCAAGTAATTAGACCCAAAAAAATAGCTTTGAAATTGGCATTTAATTAAAATCGAAATGTATTTTAGGAATAGAATTTCTTCAACTACAATTATATATATATATATATTACATTTAATTTAATTAGCCAATTACCCAAACTATCAACTTTATTTAAGAGTTTCATTGGCAGCTAATGAAGTTCAACACAAAATAATTGTAAATTTATCACATTTGCCAATTCAATTTAACAATAAACGTAATCAATCATTGAATTAATTTACCCAATTTACTATTTTACACCTCACTCGAACAGAATTTGCAATTGAATCGCTTTGCAGCATTCTGCACTAAGCCCAAAATTAGATAGAGAATTGGCGAGGATGATTTAAATTCGAATTTAATTAGATATATAATTTGGATTTAAATATATTTAATATATTTTAGTTTGAGCTTGAAATTTAGAGCTCTTTGAATAATATTTTAACAAAATTTTATAAATTGAAATATATAGAATTAAATTTTTTTTAAATAAAAAAAAAATTAAATAATGTTTGAAATATCAAAGTAGAGATAAAAGGCTGAGTTTACCGAACTGTTACTAGGAAAATATATGAACGCTGCTCAGATTTATATATAATTTATGAATTTTAGTTCAGTATGTTATTCAGCTATCAAGCTGAACATAAAATACCAAAATGAGTTAACTCGTCTAAGAGTACATATCAGCACTTTGAGGAGCTATTCTTCCGCCTGTCTCTTCAGCACTTAAACAAAATATTTAAACCGAAGACTCATATCAGTAACTAAAACCTGACAATGGTCTGAATGCACTTGTCTCTGCAATTCATTATGTAGCACAAATGTTCTGCGCTGTTTGATTGCCAATGGAGAAGGCAAATAATTAAGTTCAGAAAGTTTGCCGCTAAACGGAATTTGCCTATTTTTACATAGTAGAATTTCCTAGCAGCAGCAAAGCACTCTCTCTCTGTGGCCCAGAAATGCTGGCAATGCTAAGCCATTGGCTCACATGGAACAAGCCTCTTCAATTGTGCTGGCTCATTAAGTCCTAAATGGCGATATTAGAGCGATTTACATTAGCTGCGCTTTAAAATCACAAAAACCCAGACGAGCGAGGGGCAGAGGCAGAGAGAGAGGGCGCCACAGACATCAACATCGATTAAATTGCACAACAGAATGAAGCAATAAACTTTTAGAGGGCCAAGCGCCAGCCAATAGTCGAGCACAAACACAACCACTGAGCACTGAGCGTGTGTGCGTGCATGAGCTCTGGGAAAATCTGTAATGCCAGTCAACTTTTCCAAGTGTGTGTGTGTGCGTAAAAGCGGGTTAAACGTGTGCGCTTCAAATGACCAAGCGACGTTTAGCAGCCGATAAAGTCATTCAATGTTGCCAGCCACAGCCACAGAACAGCACGTGAATGCCGTCGAAGTTCTACTCTCTCTCTCTCTCTCTCTCTCTCTCTCTCTCTCGCTCTCTGTCTCTCTTCCCCTCTCTGTGGAGCTGACCTTAGTGGCTGGCATATGGGACCTCTCTCCGTGTGTGTGTGTGTGCACTGCTCATTTTACGCTTTTGTGATAAAGTAATCAGTTGATGTTATTTGACAAAGGCGAAGATAAATCGATAGATTGCCTGCCGCTGTCTTGTCACTGACCAACGCAAGGCTTATTGATTCTATATAGACAACTATATATCTGCCTATACTATAGAGTCAGCTAGGCAAACACTAGGCATATGCAGTATTAGTGTAAATTTTAGTATTTATATATTTTATAATATTTATATTTATTATTGCATATTTTATATTTTAAATTTTATATTTTATATTTTTTATTTTACATTTTTTATTTATTATTTTATATTTTATATATTATATTTTATAATTTATATTTTATATTTTATATTCTATATTATATAGATTGTATTTTATATTTCATAATTTATTTTTTATATTTTATATTTTATATTTTACATTTTATATTTCTTATTTTATATTTCATATATTTTATATTTTATATATTATATTTTATATTTTATATTTCATGTTTATATTTTATATTTTATATATCACTTTTTATATACCTGCAGACGGCAAATGCAAATAAATCAAATCAAACCGAATTTAATGTCAAAACAAAAATCAAATAGTTCACAAAAAGGAGGAGGAGAGGAGGAGCAGGAGCAGGAGGAGGCAGACGGCGAGCTGCCACGCAAATAGTCTAGACACTGGACTGGACATGGCCAATAAAGCAAATGGGAAAATAACCGTATATGTATGTATGTATATAAAAATTAACAATGGCGACGACACGGCAGCCGCAGAGTGCGAAAAAAGGCATAGAGGACAGCAGCTCGGGCCGACAGACGTTGACGGAAATAGAAACAAAACGGGCAAAAAAGCTGAAATGAAATGTTAAAACCTGCGTCTGTCTGAGCTAAGCCACTCGCAAAACTGAATGAACTGAGTCGGACGAGGCAATGCGAATGCGAATGCGAATGGAAATCGAAAAATTCTAAGCAAACAGCGAACGAATGTGCCGCAAAATGAAAGCAAAACAAAGTTCGAGCCAGCAAAATGGACTCGGTTTCAGGTTATTTGGACGCTTGACCACAGTTGGATCTGCATGTGCGAACTCTTTGAGTGTGTGTGTGTGCAGTGAAATAAAAACGCAACAGAGCGCAATCATCATTATCGTTAAAAGAGGCGCTTACAAAAGTAGACAAATTGCCACTTTAGAGGCCAGAGGCAAAGCTGAGACAGAGCCGACGGCAGCGGCAACGGATGTTGGCGGCAACATCGCGTATGAGCAACGGGCGAGGCGTCTATAATGACCTCTGGGCAAATGTGGCAACAAAGAAGCAGCTCACACACACACACACACTCGCACACACATTTAAAACCAAAATGGCGCACATTAGAGACCACAGCAACGCACAGCCAACGAGTGTGTGCGTTGCCATCTAACCAAAAAAAAAAGAGGAGAGAAAAGACTGTGCAACATCAGGAGTAGCAGCGGCAACAAGCAACACAAAATGCTCATAATCAACTGCTTGCCACAAAGGCCAGTTTCAGCCAGGCCAAGCAAAAGCAAAAGTAAAATAATAAAATAACAAAGCGAGATTTCAGCTAGCAAAAGTCAGCAAGCTGTAGCTCGCTCGCAGCGTAGGACACTAGGCTCATAAAAAAGGCATAGGCCAGCACTTTTAGGCTTAATTATAGACACGCACACACACACGTCTGGACTAGTCCAAATGAGCGATTATGTGTCGAGCTTTGCCAGCGAAATTCAATGTGTTTTTCCTTTCTTTCTCTTTCCCTTCTGGTCAATTCACAGCCAGAGCTAAACACTTGCCGAGCTTGTTGCTAACCTTTTTAATACACTCCCCTGAAAGATGGGTCTTTTGAGTTTGAAGAGCAGCAGAGATACAGGATTGTATTCATTTTATAGATTTTTTATAGGCATCAATAGTTGAGAGTTGCTGAAGTCTTCTATAGAGATATTTTTAAAGTTGTGGTTTGTGGCTTATGTATAATTTGCTTAATGCTATATATATAATATATTATTTATATTATTTATTTTTCTTAATTTGTTATGCATTTTTTCCTTCAGATACAAACATCTTATGACTAAAACTTGAGAGTAAAAATAAATTTATCTTTAAATAAATTTTATACTATAATAAATATTGAAGCCAAGCTAGCGTTTCAGTCTTTCATACTTATCAAACTATAGAAACTATTTATGGTTCTATATTAAGTTTAGTTTTCTATCAAAATTTTAATTACATTTTCTACATTTCATCCCAAGATTCACTTTAAGGGTATCAAAACTTCGTCTTCAGCAGTTTACTTTCCCTTCTAGATTTTCGCTTTTATTTCTTTTATTTGGGCAGCTGCTCATGCAATGGCGACAGCAATTATTGTTACAATTAAAAAACCATTAGGCGTAATTTCGTATTTCTCTTTGGGTACTGGGAGGCAGCAGAAACAAAAAAAAAAAAAAAAAAAGGACACGGCATTTCCGGCAAACGCAATGAAAACATTAACTTGGCCAGAAAGTGGAATCGATAGGTTCCGCCGAGCTGTGTTAGCTTATTATAGTTAAACAATTTCGAAGCAATACTATTAATGGTATATATACGATTTTTGATTAATAACCGTTACAACAGGAAAGTCAAATTAAGCCCGGAGGGTTGATATATTCTAGGTGTAGTGCAGGGAGAGAGCTGCCCAGATAAGTGAATTTGAATTGGAATATATAAACTCGAACTTCAATTTAAAAGTAATAAGAATTAGAGCTTTAGATTGTTAAATATGGGAAAAATAAAAATAAAAATAAAAATATTCTCATAATAGAACAAATTAGTTTTATATAACCTAATCAGAATATATATATTGATTCCTAGTTATTAGATCTTTTTTGTTATATGTATGTAAACAGAATTTGAAAAAAAAAAAACATAAAATAAATAAGCCAACCCATAAGAACTTCATATTTTCTCTACTCTAACAACAGACTCAGCAAATCCAATTCCAATACCAATACCTACTCTGATTAGTACTTTGCATCAACTAAATATTCAGTAACACGCCCATCTACTAACGCCTAACAAATTTAGTTATTATATTAGACTAGACTCATCCCAAGCATAAAAATGCAATGTCATATATAAATTGATGTCCACATATATATTATCTATACACTGGCCATGTGTCCAGCATGTAAAAGCACTTTGTTACACTCTCAACAATAGAAAATTTGTTGTTGATTCGCCTAAATCAAATATGCAGGAATAATAAAGTAATTGCTTCATTCATTTAATGATCAGCAAATGTCTTTGTTGGCCCACTGCCTGACCCATAATTGAATGTGAAGTTATTATTATAAGCGGTAATCGTGGCCAATTTGCTGGAGCTACGAATTGAAGCAATTCCATCCATTCAATATTAATTCTTTTCTATATACTCTTTGCCGTGGGATCACATGCACTTTGTTGTGGAATGTGTAAAGGGAAACTGTTACTGTAGATTTTTAGCGAATGAAGAGTGGAAGTCTATGTCAAATTCATCTTATTAAATAAATGAAAAATATTTATAAAAAATATATATATAATATATTTAATAATTATGAAAGAATATCAATTTTAATAAATTATAAAATAATCTAAAATATTTTTACTTTGATTCATAATATTTAATAATTGAATATATATAAATATAAATAAAAAACAAATAGTAAAAAATCATTTAAAATATTTTATAATCAACAAATAATTTAAATAAAAAAAAAAATAAAAATTAAAAATATTTAAAGCTTCATGAAATATTTTAGATAAATTATAAAATATTATGTATATTTTCTCAATATTCTCAAGATAATATAACATATGTTTATTCTATTATATAAATATATATATAAATATATTCAGCTGTCTCTTATAAGCTTTCCTATTGTTCTTTCTCCCTTTTCTTGATAAACTTCGAATATCTTGAGAACATGATCTCTCTCTCTCTATACCCTGAATATATTCCCTAAATTCACTCGCATCAAACTATCCTCACATGAGTTTATAGAGCATTTGGGTATCGTCTGCCACAGTCACAGTCCGACTTAAATATTTATTTCTTTTTCTTGTTCTCTTCTGCTAGGTAAAAAGGGAGTTGCTTATTTATGCAAATAACTTTGCCCTATTATCGCACAATTACAACAATTTGAGTGGAATTTAGTAGAGCTTTTGTTACACAGAATATCGAATTGGCCTCTGGCTGGCATGCAACATGGCCGAAAGCCGTTGATTGGCAGCTGTCGCAATTGGGCGCCAAAAGCAGCCCAGGAGCAGCCGCCAGAGGCGTCTTAAACGCTTTGAGCTTGCCGCGTTAGTTGCTTTGCTTAACTATTTTTCAGTTTTACAATTTTTTGCGCGTTGCATGTGATTTTTTTTTCGTTTTTCCCCCCTTTTTCTGTGTTTTTTGTGTGTGTTTTTTTTTTGGTTCTTTTGAGCTGTGCCGCTGTCGCAGTTGTTGCCGCATATTTTCTTTTCATAATGACCAAAAAGAGACGACGCAGCTCGAAATGCTTTTGAAGTTCGAAGTGCGGGGAGGGGCAAAGGGAAAAATGACCTCGGCATGCGATGCTCAGTTCTTTTTTTTCTGTCTGCCTTGCATTTTAGCCAGTTTCTTTGTTGTTGCTGCTGCCACCAGGTGCTGGCCCGCTGGCTGCTTGCAGATTATGCAGTTTTATGTGCTTTTGGCCAGCGCTTTTTCGCGCTGCTAAGTGGCAATAACAATTTGGATTTATGCATAGACTATTTATGCCTTTTTCTTCTCCATTTCCATTTCGAAAGAGAGCGAAAACAAGCAATTGGCATTTATGTGCAATTAGCATGAGAATCGAGAGACATGCGAAGTGTTGCAACTGCCAGAGAGCTGGTCCAACTGGTCAGCGGCCAAATGCAAAACGACTTCCAAGTTCACGAAATGGCGAACGGGCTGTAAACCGCTGCCAAATGCAAACAGGTACCTCGAGTGGCTCGAGATCGAGAGCCAAGCCTGAGCCACTGACGCTGCAACTTGCAGCAACAACAACAACAACAACAACTGCAACAGAAAATACTTTACAAGGGACAAACTGAATTTCAGGTTGTGGCAAACACACATTAACATAAACATGCACACACATGCACACACATACACATACATACACATATAGATATTTATATCTTGGAGTATACAACTTCTATATTCACCTTGTGCTGCCGCTGCTGTTGCAATTCACAATCTTTGCAGTTCACAATTGACGCTGTCTTTTGTCAACTAATTTCGCTTTTTTCTCTTTTTTTTTTTTTTTTTGAGTACACCAAACGACACAGAAATTCTTTTGTTTTTTATTCACATAGTTTGCCTTTGGAGTTTGTTTATGTCTCAGGCTCAGTTCGATACGAGTTTATTCTGGTTTCTATATGTTTCGATTCTCTCACTCAGCGAATGCGCGCCACATGCAACATGTACCGTTCAAAACGCGTTTGTAGCACAAACTGAAACTGTTTCTGGTTTCTGCTAACATCGCCGTCGCTGTCGCTGCTGCCGTCGCTGTCGCTGTTGCTGCTTCTGCCGACGACAACTTCGTGCGCTCGGCTTGGCTTTCGTTCTCTTGCCATCGGCTCGCTGGCATAAAAACCAGTATTTCTTGTTGTTCTTGCACTAAGTTCTGCGCCCTCACGCTGGCAGCTGGCAACGCCGTCCATGTTGCCGGCATTTGGCTTAACATTTGTTTACGTCGCAGCGCGCAGGCGTTGGACTCCCGCCGGCTGTTAGCTGCAGTCGAACGCTGTTGCGGCATGTTGCTGCCAGTCGTTGCAACAGCAACTTGCCGCTTCGCATTGGCCAATCAAAGACTGTGTCCATTCGCTGCACTGCAGCACTTGGCTACCTCTTGCCCTCTGCCTCTTGCTGCCACTGCTTGAGTCATATTCATTGCTCTCTACTCAATTAGCACAGTTCTCACACGACCACTCTCAGTTTCACAGCCAAAAACACATAAATCCTCCGCACAGCACATAAATCCTTTAGCCAGAAACCACGCACTGTCAGCCCAAAACACCAGCCAAAGACCCTGTTCAAGATGGGCCACGAGCAAAGGGCACCATATAGAGTACATGAGGCAAAGGGCCGAAACTAGATTGGAAAACAAAAACACAAATGAATGACAAGCTCAAACTTTAGCTCTAATTGTAATGGGGTTATAGTCGAGGCTATGAGCTCTTAAATTAAACTTTATTTAAGATTTCATATATATTTAGTAATATATATATGGATACTAATATACACTCT
Source organism: Drosophila mercatorum (assembly GCA_961210405.1). Lineage (NCBI taxonomy): Eukaryota > Metazoa > Arthropoda > Insecta > Diptera > Drosophilidae > Drosophila > Drosophila mercatorum. Next base: position 13,983,909 of record CAUIUS010000005.1, read on the forward strand.
TACGAGTTTCTTTCGAATTCAAGCATAAAAGAATATTTCCAATAAAAAATGTTAAAAAAAGATTGCTGACCAAGCAAGTCTGATAGTATTTACAATGCTTATATTTCAGCAACTGTTGAGTTATTCTTAATATTTTACTTTCAAAATATTAAACAAGGCTTGCCATTTAGGATAAAGTAAGCTTTGGCATGTCAAGCATTCAAGTTACCGAAATAACATGACCATGCATGTATCAAACCGAATCAAAAGAGTATGCAAACAACACAAGCATTGCTCTCAAGAGCGCTGACAGCCAAGTTTCGGGCACTTTTGGAATAGTATTATACTTTATCCAAATTGGCATGAATGCAGCTTTAAAATAAAACTAAAGTTATTAAAATATCTCAGACGGTTACTGAAAAATAGCAACTTATTTTCATATCAGACTTATGCGGTCAGCCCTTACAACAGCAGCTTTTCACCTTGAAGCTCAGTTTCGAAATACTTTCTACTACACATGATAAACTTTATACTATATTTATGTCATAGACTCACTAAATGCATAAATTCAATTTAAAATGAAATGCATTTATTTTCCATATAAATAATATAAGTTAATTGATTTTATAAGTTAAATAAATGTAGTTTCTTTATAAAATAAATTTATTTTCTTCATAAAATAAATAAATTTATTTTCTACATAATCTTAGTTAATTTATTTTCATTATTACTTATTTATATTTATTTATTTTTCCCTTAATAATTAATCAAATTTATATTTCGCCTTGACTGTATATAGATTTAATTCCCTTTTATATAGAGAGACTTAATTCCCTTTTCCACTCAAGCAGACAAAGCTATGAAACTCATTTCCAATCAGAATAGAAAATACTTTGGCTGGCTTCGGCACGCATAATTATTTGCGCAATTATTGATATGTTGAGCCCTGATTGAGCGGCGCTCGAAGGAGTTAAGCGTAAATCAAAGCATTGGGCTCTAATGAGCTCAGGCGAGTGTGAGCAGCAAATGGAAAACGTGCAGCATTTAAATATTTACGAGTACTTTCACGCACACTGAGCGGAATTGGGGCGAGGTCTGATTAATTTGCGGCCAAGTCGAGTGATTGGCCATAAAAAGGAAATCATTTGGCATTAAGACATGTGCATAATTTATGCGCAAATTAATAATGGCACGTAGCCAATCATTTGAATGCCATTTAATTAATTTCACAGAGCCAAAGAGAGAGAGAGAGAGAGAGAGAGGGAGAGAGCTTCAATTAGGCCATATGTTTAGCTAAACTGAAACTATGCACATTGCTCGAGCTAACTTAATGACAGGCCATAAGCCACTGCGAGCCATATTCATCAATGAAATCAAATATATAGGTAGGTAGGTAGGTATAAGTTATACAGGTACGAGCTGCACGCATATAAATAACCAATGATGCGGCATTTATCCTGAATCCGACTTACTACAGCCAGCAGCAGCAGTAGCAGCAGCACAATCAGTCTCAGCTTACGAGGCAGCCAACGGCTAAACGAGCCATTGAAACTGAAGACTTTCATTGTTGGGTCCTTGGGGCTAAAAGGGATAAACGTTTAGCATGGCCTGCACGATTTTTATGTAAGGCACGTGTTGTTGTTGTTGTTCTTGTTGTTGTTGCCGTTCCTTCTTCTTCATCTTCTGCTCGGTCCGTGCGACTGTTTCGCGTCATTTGCCCTGATCCCAGTGGTAATTTTGAGAGCCTTACTGCTGCTGTAACGCAACACTGAGCGCTGAGCAGTCGAATTTCATTTGATTTGACGCAATGTCCTCTGGCTGGGCTGGGCAACACACCTGGCTCGGGTTCGAGCACACAATGGCAGCTAGCCAGAGTGTGTTAGCCTGTCAAAACAGAATATCGCTTACCAAGTCGTTTGGCAATTTCTCTCAATTTTCACATGGAAACATAGAAAAATGCCGGAGCATCGAACTGCAACTGCAACTTGATGTTTGCCCATCCAATTTGAAGTGCACGAGTCCTTGGGGAGGCCAAAGGCAGCCGCTGGCCTGGCCTGGCCTGGCCTGGCCTGGCCTAGCCTAGCCCAGCCTTGGCTTGGCTTCACTTTTGGGTTTCCTTTTTGGCACGAATGCTCTTTGGTGCTTTGGGAGTTTGGGTAGTCGCCTGGACGTGCACAGAAACAAAGCACAAATTGTTGTATGTAATTGTGCGTTACTCATACACATCAACACGCGCGCCACACACACCAACACACACCAACACACACACACACACATGCTGCTGCTGCTCACCTGCTGCTGCGTGCGGCGAATTCCATTGCATACTTGCCGGCGCTCGCTCGTTGCCTGTGCAAATAAAAAGTGATATACGCGCGACACTGAATGAATATTAATCGTCCTTTTTTCTGCTGGCATCTGGCCACAGCCACAGCCACCGTCACAGCCACCGCCACAGTCGACTACCTTAATAATACGGCAGCTTTTTGGCCCAGCTGCTTGGCTGATTTGGCAGCTTAAATGATTTCCGTCTGCTCTCCCACTCACCCACTCCACCTCCCTCTCCGCCTCTCTCTCTCTCTCTCTCTCTGTGTGATTTGTTGAATTTGACAAAAAATTTATTAGTTTCAGTCGTTTTGGCTTTTGTTTATCGCGCTTATTTTCATAGGCCTCTCGCTTAGCTTTTATTGAATTTCGCTTTTTTAAAGCCTCTAAAACTCAACAGCCTTTTTCCTTCACACTTCTAATTTGCCCGCTAAAGAAAAAAAAAGGCTATAAAACGTACCCAGACTCGACCCTTTTTCTTTTGGCTTTTTGTTGGGCCAAACACTTGTACGCAACAAAACATGTATTACTTATTATGGAGCGCTGCTTGTCAAGAGGGTTAACAGTCGAACAGTCCCCCTTCCCTCCTCGACCCCTTCCGTTCTGATCGGCACAAGTAGTTCGCACCTTTGTGCGGCTTCTCCACGGCTTTGCACAAACAAATTTTTGGGCAATTCAATTTCGGGCATTTTTACGCCCGTTCATAGCGTGCAAATGGGCATATTGGCTTTTTGAGCAAGGGAAGATAAAGAGTTGATATTGAATATATATAGTTATGTGGGCCTTTGACTTGTAGGGATAGGATGTTGGGTATGTGTCTATTAGAGCCCTGCTTATACTGCTTGGAGCGTAAGTCCTTATTTTTGAAGGTGTTCGAGATTCAGTATTTGCGGTAAAAACTGGGAGCTAATCAAAATATGTAGTATTTAGTGCTACGTCTATGGAAAGCATGACAAAAGCCTTATCTTCTCCTCTATCTGTCTAACCATCTTTCTATTCAACTATTCATATATATCAATTAAACTAGGGCTAAGTCTTAAAATACCTCTTTTAATCTCTCTCTCTCTCTCTCTCTCTGTCTCTCTCTCTCCCACATAAACACTCTCACTCGCTCTCCCTCTCCCTCCCTCTCTCTCTCTCTCCCTTTCCCATTCATTTCATTCCAATAGCATGATTACTCTCGCTCCAGGTGTTTACCCTACATATGTATTCAAGTCTATTAGCTGCTTGTCCCTTTAGCGAGCATTAGGCAGTCGCTTCAACCCTTCTGCAATCACTTTCACTTGTTTCATTTGCATGCGCCTTTTTTAATGAATTCTTGTATTGGAAATTCGTGTGGGGGACGCATTAAATTACGCCGTGGCTGAGGTGTCAACTGCTGCCAGTTGTTGACACCTGCCACAGTGAAGCACCCGAGACGTGGACAGCGCAGAGAGACAAAGAGTGAGAGAGAGAGAGTTTTGCATGTTGCCATCAAATTTATAGTTAATTTTCAATTCGGCTGAACAAGGATTCAGGTTGGTGCAGGTTGTGTCAAAGCCAAACTTTGCAGACAACAAAAGCTTAGACCAGACAGCCGCACAGTGGCGTACCACCATCTAGAGATCGGGGAAGGATAAGGGTGGCAAATCGAAGTTGGCAAAGTTGGCTTTTTTTTTGTATGAGTTTTGGCTCAGCTAATTGCAGCCCCTTCGCCGCAGCAGTTGCGGCAAGCGCTACGCCTCTGCCCTTTTTGTCTAGAAAGGCAAATAAAAATTTACAACGAAACTAATCTGCAAGTGAACCCAATGAGAGAGAGAGATAGAGAGAGAGAGAGGGAAAGAGAGGGAGAGTGAGGCAGACATACAAAAGCAATTTGTTTGTGGCGCGCACTATTGTTGCATTATTATTGTTTGTTGGCTGTGTCTGGCCTGTGCTGGCTGCTGCATGCCACAGCGCCGCGACAGTTGCAGCAGCAGCAGTAGCAGCACATGTTTGCCGCCTTTGCCACGTTATCCTAACTCGTTTTGCTCTCATTTTTTCGTGTATGTGTGTGTGTGGTCTGTCCTTGCGGTGTATTTAACCTGTCTGCTCGTTGGATTACGACAACTCAGCCATGGGTAGACAAACAGACAGACGCAGAGACGAGCGGACAGGCAGACAAGCAAACAACAAAGCATGTATCTATTCATATGCCACTTTGGTGCATGCGACCCCCATGCTGACTGTGCGTGTGTGTGTGTGTGTGTGTGTGTGTTGTGGGTACACACTCACTGGTAATGCAATACGCACATGCAGGGCGCGGGCTCCCCTCAAAACGCGTGCCACTGCCACTGCGACTTCACTTCTTTCGCAGACATTTTAACGCTTATTTTAGTTTTGGCTACGCTTCCGGTTACAAACACACACACACTCACACTCACACAAGCACTCATACACAGAGGCACTCACACCCACTTAACCGCAATGTTCACACTAATTTGCACAAGCGTCGACATCGTTTGCGTGTTCTTTTCCAGCTCAATTGCATTTCACACTTTTGCATGTTTCACTCAGGCAGACATCAAGAGCGCAGGCCACTGTTACAGGTGGCATTCGCATTAAAAGACCACTCAGTCCGTCTGTTTTTTAATAAGCATAACTATATTTCGAAAAATTGATCATAGGCAAACATTGAGCAAGAGCTTTGTTTAGCTTTTTGGCCACGCATATCCTGAAAGTCCTGATAGACTGCGTAGATGAAGTAGAGCCAGAAACCTAAGCGGGCCAGAAAAAGGGACTATAGTTAGTTAAGGGAATTGCAGAAGTACTCCTGCCTTGAATGTGTATTAGGTATCGTAATATACTCATATCAAAATCTAAACAAAGTCCCGACCTACCTGATATAATGTAGAGCAAACAAACGACTTCCAAAGAAAACTTCACGTCCAGCCGCGCACTCAGCATGTAGCCAATGCTCTCGTAAATCAGAGTATAAGCGAAGAGAGCAGCCATCAGCAGCCAGGGCACAAAATACCAGTGTTTGCGCTGGGCGAGGCAGAAAGAAATGACTCAAACTGAGCACAAAGTATATGTAGGCAAATTCAGAGGGCAACTCACCTTAACAGAGCCCACAAATAGCAACACGCTCGCCATGAGCTGCAGCAGGCAAATGTGATTCACAATCAGCTGATCTGCAATTTCTTATCTTGTTAATTTGTTTACGTTGTTGCTATCAATTTGCTGCTTACCCTGCTTAAGCTGTTGCGGCAGCCGATCGACGCAGACAATGACAGCCATTGAGATAAATATGGATAGCAACGCAATGCCCAAACGCGCGCTTCGACTCGTGAACTTGAAGTCCATGGCGCAGACCGCGCGCCGACTGGCCCAACCAAAGCCAACCAAATCACTCAAAGAACTGAGCGACAAATTGCTGCTGGAGGTAAATTGACGCATGAATTATTATTATATATAAATATTGTATATATACATAGGGCCTTATCATAATGCCTTATAAAACGGAACTACTGGGAATTTATTGCTGTTACTGTTCCTATTTTGAAGTATATCGAACTATTTTTGCATATTTATCAATGTGTGGCAATCGCGTGACCTCAGTATCTGCTTTGAGTCAGAGCTGGGCTAGTGGAATAGTATTTTATGTTTTCCAATCAGCTAAATTCATTGAGAAGTTGAGAAGTATGTTGATCTCTTTATGAGCTAAACTCTAAAGGTTTCCTAGAAGCATTTCTGTTCAATTCTTTGTCTGCTGCCAATAGGCTAAGATATGTATTTATTATAAGGCATTGATATGCACGAGTATATATTCCATATTTAGGGTCTATAAGGGCTACATAAAGGAACCTAGTTAGGTTCCGCCTGGCATATCTCATAGTAATTGCCCTTGGTCAAGTTCTGCTGCTACAGCTTCTATAGCTAAAGAGTTCTTCAGTCAACCCAAATCTCAGCTGCTCGCAGTAGTTACTTCTTATATTTAAATTTAAGCATAAGTACAGTTATTCAGTTAAACAATTTCCAAATACAATTTAAATACTTTAAACAATAAACAATTTTCTTACTCATATAAAAAGTGAATTCACGTAAAGCTGAATATGTAAAAAGTTGTTTCAAACTGTTGGCAAAAGGAACAAGGAAACTTATAGACGCACACACACACAGACACCTATACACACCCACCCACACACACGCATGCACAACAATAAGTGAGAGGCAAGCGCGTTTCGCGTAAATTAGCCAAGTGTAGACTTCATTAAGTAGCGTCAGTAAATTAAGTGCTAATGTTGAAAGTTTTGACCGCCAAAGTGCGCATTGCCATACAGTTGTTGTTGCCGTAGTTCGCTTCACGCTTCCGGCGGAAACAGTCAACAGCAGCAACCGCAACACCAGCAACACTAGCAGCAGCAACAGCAACGACTCTAAATTGATGATGTTGCCCCCAACGAAAATTGCACTCACTTTCTCCAGGACTTTCTTTTCGGTAGCTGTGGCTCTCGCTCTGGCTGCGTGTGCCACGCAGTCTGCAAATTTTTAATGCTTTAATCTTGATGCTAATAAATCTTGAAGTTGGTGGCACTTTCACATTACTTGCGGGCCAAGCCAAAGGGTTGCCCGAGGCGGGGCTCCAAATACAATTAGACAGCTGCACGCTTAACAGTCTTAGTTTAAGCCAATTTGAATGCACTTTGCCAGCCAGCACTAAAAGGCTCCCAGAGCTCATCCCCCGCCCCAGGGCTGTCGTGATCGCTTCTAATTACAACAGGCGCGAGTCCTGGCCAAATGGCAGCTGACAGGCCGCCCTAATCGAATTGCGAGTAGACTTGTGCGTGCCATACTATACCTGTCCAATTGACTGGGCCATGTTTCAGTTATTAATTTATATATACTCCCATATTTATATATATATAGATATTTTATTGGACATCAAGTGGAGTATAACTTTGGCTCTGCCTTTAAGAACTGCAACACTTCAAGTGGCAAGAGGCGATTTTTATGGCTAGCAAAGGAAAATGAAAAGCCATTGGCCAATCGCACAATGCTTGAGAAAGGAAATTTAATTTTTTCTCAGTCTGATTTGCATGCAAAGCAGGCAGGCAATAGAAACAGTTATCGCACGCTCACAGTGGTAGCAAAATGCTATTAAATTTAAAATATAAGTCAGCTATATAATGGAAAAAACTATATGTAGAGTGGACATTTAAATTAATAATAAATATTAAAAAAATATCTGCATTTATTGACTACACAAATATCAACATTGAATTGATATATATAAAGATTTGCAAAAGTTATAGCATTTTCCATTAGGTTTACTTTTGCTTCGCTTAGATTTAGCAGAATTTTAATGAGTTAACATTTAATGTTATGTTAATGTTAATGTTATGTTATGAGAGCAGAGTGAAATGGAGCAGAGCAAGAACAAGCCAATGACAAAAGCGAGCGAGAGAAAGTGTGAGAGAGTGGGAGAGTTGCTTCGATCATGTATGGCGCAGTTGGAGCGAACCAAACATGAGACATGAGGAGGAGAGAGACGCTGTATGAGATTAGAAAAAGTGTGAAAGGGAGAAACGATCAAGCAAAGGGGCGGCTGGCTGCCTTTAAGCATAATTAAAATAAGAGAAAATAGAGAGAATATGAGCTGCCTATAGAAGAAGTGATTGCACGACATATATATGCCTGACTATATATATACCTATGATAAGCAGTGCAAATTTCCCTCTTAAGTTTTGCTAACTCTTACAACAGAAACTAAATATCAAGCCATCAACCAGTGGCACATCTTAAGCCTGTTAACTCCATTCTTGAACCACTGTGCTTTTGAGGGCGCGCTTTAGCACCCGCTGCCACTTGGCAGCTGACATTGTGACCAGGGTCGAGGCGGGGCAGGGGTCTCCTTTTTCCCCTTTGCGGTTTTTGCGGCCAGCAATGGAGCTCAGAGTTGTGACACACAACTGTCAAAGTGGCTCGTGACAAATTTGTTATTAGCAGCAACAGCAGCAGCAGAAGGCGGCGGGCGGCAGAGAAGGCTTCGAGCTTCGGGCTTTGGGCCAAGGGCTGACAGCCTGGCTGCATGTCGCTGGCTTCCTGGTTTTATTAACTCACAATTTATAGCCCGCCATTAGGCGCTGCGAATTAATCAAATTTTTTATTCGCCTCTCGCAGAAATGTAACAACATAAATTTGTATTTAAAAATGAGTTAGCTACGCAGCTTGTGCGCGGCTCTGTGTTGTTTCCACGGTTTCCAGGGTTTCCACTGAGTCAATTTCACGGCGCCTCACCTGCCAAATGAATGCCATTTCTCTTGCCGCCGTCTTATTATGTAAGAATTTGTCATTTTCGAGCATGACTCGACTAGATGAAATGCAATTTCGTCTCGCAAAAGGCATTTTAATGTGCCTGTTTAATGGTCGCTTTAAAAACAACAACAGCAACAACAACAGCAACAAAGCAAACAATGTCCATTGAGTCGTGCCCGAGCTCATCAAGCGAAACTTTGTCCGGCGGCAAGCGGCGGCATATGTTGACCAGCTCGGCTCGGCTCGACTTGGCCGGCCTGTGCTAGCTGCTTTTTTATGCCCAGAAAAAGTGCAAAAATATGTTGCACATAAATTTGTATTAAGTTTGCCGCTGTCACTTTTTCGTTCGCCTAAGCAATGCGGGCAGACAGCATAACGACATAATCATAAATTTAAATATGCAACCCAGCGCCCCACACACACGCCCAGACTCAGCCTCAGACCCAGCCGGAGACCCAGCCTGAGACTCGTACTTATGTACGTAAGTATGTTCGCCCTCTGCCCACTAAACTTTACATTTCTTACCAAAAAAAAAAAATAATATATAAAAACCTTTCGCAGTGACAGTTTCACTTTGCCTGGCATAAGGAATTTCAGCTTCAGCTGCCGCCACACACACACACACACATGTCGCTCCCTGCTTTATGCGTGCTAAATGAAGTTGTTTTTCGGCTGGAGAGGAGAACGGCAGCATTTGCGAGTGAAAGAGTCTAGGCAGCGCCCTAAGTGACACAGACGATTACAAAAATTCAAGTGCGAAAACCCTTAAGTACAATAGAAGAAAAGAGCAGTAAGCTGCTGGGGGTCAAGAGTCAGCCTTTTAGGCATTCCAATTGAAAGAGATTCGCATAGGAAAATTTAAAAAAAATTATATGTTGAAGAAATATGAGAATAAAATGTGTTAATGTGTATTCAAAATTAATTTTAAAACTTTTAACTAATTATTAGCAGTTTTAAAGCAATTTTAATTGAATGATTACAAATAAATAAATTTTTTAAAAAAATAATTATAAAGAAAAATATATTTAATTATATTTTAAATAATTTAATAAAAATATATAGACTAATATATTTTATTAATACAAAAAATATATTTAAATATATTTTAAAAATAAAGATATGATGAAATACGTAATAATAATAATAAATAATGAAGAATATCCCAAAAATATTTTAAAAATATTTTTCAATATTATATTTATAAAATATATTAAATTTTTTAAATATTAATATATGTATTAATTAATTTACATATTAATATATAAATATAAATAAATCAAAAAGAAAATATTAAATCTCGGCTTAAATGTAGCCAAATAAAATGTAATAAAAAAGAAAACAAGAAAAACAGGAAAAACAAGAAAAACTTTTGTTCAATTTTAATATTATAGTCCCATTAGAGCGGGAATTCCTGGGGTCCAAAATATCGATAGTAAATCGAGCAAAATGTGTTACCTGCACCTGAGCGCAGATCTGTGTGTGTTAGCCACCCCCACATTTGGGCAAAGATTTCTCAATGCATAATCCCAAAGCAATGGACAACAACACCGTAAAATGCTTTGCAAATAAGCCAGCAACGACAAACAAACTATGGGCCAACTGCCTCGTAATAGATTTAAGGGCAGAAAAGGCAGCCCCAAAAGCGAAAAGAGAAGCATTAGTTTATTAGAGTATATCTGAGAGAGGTCTCTGTGTGTGTGTGCAGAGCTTTAATAGTCGGGCAACAAAATAAACACACTGCCCACACACAATGACCAAGAATATCTATTGTACTTTAGAAAAATATTTAAATGGAAAATCTTTTGTAGGGTAGGTAGTAGCCAGAGCGAGGACTGTAAGACATACAAGGTGCTTCCGCAAAGGATGAGCAAATAATGTTTGTAAACAATTTTTATTGCTTTCTGCATGAGAGCGAGAGACAGAGAATTGGAACACAAATATCAGTGGAAGGCTTGCAGATTTGCTTAAAAGTAAAAGTTGTTGATAGAAATCACAGAACACAATAACATAAATTGCAAAATGTGACAAAGGGTTGCCAGCCCAGCCCAGCTAAGGCACCCCTTGAGAGTGCCCAGACATTGGGTCAGCTTGCCAAGAAATAAATAAAAATAAAAAAAACAAAACAAAACAAAAGAATGTGCACATTAAGAAGTCTTCACTGGAAGATACCCTGGGGTTGAAATGGCAAGAACTTGGACTATTTTCGAGGCAAAAAGTGAGGACGAAGCCAAGAGTAGACGGATCTAAAGGGATCTATATTGAGATGTACATGAAAAGTTGTTGAATCAAACAAAATATATATTGAAGATGAAATAGGATATGGCATATTATGTATTTAAGCAGCAAGAAATATTTAACATACTCATCTGGATTATGAAAATAATACTTACATTACTTAATAAGAAATCCAAAGTAGGCTTCAATAAGAGTGCTTCCATGAGCAGCTGCCTGATAAATCTGAAGGGCTGCCAGAAACTAAATGTAACTGAACTGGATGGATGGGACAATCTTATAAGAAATGCATAGGATATTTAAGGTGTATAAAGAAACAATACTTATTTACATATCAATCTATATCAGGATATCAGAAATCCCAAGTAGACCTCAGTAAGACTTCATGTATTAGCTGCCAGTTCAGCCTAGTTACATCAAGACAAAACCAGCATACCCCTTCAACAGCTCCATCTAATGGGTATCAAAAAATAGATAAAAAGAAAAGGAAGTCAACAACAAACAGAGCTGAGTTTGAAGTGTGGTCATGTGTGTTTGTGGCAGCAGCAGCAGCAGCAGCAGGATCTCTGAAGTTGTCTCGATGACATCAGCAAACAAGAGGCGCAGAAATTGAAAAACTAATCCAAGTCATATGACGCATACGCTTACGCATACGCCAACACCAACTAAAGGCTTAACTTGCGCAAGTGATTCGCATTAAAAGTTTAAACTTGCCAAATTGCTAACACACACACGCACACACACACACTCACACACAATAGACGATGTTTAAGCGTAAGCCAGGCCGTGGCACACCTAGCAGCTGAATCCGGCCAGGAGGCCAGCTCAGCCCGTCTGCCAGTTGGCAAAAGAGGAAATTGCTTGCTTTTCATAACTAAAACTTGGGAAATTATGAAATTCATACAGGAAGACAATTTTCTTGCACATCTAATTCGGTAGCCCTCAGCCCAGTCCCTCCCCTCACCTCGCTGGCATCTTTTGGCTGTGCAACATTGCAGCATGAAATTTGTTTGTGGTCTTAGCCATAAGTTTGCCCGTCGACAGGCAACTTGCGGCTGCTGCCGTTTGCTGAATGTTGGACTGACTTCTGGCTGCTCGCCCTTATCCAAGAGATTTGCAGTTTTTAAGCCCCTCTCTCTCTCTCTCTCTCTCTCTCTCTCTCTCTCTCTCTCTGTCCGTTCACTTCTAAGCAATTTCGGTTGGTTTTTTGCGGCACTTTTGACGGAAATCCTATCCGTCTGGCCCCCGCCCCTCAACCTGCTCAGCTCAGCTCAGCTCAGCTCTGCTCGTGCAATTCGTTAGCTTTGTTTAACTTGCAATTTGCTGGCAACTGATAGGTAGCTACTACTACTAGCCGCAACTTGGCCAGAACTGACTGGCATCTTGACTTTCATTAGGACAGTGCATATTTGGTAAGCAGAGGCAGAGTTACAGCTCTCAGCTCGCAGCCTTCAACTTTCAGTTACTTTTGCCATTTCAGCTTCAATTTGTATATTGCGAATGGCAGGCAACAGGTTTAATTCATGTTTTATGGCTGCATAAAGCAAACCATTTATAAAGATATAAAAGCAAAGAAAAAGTCGAGATATACATATATATATATATACATATCTATGAATATGTATCTACTGTGAAGCGTAGCCCAAAACCAATGAGCAGCAGGAAATCTAAAAATTACATAAGGGATCTGGGGATTGTTGCTATAGAACAGCCTTCGAGCCAACCAGCCAGTCAGCCAGTCAGCCAGCTAGCGAGATTGTCGCACACCAACAACAATGGGGAGACAACTCCAATGCTCCATTTGTTATTATGCTCAGCAGCGTGCAAGGATGGCATCCTGGCCACGTTTGTTTAGTTTACGTCCGATTCCCCATGCAATAACTTAAAAAACACGAAGACAGTCCGACAGGCCCGACAGCTACGGGCGGCCCAACACCAATAAATGCCAGCCCAAGACCCACCTTGCTGCTGCGAGTCTGCACGGAATTCGCCCGCTTCCCCAGCTCCGGCGACAACCCACAACAATAGGCAAACAGCCGTTGGGCTCGGAAGTGCCGCCATGACGAGCATAATTCTAACATGGCCAACAACAACGGCCCGTACATATCAACGACAAAGCAACAGGGCTAAAAAACAACAAACACGCAGAGCAGAGGACCCACAGCTTGGTTTCGGGCTTGGCAATAATATTTTGCCAGCTTATTGACAGCGTAATCAGAGCCAATGTTTGACAATACTCATGGCAACAACAATGCTCAGACGCAATAATAAAATACAAATACAATTTATAGTTATACTATTTTTACGGGGCGCCTTCAGCAGCCCAGCTGAGAGGGCCAACAGCACAAAACTGGTAATTCATTACTTTATCGATGCCATAAGTTCGCCACGCAGCTGGGACCAGGTCGCTAGTTCGCCACGTTTTACCCAAGCATCCATAGATGTATGTTCTCACACACACACACATGCTCACTCTCACACTCACTTTTGCCTATTGGTAAGTATAAGCATTTTTGTGTACACAAAAGCTGGCAATTTATAGCCTCAGTTGTGTGTCGTCTGGGCGAGTTAAAATCCTTTTGCGATACGGCAGGAACCCAAAAGGAGAAGAAAAATACACCAGGAGAGTCTAGAAGCCTGGCTATGCAGCTACTAAATTGCCGCTACTTAAGAGAGATCCTTTTAATTATGCTTAAAGGGACTTTGACTAAGTTCAAATGATTCTGGACTTCGATTGGAGTTTGCTTAAAATCAAATAAAATATAGTTGATAAAGAAACTCTGAATTTTTAGTATTTAACAAACTTTTATTTAATATTTAAGCTTGTTTAGTATTTTTTACATTAATTGTTGGGTGCATACACTGAGAGAAACGGAAAGCCAAGAAGAATTGTGCTTATTGACCAAAAATTTTAAAACCTTTTCTTTATTAGTCTGGCAATTTGAAGTTTATTATGTATGAAATAATTATTATATAAATAAATATAAAAATAATATACTAATAAAATTTTATATTAATATTATATTTATATCAAATTAAATATAAATAATTTTTTTTTTAATTTTTAATAATAAAAACAAAATATATATAAATAACTAATTCCGATTAGCAAGACTTGCTAAAGCCAGCCAAACATATAAATCAAACAATTATTTTTATTTTTATAGATAATAATAATAGTCTTAAAATATTATTAAATTATACTAACTATTATCTGACACAGCTTAAAATTATTAATATATTTTAGTAAATATTAATTGAATATAATTTTAAAATACTAATATATTATAATAAACATTATCAGAAAATAATTTAAATATATTTAAGTATAAATTTTAGAATATTAATATAAATTAATAATATTATCTCTACTCAGTTCTTAATACCTAATTATACAAGTGATGCAACTGCAACAAGTTGCGCAAACGCACTCAAACCTCTCACGACGAACGTTCATAAATTGATCGTTCGAACACGACTCAACTAGGTTGTCTATGGCAACGTTATGCTCAGACGGCGATCAGCGGTTTAACTCAAGTGCAGCAGTGGCCTCATAGAACTCGAGTTGCAAGTCGATGTATGGAGATTTGCACTCAGTCGCGCCCTTTCGCTCTGCTCTGGTGGTCTAGCTCAGTCAGCGTTCTTGGTTTGAGCACAATCAGTATTGGAGCATCGTTTGCGCATTGCAGCTGCTTGTGGATCGACAGAACAGAATCAGTATTGGAGCATCGCTTGAACTGTGCGGACGCTTCTGCGTGGACAGCTCCTCGAATTTGCCATTCAATTGTAAGTAGCAGCATAACTATAGTCGTTTGCTGGCATTTAATATAAGACTTAAGACATTTGTTAAGTAAGTTAAGTACCACTAACCCCTAACTACCCATTTCTTACATATATCCATAAAATGCTATGTTTATTTCTAATAATATTTGTAATTAGCTTGTCTACGAGCTTTCATAGAAACCTTAAATTTGATCAAACACCATAGCATATAAAGGGAAACACTATATCATATATAGAGCTGGAGCATTTCATTCTTCATCAAAAGTAATCCAAACTTCTTTAACCATTCCCTAATGTCTTAAAAAACTCACTCTTATAACTCTAAACAAAATAAACAATTATTGGTAATTTCTTCAACTAAATATGTATTTTCTGCAAGTGCTCAAGAGTTGATTATATATTTTTCTTTACTCGCCTTGCTTAAGTTTAGTGTACACTGAGCGCAAACAAACAATGCACACAGGACACACTGTAAACACTTCATGCAGCGAGTGCAAATGTTGTGTTGAGCCTAGAAAAATATTGACCAGCCGCAGGCGACGCAAACAGCGCTTCAAAGGCCTCTCAGAGGCCAGCCAACAATACAAAAAAAAAAAGAAAAAAACAATAACAATAATACTAATAACAATAATCATCACACTCTGTTATAGTTAAAGCAAGTACAAATTATTATTGTTATTATGTGTAGTCCGACTCGTGGTCAAGCCAGGAAAAACACAAAAAAAAGAAGAAGAAGAGAGAAAAAGAGAAAAACTTTTCTCATTTCGCACGCATGACACACGACTTTATTCAACTATATATATATATATATATATATATATATATATATATATATATATATATATATATGTGTGTGTATTTCCCCAAATGTGTGCTATACCGAGGATTGTTGACGGTGCAAACAGCAGGCTGGCAAAATAAATAAATAGGCTAAAATTGAAAATGCATAAATTGCTTGTTAACAAAAATACGAGTGCAAATGAAAATATAAAATATGCATACACACTCAGAAATATGTGTATATAAAAGCAATTTGGGCTGAAAATAAAAATATAATAATAATAATAAAGCAATAACAAAAAGAAGTTGGTACACATTAAAAGAAGGCCACAGCTGGCAGCTCCGACTGGCCGAGTTGAGGAATTTTAAAATGTCGCCCACAGCAAATTGAAAATTAAACGAAAAACTTTAAAATAACTATATTAAAGGAGGCAGCAGGAGCAGGAGGAGGTCGCTTCTCGCCGCATGTTTCGTGAAGCGTCAAAGAAAAAGTTATATAAAATGTTTTTTTTTTTTTCTTTTCGGCCTGACCCCAATTGTAGGCATGGACAGGCTGCTTTTGTTGCGCAAGTGTTGTCAACTTAATAAAATGATGCTCAAGCATGGAAAGTTGGCCAGGACGAAGGACCAGGCACCAGGCACCAACACAAACAAGCCGCAGCAAGTGCATGTAAAAAGTTGTGCCAAAAAATACATTTCCCTATTCCCTTTTTTTTTGTATGTTTGGCCAGGCCAACCAGCACTGTCACCAAGTTACTCATATAGAAAGTATATATATATAAATATAAATATATAGTATGTATATCTTGGCAAGTTTGACCATTTTGGTCATATTTTACAGTTGCTGCGGCCATTGTTGCCGCTGTTGCACGCTGTACTGTACGTGTGTGTGTGTGTGTGTGTGTGTGTGTGTGGTGGGTTAGTAGTGCCACAAGTCTCTGCGGAGTGCCTAAATTGAATATCATCCAGGCTCAAATTAATGTCTTCAGCACAAACTTTGCCACTTGAAGCATATTTCGCCTGCCTGGCCGCCTGCCTGCTTTCGGCTTTGCCTCTGCCCATCAGTGCGCTCTGTTTTTCCTTAGCTGCAGATACTCTAGCTGAAGGTACTATGAAATTGTCATTATAAATGAATAGCTGAGAAATATATATAAATATATACAAATATATTTAAATAATTAAATGTATATAGAATTATTTAAAATATATTTTTTATATATTAATAAACTTATAAATAATTAAATATATATTGGATATGTATACAACAGAATCTATAAAAATATATATTACCAAAAGAAATATGAGATCATGGATAAAAAAAAATTAGCTACAATTCAAACAAATAAAACAAAAATACAAATAATATTAGTAAACAAAAATTGTTTAAATATTATCAAATTATATTAAGAAATTCCCTTAGAGTATTTAAAATTCTTCACGCTCATCGCTCCGATTTCTAGTATTCTTTATACTTTCATTTTTTTGTTCTTTCTTCGAGCTGTCCGCACTTTGCAGTTGTTGTTTTTGTTGCTCTTTTGGCACTGCAAAGTTTTTTGGCAGTGGCTGCAGCTTCTTTGTTGTTGCTGCTGCTGCTGCTGTGGTCGCTGTTGATGCTTGGCAAAGTTTTCTGACCCGCAAATTGAAATGGCCGTAGATTTAGCTGGTAACGCCGGCATTTTAGCTAATTGCACGCACGGCCGCCGCTCTCGGCCAGTGATTTGATTCTGTGCCCCATTCGGGCTGGCACGCGTTGTACCGTAAACCACGGCGCGTTATGCATCCCCTGAGTCCCCTGAGCGAGACCCACATTGAGCAAACGAATATCCTGGCCGGCCGGCCGGCAGGAGCACCCTGCTGTGCGTGTTATTAATTCGAGCCAATCTATTAAAAATGTAAAATGCATGAGCTGCAAAGACAATTGCAGTCGGAACTACTTAAATGTGTCTATACACAAGGATATCCTCTATACAAATATATAGATAGATAGATATATAGGGCTGTTAATGCACAGGGGAAAAGTCTAGCTGTCTCTCTATGTCTATGTGTGTGTGTGTCTGGTTAAGCGACTGTCTGGTGGCACGTATACTCTAAACAGAGGACTGACTCTATCTGTCGTCTGCTTTTGATGTTGCGCCGTGCGTGCCTCGTGGGCAAGTCAAGTCGTGAGACAACTCTGCCCCAGTCTACCCTCTGCTGTTGCATTATTTACGCGACGGTTCTTGTTTATTGATGTTTGTCTGTTGTGCTCTGCGACTGCACAGGCGCTGCCTTTGCCGTGTTACCTGGGCGCTTTGTGGCTTTCACTCCATCTCGCCTCGGTCATCCCCCGTTTGCCGCCACGGCGGCTTGCTTACATATTCATGAGGGTTGCGGTAGCAAAAGTAGCCAAAAAAGTAGAAAAAGTAATGTCTTAGTGCGGCCATTGCCAAAAAATTGCGGTTCAAGTTCGCTGGCTTCGCCGTAACTTGGCCAGCTTTAGAGTCTTACCCTTGTTTATCTGCCAATGCACTTACTCCAGGGAATTGAGCTTAGACCCGGCCGGAGTGTTAGTCTGCCCGCCACAGCCGTTGCTGCAATTTCCAGCTTAAATATGCGGATTTAATTGAGTTTAATTGTATATGAAAGACGAGAGATTTGTATTCTGATTTTTTGCTCCACTGCATCGCTGCCAGCCGGCCAAACAACACCACACTCACCCACCACCACCCCTCGCCCACTCATCTGCATAGAACTCACTATTTGTTTTTTGGCAGCAATACAGTAGATTCTAGTTGAAGTGCGAGTTAAATTTATTTGGATGAGAAGTTTTCTAAATATATATAAATTTTATTTTTAAATTTTGTTAGAGGTGTTTCCAAATTTATATCTTTAAAAAATAATAATATGTATAAACAAAATAGGCAAAATTATATAAATTATATAAATTCATTTAAATAATTTTTATAAATATTTATAGACGAATTTGAATATATAGAAAATATTTATAAATAGTTTATAAGAGGTTCTAAAGATATTTTTAATCAAGTTTCAATTATATATTACATTTTTTTAATATAAATAAATACTAATCTTCATCATCATCCACAAGCATTATATACCCTTTGCCAAATAGTATTTCATCACATTTATTTCCATCATATCCCTGATTCCACTGTAGCTGCAGCACCCACTTGAGATGACTGAGTGTGTGTGGCATGAAACAAAGGTCGAGGGCTTATTAAAATTTATATATTTAAATAGCATTTACCGCTAGCCACTCACACCCATATCGTCTATCAGTGCGTGCCCTTGGGCGGCGCAGATGAAAGTTTGAAGTGCGCCACACGTTCGCCCACATAGCTAGACAAACCATGGGCGCTGCTCGGAATTGGCAAAGGGGTAGCAGTCAGGGTTGCCAGACACACACACAAGCATACAGACTAGAAAAACAATTTCACGGTTATTCCTGGCAAATATGAAAAGTAAAATGTAATAGCCCCACACACCCTCCAGCCCCATCCCCAAAAAACACAGTCATCCCCTCGCAGCAACAAGAGCGTCGCATATCAAGCGGAAACGGAAGTCAGACACTTACATATGCGCGCGTAACTTTACGCCCATCGTCTTTTTAGTTGCTGTTGTTGTTGTTATTGCTGCTGATTTGCTTTTCACATTTTTCGTTTCGTTTTCTCTCTTTTACTGTGTTTATTGTGGGTTTTGTGGGTCTGTCAGCCCTGCGGCATATTTCAACAGTTGCCAGCCCGTAGTTACTATTGCCACTGCCATTGCTGTTGCTGTTGCTGTTGTTGTCATAATATTGGCATGCATATATCATTCTGACGGTCTATAAAAATTTCTACACCAAAAGCCGCCGCTAAGGGTTGATTTTTTGTTGTTGTCAGCGCTGTTGCACTTGTCATAAATCGCGCGTGGGGCGGCAATAGAAACTGAAAAACTGAAAGTCGAGTCGAGTGTCATTCGGTATTTCGTTTTTAGAGAATGTAATAAGCCTCAATGGACTATCGCTTATTCTGATCCTAAGTGGTTGATAATAAATTGTTAGTGAGATATTTTCGATGTCATTTCGCCCCTCGCACTCGACGGGGTTGTTGCTGCTTTCCTGGGCCACATCCAACCCCTTTTTGCTCGGCTCTTATCAATACAACTGTCGAAGTGGAAGCACAACAAAATACTTTGACAAATCAAATGTCCTCATATCGAGGAAGAAGAAGAAGAAGACTTGGTTATTTTTCGCGTCTGCTTATTTATTAAGCACGTCCACAACCTGGGATTATACGCACAGCCTCACACACACACACACACACACACACATGCGCGCACTTAGCTCACCTGCAACTCCCTTTGGCAACATTTTTATTAATATTTAATGCAAGTTTCGCAACTTTCGCCAGGCACCTGGCCTGCCAACCCTCATAAAACGTAACTTTTCGCACAACTGACAACTCAATTCGGCAGCTTTGGCCCCTTCAGCCTCCGCCTCCGCCTCCGCCTTCGCCTCCGTCCCTGTCCCTGGCCAGCACGTGCCAAATATTTGTGTCGCTCGGCTCGACGCGGCCCCCGCCCACGCCAATGCATGCAAAATGACGCCAGCCACGCCTCTTGGACTCCATTAGACGTAGTTCTTAGTCTGCATAGCTTCATAATGAAAAATTTCCAGCCCCCAGCACCGGCCCCAGCTCTGAGGCCTGACAGACAGGGGTTGGCTGTGATTTGCTTCCTGCGAGGGTTAGCGTAGACCTAACTAACGCTCAACGTTACATAAATCATAAATATTTTAAAGTTTCAAATTACCAGTGGCAAAAACAATCAATGCGACCATGCCTCCACCACCCCCTCCCTCATGAAAAAGGTTCTGTCACAGATGTCAGCATTTGCAGTGCCCCAGGGCAGGGGCCGCACTGGGGCGGGGCAGGCTTGAAGGCACTGCCAAGGCGCAGATTACAATCAACTCTAATCTAATGAGAGCCAGTGAGAGGCTGAACCAATTTTCTTCTTCTTTTTTCTGTGGGCAAAACATTTGCAGAGTGAAAACTGGAAGAGAAATTGATGAAGTCGAAGAGATATTGGAAGACAAAGAAAACGGAGGAGAGATATTGTATTTTGATATAGTTGAATCTGAGATATAAAAGATGTTAAGATATATAAAATATTCAAAGGATACAGCTAAAGTTAATGTGAATGTATATATTATAAAAATAATGAATTAATAAAAATTAAAAATTAAAATAAAATAAAAATAAAACAAAAATAAGTAAAATATAAAATAAATAATATATTTAAATATAAAAATATATTTATAAAAATAAAAAATAAAATATATTTATGAAAATAAAACTAAATTAAAAAATATATAAATTTATTTTTTCTTTATTTAAAAAATATATTTATATATATTAAAAATAAATAAAAATATAAAAATACTAAAATTGAATTTTAAGATATACAAAAATATTTTAAAAAATTGTTTTTATGCATATTTGTAAGATATATTCAAGTCTGGCAGCTCACGAATGCATTTAAAATTTAGTAAATAATAAATTCGACTAAAACACGCCGCATTTCATTCACAAAACTTTCATATAATTTCCACAGCCAATTACAATACTTTCTCGCTTTCTTTCTTAAGACATGTTAGCTTCTTCTGCCTTCGCATATTTCTGTCTTGCGCCATTTGTAATCATTGTTATATAGTTATATATGTTTAACTGAAGATGCCTGGCTCTGCCAAATGCCTGGCAATAAATATGAGTTTTGTAGCGATGTTTTTAATGGCCGCAGGTACTCGGGCCGAATGCAGAAGCTGCTGCGAATCGCAGGTGAGTCGCTGGCGCTGGAGCTGGCTTACTTATGCACTGCGCTGGCAGTTATGAATATTACAGAATGCCAAAATGTCTTGTAAGTTCGCTGAAGTATGTAATATGCGCGCACTTTTCATTTGCCGGCAACAGTTAACGTTGCCTTTGCCATTTCCTTTACTGCTGCCGTTGCCGTTGCCGTTGCCGTTACCGTTAGTGACAGCACAAAATGGCGGCATCCTTCTGACTGCCAGTCCGTCCGCTGACGCTTACGGTTACCGTTGCAATTCATATAAAAATAATTGTTTGCAAGCGCCACATTCATTATGCGTAGTGACAAAACCCCAACGCCCACCTCTAGCCACCTGCCGCCTTTCGCTCTCCTTCTGCAAATGATATTAAAAATGCAATTTGGCCAAAAATGCGTACTCCTTCGGGTTGCCAGCCAGCAGCGACTTGGCTCAATCACAACGCACTTGGCAATACGCGTTACGCATTTACAAAATTGCATTTCCAACTGGCTGGCTGTGTCCTTTCACAACTCGAGATGCAATTCCATTGCATTGCAGCATGGACATGGACAGGACATCGACATTCGCTTCCTGCTCGCGGACAAATTAAACGCTCGCGCGCAATAAACATTAATAAAAATCACACAAAAATTGCCATTCGCAAGGTGCAGGCAACAAATGAAAATGGAAATTGCTCATAAACAAGTCCATCAAATAAAGTGCACACAGCTGAAACTGCAAAAGACAATAAAAAGCCAAGAAACAGCGACAAACAAACGAAATAAAAACAGCAAACGTTGAGCAGACGCCAGACAGCATTATAAATACCCTAACTGCATGCGAAGGATGTGCTGAAAAAAATATATATACATACAGATACAACTGGAAAAGAATATATAAAAATACTTAAGAACTGCTGAAGGTTCTTTAGAGATAGAGTTAGAGATATATAGATATTGTATCAGGATAAAAGTAATTAGAGGTGGATAATTATCTAAAGTTATCAATGAGCAATCGATAGGCGATTATAGTTATTGATGAGCCCCCGAGAGTAGACGAGTTAAGAGTTAGTTTTAATAACTTAATATATTTATATATATTACATAATTAAAATATATAATTTTAAATCAGTTATAGTTGAGCTCAATCATATCTTTAGTTCTGCTAGCCAAAGGACTCTCTTCAGTTTATAAAAATATAGCTATTGGTGACTTTTGGCGTTAAACCACAGCGCAATATTAACAATGACGCATACGCAGCAGCAAGCACCCATATACACCCACCCAAACAGACACACACACACACACACACGCACGCATACAGACTACCGCAGACTATCAAATTTTAATACGCCAGCAGCTTGTGCCTTTATTTCATAAATGTTTAATGAAATTAAGCGGCAAGCTTTTTGGGTGAGCTGCCCTCAGCCAGACCTGAGCCTGGGCCTGGGCCTGGGCCTGAGCCAGGGCCAGGGTCTGTCCCTGGTTACTGGCTTCGTGTGTCTGGCTGCCCGAAAAAGAGTATTTCGAAATAAATCATAAAGAATAAAATACATAAGTAAGCCAGACAGTTGGCCAGCCAGCCAACAGGCATTGCATTGTTTGCATACCTTTTTAAACGATTTTCAAACTTATTTCGCATAAACTGAACTTGTTTTAATTTTATTTGCGTGCACACTTAACCACAACTAAAATTGCGGCTGTTAAATTATGAAATAAGCGGTTTTTATACGCTTTTGATTTTAATGAGTGCAGTCACATACACACAAACACACACACACGCACACAGACAGATAAACAAGGCTAAAAAAAAAGGTTAACAAAAATAAGCACACAAAATGCGAGCTATACTTCCGGCCCAAACATGAGTCAAGGCCCTGGCAACACCCCGAAAAGTATGCAGCAAAAAATGCTGCTCGTTTGCATCGAAAGCCAGTTTTGGGGTTGGGGTTAAAGTTGGACAGACGACGGGCCGGGCGTATATGCGAAATCAAAAGTTGTTTATGACTCAATTTGTAGTTTCTGAACATGAATTATTGCAGCTGCGCGCTCAACACACAACAAAACAAAAAAAATATGCATATGTATATGAAAAAGAAGCGAAATAAATGCATTCGAACAGCACGAAAAATGAGCTGAACATTTTTGCTGAAAACTAATTTCGCAAAGAGGAAATTAAATATGGCAAACTTTGACATATGACAGATTTGTTGCAGTTGTTGCCTTTGTCTTGATTTTATTTATACTCTCCCTCTCTCTCTCGCTCCCTTTTTTCTCTGTCTGTCTCTGTGTGGCACAGCAAGTAATTGAAACACTTTGAAGCTGCTGCAAATGCAAATTTTCCATTTTCAATTTTGATTTCTGCTGCCAGCGCCAGAGTATTTATTTGCAGCAAAAAGCGTATTTCATTTCAATTCATTTGCTTTCAGTTTCTTCGCAGTCGCCAAACTTTTCGCACTGAGCCACTTAATTTAGTCAATAAGATGCAAACGATCCCAGCGCTTCACTAATTAGAAACGCAGCCAAGTCCAAAGACTCAGCCGCTCCGCCTCAGTTCGTTAGTTTTTCTTGTCTTTGGCATTTCCAAAGCTGCGGTGCTTTAAAACTATGCATAATCCACTGTGAATATCCGTTGACAGGACGAACGTCAACTCGACACTGATGAGCTACAGCATTTTCCAGCATTTCTCTCTAGCTGAGTAGCTTATGGGCGTAGCTTAAGACGAAGACTTTCTTGATTTCACTTTCAGCTCAACTTGGTTTTTTTTTTTTAATAACTAAAATATTTAATAAAAGTTTGAAATATTTATTCTACTTGCTCAGCAACACAAAAAATATTTTAATATTTATATTGTATATATTTACTCAGTAACAAAAATTAAAACAAGGTTTAATTAAGAAGGAAAATATAATAATGCAAAAATTAATAATATGCAAAAAAAAAAAAATATATATATTATGAAGATTAATTCATTTTAATTTATATTTGTATAAATTTAATTATTATGTAAATTTTAAAAAAAATAAAATAAATATATTATAAATCATATATAGCTTAATATAAATAAATATATATAATATAATATAAATAAATATTTTATATAAATAGTAAAAATTTAAAATAAAAGCAATATAAAATATTTAATTTAGTCTACACATAATTAATAAAAAAAAATAAAAGTCTATTACATTTCATTATCATTTTTTTTTTTTAAATATAAAAAAATGATATATTATTTAAATATTTATACATAATAATATAAAAATAAATTAAATATATATATATACATACATAATATAAGTAGTTTATATTAATTACATATTATTTATTTTAAAAAATTTTTTCTCATATTAATTTTTGTCATTGAAAAAATATATTAACAAAAAATAATTAAAAATAATTAAAAATAATTAAAAATAATTACTAATAAATACAAAGCCCCAATATTCATATAAAATTTAAGAATGCATGAATTTATGTATTTCATCAACATTTTATTTTGCTCGCACAGCATAAGCCAAAGTATTTAGCTAAATTTTCTTTACAGTGCACTATATAGTTCCATGTAGTGTATATGATATAATATATATATATATATATATATCAGTATATAATATATTAATTTTGGTGTATGTGTTAGTGTTACTGTTGTTTGACTTTGCTCGAGTGCATATCAAGTCATGCCGTGCTGAAATTGCCATTCGTTTCTCAATTGTTTGTCGATGCATCGACTGCGAGTTAGTTTTGGCGCTGATGTGTATGAACTTGAGCTGCACGCAAAATTTCATTTTCGCGTTTGTAGTCTGTGCATTACTGCATATGTTAAGTTTTACATTTCAAGCAGGCCAAAGACGCTCTGACGCTGTTGACACATTCGCTGACAAATAGCCAGCCGAGGAGGGAGAGAGAGGGAGAGAGAGTAAATATAATTGGATAAGAAGCGCACTGGCATAAAGGTTTACATTTTCGTTCGTTTCCGTCGCTCAATTGGAAAATGCAATCAAATTAGCGCCAATATATGAAATTTATACATTTAAGCAGCAAAAACTGCGAACTATGTGTACATATGCAGCTGGCTGGCTAGCAGTTGCATAGGCACTGATATTGAGAAGGGAGCTGGAGCTGGAGCTGGAGCAGCAGCAGGAGTCGAACCATTGCCACATGTTTCATGGCTGACTACTTATCGCTTAATCACATCAGCGCAGCGACCAGTGTGTCGGGCCATAAAACATTTAGCAACATGAAATCGTTACTTTTGCCCAGACATCAAAGCCAATCAAAATGGCATTTCAATAATATCAGAGCACTACAATCGCATCAGCGTGCGTGCGGGGGAGGAGAGGTTGGGGAGGGGAGACATCAAATGTTGTGGGGTGGCAAATATAAACGATTTGTTCACTCCTACGGCTGAGAGACAAACCGAACACACAGGCCAAGCTGGGGTTGTGTGCCAGGGCAATTGTGTCAAACGAGACTTTCGCTTTTCAGCAAATGTGTCCTTGGCCAGGATACACTCATTCTTCGTCTGTGTCTGTGTGTGTGTGTGTGTGTGTGTGTGTGTGTGTGTGTGTGTGTGTGTGTGTGTGTGTGTGTGTGTGTTAGTCATAAAGATATTGATTTGCGCATAAAGATTGTCAGAGGAAGAAATTATTTAATTTAATGTCACTCATATTCTTTTTCCATTTTATTCTCTTATTTTAGTTTTCTTGCCATTTTTCCGTGGTTTACTTTGCATGCGTCAATTTGATGTAACTTATTTTTATCCTTTATTATTATTTTTCCTGATGCTTATAATGATTTTGCTTTGATGATGATGCATCGTAACTGATAATTTTGAAATGAAAATGGGCCTGATTTATGAGTGATGTCAAATGCTTTCACTAACGCTGCTGCTGCCTACCCTTGAGCCTCTTTCTCCCTCTTCTCGCGGGCTCGCTTCTCGCAGGCACAATCCGGTTCCGGTTCCGGTTTGGGTTCGGCCGGCTTCGGGCACCCTTGCGGGTCGCACAGCGGAAACAGTTTGTTCGCCGTAACGGGAGTCGGTTCGTTTGCTTTACACAGGCAGTCCTCGTCGGAGCCACACTCTGCAGGTTGTCCTGGCTGTTTTCCACTCTTCGGGGCGCACGGACACGTGGCATTGATCTCTGCCTGCTCGGATGGACTTAACGCCAAAATACCGCCAGCCGGCTGCGACTCCTTCGCGCACGCAGTTTCGAGCTCTCGCGCCCGGCAAGCCTCGCAATACGAGCACAGATCTTCTTGCTGGGATTGATCACCTGGACAACCTTGTCCAGAGCTTGGACCACCTTGACCACCTTGACCACATTGTCCAGGGTCTGCACAGGGATTGGATGCATACTGCTGGCCACCTTGACCACCTTGACCGGTTTGACCACAACCTTGACCACCCTGTCTACCATAACCACCTTGTCCACCTTCACCGGTTTGACCACAACCTTGACCACCCTGTCTACCATAACCACCTTGTCCACCTAGCGCAGGGTCTGCACAGGGATTGGATGCATACTGCTGACCTCCTTGTCCACCTTGACCGGTTTGACCACAACCTTGACCGCCCTGTCTACCATAACCACCTTGTCCACCTTCACCGGTTTGACCACAACCTTGACCACCCTGTCTACCATAACCACCTTGTCCACCTTCACCGGTTTGACCACAACCTTGACCACCTTGTCTCTCATAACCACCTTGTCCACCTAGACCAGGATCTGCACAGGGATTGGATGCATACTGCTGACCTCCTTGTCCACCTTGACCGGTTTGACCACAACCTTGACCGCCCTGTCTACCATAACCACCTTGTCCACCTTCACCGGTTTGACCACAACCTTGACCACCTTGTCTCTCATAACCACCTTGTCCACCTAGACCAGGGTCTGCACAGGGATTGGATGCATACTGCTGACCTCCTTGTCCACCTTGTCCAGGTCGATTACCCGGACCACCTTGACCGCCTTGACCACCTTGACCGGGTCGATTAGCCTGAGCAGTATCAGTACATGGTGTACACGGCGAATCAGCAGAATATTGCTGACCACCTTGTCCTCCTTGACCAGGTCGATTAGCTTGACCACTTTGACCACCTGGACTACCTTGATCACAATTATATTGGCCAGTTTGTCCACCTTGTCCACCTTGGCCAGTTTTTCCACCTTGTCCTCCTTGACCAGGTCGATTAGCTTGACCACTTTGACCACCTGGACTACCTTGATCACAATTATATTGGCCAGTTTGTCCACCTTGTCCACCTTGGCCAGGTCGATTAGCTTGACCACTTTGACCACCTGGACTACCTTGATCACAATTATATTGGCCAGTTTGTCCACCTTGTCCTCCTTGACCAGGTCGATTAGCCTGGCCACCTGGACTACCTTGATCACAATTATATTGGCCAGTTTGTCCACCTTGTCCACCTTGGCCAGGTCGATTAGCCTGACCACTTTGACCACCTGGACTACCTTGATTACAATTATATTGGCCAGTTTGTCCACCTTGTCCTCCTTGACCAGGTCGATTAGCCTGGCCACCTGGACCACCTTGATCACAATTATATTGGCCAGTTTGTCCACCTGGTCCACCTTGGCCAGGTCGATTAGCCTGACCACTTTGACCACCTGGACTACCTTGATTACAATTATATTGGCCAGTTTGTCCACCTTGTCCTCCTTGACCAGGTCGATTAGCCTGGCCACCTGGACCACCTTGATCACAATTATATTGGCCAGTTTGTCCACCTTGTCCTCCTTGACCAGGTCGATTAGCCTGGCCACCTGGACTACCTTGATCACAATTATATTGGCCAGTTTGTCCACCTTGTCCTCCTTGACCAGGTCGATTAGCCTGACCACCTGGACCACCTTGATCACAATTATATTGGCCAGTTTGTCCACCTTGTCCACCTTGGCCAGGTCGATTAGCCTGACCACTTTGACCACCTGGACTACCTTCGTCACAAATACATTCGGCACCTTGGTCAGTTTGTCCACCTTGTCCACCTTGGCCAGTTTGTCCACCTTTTCCAGCTTGACCAGGTCGATTAGCCTGACCACCTTGTCCAGGTCGATTAGCCTGGCCACCTGGACCAGCTAGATCACAATTATATTGGCCAGTTTGTCCAACTTGTCCACCTTGGCCAGGTCGATTAGCCTGACCACCTTGTCCAGGTCGATTAGCCTGGCCACCTGGACCAGCTAGATCACAATTATATTGGCCAGTTTGTCCAACTTGTCCACCTTGGCCAGGTCGATTAGCCTGACCACCTTGTCCAGGTCGATTAGCCTGGCCACCTGGACCAGCTAGATCACAATTATATTGGCCAGTTTGTCCACCTTGTCCACCTTGGCCAGGTCGATTAGCCTGACCACTTTGACCACCTGGACTACCTTCGTCACAAATACATTCGGCACCTTGGCCAGTTTGTCCACCTTGGCCAGCTTGTCCACCTTGGCCAGTTTGTCCACCTTTTCCAGCTTGACCAGGTCGATTAGCCTGGCCACCTGGACCAGCTAGATCACAATTATATTGGCCAGTTTGTCCAACTTGTCCACCTTGGCCAGGTCGATTAGCCTGACCACCTTGTCCAGGTCGATTAGCCTGGCCACCTGGACCAGCTAGATCACAATTATATTGGCCAGTTTGTCCAACTTGTCCACCTTGGCCAGGTCGATTAGCCTGACCACTTTGACCACCTGGAATACCTTCGTCACAAATACATTCGGCACCTTGGCCAGCTTGTCCACCTTGGCCAGTTTGTCCACCTTTTCCAGCTTGACCAGGTCGATTAGCCTGGCCACCTGGACCAGCTAGATCACAATTATATTGGCCAGTTTGTCCAACTTGTCCACCTTGGCCAGGTCGATTAGCCTGACCACCTTGACCAGGTCGATTAGCCTGACCACCTTGACCAGGTCGATTAGCCTGACCGCTTTGACCACCTGGACCACCTTGATCACATTTATATTGGCCAGTTTGTCCACCTTGTCCACCTTGGCCAGGTCGATTAGCCTGACCGCTTTGACTATCTGGACTATCTTCATCACAAATACATTCGGCACCTTGGCCAGTTTGTCCACCTGGTCCTCCTTGGCCAGGTCGATAAGCCTGGCCACCTGGACTACCTTGATCACAATTATATTGGCCACCTTGGCCAGCTTGTCCACCTTGTCCTCCTTGGCCAGGTCGATTAGGCTGACCGTATTGACCACCTGGACTACCTTCATCACAAATACATTCGGCACCTTGGCCAGTTTGACCACCTGGTCCTCCTTGACCAGGTCGATTAGCCTGGCCACCTTGACCTCCTTGATCACAGTTATATTGGCCACCTTGTCCACCTTGTCCACCTTGATTACCATAGTTGCCAACGTCATTGTACTTGTAAATTGTACTGTACTGGCCCGCCTGGTATTGTGGCTGCTGCTCGCTTGTGGCGAAGCTCGCGATGTCCGTCATGGCGCTAGCGCAGCGGCCCTGGGAGTCCTGGTACAGCGCTTGGTCGTTGCACATCTTGGCGTACGCCTCGGCATCTGCGGCCGCCTTCTTCTCCAAGTACGCCTCGCTGGTGATGGGGCAGTCCTGCAGGCCTGAGGCCATGTTGTCAGCACCACTGCTGTAGTCGGCGCCGTTGTTGAAAGCGCCGCAGGCCGTGAGCTCGCAGCCGTACCGGGCCAGTAGCTCGATCATCACACCGTTTGTCCAGCCGTAGCCCGTGTGGTTCTCGTCGTCCGAGCAGGGGACGCCCGTGCCGAACTCCTCGCAATTGTACTGCGACAACGAGTTGACTCAGACATATCTCTTAACCCTATATCGATCTCTACTCACCTTTGCGTACATGAAGTTTGTTCTGGTGTAGGCCTCGTAGTTGGAGCTAACCCAGCGCTGGGCTAAACTCTTGGCGAGGGCTACCGCCTCGGCCGTGCCCAGGTTGTTCAGGCCGTCGATCAGCATCAACATCATCGGCGCATAGGCGTTCGGATAGTCCCAATCCAGGCCAGTGTTGCTCAGGGTGTGAGGCACTCCGCCCGGAAAGGAGTCCAGCTTGTTTTCCTTGATGTAGCACAGCACGGACTGGGAGATCTTCTCGGTGTCAGCTATTGGATAGGCATGCAGCCAGAGCGGCGACAGATTTGTAGCTGCAAAGTAGTCGCGCGGCATGCGATTCATGAGATCGTAGTCGAGCCAGATCCCACGCTGCTCGTTCCACAGGACCGCCGTGATGGCCTTGATCAGGCCGCAAGCTGTGCTCCGGTACTTCTTCGCCTTGTCGGCGTTGCCCGCCATGGTGAAGAACTCTCCGAGCGTCTTGCAGTTGCGGAATAGAATGCAATTCAGTTCGACGGGCACTATCCAGCCGGTCCTGATGTTGGCCATGGTGCCCACGTTGTTGCCGCTTGGCGAGACGAACCAGCGCGAGCTGAACGCCTGGCCCGACTCGCAGGCACCCTTGATGTGCGAGTAGAGCTCCTCCTTCTCCTCCAGCGAGCCGCAGTTGCTGGCGAGCGCCTCATCCTCGCGATAGGCCTCGGGTCGTGGTCCTGTCGACTTGTCGCGGTACTGGTACAAGGTGCGGCCGTCGACCTGCACCGCGTGGTCCTGCAGGAAGGTATCCATCTCCGCCTCGAGCGCTGGCAGGCACTGGACGGCGTACTGCTCGTCCCTGGTGAACTCCACATAGGCCTTCACCATGGGCACCAGCAGAGGCGGCTGCGAACGTCCCCAGTAGTAGACCCGATTGCTGCCGGGCACCATCTTGAACTGCTTCGCGAGGTAGACCAGGTTGTCGATCATGCCGCGGGCCGTCTGGTACATGCCGCTGTGCAGCAGCCCACGCACGATCCAGTAGGTGTCCCAATAGTAAAACTCAATGAAGTGGCCGCACGGCACGATGAACGGATTCGGCACGTAGACCAGGGAGTACATGGCCGGACTCGTGCGCACGCAGTCCTTCATGATGCGGCCCAGCTGCTTCCAGATGCGATTCAAGTCCGAGCCGAACTTCTTGAGTTCGGGATCGTTGATTTGCTCAACGAAGCTCGGCTCGCAGCGATAGTCGGGCGGACACCAGTATTCCAGCTCCGTGCCGGGCTGGTCGAAGTGGTTGTCCACGAAATTCGTGAGATGCTTCACCGAGGTTTCGTTCTTCTTGCACGAGCTGAACAGCTGGTAGTCGGCAATGATGCGCTCCGGCGAGTAGCGACAGGTCATGTCGACGAAGTACTTGCTGTCCTTGTACAAGTTGGCCATTTGCACAGATCGCAGCATAGGACCAGCACAGTAGACGGCACTGCGGATGTATATACATATTCATTATTATATATATTATATATATATATATATATATATATATATATATATATATATATATATATATATATATATATATATATATATATATACATTTATTTATTTATAAAATTTTCATATTTTTATACGTATATATATATATATATATATATATATATATATATATATATATATATATATATATATATATATATATATATATATATATATATATATATATTCGTGGTTTGATCTGTGTCGATCAGTTCGCATCAATTTAACACTAACCCATTGGCACCGGCCAAGTGCGTTTGCCCACATTCAGAGCACTTGCGAGGATTCGGCATTTTGAAAAATAAATTTTGTGTGTGGAGCCTGGGAAGCAAAATGACGAACTGAACTAAAACCCTACACGACCGAGCGTTCAGCACGAGCCAACTAAAATAACAATACTGAACGCCTGACGTGTGGTGCAAAGACTTGTAGATTTGCTAGAGTCGAAACGGCCGCTCGGATCGGCTGTAAATCAAAAGTCGGCCAGAGCACTGTCATTATATTGGCCATTAAAACAAATTTGTCGACATTTGCCATTAAGAGTCAACAATGCTCCCCGCCATAAATCAGCGTAAATAGACAGGAAGCGCCTTAAAATCTGCTACACACAAATGTGGCCCCTCCCCCGGCCGCTGTCCGCCACATTTATTCGAAATTACCATAAATGTTTTGGTTCGCAAACCCATCGCCCTCGCAGCGCTAAAGGCGTTTGCCTAAAAGCTATTGGCCTCTTGTCCATTTGTAATTTCCAGACAATTTATCAAACATGCCGACTGTCGGCCAAGCTCAAGAAAAAGACCAAACAGAACGGAGCAGACAGAAAGAGGGGAAAACACAGAGAATTGAAATGGCGCAGAAAATGCGCTTCGAGTGGCCGGAGGAAAACTCGATTGCTCAGCCAGAAATCGACGACCGATGGACAATTGAAATCAGACGCGCTCCACTTCATAAATTTACCCCAAAATGCAACTTTTCCCAAAAGGTGGCAGCCTTCGGATAAAACTTTCACTGGCCAAGCCAAAGAGCATTCAAATTAGGCATGTCCGGCCTTCGAGTTGTCTGCAAAGTTTCTGGGCAAAAATAAAAATTCAATTTGAATCAACTTCACGTTCTGTACTCGCGCGCGCGTCTTTAACGCTCGGCGAGGCGACGTGTTTGCGCGAGACAAGGCTCAAAGGCGCGCTGCCAGCCGGCCATTTGCTCGATGCCAATAAAATGCAGTGTATAATTAATGCGCGGGCTGCAAAAGTGAGCAATGCAAGCAGCTCATTTACACACGCACATGTGCACTGAGAGAAATGCTGAGTGAACAAAAGTCGTCATATGGCAAAGAGAGGATAAGGATAAGGATAGCATTCAGTCAGCTTAAGCGACAGAGGCGAGTGAATGCATAGGAAGTGGATATGCTACCTTCTTGTATAGTGATTTCCCATATCTAATAAATTTTTATTGTATTTTTAACTAATTTGTGGGCAAGTATGCCTGTAAGTACAGCTTATTCTAGTCTTTTGTTATTACTTATTCTAAGTTGTATACATTTATACATATTCATATTCAGATTCCCCGACGATCGATGCAGTCTCTTTAACCTTCTTCTCAAATTTTGCACTTCCTTTTCTTTCATAGTTCACTGATATGATATAATGGGCACATATGAGTAGCATGAATCTGCAAGTAAGTCTCTCCTTTAGCTTTCCCTTGCTGATTTCGCCCAGTGCATTGTCTGTTGACACTTGGCGCGAGGCATTGATCAACTTAACGAGCCGCAGCAGCAGCAGCAGCGAGTCAGAGTCAGAGTCAGTCAGAGACTGCAGCTAATTGAGTATTCTACTTTTAAGTGGCGCCTCGCAACTGCTGCAGTCAGTTGCAGTCAGTGGCAAGCGACGCACTTCAGCTGGCTGCGTGTCCATGTGTGGTCGCTTGGCCCGAGCAAACGCAGGCATTAATCAATAAGTTGCCATAAATTAATTAAAAATAAAGAAAATAAAAGAAAAAGTGAAGAGAGCACTCTCTCTCTCTCTCTCTCTCTCTCTCTCTCTCTCTCTCTCTCTCTCTCTAGTGGCTTTGAGCAAGAGCTATCAATCAAAAAAGTGCAGCTGCCTTAGGGTCGGGAATCTCGGACTGAATCACGTAACGCCATGCCAGGGCGCATGATAAATTGTCAACACGCTGACGTTTGTCTGCAGCGATTTAAAAACTACTTAAAATGTAAATGTTGTTTCGCAGTTGTGCGTTGTTGTTGCTGTGTGTGGGTGGGTGCGTGGGTGGTTAACTGGGTGGCTTGACTGGCTTTTATGCACACGTCGCAGCGCAGACTGCGAAAAATCATGTTGTTGACTTTGAAAAAAATATGTGTAAAAAATGCGCTATTGTAAATAACGGCACATAAACACGCAGACCGACGACTGCCTGACTCTGAGACTTCCAGCTGACGGCCGACTGACTAAGTGAGACTCCGACTGACTGACTGACTGACTGAGAGACTGATGACAGGGCATTGTCAACAGTCAGCAACAATCGACACACTACATGTGTGTGTGTGCCACGCCTTTTTTTTGTTGTTGTTAACAAATACATTACATTTGAAGTGTTAAGCTTGCACTTGACATTCACTCAGTTTGCTGTTTGTCTCAACACTTGGCAGGACTCACCTGTCGTGCATATATCTATATCTATCTCTATGTACACATATATATTTTAAGCTGACTCTGATATCCACTTGTCAGCTACACTAAAGTTAATGACATTTGTAGTTAGACAAGAGCCCTGGGA
The DNA here is from genome assembly GCA_961210405.1 of Drosophila mercatorum. NCBI lineage: Eukaryota > Metazoa > Arthropoda > Insecta > Diptera > Drosophilidae > Drosophila > Drosophila mercatorum. Next base: position 14,018,215 of record CAUIUS010000005.1, read on the forward strand.
ACAGCTAAACTATTTAAAAGTCTCATTCGAATCTCTGTTTAGAAATCGAAATCTAGTAAAGTTTCATATAGCAAACTGTTTAGGACATACAAATTTTATAGCACTGAAAACATACATATTTGGAATTTTTATATAGATTTCACATATTTTTAAAACAAAATTTTAAGTTTTTATATTTGAATATATTTTTGGTATGAATTTTGAGTAATTTATCAAAATTAACTTTGAAATTAAAGTTACTTTTTAAAATTCCTTATAGTAATATATGCATAAAATAATACGAGAATAAGCAGAGCCAAAGCAGAGCCAAAGCAGAGCTAGAGCAGAATCAAAGCAGAGCCAAAACAGAGCCAGAGCAGCAGCAGTTGAGCCAGAGCAGAATCAAAGCAGAGCCAGAGCAGCGCCAGAGCAGAGTCAAAGCAGAGCTAGAGCAGAGCCAAAGCAGAATCAAAGCAGAGCCAAAGCAGCAGCAGTTGAGTCTGATCAGTAGAAGAGCATTTGAACCAGAGCAGAGTCAAAGCAGAGCTAGAGCAGAGCCAAAGCAGAGCCAAAGCAGAGCCAAAGCAGAGCCAGCGCAGCAGCAGTTGAGCCAGAGCAGCGCCAGATCAGAATCAAAGCAGAGTCAGGGGAGAGCCAAAGCAGAACCAGAGCAGCAGCGGTTGAGTCAGATCAGTCGAAGAGCCAGAGCAGCGCCAGAGGAGCGCCAGAGTAGAGCCAAAGCAGAGCTAGAGCAGAGCCAAAGCAGAATCAAAGCAGGACCAGAGCAGAATCAAAGCAGAGCCAAAACAGAGCCAGAGCAGAGCCAGAGCAGCAGCAGTTGAGTCAGATCAGCAGCAGAGCAGTTGAGCCAGAGCAGAGTCATAGCCAATGAGGCAGATTCAGAGCAGTAACAGTTGAGTCAGATCAGTAGCAGAGCCAGAGCAGTTGAGCCAAAGCAGAGCTAGAGCAGAGCTAGAGCAGAGCCACAGCAGAATCAAAGCAGAGCCAAAGCAGAGCCAAAGCAGAATCAAAGCAGAGCCAAAACAGAGCCAGAGCAGCAGCAGTTGAGTCAGATCAGCAGAGTCAGAGCAGTTGAGCCAGAGCAGAGTCGAAGCAGGACCAGAGCAGAACCAAAACTCACCCAGAGCGACAGCCAATGAGGCAGATTCAGAGCAGTAACAGTTGAGTCAGATCAGTAGCAGAGCCAGAGCAGTTGAGCCAAAGCAGAGCTAGAGCAGAGCTTTTGGCAGAGTCAGCGGGCAACCGAACTTGAGCCAGATCAGAATATAATTTGCTGCCGGCAGTGCAGGCTGCAAATAAAAAAATATATATATAAGCAAAATGATATTTTTCGTTTAATAAAAATTATAAAATAATCTAATTTAATTGTGAATAGTTTTTAAGCAAGATATTTTTGCAATTAACTGGATTTTTAGACAATTTTATTCTCATTTATGTCCATGGAATTTTCTTTCTTTTTTCAGATATCCGTCGGGCTGCTCATAACGCGAGTCGGTCGCAAATCGCTTTCATCTGATTCGTCTGAGCCCTGTCATGTCCATGGGCAAGTTAATTATTCTATAAACTGAACGAGTCGGCGGCGTCTGTAACAAGTCGAACTAATCGCAGAAAGTTCCACACAAATTGCAGAGGGACTGGGCCTCGTGTGGTGTGGTTTAGTGAGCTATAAATTCGGCTGTCAAAATACTTGACAATTGATTAATTGAAATTGACTTTGAAAGTTGGACGATAAGCAGCAGCAGCCGCCAGCCATGCTCGATGCTCTATTGCCAAGGGAAGTGGCCTGTCAATCAGGACGAAACCAAATTGGCACACACACATACATACACACGCTCATGCGGTCATTTGTTGATGAGCTAAACTTTGACCAAGACGACGCCGAGTTTCATCAAACAAAGCGAGGCAGGGGCGCAGAGGTCCAAATTAACCGAGAGACTAGTTAAACAGAAAAGTTTCGCTCGACGAGATATAGACAGAGGCAATCGGCAAATGTATCTGATATCCTTGTTGTTTTTGTTGTTGTTGCTCATATCAAGTTGACAACTTAAATTGTTAGTTCTGGCCAGCTAAGGGTTGCCCTTTGCCGTCGCCCTCGACCTCGCCCTTGCAGAGGGGCGTGTATAACATTTTTATTTATTTCGCTATTTTTTATGTGATCCGCAACGGGGCTGGGACACGCGCCACATGCCAAACGACAAACAAATAAATAAAAATCCAGTTTTCGGCTGCAGCCCAGACCAAGTTGGGCCAAGTGTCGACTCGAGTCGACTCGAGCCCAGTTGCTGGGGGTCAGCGTGTGTTGCGGAGCGTGTGTTTTACAAGTCTATTAACTTGAAGCGCTTATCTAATGCTGACAGCAAGTTTTTCACTTTGCCAAAGTTTTTCTAGCCACACACACACACACGAACGCAACTTCCGCTGCTGCCGCTGCTGCTGCGTTTCCGCTGCGGGTGGGCGTTGCTGGCATTAACTTTGCTAAGAGCGAACAGTCAACAGCCAACTGGCAACAGCTCAAATGTTGTTGCAAATGTCAATCATTTGTTTAGCCATTTTTCTAGCCACCAAAAGCTGCGCTCAACTTGCATAATTTATGGCAGCTCGTTTTGCCTTTAATTTGGCCAGAGCAAAAGTTTTGCCCTTTAAAGCGTTAACTGATCAAGTGAAGGCGAAAGTGCCGAAGCCAACTGCCAACTTTCACACTTGGTCTCTCGTTGGCCACAGATAAGAATTTGCCGATAAGGATACAACTTGTTGGTCCGGCCACAGCCGAATGGTCAAGCGAGCTTGCAGCGGCAGTTGGAATTCTCAGTTCATTAAGCACAGCAAGTTGGCTAAATCATATTTCTGAGCTGGCTAGCTGTTTGCCAGCCAAGCTGAGAGCGTCGAGAGTGGAGGCTGAGCCATGCCTCACGACACTTTTCAATGAGCGTTGCGCATTATTGTTATTAGTTTGCAGGTTGGGCACATAAAAACTTTCAACAGTCGAGTTGAGCTCGAGCTCGAGTTGAGCTAGTTGCAGTGCTTACAGTGTTGCCTAACAAGGAGCAGGAAGCAGGCAACATCCTTAACTTGTTGTGGATGGCACGATGGGTGTGCACAAAGCTTTGCTGATGCTATCTGAGAGCATTGTTGCTGCTGTTGCTGTCGCAGCAACATGTTGTTGATGATAATGCTGTCGTTTGACTATGTTGCCATTGTTGTGAGCTGCAGCAGCAGCAGCAGCACCAGCAGCGATGGGGGCATCAACAATAACGTCAGCTTAACTAAATGAAGGTCCAAGTGTCATGGATGCCTCTCAAACTTTGACACGACGACGCGCTGCCTGCCATGGCCATTGCCATTGCCAACGGGGGCGACTCAGGTCTGGGTCTGGGTCTGGGTCTCTTGTTGCCTTGTTGTGATTGCAAGTAAGCAAGCAACTTTTATGTCAATCTCCAGTTGTAAAACTTACTTAGAAAACTTAACTCCTGGCAATAATCGCATGCCAACAGTCAACAACTGCCAAGCTTGCCCTGAGAATGCAATCCACACAGGCATATGTTGGCTTACTCTGTGAACAACTCCAAATTAATTAGAAATTTTGACGGCACCTGTGAGAGGGAAGTTTTGGGTAGAGAAATTGGCTTAAAGGGAAAAAGGTTACTAAAGACATTAGACACTTCTATATATTTAAAATAGATTTTTATAAATTTATTTAAATCTTTTTATAAATATATTTCCCATTCAATATTTCTGCAAATATTTATTACAGCAATCAAAATTTAAACAGCATCAATAAAAATCAATTATTAAAAGCTAAAAATGTTGCATATTTTCTTGCATACTCAATTATTGTTTGCTTGCATTTGGCTTTCAATAATAAATTGATATTTTAATAATATGCAAAAGAAAATGCATTTGATTCATTGCAAAAAATTGTATTTATTAAAAAGTGTCAACAAAAATAAATACTCTCAGCAAAAAAGTAAAAAAACTACATAGAAAAAATTATTAAATGAATAAGTAAAATGCAATAAATATAAAATAAAATAATATGTAAAAAATAATAATATACCAAACTAATAAACATATATATATGCTTGTAAAAAGAACTACAAAACTACGGAAAAAATGTAGAATATAAAATGTATAATAAAATATAACATAGTATATTAAAGTAAATAAAATATACAAATAATTTAATATTATATTATACAAAAAAATGTATATGGTAATAAATTGAATTAAAAATTTTAAAAATATATATATATTTATATACATAAATATATATATGAAACCCTAATAAATATTAATAAAATATGTAATGAATATTAATATATATAAATATAATAAAATAAAAAATAATAAATATATAAATATTAATAATTAATATATAATATATAATATATATAATAGGCATATAAAAATTAATAAAAATATATTCTGCATATTAGAATACATTAAATAAATATTGCATCAATTAGTTACTTTATTTTCTATACTATTAAAATTTCATAATATGCGAATGACTTCAAAAGACGAAATTGTTCACACAAATAATAATATCTTAAATCAGTTCATATTCAAAGATTTTTATGGAGTATCAACAGCTTTCCATATAAATTTTGATTCATTCTTAATGGATTGCCACATGCTATGGCCAGCTAATATATGTATATATAGATTTCCCCAGAATTCCGTGTGATGTCTGTATTTAAACTCATTAGACGCTCAAAAAATAGATTGTTGCAACAGCAAATTGCAGCTGCAGCAAATGCTGAATGTATTTTATTTTGTGCTTCTCTTGTTTTATTTTTAGTAATTTAAAGGCTATTTTATGGTCATGCAAGGAGGCGTGGCGCGTTGAGTTCATTTCCATGTGCAAAATGCTGCGCATTTTTGTGTGTCATTTACAGCGGCAACAATTGCAGCGGCAACAATTGCAGCGGCAACAACAGCAACAGCAATGGCGACTTATTAACGCGCAATGGAAGCATTGAAATTGACCGCAGTAACAGCGACGCCGACGTCGACGTCGACGCTGACGACGACAAACGGAAGCGGAAACGGCAAATAAACGCACGAGCGCTTACGTGAGTGCTCTGCGCTGCGCTGCGCTGCTCTGCTGTGCTGTGCTTTGGCTCTGCTTGCAGCGGCGTTTGTTTGCATGCAACATGCGTGGCGGCTGGAGCGGGGCACAGCGTGGCAACGGGCATTTATCTGGCGCTGCCAGACCAGCCACGCCTCGCCGCCGCACGCTGCAGCCATAACATTGCGGTCGGTTGTTGCATGTTTGTGTGGCGCGTTCGACCCGCTCCTGTCCTCCCTTACGCCTTTCACACTTTTCCTCTCGGCTTCACATTTTTTTCTGTGTGTATGTGTGTGGCGCCATCGGTTGCATGCACGGCAAGGATTTCTCTGCTTAATTTGTGGTTTTCCAACCAAACAGCCGCCAACGACGACGACGACACATAAGCCGCCAGCCAACTGGGCAGCCAACAGCCCAGCAGCAGCAATTGCAATTCAGGTTGCAGTTGCACGAATATTCTGGGAAAACTCTTAAATATGATTATAGCATATGGCGCGCTTGGGTTTGTCGTGTGCGACTGCAACATGATTTGAGGCGCTGCATTAACTGCAACAGCTATCTCAGTCGCCCAGTCGAATTATATTGCCACAAACTTGATTTAATTGTCGCACATTATTCTGTGCCGCATGCCCGCAGTTGCCACTGCCACTGCCACTGGCGCCCACACAGAGCCACTGAAAAAGGCGCCCGCAGCGGAAATGGCAGCAATGCAAAGCACCAACAACTAACTACAACAATAACAATTGCTGTGTAATGCAACTGCAAATAATAACAAAGTACGTGGCAGTGTCCTTTGCCCCACACGAAATGCAATGCGCCATTCGCAATTGTAGTTTATTTAATACATACCACAATTAGTGTACATTGTGCACGCGACTGAGCGAGCGAGCGAGCTAGCTTACAGCGATGGCACACAGTTGGCCCATGTTGCCACACCATTTGAGAGGCGCAGAGGTGATGCCATTAAGCGGATATGCATTTGCAGTTACAAATGTAACTGAACTATATAGAGTGGAGCTGAGCTGATCCATGAGGTCATTGGGTTAAGTCTGAGTTGATTAGCTAATATAGATTATGGGTATATGGGCGTCAGGCGATGTTGACTAAGCTGATCTATGAAGTAATTACTATCAGCTTAATTATTACCGAGTATACTTAAGACAGGGTATATGACAGTCAGGTACTTCCATTTATTCACGAATGAAACTGAACTTTGAAGTTGACTCAGCTGATATATGCAGTCATTGTATTTAGACCGCATTAATTATTTAATACCTGCACTGCAGGTACAGGTATATGCTAGTCAGGTACTTATTGGAAAAAGCTCTTACTTCGACGCCTTCTGCTTTCAAAAAAGCTCTCTTTAGTTTATATATTTCCCATAAGAACTTTCAGTCTTACTTGAATTAAGCTAGAATATCTCTGGTTGGGAGTGCCTGACTAGAAAATATCCTTACCAAAAGGAAGTTATGTAAAATTTGAAGGCTACGAATACTCGAACAAATAGCTCTTTATTAACACTAACACTAACTATTGACATTAATCAATTATAAAGACTTCTGCGAGTCAGTCACAGCCACCTCCAGCTATTTTCTACATTTCAACAAAAGGAAGTGCATCTAAATGTAGAAAATATATGAATAAGTAAGTGTAAGGTAGCATTAAGAGTAAAAGCTGAAAGTAAATATACTCAAATCAGCATTACATATATAATTCTCTCTCTTTATATATATGCCTCTATCTTCCATTAAGCTCTTTCTCATTAAATGACTTAATTTATATTCTTAACTAAATCTGAACTTTGATCTATTACATCGAAAACCCAAAACTAAATGTCATTTGAATGGAAATTACTTGAATGTCCTCAATTAAAAGCTAATTACTCAATTCAATCTAAATTCATTTCCTACTTTTTTATTTATTTTTTGTCTTTTTGACCTCGCGACATTTTAATTGATTTTGAAGTGTCGATGCGACACGCAAACCAATCAAAATACTCAGCAGCCTATCAAGCGCTGACAATTCACATTTATTCATTACAATTGCCGTGAATACAGTATGAATTGCCTAAGAAGGAAAGTGTCGAAAAGGTAAACTAAGAGATATTTGAGTTTAATTATTGACTATATAAAGAATGTTTGGTATTTGGTTCTATGAGTATAAGATATGAGTCTTTAACTTAATAGATAGATTATCTTTCTTTCAATGAAAATAGGAAATAATAAATATTTAAATTATTAAATCATGGGGTAAGGTATAAGGTGCTGCTAAGTTGCAATAAAGAAGTTTTTTATATAATTTATAAATATATTAAATATTAAAATTAAATAAAAATATTAAATATTTAATAATAATCTTTCGCTTGCAACTTTAATTTATTTTAAAATATCTTTCTTAGATTTACTTAAATAAAGTTTTGAATAATTCTAAATCTATAACTTACGGAAAAAGTTTGAAAGATAATAAATAATAAACATTAATGATAATTTTTTGGTAAAACTTTATTAAGGATTAAATGCTGTTAATAAAATGGGACATAAAACTTTTTTCTTGCAAATAAATATATAAATAAATTAATAAATATTTCAAAAAATATTAAACTAATCTATATATAATAAATAAATTATAATATTATATAAATGTCTTTTCTCCCTCTCTCCCTCTCTCTCTCTCTTGCTTATTCCAAAGATGCTTCACTGTACATTACCCGTCACAAGAATATAAATTTATAGTGTATGCACAGAGCTCGTATTCAATAAATAAAAGCGTTAAAGTAATCAATAATAAAAGCACTTTTTATGTTCAATAACACTTAAATTTTCTTCTTTTTTTTTTTTGCTTTTGTCCTCAACTAAATGCCAATTAAAATTCGTAATTATTTTTTAATGGCATTTTGTGGTCAATATCCGGCGAATCATTTCAGAAATCCCTTTGACGACTTCAACGACACACGGACATGGCCAGCGTCGCGGCCAAATGGCCAATAGTCGTATCAATATCAATTCCAATGTCCATGACTTGTCAAACTGGCGTCCAAGTGTCAGCAGCCCAAGCGAATGGGGGCCAAATTGCAAGCAATTGCACAACAACAACAACAACAGGAGTAACAAGAAGGACATGAACAGGAGGAGGAACACGTGTAGGTACAAGAAAACGCAATAAGAAGCCTTGTCGAGGCCCTCGAGGCACTTGCTCAATGAAATTCGAGCAATCATCGCCGACGTCAACATTTTCGTTGAGAACATGCCGCAAGTGACAATCATTTATATTTAATAAACAACTAAACGCATGCAGCACACGACGACACAAAGCAGCAGGAGGCGTGGCAACACTAGGCACTGTTCCTCCCCCAGCCCCTCTGCCGCCTGCCGTAACCCATTTCTGATTACTGCTTTGTATGTCGTAGAAACGCCCCCGCGGCTAAAACGAGGACGACGATGACGACGCTGACGATGACGCTGACGACGGGTCCGAGACAATGGCCATCGTCTCGGCACTGAAACGGTTTATCATGCATTTTGTGTTGTTGTAAATCGAATCGACTGAATAATGCAGCAGGTACACGCAGCACAGGAGCTAGGTGGGTGGGTGGTCGGCGGTAGGGGGAAGCGTGCAGCAGTGGCAAAATGATCAGCGCCCCATAGAAAGCAAATAAATAAGCAAGCAGGCAAGAGAAAGTTGCAAGCGAGAGCAGTGAACGACTAGAAGATACCCTAGGAAAATAATTGGAATATGGGTTGATTCATTTTTATAGAAATATCTATACTTATTAATTTAATTTTTTAAATAAAAATATGTAAAAATATATAAAATAAAATATATACATAAATAATTTGAAAAAATTGTATTATATTTAAACTGATCTAAAAATTTAGAATATATTTTTCATCCATTTATATAAAATACAATTTCTTAAAAATATTTTATATATAAAAAATTTAATTAAAAAAAAAGATTTATTGTTTATCGTTTTGCATATAATAAAAAAAAATCAATATATTTTAAAGTAATTAAAATAATATTATTAATAAATTCAATCATTTTTAAATATTTTCAAGTGTAATACAAATTTATAAAACACATTTAGAATATATTAAGAAATTATAAAATTAAATATAGTTTGTAATCTTAGTTTAATATTAATAAATTACAAACTAAATTTAATTTTATGATTTTTTATTAGTTTTTTGCCATTTTTTAAACTTATTAAAATGCTTAAAGGTTTTTTATCATACTTAAAATATCTTAGAGCAGTTTGTTTATAGTATAGAAGTTCCTGTTAAATTTATAAAATATTTTGTATAAAATTCAATAACTGAATTTATACATATTTATTGCAGATATTCATAATTTATCTCACTCTCCCATTCCCATCTCATCCTTCAACTTTTACAGGGTATCTTTCTGAATGAAATAAAACAAAAATAAGAGACAGGAATGTGCAGAAGGACACTGTTTCGCTCTGGGCGGCATTCAAATTGAATATTGAAAACTGCCAAACGCTTGAATTATGCATTAATGATGTGTCTCGCTCTGTTAAGGCGGGGGCGGTGCGCGCCAGCGTGGACGTGGGCGTGGCAGGTGCCAGTTGAAGGGTTCATGCAGCCCGTCCAGAAGCGACGGCGAAAGAGAATAGAATAGTAAAGGAAAAGACAATGGCAATGCGTCCACTAACCACCGTTAGCCAGTGGCCAGTGGCTGGCATCGACTGCTTATTAATTTTTTATGCGTCTGCTATTTTTATGGTTGACATGAAAGCGCTTTGCCCCGAGCTCTTTTCTCTCTTTAGTGTTTTGTGTACATTTTGTATGGCTCAGATAATAGATGGAAATTTGTTTGGCATTGAGCGCACTGCATTTGCGGTCAGTTTGCAATTTATTTATCTTGCATTTAGGGAACTTTATTTGAATTCTCGCGGGTAACTCTTAAGCCACAACTAGATATGCTACATTCTTCAGTCGTGTCACGAGGAAACAGTGCACTGGTCAAAAAAATCCCAAAAGATGTATATTTAACTATAAAAATATATATTAATATATATAAAATATTAATAATTTATAATTTAATTAAAAATGATTGACAGCACACAGTATTATTATAAAAATTTAACAAATAAATATCCCTGTCCGCAGTACGTTCCACAATTCAAATACTCATTAACGGCCATCTCTAGTTGGCGACAAGTGCCACCACTATTTGTTAACATTATTTAATTAATCGGCATATGGACACTGCATATTAATTATTATCGACATTTCTATCGAAGTGTCAGGCGTTCGATTAATTGCTAAATACACGTTAAATACGCTCAAATAAGAGTTTAATGCAATTATGTACACACACACACACACACACACACACATTGATGTATTTAAGTACATCAGTGCGCAGCTAAACGAGAGAACGCTGAAATCAGTTGACAAAAGACGTTAATTACCGGCATTAGCACACAAAACCCCTGGCCTGGCCGGCTTATCGGCTCCATAAATTGGTAGCCGACCGAAAATTGTCATGGAAAATATGTGTACGTGTGCGTGCGTGTGTGTTTGTGACCGCGTAAAACTCATTACATGCCACATGCCCCGCCCCCACACACGCATGGAAGCTCCTCCGGCGACCACAAACATGTTGTAATGCGGGATCTCTCTATCGACGCGAGCTCTGTGCGGGCATTTTGTGCTCGTCCAGGTTTTGATGGCTTTAAACAATTTGGCTGAAACCAGAAATGCCAAAGCACTAATCTGTCTACGGGCATGGGCCGGGCCACTTAAGAAACTGAGCTGAAGTCTCGCCTGGCTGAGCTAAGAGATCCTCACGTTGTGAGACTGCAGTGTGTGTGTGTGTGGTGCAACAATAACGCACCACAAGCGCTGCTCATATCCTTTCAACTGACAGAAATTTGCTGGCGCTTGACGGGCGCCAAAGTCGCGAAGTCAAAGTCGTTGACGGCTCGGGTCAGGGGAGTCGACAGCTGTCGGTGTTGCCAATTTGGCTGGCTGCTAGCGGGAATTATAGCTAAATATATTGCATAGCATTAACAGCACTAGTGGGAGCATCTTAACATTACATGTTTCTAATCGATAGTTTTAGGCATTCATTGTAGTTTAAACATCACAAGGGAATTATAGCTACATATATTGAACAGCTCAGTGTCAATAGCACTTAACATTACATGCTCTCTAATCGATAGTTTTAGGCATTAATCGCAGCTTAGTCATCACTATTCAAGCAGTTAAGCGGGATTTAAATGCGCACTTAAACGAATTATTTATTAATTTAAATTAAGTTATTATTTTTTCCATTTAAAAACACTAAAAATGCCCATAAATACTTAAGAGGTTTTTTTTGATTTTTTAATTGCCATTTACCTATTTCTAGCTATTTCTGACTAGTGGCATCTCTGTTCATCAGTCGTTCTCTATGCCAGAGCGACGACGATGCGCCTTGTCAACTATGCAAGGCTTTGTCTAAATGATTGTCTGTCTCTCTCTCTCTCCCTACCCCCTCCTCTCATCTTCGCCCTCTCTGTCTAGCTACTCTTTGAGTGCAACCTGTTTTTCGCTGGTGTCTTTTGTTGCGCTTAATGAATTTTACGTACATTTTACGAGCGCTGATTTCCGCCAGAGAGCAACACCCACGCCCCCACCCCACTACAAGCAACGCCCCAGCTATTAATCTACACCCAGCAGCACAACCCTCCCTCGGTAGTGTGTGTGAGTGCTTATAATGACAAGTTCAACAACAACTTAGCATTGTCTTGGTGGAACGTGACGCCGCTCTGACATTTGTTTGCTCAAGTTATGCAAATATTTTTACAGTCAAGAAGTTTTTGTTTAATTGCATATTTTGGCTCGAATTACGCGTGTCATAAAGCAAGGATATGAAGCTTACTGCGTTCAGGGTTGCTGGCAATTAACCTGCTGCTCATGATGATGATGGACGGTAAGGAGTTAGTTGTCTGCCCACTTTTGCTATATATAACCAAAATCTCTATCATAAATGAAATGCTGAGCATTGCGCGCCAATGTTTATTTTTATTGTATTTTAAGCTATATGGTAGCACTGAAAAACTATCGTAGCTCAAACTTATCGATATTTTGGCATTGAATGTTTATTTACAGTGCTTATTGAGTTTAACAGGGTTCTGTTAAATGTTTATTCAGCATTAGATTTCTAATTGAAATAGAGCGGGTAATTTAAAAGTGGAAGTAGCTTTAGGTAGCATAGAATCTGAAATATTTAAATACCCAAGATCAACAATAAATCGATAGATAGCTGCTGCTGTTAACTTAAGGGACATTATTATTTCCCTAGGTATTTCCAACGTCCTTTGGTCCATTCTTTGCTCTAATTGGCGATAGTAGGCTTATCTCGATTAAGAACGCAATGTATCGATATAATGACAAGAACTCTGCTAAGACGCACGCTGTCCAAGATGAGCTCCACTCTTTGCCCTCGCAAATCCGGCGAACACATTGTGAAACATGCGAAATACCTAAAAGTCTTGCCCGCTGGCATCGATCGGCTCGTCAAGGAGATTGCTGATGGTGTTGTGGGTAAGTCATTGATTATGATAAATGATAAGAGACTTTAATTAAAGGCATATTTTTAGATAAGCGCATCGATGTGGCCAACTTCTCGCAGCACGAGCTGCATCCCAAGGCGAGCGATGAGCACGCGGCCAATTGGATTTTCATAGTGGACACGCTGAACTTTTGCTTCTGGACGCCACGTGAGTAGTCGATATATAAATAAAGTATATATATATTTCAAATATTTATATATTTACAGATAACTACACCAAGTACAAGGTCAACGGCTACACCGGCTACTTCGCCCTGTGTGCGGCCATCAATCGCGCCCAGGCGGACGGCCTGGACATCACGAACCCAGAATTCTACTCGAAAATGGATCTGGCCACGCTGTCCTCCATCTTCCGGCCGGACGATGCGACCACCCAGATCCCACTGCTGGAGAAGCGCTTGGAGTGCCTGCATCAGGTGGGCGAGCGGCTGCTGGCCAAGTGGCAGGGACGCTTCGAGAACGTGGTGAAGGCGGCCAACCACTCGGCCGTGGCGCTGCTCCAGCTGGTCGTGGAGGAGTTTCCCTGCTTCCGCGACGAGGCGAGCTTTGCGGGCGAGCGAGTGGCCATCTGGAAGCGCGCCCAGATACTCGTGGGCGACCTGTGGTCCTGCTATCACGGCGCGGGCCTGGGCCACTTCGAGGACATCGAGCAGGTCACGATGTTTGCAGACTATCGCATACCCCAGGTGCTGGTGCACTTCGGCAGCCTGGAGTACACGCCCGAGCTGCTGGAGGTGCTGCAGAAGGACACCATCCTGCAGAACGGCGACGCCATGGAGGTGGAGATACGCGGCGCTTCCATATATGTAATAGAGGAGGTCAAGGATGCGGTGCTGGCGCTGCTCAAGCAACAGCACCCAGAGCTGGACCGACGCAACGTCAACTCCATACTGATCGATCAGTATCTGTGGGACTTCCGACGCGCCCACGCCGACGAGCTGGAGCACATACCATTCCACAAGGTGCTGAGCATCTACTACTGAGATAGTGAGGGAGAAGGAGAGGGAGATTAAGCTAAGCTCGGGTCAAGCGCACAATAAAGAATTAATCGACTCGCAAATGAAATAGCAGCGTGGGGGAAGGGAGGAGTGGGCCTAGACTAAGCATAGATAGTGCCCGACTCTATAGCCTTTGTCGGCAAGTAGTTGGCCTTTAGAATCAGCTAACTCAACTGACACATTCCCATTCCGAACAGATGGCGGCCGTTGTCTGGGCTGCGTCTGGAGACGTCAACGCGCTCAGGAATGCCGATTGATAAGCAACAATTAGTTTGGTTAGACCGAAATGCGGTCAGCAGTTTAATGTTACCCACGCTATGTGTTTATACCCATTGAAAGTGGCAAAAGAGGGTATATTGGTTGTGTGGAAACGTATGTGACAGGCGGAAGGAGACTTGGCAGAGCCCATTAAGTATATTTATACTTGAGCAGGGCGACAAGCAGAGTCCATTTAGCACTGTCCGTCCGTATGTTTGAATGCGTCAATCTCTGAACATATAAGAGCTAGAGACTTGCAACTTTTTAAGTAGGTGCCCGTATAGGGCGCGCATATGGAATTTGTTTCATTAAGTCGATAACTATTGCAGTTTCCAAGTTATCGATTAGCATGAGATCGATATTCAGTTATAAAACTCTAACTAATTCATTTTTATAGCTAGAATCTTAAATTTTTAGACTTGGTTTCATGTGTATTTTATACAATTTTGATTTTTGTTAAATTTTGCATGCCACGCCCCCTTCGCCTGAAATGTGCAAAACACGTATTTCAAGTACTAGAGACTTGTGCTTTGGCAAGTGCACAGATATGAGTGATATAATCACGCTCTTGCTTGCTACATATCTTTCATATCAATCTTAGGAATAAGAGTTCTTCGCAGTGTGAGGGGTATCTTCTAGTCGGGCAGCCCCAACTTCAGTTTTCTTACTTTGCTTTCGGCTTTGGCTTTTGCCCAGTTCGCTGGGGGCGTAAAAAACGGCGTCGCTGTCGGCGCTGCGGCACAGTTGGTGTCGGCGCTCTGGCTCGAACGGTCGTCGCGGTTGCCCACGGCACAGATTTAAGGTTTCCCCCTCGAGTCACAGGGAGAGAAAGAAAGTGTCGCGGGTATGCAAATACCCGTAGACGGGAGACGATAAGATAAAAGTGGGCCGTGAGATAAGCGTGGATTAGCGCCAACTGACAGCCTCAGCCTCAGCGCAGATTCGAAATACTTTTGGAGCGTGCATTGAACTCCAGCGATGTCAGCGGATGGGGAGGACGGGCTGTGCCTGGAGTGGAAGCAGCTGAACTACTATGTGCCCGCCCAGGAGCAGAGCAACTACAGCTTCTGGAACGAGTGCCGCAAGCAGCAGGAGCTGCGCATACTGCACAACGGTAAGAGCTATAGATGACCCCAATCCCAACCCGAATCCGTCTAACTGCTCCCCCTCCACCTCTGCAGTCAGCGGCCACCTGAAGACGGGCGACCTCATCGCCATTTTGGGCGGCTCGGGGGCGGGCAAAACCACACTGCTGGCCGCGATTTCGCAACGGCTGCGCGGTAACCTGACCGGAGATGTGGTTTTGAACGGCCTGGCCATGGAGCGGGATCAGATGACGCGCATCTCCAATTTCCTGCCGCAGTTTGAGATCAATGTCAAAACCTTTACCGCCCACGAGCATCTGTACTTCATGGTAGGTCCTGCCATTGCCCCACCCCCCTCCTCCTCCTGCCTAATCTCTCTCCCAGTCCCACTTCAAGATGCACCGTCGCACCACCAAGGCGGAGAAGCGGCAGCGCGTCGCGGATCTGCTGCTGGCCGTGGGCCTGAGGGACGCGGCGCACACGCGCATCCAGCAGCTGTCGGGGGGCGAGCGGAAGCGGCTCAGCCTGGCCGAGGAGCTCATCACAGATCCCATCTTCCTGTTCTGCGACGAGCCCACCACCGGGCTGGACAGCTTCAGCGCCTACACGGTGATCAAGACTCTGCGGCACCTGTGCACCCGGCGGCGCATCGCGAAGCACTCGCTCACCCAGGTCTACGGCGAGGATTCGTTCTCCACGCCCAGCGACGAGAGCACTGCCAGCAACTCCATCGAGATGGAGATCGTGAGCAACTCGCAGGAGAGCCTGCTGCAGACCATGAAGGAGCTGCCCACGCTGAGCGTGCTCAACCACAGCCCCAACGGCACCCACAAGAAGGCGGCCATCTGCTCCATCCACCAGCCCACGTCCGACATCTTCGAGCTCTTCACCCACATCATCCTCATGGACGGCGGCCGCATCATCTACCAGGGACGCACCGAGAAGGCAGCCAAGTTCTTTACAGAGTGAGTGTGTGAAGCACGTGGGCCTGGGGTCACCAGATCTCAGCTGATAGGCCAACATTGTAGAGCCTTTATGGCGCGATCTCTCTATCTTATTTAAATAGGGGAGTGCGAGTATTTTTATCGCGCTTCTTATCTTACATCGAATGTTAATAGCAAACACGGAAACTACACTATTTAATGGGCCTCTTTCTTCAGGCAAATAGGCACAGATAAGAAAGTAATCCACATATATTTGGGATGCTGTGCGTACATAAGTATAGGGTATCTCTTTGAGGTAGGGGTAGCAGAGACATACATGAGGCCTATCTATCGAGTAGTCATCTCTGATCACAGCTTTGAGCATATGTAGGGTATGTGTATAGTTGATTTATAGGGTATCTTATAGTCGGTTCACTATTCTTAACCTGCTTTTGGTATTCTTACTTTTTTGCCTTACAAATAAATGTCTTACAATAAAGGGTATCTCCTAGTACACACCTGATTATATACCGCCATTAATAGCTCTACAATTTCTCCTCTCACCCTTCCCCTCCAGCATGGGCTACATCCAGCCGCTGAACTGCAATCCCGCCGACTTCTACCTGAAGACCCTCGCCGACAGCCAGGGGGGCACGGGGAATGCGGGCGAGCTGCTGCGCGCCAAGTACGAGCACGAGACGGACGGACTGTACAGCGGCAGCTGGCTGCTGGCGCGCAACTACAGCGGGGACTATCTGAAGCATCTGAAGAACTTCAAGAAGATACGCTGGATCTATCAGGTGTACCTGCTGATCATACGCTTCATGACCGAGGATCTGCGGAACATCAGGAGCGGGCTGATTGGCTTCGGGTTCTTCATGATCACCGCTGTGACGCTGTCGCTGATGTACTCTGGCGTGGGCGGGCTGACGCAGCGCACAGTGCAGGATGTGGGCGGGTCGATCTTCATGCTGAGCAACGAGATGATCTTCACGTTCAGCTACGGCGTAACGTACATCTTTCCGGCCGCACTGCCCATCATCAGGCGCGAGGTGGGCGAGGGCACCTACAGCCTGTCCGCCTACTACGTGGCGCTGGTGCTCTCCTTCGTGCCCGTGGCCTTCTTCAAGGGCTACCTCTTCCTCTCCGTGATCTACGCATCTATATACTATACGCGCGGATTCCTGCTCTACGTGACCATGGGTTTCCTCATGAGTCTCTCGGCCATTGCCGCGGTGGGCTACGGCGTCTTCCTCTCCAGCCTCTTCGAGACGGACAAGATGGCCTCGGAGTGCGCAGCGCCGTTTGACCTCATCTTTCTCATCTTCGGCGGCACCTACATGAACGTGGACTCCGTGCCGCTGCTCAAGTACTTCTCGCTCTTCTTCTACTCCAACGAGGCGCTGATGTACAACTTCTGGATTGACATAGACAACATAGGTGGGTAGACGAGCTGCAAACCTCTCCGGATCTTCTCTAGCTAATCTCGCTTGCTCCCCCACAGACTGTCCGGTTAACGAGGAGCATCCGTGCATCAAGACCGGCCTGGAGGTGCTGCAGCAGGCCTCCTTCCGCACCGCCGACTACACCTACTGGATGGACTGCGTCAGCCTCATGCTCGTCGCCCTGGCCTTCCACGTCGTCTCCTTCACGCTCGTGCGACGCTACATCAACCGCAGCGGCTATTACTGATTTAGGCTTTATTTAACACATTCTATATTCAGCTTACATTGCTTACAATTCATAATTGGCCTAGCTTGGCGCTCAAGTACCAGCCGAATAAAGGTTTACTCCTATACATATACATATACACACATATATATATATATATATATTCATACATAGATTTAATTACAATTTTCACTCTGTCTCTGCTTCACTCTCAATATTGCATTTCATTTATCTGTAAATACGCATTTAGTCGTCGGTGTTTAATTAAATTAGGCTAGAAAACAACCCGTGAATTATGGAACTCACTCCGTTCCCAATAAATAATTTTGCAAAAAAAAAAAAAGGAAAAGGAAAATTTAACTATCGAAGGATATCTGGCGTTTCGCCTTGACGCCAGAGCCGCCGCTACTGGCGCTTGGGTTCGCCTGCAGCTTGCGGGCAGAACCGTTGCCGCCGCCGCCGCCGAAGTAGGGGCTGATATTGCGCTGATCCTTGCCGGTGAAGTTCTTCTGGGCCGAGCGACGTTGCTCGCAGTGCACGTTCTCGCGCAGTGCCAGGCCGCCCAAGTTGCTCTTGGACGAGCTGTTGTGCAGCGAGGGATTCGGCTGTATGGGCAGCTGCTGCTGCTGCTGCTTGCAGAGCTCCTCCGAGATGCGTTCCATGAAGCTGGTCGAATTGGATGCGCCGTTGCTCTGGCTCATTTGACTGAAGCCAAAGGAATCCGCGGAGTTCTCGCTGCCAAACAGATTCTGCGTGGAGTCGCCGGCCTGACTGCGCACAAGGGAAAGCTGCGAGGACTGCGACTGGACGGAGCCTTGAGAGAGCAGCAGCTTACGCTGTGCAAACTCCTCGGGCCCAATGTAGCCCGAGAGGCGCGTGGAGGACTGTCGCTTAGCCTCACTCTCATGGCTGCGGGCGTGCAAGTAGATGTCGTCCGGCTGCTTGCCGGCAATCACGCTAAAGGCGTACTTCTTGGCTAGCCTAAAGGGAAAGTAATTTAATTAATGAGTATCTATTAGTCGATAAAACTAAAGCAACTCCTACCTCAGCAGCGTCTCGCTGTTGCTGGTCGTGTGCCCCTGATGGAACTCCTGAAAGATGCGCTTCACAATGCGCGCCAGGTCCGCCGCATGCTGCCGGAAATTCTCGTGCTTCACGGATATTTTTCTATCCTGCAGCGCCTGCGAGACGGCCCACAGTAGTTTCTATAAGAAAGGTAACAATTATGATTCCTATTTCCCTTTAGCTAGACTTAGGCTCACCTTTCGCTGATTGTCCGTCATGGCGCTCTGGGGCGTGGCGCTCATTTCCGAATGGGCGCGCATCAGCTTGCCGCCAGGCGTTGCTGTGCTCGTGGCTAAGTTGCTGCTGCTGCCGCTGAGTCCTAGACTCAGTCGACTGGCGCTGCCGAAGCCAGCTGCTGGCTGCAAGCTGGTCGCCGTCAGAAGACGCGCCGTTGCCGTGGAGGAACCAGCTCCAATGCAAAAGCTCTGACTCTTGATCTTGAGGGCGCGAGGCGTTAGGCCGCTACCCAAGTCGGAGCCGCCCGCGCGGAATAGCTTGCTGCTCTGGCTGGCCAGCTCCGCTGCATCCTCGTCGTCGTCTTGAGCATTGCGCTTGCGCTTGAGCAGCGTATCCAGCTGCTGACTAACGCTGTCAGCACTGCCTGAGCCCTGCTGCTGACTGCCGTTGTCGGGCGAGAAGAGCGCACGCTTCGATCGCTCCACACGATTCGCTATCTCCGGCTTGAACAAGGGCCTGGGCGGTACACGTTGCTGCTGCAGTGACTTGGCCGGGCTTTGGAACAGTGCGCGTTTCGAGGTCTCACGCGACGGACCCGGCTTGATGAGATCGGTGCGATACAAACGCTTACGGGCTGAGGAGGAGGGCGTTTTACGGGCTGTGAGAGGCAAAGATATATGATATATATATAATATTGGTTTATAGCTACTACTTCAATATGGAATATATGTGCCCTGATTCTAATACGTACCTTTCTTTTTGCTTCCTGGAGTTTTACGTTTTGGTGTTGCTTTGCGTTTGTTGCGCTCTTTTCTGTAATTCAAATTGAGTTATTACTGTAGCTCTTAAGCTCTTATCAGCTCCAGTTACTCACTTTTTGTCTAGTAATATTTGTGGACCTATTGAGCTGTTTAGTTTAATGGAGTTTGTGGCCAGATTTGCCGATGAAAATATGGCGCGACGTTTGGCCAGATGACTGAGCCGATTGCCGGGCGATTGCGTAAGCATTCTATATAGAAAATCATACATAATAATCGTTTATAGCTATATGATAACTGCTGCTGCACTCACTTCATGCGCATGTTGCGCTTCTTGGCACTGGAGGGCGAGCGTACATAGGACGTGGCGGTCTCTGCGCCCACGTAGCGCTCCACCACGGACAGGCTGAGGTATTCGTTTTGTTCGGCCGCCTTGTTCAAGTTGTAGCTAAGGAGCGGAATTGCCAATTAGTTAGGGAATTGACTATATTTAGGCAGAACCTACCTGAGTCCATGCTGGCGCACGCCCAGCACCTCGCGCCAGCTCATGCATTGGGCTTCGACCAGGCTGTGGGTGGGCTTGAAGAGCGAGGGTGTGGCGCAGATGCCACTGTCCTCTATGCTGGACGGCGTGGCTGCCGAGAGGAAGGTCAGCACCTTCTCCTTCATGGTCACCACGGTGCTGACGACATCGATGTCGGGCGTGGTCACAGTGGGCGGCGGGCGAACGCCCTGCAAGCAGCGACGTATGCGGCGATAGAGCTCGCGCTCCCGCCTGCAGTTCTCAATGAAATGGGTGCGCGGATCATTGCTCGTCAGCTGAGTATCCTGCGTCTGCTCGTCCACAAAGCTGGACTCCGTGGGCGCGTTCAGGGAGTAACGTGCGCTGGCATTGTTGCTCG
Source organism: Drosophila mercatorum (assembly GCA_961210405.1). Classification (NCBI taxonomy): domain Eukaryota; kingdom Metazoa; phylum Arthropoda; class Insecta; order Diptera; family Drosophilidae; genus Drosophila; species Drosophila mercatorum. Next base: position 14,038,704 of record CAUIUS010000005.1, read on the forward strand.
TCGTGGGCACTTCGCTTTCCTCCAGCACCTCGGGCAGGTCCTCCAGCGTGCCCAAGCCCTTGTCGCCTTGTTCGTCGCCCTCCTCATCATCGCTCTCGGCAAAGAGATCCGGCGAACGTTCGTTGTTCATTTTCTTGAGTATAAACGATTCCGACAGCTGCTGTGGGGTACACCTCGAGCTGCTCGGCGCCTCAGTCAGACTTTTGATTTTGCCGTCGAAGGACAAGCTTTCAGTCGTTGGCTTTGCTAGGGCTGTTGTGTTGACAGCCGTTGTGGCTGGCATGTCGACGGCATTGCAGCTGTTCTCCTCCATGACGCTGTCATAGAATCTAGGAAAAACTTTCATGCCCGGCGACTGGCGTTTCGCTGAGATCAGCTTCTCCGGCTGCTTCTCTGGCTCCGGCAGGTGCAGGTGCTGCAGCTGCGAGCCGTAGAGCTGTTTGTTCACCTGGCCATATGGACTGTCGCCGAATCCTCGGAACTGCGACTCCTGGCTGCTGTGGACGCTCGACTTGTGGGCATTATGCTCCGCGCTCAGTGTTTTTGGCTTTAGCATATATGGTAGATTCATGGTCTCCTCGTCAGATATGTGGCCCTCATTGTTCTCACTGAGCGAAGACTGCAAATTGACAAGAATTTCGTTAAGAGATTTCTCCTTTCACTTTCTTTTCTCTTATTCCGCTCACCCCGCTGCCCGTCGATGGCTCCGAGTCGTAGCTGTTGTTGATCTTCTGCACCGTATTGGAGTTAATTGCTGCCATCCTTCAGCAGTTCGGCTAAAATTGCACACACACACACACAAATTTCGGTCACATATTAAATAAATTTGATTTATTGCGCGATATTTTTGGACATTTTAGGTACAGGCGCGCTCAAGAGTACTCGGTGGGCACGTCTTATAAGAGAGACTATATTATGCGAGTGTATTATTAGTATTTTAGCTCAATTGCCTTCGCTATAACCTAATCTTACCCACAGGTTTCAAAAGTGCATTTACCTTATGAAATGTGGCACTTTTTTTCGCTAGGCGATGCAGCGGCATCAGGCGAGAAAATGCGCGCGCATTGGATGCAGTTTTTACGCAATTCTTTATAAGTTTTACAATTGGTAAAATGATTGTAGGGATGCGAGTGGTGTTATAGATAGTTTGACTTCATTTTTAAACACGCTATTAATAGATTTATTTAATATAAGTTAATATTGTTTTCGTAACTTATGTATTGCGTGCGTGAACATCTGCCATCAAGAATTTGGCGGCGGCTCTTTAGATGTATGCTATCGATATATCGATAGTTGTAGCCGATACTTGGTAGCATATTCAGATATAGCGATGCCATTAATGTAAACAATTAAAAATCTAATAAATATGTTTAAAAATAACATTGAGAAATACTTATTGATAAAAAGTATTTTAATATAAATTACACATTTACATAAATTGCTAAAATTACCAAAAATCAACAGCAATCACAAACATGTAACAAGTCACTGCTGTGATTAATTGAATACCTATTTATATTGTGCATATAAATTTACATAAATAGAAGAACAAAAATATATAAAATTTTTCATTTTCTTATAGAGAAAAACCAACAATTAGTTGCTTTGACTTCTCAGTCACATTGTTGACGTCAGTGTATGCAGCCCTTGCGCAACAGCTGACTGCAACAAAGTCCACAAACCACAATCTGCGATCCACAACTCGTAACGATGGACAACTGGAATTTACAGCTGTTTAGGCATCAAAGTATCGAATAAATCGATTAAATTAGGGAACAACAATAAAAAAGAACGCCACTTATCTTATTAATATTTGTAAAAGCAACAAGCTCAGTGGTAAACAACATAGCGAGCGTAAGTAAACGAATTGTGAGAGTGCTCCGATTCGCCTGCTCGGATTACAAAGCTCTGACAGCGACGCTCTTTGTCGCCGACCACCTGCCCAAGTGCAGTGTCATTTAACAATAACAACAACTACAGACATCAAACAAATCAGCAACAGCGACAGCACAGTGACTGACTATCATCTATTGCATACACATTCTTCAGCCATGCCATCCGCCAACTGACTGCCATTGCCAATAAGATGCGTGGAATCGAGGGCAAAGTTGTTGTGCTGGGCTCGCGAGGTAAGCACCAAAAATGCAATTCAAACCAGTTGCAATTTAATTGACTCTGAACTTCAGCTCACCCGATTAATTCGTAATTGGGAACACTTTCAGCCAGAGATAACACCGAGCTGAGCTCGACTTTCATTTGATTTCGTTTTCATTCATTTCTTTTGTGTTTCGCGCGCCCAATTCGATAAGCCACTATGTGGGGGAGTTTCGACTTTGTGCGCGATTTCGTTCGTCAACCCTAGAAAAATTGGGACAGTCGCTGCTTGTGTGGTCTTAGCTATTGCTATTCCGTTGCATTCCAAAGCAAACGGGACTTTTCGTTTGTCATTCACAATGTTGCGAGATACCCTGTAAAAGTAAACTCACAGCGTGGGCTAGTATAAATTTTACATAAGCCATGTAACGCCAGGCATTAGTTGGCAACAGTTTTATATATTATATATTTGTAGGCGATATTCCAGCCTAACACAGCTGCTTAAATAAAATATTTCTCTAGCTTGGCAATCGTTAAGCTGCACATCTTTAAGATAACCGTTTCGCTCGCGCTGCAAGGGTATTTCAACTACAGGCGTACCAAATTTAGCTGTTTTCTTTGCTTTGCGTCGCGCATATTCGTAATTACCGTACGACTTTTTTTTTCGCAAGGTCAGCAAGCCTATGAATTTGAGCTACATGTGCATACAGCACACACACGCACATTAGCATACATTCATATATTGATAGCAGCTTTATGTTTGCATGTATGTGTGCGTGTGTTTGTTTGTATGCGAACTCATATCTTGCGACGACATTCGCCATGGGCAGTTTCAAATCAGTCGCGTACTTTTTTTAATCCGTTTTTTTTTTTGTATTTTTAGTTTGTTTCTTCTATAAGATGAGTCAGTCGAACGATATCTTAAGGGGCTTTTCACAATAGCAATGTCTCATTTAGTGCACAACAAAGCGACGTCTGTTTGTAAGCACATTTAACGCTGGAGACATATATAAATACATACATATACGTATACTTACATATATGTATGTACATATATAAGTCAGTTCGCTTATCGCATGTTTACCGCTAGCTGCGTCTCAGTAACACCTTTTGTTTATAGAACCTACTTTGTTTATACATCAGATAAGTAATATCGCCATTTCCTTATGCCTAAAAACAATGAGGTAAACATATAGAACTACTTACAATATATCACATTTCGGATTATATTTATTATTTGTTTAACGAAATAACGAAACGCGTAAACAGTTGTGGGTTATGTCTACAGCTTCTGTATCATGGAAATAAGAGATGAGATATATATTTATGTTTATCTCTTAGGTACCATAATTATAGTGAATCAATAAGTTGAAAGATTTAGTTTTTCAATATATTTAAGATCGACCCAGTTATTTCTAAATATATTTTGCCTTTTAGAATATCTCATATTTCAGTATATCTATACATTTCAGATATTTCTATATGCCCTTTGGAATATCTTATATTTCTTAAATCACATTCCTCATTTCTCTTTATTAATTCATCACCTTTTGATATCGGATAACTCTCCTTTTCTCATATACTCCTTTCCACTCTATATATACCATCCTAATGGACATCTCTTCTCTTTTCAGGCGTTGGCAAATCTCGTTTGGTCATCAAGTATATTAAAAATGCTCTGCATCGCAGCGAGGAGCCGACGATAGCTGTCTCCTTTTTCACCTGCAACATCATATTGGATGATGTCAAAATCAAATTACAGGTGAGCACAACAAGTGCCCTTCCATTTGCCCACGTGCCACGGACTAATCTGAGCCACTACTTCACTAGTGGCACTTGGTTCTGGCTGTCAAAAGTGTATTCTTAGTCAGAGAGCCGTATAGGTTGCTTTGCTATACCCTGTTCGTATAGTGGGGGTGTGTTAAGATATAGATTAGATATGGATACAGATACTGATATAGATATAGATATAGATATAGATATAGATATAGATATAGATATAGATATAGATATAGATATAGATATAGATATAGATATAGATATAGATATAGATATAGATATAGATATAGATATAGATATAGATATGGATATAGATATATATTTAGCGATAGTTATATTCATCTGAGCCTTAGTCATGTCCTTCTGTCTGAATCTTCAAGCTTTTCTTAACTTTCATTTCCCATTCCAGTTGTAATTAATATAAATATCTTTCAAGTATCTCTCGGATACACCGTACAAGGTATCTCCTGGCCATGCATGTCCGTTTCACACTCTTTCACCCCTTTTCATTTGCAATTTCTTCGTCCAGTGCACTTTGTGTGTTTATTTGGCTTTTACTTTTTCGATGGTCGTTCGCGTTTTCCTTCTCTTTTATAGTTTATTGATAAGCTAAATTTGTTTCCCCCTAAGCTCAGCCCCAGCCTTCTGTCCCCAACCCTCTAATATTTGGCGCTATTTCGATTTCGTTTTTTATATGCCATGTGGACAGCAGCAGCTATAATGGCAAATAGTTTTCGCTGGCACAGATTTTGAGCCCTTTGTCTTGGCTGCTCTGGTCGCTCTGCTCGTGTCGTTGCCCCACAACAGTTTTTTATGAAGATTTGAATTGTGCACCATAAAGATGCGCTCCACGCACACACAACCACACACAATATGATTGTTATTATTGTGGGAAAGCGAAAAGCATAAAGACCGAAATTGCTGAATAAACGCAGAATGGCTCAATTAAAGTTGAAGTCGTTTCAAGTGCTGACTGTCGATTGTTGCCAGAGTTGAAGTGTGTCGTGGTCGAGATCATCATTGTGGTCAGCATCCGTTGATTGAGTACTCATCCCTTTTTTCTTGTTTCTCTTTTTTTTTTTTGCAGATCTGGGATACCGCCGGACAGGAGCGTTTCAGGGCCGTTGCACCCATGTATTACCGCAACGCGAATGCTGCCATTTTGGTATTTGATCTGACTCAGTATAAGACATTTACGGAAATCAAGTCGTGGATACAGGAGCTGCACCGCAACGTCCAGGACCCGATGATACTGACGCTCGTGGGCAACAAAATGGATATGCAGTCGCAGCGCGCCGTCTCCCGCGACGAGGCCTATCTGTTTGCCAGCTCGATTGGTGCCACCTACTTTGAGACATCCACCGAAACGGACCAGGGCCTGGAGCAGGTGTTCCTCTCCACGGCGCTGGGCCTCGTCCGCCTGGCCGACGAGGGCAAGAGCCATTCGCTGCGCTCCTTCGAGTCAACCGATTCGCTCTTCTACACCAACAGCAACACGGCCTTCAGCTATACGGCCGCTGCCTTGGCCCGCAACGAGGACAGCGCTGCATTTCGCCTGCCTTATGTGCACATTGGGATACCGGTGGACGGGCAGGATGTGAAGACGACGGGCGAGGGTCGCCTGGAGACGCCCTCGTGGGCGATCGAGCACATTGCCCTGGGCCAGGCGGAGCGGCCGCGCTGGTGCTGCTACTGAGCCCAGGCAGCCGTCCAGCCAGGGAACTGTCAACGATTTTCTCAACCATTGTGATGTTAATTAAACAGGTTTACCTTTAGTTATGCACCTGCACCCAAATTCGAATCGAATCGGCTACGAAGCAAACGGAGCCAAAAAGAAGACAACAAGAAAAGAAAAAGAAAATGAAAACACAAATCAAACTGATAGATTACCGAGCACTGCGGCCTCAGCCCACTTGACGCATCCAAATCGCGGCTGCTAGTCGTAAGCTAATTGTAAGCCTAGTTAATAAGTGCAACCAGCAAATGCCTAATGTATATTTTATTTATACGAATATTAACAAGCAGCAGCGTCGCTTAAAGCTCACTTGACTTCGTTAACGTTCTTCATCTTCATCTTAATCTTCGCCCACCCACACACAGCCATCTGGGTTGGGTGTAATCACAATTCATGTACAAACACACTTTATACAACAAATATAAATATATATATACAAATTGATATATGTATATATATGGAGGACATCTAAAAGGTGTGCATAATGTGTCATTTGTCCACGCCCAGAAAGCATTAAAGCGCCCGCATATGCATTAACTTGGCCATTAACGCCAAGAACTTGTCCTGTAATTGGAATTTAATGTGCCGCCGAGAGGCCAAGGGTTACAATTAAGATGTGGAGCAGCGAGCAGTCCATTGCGAGCTAATATACAAAACTTATGGTCAGTTGATTTCTTATGTCCAAGTAATTCGCGCAATTTAGCGTAAGAAGTCGACGCCAGCATTTGACAAAGGACCAAAAACTCATTCAAGTGTCATCAACACATTTGCAGGAGCCCAGGATGATGCCGTTGATGTGGTCACAGCTTGACGAGAGATAGAGAGACTGAGAGTGAGAGTGGACGGCGAATTGATTTGCCATTAGGCAGCAAATGAGTTTACTTGACACCCAAAGCAGTCGGGTCTCCACTTGTTGTCTGTCTCTATACTCCGGCTCGCTCAACCGGAAGCGATACTCTACACACACACACACACAGAGAGACACACGCATGGCATACGCTGCTTGAGGGCCCAATGTCTTTGGCTTGCGGCAAGCTGGCACGCACCACAAAGACCGCAACACAGTCACACTCACACTGACATGGCTCCTAATGGCGCTTAGTTTGCTGACTTAATGATCTAGAAATGCATCAATGTAATCAAGGTAAGGCCAGCCAGGCCGCCGCTGCTTGCAGCTCTTCGCCGAGAGCCACAGGGAATTCGGCGTCTGCGACTCTTAGAATTTGCAGTTGGTTTAACCGCACGCAAATTGCTTATTTTGTTTACCTGTGTCCAGGTAAATAGACCGAAATACCAGCTAAAATTATCAGCCCTCAGCCATGTTTTTATTAGCAGAGTGAATTGTGAACGCGTTTCCGGCGTGGACAAAATGTTTAAAGGGCTTTAAGGCTTAATCTTGCTTGGGCTTGGGCTTGGGCTTGGGCTTGGCTTATGCATTTCGACAGCCATTTGGCATTCAAGTTTTATTCTTTTTAAAGGGGAAAACCGGAATTATGTTTTGTAAGCCAGGCAGAAAAAATGCAGAGCAGCTGGGCTGTATCCGACTCGGGGATACCCTGACTATCGACTATAGAGATGAGCTTGGCAAGCACACATGTGCTCCATAAATCTAGCAATATCTCCAATTATATATTCTAAGACTTTATGCCTTAAGTATATCATGCATATCTATATTTGGTGATATATATATATACCATAGCCTAAAACATAATTGCATTCCTTTTGACACAGTGATATTTACACACAATCTGCCTTTTAGCCTTTATATAAGACCCACTGGGCAAATTGACTGCGTGAGCATCAAAATTTTGACAACAAATTAAATTTACTAAACATAAAACACATTTACAAAATGTGTACATAAGCACTTTACATGGTGAATAACCAAATCTCATGCGACTCACGTAATAATACCCTGTTGGAAAAGGAAGGGTACGGGAGGGTCGTGTGGGCCTAATAAGAGGGTTTGTAATAGATGAATAGATAATAAATATATAAAGAGAAATACAGAGAAACTTGGGGGACAGCAAAAGAAAACTTCATAAAAAGTGAGAGAAACTATATAAATTGAGCAGGATTTATGAATGTATTACAAATATTCGTGGCAAGTCTAAGAACTTTTTGTCCTAGGTGCGGCACTCGAGCTATAACCTATCCAAAAATCTATTAATTTATATTGGAAAATTTGTATAGTATTTAATTTTTATAATTTTTAATTTTTAAATATTAATTTCATTGAATATATTTTTATATTATTATATCATATTTCTTTTACCACTTACGAGGTATCTCCCAGTCCATTATGCTCGCCCACAGCACTTTTTTATTTGATTTTTTGACAGTTTGTAAGCTTTTGCCGGTTTTAGCTGCAAATCTTTATGTTTTTGCTCGTTTTTACCTCGAAATGCGAAAATTGTTTTTGGCCATTAGATTAAAGTATGTTAGTTGGCAACAACAGTTTTTCTACACACATATACTATATAGCTGAACATATGTACATATATATGTCTATATAGAGTGGGGCATATAGTAAAAAAAATTGAATTAGATGTCCGTTCTGGCATATTTACGAGTCTGTTTGTGTATGTGACATATACACACATATGCATATATACTATATAGATATATAAATTGTATGAATATGTATTTATGGTCATGTCAAATACGCTAAAGTTCTCAATGCCACATAAATTGAACACAAACAAACGCAAATCAAATATGCAAACGAACAAATTGCTGCGTATGCCTAAGTGTGAGTGTGTGCGAGAGAGTCTGAGTGTGTGTGTGTGTGTGTATGAATATTTGTTTGTGTGTGTAGTGTTGAGGGGGAGGTGGGGCTGATGACTGTAAGTTGAACTCGACACCGGCTTTGTTGTTCATGCATATGATTTTGAATATTTAACAGGTGTGTGCCACGGTTTCTGGACTTCAGCTCAGCGCGCTCGCTTCTGATGCATACTTTATGGCGTCCGATATGTGAGTGGAGTTCTGTGGCGCATACATTTTATACAGTTTGTTTAGCAACAACACACACATACACAGGACGAGAGCAGTGCAAGCGCAGGGTATTTATGCATGCACTGCAATGCCCGCCCAGGGCAACATATGACACTCGACACACAAATACCGAAGGTGGCCCAAGCAGTTGGCATTCAGTTTGGCTGCCTCAAAGTTAGCTTTGAACTTAAGAGTTGTCTGTGTCCCAGCTGTAAGGCAAGGTGAAGTGTGAGCAAAGGCAAAATAAATACTAAGGGGTATGGCATAAAGGTACAAGCCAAATCGTATACGGATTTATATATATATATATATATATATATATATATATATATATATATATATATATATATATATATATATATATATATATGAATAAATATATATATAAATTCAGAATATGCATTGCTGCATAGCAAATGGTTGCCATGCTGACTGCAAATGAAATAAAAACAGAAATTTAGATTTTGCCATTGGAATTGCGAGAAATTAAAGCCAAGCCATGGCAACTGCCAGCTGCCACTGCAACTGGCTAAATCTGCTGCAAATCAAGGCTTTTAACTATTCATCAATCTAATTGGATGATAGAGATATTGTTAACGCCTTGACTTAGTTGGAATAAATAAAGAATTTAACATTTGTTGAGATTACAAATTTGTAAAAAGCAGTAAAGAGCATAGCAGAGGTATTATTATTATGCTAAATCTTTAAATAAAAAAAGTATATAAATATATATATTTTTAATGAATTTAATTTTATATATTCGCCTGAAGGCCTGTGTCGCTCTGGCTTAAAACAAAAATTGTTATTTAGAATTAATTCTTGGTAACAATAAAAAATAATAATAATTTTATATATTATATTTATTTATTTGTATACATTTAATTTGAATATTTAAATTATTATGTGTTTTATATAAATATTATTTTTCTTTTTGCTTATATATTTTTCAATGAATTTTGCCAACTCCTATTTTATATAGCTTTTATATATTTTTATACATATATATTAGCTTTTTGTATTTTTATGTATTTTTCAATGAATCATTGAAGATTTATGCATTTCATTTCACTTTGTATTACATTTAAAAATACAACTAAACGACATTCTTGCCTCGGCAATTAACAGCGGTCGTCTTGGGATTTCCTGCTAATTATGAATATATAACTTTCTATATGTGACGACAAAGTTGAGATTGTGAACTATGACGCAAACAACTCTCCCAGTCTTAAAGCTATTTTTATGAAAAATTCACATGAGCTCGTCATACGCTTGCAACCTGTGCATATATCGGATGAATGTATTTACTGTAAATATATATAAAAGTAAATACAAATAATGCTTAATATCTTATTGAGTTAAAGTCTGTGTTAGATATATATTTAGAGAATTATTCTTATATACATATACATATACATATATATTTATCTCTTTCATTAGTATCTAGTATGCTTATAGCATTTAAGCATAAAATCTATCAAATATTCATTTCCAAATTTCAAATTTCCACCCACTCAAACTTTCGTTTCGCCCCTCTGGCATTTATCATTAGATACGTGACAAGTCAATATTCGAGCTTGTTCGACAAGTTGGTAAATTGATTTTGGCTAGGTGATATTCATTTATTTGCCGATTGTAATGACCCGAATAGAGAAACAAATTGCCATAATAGTTATTTGACAAATAGATTAAATTAAAATGCATTTAAATTGAATACAGCTGCAGCAGCAGGACAGCATCTGCTGCTGCTGGCACTTGCATATGGCTTAAAGCTGCAGATGTCATTAAATCAACAAGAAGGCAAAATGGCTTTGCTGCAAATAGCTGAAATTCCTTTTGCTCTGGGCACTGTCAGGAAAAGTAGCAGGCGCTGAAAGCTATGCAGCGACATGGAAGAGACCACATCAGAGAGTGGTGAAAATTCCACAGGCTGAGGCTAAGACTGAGGCGAAGGAGGCCGGGGCTAAGCCGGAGACTGAGACTGAGACTGAGACTAAGGCGAGCTGGCGTATCGTTTGAGCATCTGTCTCGGACTCAAATCCCAAATGCATGGAGTGCTGTTCTGTATCTGCTGCACAAAGGCAGTGTCAACGCTGGTTGAGATTGAGAGCAGCAGGCAGGGTGGAGGCGGGGGTGGGCCAGTGGCAGGTTGGCCAAAGAAGAAGAAGAAGAAGGAGGTGTTCTGACTGCCAGCTTGAAAAAGCAATCCAAATGGAATTTAATGCTGTTTTAATTGAGCTCCATTGCAATGTCTTTGCTACCAGATAGCGCGCTCTCTCTCTCTTACTATCTCTCTCTCTCTCTCTCTCTCTCACTCTGTCTCTTTGGCACTATTTTTGCAGTAGGGATTCACTTAAGTTATTTATGGTAAACACGTTGTGTTAAGAGGTTTTGCTCTTGGCACTGCCATAGGATGGAAATTCGATTTGCATTTTATTCAATCGGTTGCTTCGAATTGCCAATTGCCTTAAGCTTGTTCTTGTTGTTGTTTTAGTTCTCGTTGCTGTTGTTGTTGATGCTGTTGTTGTTGAGCTGCCAAAATGCATCAATTTAAATTTTGCAGCAAGTCGCATCAGCAAGTTTACTCACAAAATGCATAAATAATTCACTCCAAATGAAAGTCCCTAAGATCTAACTGCTCATCATATTTATTCACCTCAGCCCAGTCTCTGTCTCTCTCTCTTTCGCTCTAGCTGTTGTCTACACGGGAATTGATGTGCAGTGCCAGCAACAAGACAATTTCAATTTATCATAATTTGCTCGCAAATTACTTTTTCGCCAGCGCTTGCCAACTCACGTTGCCAATTTGGTTGATGCTACAGTCGAGCCGACAGGTGAATCACAGGTACGCAGATAGTAGAACTGGAAATGGGAGCTTGGCAAATATGGCCGCCATTAAAGTGATAAACCCCAAGCCAACAGCTGCGCATACACATAGGCATTTGGTCGGGCTCTAAGCAGTTCTTTTCTCTGTATGTGTGGGTGAGGGCTACCTGGTTGGGTGAATGGATCTCAATATGTACATATAGTCATGTGTGTGTGTGTGTGACATGCAAAAGTGCTCAATTTGTCTAGCAACTTCATTTGTGTGCTCCAATCTTGGCTCACTTTGATACCCTACTCCCTTATGTATCAACTCTCTTTAGGAGGCAATCACATTAGCTACTTATACTTATAGTTATACTTATACCTATGCTTATACCTCAACTCTCCTTTAGATTTCTTTAATTAATGCCTAGCCAGGGTAATTTCGAGTGAGGCATACCTCTGCTAGCTGTACATTGTTCTTATTGTTTATTTGTATTGTTCGAAACATTTTGCAGATACATAAGCACCCACTCACGAGCTTGTAACCCACCCACTCGTGCTCCCTCGCACTCCAACTGCAAAGCTGTCATAAAAATTGAGAAATGTGACTGCGATGAGTGCGCACCATTTCGATGTTGTTTTACTTAGTTGAGTTGTTGCTGCTTCTGTTGTTGTTGCTGTTGTTGCTGTTGTTGTACACAGCGTGTCGCTTTCTATATTCACTTTTGTTGTCTACCATACCTATACATACCTGTGCACGCCATTTGCCTTTTTAATTGTTTAGGTCAGCCCTAACAATGGCGGCTTGCCGACATTTTTTTCTGCTCTTCGAGGACCCTTCACAGAGGTGCGGTTGCTCTGAAAAATGGTCTGTCATTGACTATGTCAGCTGGCAACAGGTTCGATGTTGTTGTTGTTGTCATTTGCACAGTTCGACTTGAACGGTTGATAGAAGTGAATGCACTCTGATATATCCAACACTTGAGCCGAGAACTATTCTCGTCTAGGCCTCTGAGCAGGGTTCACTGATTTCGTTGTCACACCATTTGTCTGCTGACGTCGCAGATGTTTGCCCTGATGATTTTTCATTTTGAACAGCTCCGAGCATGGTCTGAATTTAAATGCCCTGTCGAAGTAGACGCACTGTGTGCATAAAATCTTTAGGTTATAGACCTGCAGCGACATTACCTCGCTATCGAGGGCAGCTTTGTCTTGGCTACCAGCTGATAATAATATAAATATCATTGTTGCTTGCACATAATTAAGCAGGAAAGTCAGCAGCTTCGGCTGCTGCTGCTGCTACTGCTGTTAAGCCTAACGAGACCCCGTAGAAAACATACTGCCAATGGCTCAACTGGCATTAATTTTATTTCTATATGCGTGCGTGTGTGTGTGTGTGTGTTTGGATTCTGTCTTAATGCGCCAGTCTGTTGACTTTCAGCTCTGACGCTAATTAAGCCTGTTTATCGGCGTTAGTTTGGTGCTTAACTTTCACAGCAGCAGCAGACATCATCGAGGAAGGTTTTTATCTGGGCTTGCTGGCATCATATACATTATATATATGTATAGTGTGTGCCCAGCTTTGACTCCATATTGAGCTGCCAATTCCTTTTCCTTTCCCAACGCTGCTTGGAGTGCAATAATAAAGCGATTCTCCCAAATGCCACAAAGCCTTCAACTTCTAGTCTAATTGAGTAAATTGTCCAGGGAAATGAAAATAGCATAGCACATGAGTCTGTGGAATTGTCACACACACACACACACACACACGCACATAGTTAAGTGGCTTGTGCTGCTGTCTGTCGTCTATTTTGTGGTCGATGCGCAAAATCTCAAACAGCTCGCAAACAACACACAAAAAATGCAATTTGAAAAAAAAAAACATACGCACACTCTCAGTCTCAGTCTCTGTCTCTATCTCTATCGCCATACCCATCTCCCTCTTTCTCTCTCGCTCGATTGTTTGTGGTTGGTATGGCCAGTGACATTCTATTAGCAGATAAAACTAATTACATGAAAATCTATTGCGAATGACAGCGACCACATTGCCCAATTTTCCCACACCGCCCAAAAGTAGGCAACACTTTCTGTTTAAGCGCTTGGCAAGCAAAACTTCGCCATTTGCCTACTGGCCTCTGCGAATGAAAACATATAAATACACAGCTCACAGCACACGCACTCACAGTAAACTTTATAGCATGAGGGTCACTTGGCAATTGGGCAAATAACCCAATCATTTATCATCATGCTGTTGCACACACTCTCAGGTCAGCTCGGCCTGCAATTGCCATTCAACTATCATCGTTCAGACACTTTTGCATGCTGACAGTTTTGTAACCTGTTCAACTTAGCCTTTGACCGCACTTGCTACTGCCGTTGCTGCTGATGCTGCTACTGGCGCTAGAGCTACCTGTGTGCAGTGGCCATACCCTGGGGTGGCATGATATGTTGAGAGTGTGGAGGGGCAAGGTCAATGGCAGTGCATTAAAGTTAATTGTGAGTAGAACTATTTGTTATAAGCTCATATAGTAGCTAAAACTTTAATATATATATATTAAGATTAAAGTAAATTCAACTAAGTAGCATCATTTAGTCTTTAATTTACTCTCAACTAGTTTTACCTTCGCTCAAAAATAAATTTGTTTTCTTCTGCTTCAATTTGTTTTGCATTTAAATTCCATTTATTTATTTTCTTTTCAAATGCATAAAAAACAAGTCTACAATAAATTAGAATAGAAGAAAAGTTAAATGGCTTCGTAAATATTCAACTTTCAGTGCAAATCAACAACTTTTCTTAAAGGCTGATGTGTTTGCTTTCTGCTGAATGGCAGACGAATTTGTCTTGCAATTTAAAAAGGTTTTTTTATACCCTGAACCCATTGAAAATGGGAAATCAGGGTATAATGTTTTTGTTGAAATGTATGTAACAGGCAGAAGGAGGCGTGGCAGACCCCATAAAGTATATATATTCTTGATCAGGATGACAAGCCGAGTTGATATAGCCATGTCCGTCTGTCCGTCTGTCCGTCCGTCTGTCCGTCTGTCCGTATGTATGAACGCGTCGTTCTCAGAACCTACAAGAGCTAGAGACTTGAAACTTTTTATGTAGGTTCCTGTATAGCACGAAAAGATCGAGTTTGTTTCAGAAATTCGATAATTGTTATCGTTTTATTGTTATCGATTAAAAACGAAAATCTAAATTAAGCTATAAAATTCTATCTAAATTATCTTTCTAGCTAGAGTCTTCAAATTTTGCATTTAGTGTTATGTAAGCCTTACGCAATTTCGGTTTTTGTTAAATTTTGGGTGCCACGCCCCCTTCGCCTCAAATTTGTAACTCCCGTATATCAAATACTAGAGACTTGTGCTTTGGCACATACATACATATGGATGACATAATTACGCCCAACAAGTTTGATCAAAATCGTTCGTCTAGAAAAAAAGTTATTAAACATTTTATTTCCCATAGCATTGCCATGCAAAGCAGCCAAACAACAGCTGGCGCACCGACTTGCGCTTGTGTGTGCGTGCGCCTATGTATGTGTGTGTATATGTTTTGCTTGTAATGAACGTACATATGCATGTGTATATAAAAGAAATTAAGAATGCTTGGAATAGCGGTTCTTCGCAGGGTTCAGGGTATACCCTAGTCGAGCGGTCTCGACTAGAGTTTTCTTACTTGTTTTTTTATGTATTTTGCAAGTGCTGAGTGCGCTCTATCTGTAATAGCTATCAAATACATACACATGTCTAGGTCTATCTTATATTTATTTAATTAATTTTTCTTTGTGCTTAGATAATCGTTTTTAGAAATTCAATTCAATAAAACAGGAGTCCTTAATCATGTTAGATTTATATAAAATTATTTTTTTAATATTTTTAAAATTTAACAAATTTTGTTAACCAAAATTTTCAGTTTTATATATATATATATATATATATATATATATATATATATATATATATATATATATATATATATATATATATATATATATATATATATATAATATATTCTTTTTAATAGATACAATAAATATGTATTTTCATTATTATATTTATACAAATTGTATATGAAAATATATTCTCATATATCCAAGTAAAATACTTCCCTGACTATAATTTGAGCTGATAAACTTTTTGCCACATCCGAGGCCAAAGTCCGCATTTTATTTCGTGCAAAATTTGAAATGTATACGAAATTGATTTTAAATGGCATCCGAACGATTGCAGGGCATATATAAACGAATTACAAAGTGTGACAAATAGATAAAAAAAACGAGGAGAGATAAAACAAAAATGAAATCTGTGCACACAAAGGAACGGTCAACTATTTCCGGTTGACTCGCTTGACCTGCAAACATTCTTTTTATTGCATTCGTTGCTGTTGCTGGTTGTCAAGCCAAGGCCTACAATAGTAAATACCAGCTGCATCTGTGTGTGTATCGATTGTGTATTGCGGCTGCGGGGCGACGGGGCGTATGAGTTTTGCTTTTCATTTACCTGTGGATAAAGTGAGCTGAGTTGCGTTGAGTTATCTATGGAACCGGCTGTGCACAGCCATACAAATGCATGCGAAGCCACTTGGCAATATCAATTTTCTACTTACTGTCCACCGGGCATTACCATGGCAATTAAGTTGAGGCCAAGACCAAGACCAAGACCAAGTCCAAGTGCAAGTCAAGTGCTGGCTGGACTCGTGCTCATTGTATCAGAGGAGGATAAAGCTGTTGTTGGACATGACTATAACAAATAGCTTGGGCAAAAGTTTTTGTGACTTTCCTGACGAACGAAAGCCGCTTGAAGAGCACACGAGTGCGGTCAAGTGGTGTCCATGCTGTCCGAGAATGTCAATTAGAGCCTGGTCTGGTTAGCTAGTCTGCAGCCTGAGAGAGTAATTTCCGTTTAAGCCAAGTGCCACAATAATTTCGACAATCCCTGCCATGGCTAAAGGAAATGCTTACAATGTTAGTAATTTGGCCCGTGTGTTCGATAAGCTGCAAATGACGTCTGCATGTGTCACACGAGCTACAAGCGGGGAGCTGCGGGTCGGCGTTTGTTTGTTTATTATTTGCGCTGCACAGATAATAGAAGTTGTTGCTGTTGAGCTGTTGCACTTGCTGTTAACTTGCCAATTAGTCAAAGTGCTGGTTGTCGCTTGACAGTTGATAGGAAATACATGTAATTGCCGAGTGGCCCATTGGCTGGGCTATAAAAGCGCGTTGTCTTGGCGCCAACTCTAACACTTCGAAGTGGAAATCAATCGAAGCGAGTATGCTGCCATTGAAGATTTTGGTGCTGTTCGCCGCCCTGGGCTGCCAGGGTGTAGCTCTTGCTCATCCAAGGAACGCCACTACGCTGTGCCCGCCGACAACCGACGACAACCGCGACGGTGAGGATACCGGGCTGTGCGCCAGTTTCCAAGAGCTGCGCGACATCATCGACCCGCAGACGCTATCGGACCTCATACAGCAGCACTACCAGTGCGATGCCAAGTTCCGCAAGGCCTTGTGCTACTACAACACGCCGCGCTTCCAGCTGGTCATCCAGCAGCTGCAGGTGAGCGAGGCCTACATTACGATGCTCATGGAGCTGCGCAATGCTGGCATCGACACCAGCGACATCGATAACATTATGGACATCTTCTACTGCCTGGAGCTGCCGCCGCCGCAGAAGAACAATACCTGCGACTGCAAGCAGCTGCGCGGTCACACCTTCATCGGCGATCTGCTGGCCGCCATGCCCCACCCGGAGGTGCACAGCTACACGGAAAACGCACGTATGAGGAAGAATAACTTTGGACTCTTCGCGGACACCATCAGCTCGTCGCCCTTCCAGACGGACATGCGCGCCAACATGGTGAGCTAAATGATCTCTGGATGATTGCTAACGTAATAAACTCTGACATTTCACAGGTGAAACGCGATGCGCTGCGTCCGCTGCGTTTGCTGCGTCGCTATGGCTGGGACATGCCCGAGATAATGAGTGCCACCTTGTCCATACTCACCTGGTGAGCCACTTGGACAGGCACAACACCTCCATATGTATAAAGCTAATGCATTTGAATATGTAGAAAAAGATTGAATAGTTGAATAGATGAGCGACGTCAACTGCTCACAGCTCACATTCTGTTGTTGTAGTTGTTGTTTTGATTAAACTTTGAATATGGAATGAGAGGCATGGGGACTCAGCTTATTGATTAAGGCTTGCTTGTATTATATTTGCTTAGTCATAACTCATCAATTTGATGGGCAGCTGAGTGGATAGTTTTTGATTTGTGCATGGCTTGCATCTCTCAGCATAGGCTCAAGAGCTCTCCTCGATATGTGCTTAAGTCATTAACAGCATTATTCAAGCAACTTTGCTAGTATACGAAAGCAACTAGCGGCTTTCCTCTTCTGATATAGGCATTCTGTTCAGCTCCAATTTCACAATATCTGTTTCGCAATATATGTTCAGTAAGTCAGAGCGCAGTATAGGGAGAATGAGCATAAGGAGAGCTGCCACAGGGAGAGCAAGCATAGACAACTAGTTGCAATTTCTACTCTTGGCCAATAGAGCCTTAAGGCAAATGTCAGGCTTCAACTTGTCAGCATAGTGAGAAAGCCAATATTAGTAGACTCCAAGCTGACTTCGAGCTGGACTCTGCCTAGCTCAGCATCATTTCTAATGAATAGAAGTCAGAGCTATTCAATGATTATTGATTAGCTTGAATATTAGAGCCATTCATTTACACAAGCTTCTCGCATATTTCCAATTGAAAATATAAATTAAATTTCCATTATAGTCATCCCATTCTCACATTCTTAAGCAACTTATTGCCTTTTCAGCAAGTCCTTCCGTCCATATATGCAATTATATCCGAATTGAAAATAAAGGCTGCCTTATTTTGCATGGCTTGCATATCGCTTGCGTTTGGCACTGCGCCCAGTTGGCTCGGCGGACTCGCATAATTTCCATTTAGCCCGGCCACTTGGCGCGCTGGACAAACAAATTAAGGCTCGTTACACTTTCATTGCATGCGCTCAATTTATGGCCCAAATGGAGTTGGCCGCCCAATGCCCAATGCCAGCTGTCGTGCTGCCAGCAAAGAGCGGCGCGCAAACAACGACAATTTTATACTCTGGCTGGCATATGTTTGTTGAAGAAGGAAGAGAGAGAGAGAGAGAGAGAGAGAGAGAGAGAGTGATTCGAAGTAAAGATAAAATACTCTATGCATAGTAAAGCTTTAACTCATATGGCTAGGCTCTTGCCATCGTCTCGACTCTCATATTCTCTTTATCCCACAAGCCTCACTCATAATTTATATAGAATTCCCAATACCCTTAGTTAGGGCATAAGTACTGCTGTAACAATTGTTCTGTGAGCTGCTGCTCGGCTTGCGCCTCGGCCGTATCCTTCAGACGTCCTCTTCTGTACACATAACGCATGCAGTTCATGCAGTTTTCACATTGCCACACGCGCCTTCTCATGGCAATTGATTTATGGCCGGGACGTGACTTCATTTTTAAGGCTGTCGTCGGCGTGGGCGTGGCGACAGCACCTGTTGTATCGTCGCCGGTGTGCTTATTAAATTAACAAAGTAACGATCTGTTTCGCTATCAGCGCGCGCGCGTGCACCTGATTTGTCTCGTGTGCGTGTTGGCCAAATTCAAAGCCATTATGCGTTATAGCTGTATAAACAAATGGCACGCCCAGCGCACCACCCACCCACAGCAGCCAGTCGTGTACGTGCGTAGCCACACACAGCTTCTGCGTGTGTGTGTGTGTGTGCGTTGGGCAGTCTCTCTCTCTCTTTCTCGTGTGTCAATCAAGTTAAATGTTAATGAATTAGTCGGCATCGGCATAAGGACGCGCTGACAGGACAACGCAGCCCAGACTGACAAGTTGTTTTGGTTTCCATGTGGTTTCTATGCTGTCGGGGCTTCTTTTTCACTGCCTCCGCCTGCTGCCAGTGTTTGCGCAAGTCCAAGTGGTCGGCCTGTCAGCACACACAAGAAGCGAAATAAATCGTTGCATACTTACGTGCGCAAACATTTTTTCTGCTTCAAAGCACCCTGTAAATGAGGCGGGTTGTGATGACAGATGGTGTTTAACTTGAGATATATGTAATTAATTTTATTCTAAAATTTTTAATTTATTTTAAAATATTTATTTTAATTTTATTATAATTTTTATTTAATTTTAAAATTAATTTTTTTAGAATATTAATTTAACTCCACAAATATTTCTTTTCTTTATTGTTATAAACAATAAGTAACTATTCCTGCAAGTATTCCTGATCTTTATATTAGGTATTCCTAAGCAACATCTAAGCAGTGCCTAATCCCTGTTATTCATTCTTCACTCTCCACAGGGCAGCACCTAGTCCTGCCCACTCAAGTTCTCGTTAGATTTCTCGTTAGCTTTGCTTTCATTTTCAGCTTCACTTTCGCTTTCGTTCTCGCTTCCATTTGATTTTGCACGTTGTTTTGCCGGGCAATACGTGTCATTGAATTCATTATGCTGTCAGCATGTTAGTCGCTTGCCACATTGCTGGGCGCACCTGGCAGCGGCATCGTGGGGGCGTGGCTTCTACGTGCAGTAGATTAAAAATATGCATTGCGAAATTGATTAATTAACGCAGCGCTTGTTAGCTGCCATTTAAGCTGGCTCGCAGTTTATTGTTGGCATTTTTGGCATATTCCACACATTCTTTGCTCAGTTTTTTTTTTCCTGAATTTCCGCAGAATTATTATGAATTAATTTGTGCGAACTCAATGCAAATAAATGTGCAAATGAAATGTGTTTTCAGTTGTGTTTGCAACATGCTTGTCCCAAATTGATTTTCAATTAATTAGTCCAATTAAGTTTAATGGTTACTTTAACATTCGATTCAATAATCAAGTGTTTGCGTACATATTAAATATCGCGATTGTATTCAATTAACCAACCGCATTTCCGCAGGACATCGCCGGGAGAGATTATGAAAAAGTGCTCTTTTTTTTTTTTTTTGATAAACAAGAGGAAGGCGAGAGCAATCGAGACTGAGAGTTAAGCTATCATTGCTACGGGCAATTTCTAATGGGAGATGCTTATTCGAATTGGACTTTAATTGAATTACAAATTGGAAATATTATCTGAGTAAATACGCAGGGAAGTACTGAATACTTCTTCTACTCTCCTACTACTACTACTATTACTACTACAACTATTTCTACTACTATAATTACTACTTCAACTACCACTACTACTTCCACTACTCTAGTTAGCCTCATCTGTCCATAGTCTAGCCACACATTTGCTCAAATTAAACTCCCCATTAGCATTTCGAAATTCCACAAATTTTGTCGAATGTTGTCAGCATCATGGCTTGGACTTCATTTAAGGCAGCTCATTCAGCAGCTGCGCTTATTGTCAATCAGTTTGAGCACGCAAATTGCCGTGTCGCCGCCATGCATGTAGAATGGTCACATAATTTGCCGGAAATGTGCTGGCAGCGTCCAAAACAACGCCAGCCACACTCAATGGCAAAGCTCCACAGACCGTAATTACCCGATGGGTTGATTATTTCAGATCGCTGCCCGTAAACGCCTCGTGCGTGTGCACTCAAAACGAATGTCCAAGCTGGCTATGACCAGGTAAACAACTAGGTATCCTTTTCACTCTCTCCATCTCTCTCACTGTTGCTGTTTAACATATGCAAATTCTTCTATAAATTACATATTCATTTGCAACTTTCATCCTAGTTTTGCTCACTTGGGGGCAGCTCAGACTAGCCCATTCGCATTGTTCATAGGCAAAGTGAGCTTGTCAGTTGAGAGAAAGGATTGCAGATGACCATAAATGTAAAATTTATCTTAAGGACATGCAATTAAATGCCAGAGACAGGTGGGAAAATAACTATATTTATGTCAATATATAGAGGTGAAGTTAGAGCGACGGAAAGTTCGATTATGTGAAAGGTGAAGAGACTCGTAAGTGAGTAAAGTTAGTCATAAAATAGCTTATTAATTTATATTATAGTATTTTATATTATATATTATATTATTATATTATATCTGAGCTCACGATTCCATTGAAGTATATTTTCTTTATATTTTCTACTCCATGTACGAACCTGTTTACGAACTTTAGCTGAAGTTGTCTCCGAGAATTTGTAGCTGCAGCATTTTGCCGCAATTTTTCATTTGCAAAATGCATCTGTGAGGGGAATTGCAACAATTTGTTGGCTTGATTTGTTCTAAAATTGCATTACGATAACGATCCGAGGGGTGCTGCTGCGAGTGCAGCTGCAGCTCTGTGGCTGCCAACGTGAACACTGCCGGCCTGGGCCTGGCCGTGGCTCTGCCAAATGCGATTTGAGGCCCGCATTTGAGGCAACGTGGCAGGCAAGCCAAGGCAAGGCAAGGCAAGGCAAGGCAAGGGAACGTGGCAGGCATGTGCGTTCCCAAATGCTTTACAGTTGTTCAATTTCCTTACAATATTTCGCAATAAATTGAGTTTGTCAGCATTTGGTTTTGGGACAAAAAGAACCAGAAAAGAAAAGATATTTCAAACTGACATTTCAGATAAATTGTGCAATTTATTCAAATTCAATTAAAATTAAAACAATTGAAATCAATATTTGGCAGTGCAATTTATGAGCTGCAAAAGGAAATTGAATATATAAAGTATATTTCATTTAAATATATAGATAATTTAAATTGCTTTTTTTCTGTTATTGTTAAATTAATCATTTATTACCCGAAATTTCCAGTTGCAAAGAATTAAAAAAGCTTTTCATTTCTACGAATTTTTGTTGAGTTTCTCATATGAAAAAAATAAAAAAAAAAAAACAAATTAAAATTCAATTTATTGTGAAATGCAAACATATTTTTAAGCTGACAACTTACGGAATTTTTAGCTATTATAAGGAAATGAGGGTAAGTTTTTTAATCATTCACATTAATCTATATCATCTATATAATCTATATGTGTATACATATATATAAATATATTTATATATTTGCTTACACTCAAATGTTTATTTTATTCCTAGAACTTTAGCTTTAACTTTAAGCTGAAAATTCTTATAAATTCATATTAATATGAAATCCATGAAATATTCCAGAATTGCCACAGTTTCTGCCTGTGCTTGTTTCGAAAGTTCTTCAAGTCGATAAGTTTCAATAACTGAAACAGATTTAAGTAGTTATTAAGGCCAACTTTTGATATCTTGGGCCCAAGCCGGTCCCAGCTGCACGACTGCCATGGAGCTTAGCTGGCCTCCTCAGGCTCTATCTGTCTATCTCAGCCATTGTTGTTCGTTGGTTTAGCTTTGTTTCGGCATTTCTGGTAATGTGCTCGTTGATAAAGCAACAGCTATTGCTCAATACTCGTAATGCCGTTGATTTATGGGCTATCTGCTATCAGTTATGGTTTGCTGGCCAGTTGGCCGCGTGTAAGTGTAGCGAAGCGCAACAGCAGCTATAAATAAATGCTGAGAGCTAGGAAAACGGCGACCATTCGAGTATCGAGTTGACAAATCTCATTATGGGTTATGATTTGTGAACCCGCTGGCCAAGCAAATGCTGTTGCTGCTGCTGCTGCCAGCTTATCTTGGCCAACTGCTGCTGCTGCTGCTGCTGCAGCTGCTGCCGCCTTCTTATTGCTATATCGAATCGGATTGAGTGGCGTTGGCCACAATCCCATTCACTTGTATTCCTTCCGTGTCAGGGCGCCTGTAATTGATAAATAAAATATTGCTGAACAAGATTTCATTACAGGCCTCGGGCCGGAGCTCGACCCGTTCATGTATGCATTTTAAGTGCAATTTGCGGCTGTCAACAATGCATAAATTAATTCCGATGTCCCCTAGTTGCAGCAGCAGCCGAGCTCGCAATGCCTACAATGATATATTCGGCCAGAAACTGTTGGCATTTTAATGAGCGAGCCAGCCAGACAAACTTGGCGAAATGCCAGTTAAACAAAAAACCCAAAAAAAGAAACACACAAGAGTGGAAGCATGTGAAAATGTTTTTTTTTTTTTTTTTTTATCAAGGTCGATTGGCATGCAATTATAATGAAATTCGAGTGCGTGGCACCGTGGCAAATATTGCGATTGCAATTGTTGCTGCATCAGCAGCTGCACGTCATGTGTGGCATGTTTTTTCGGGTGGGTCAGTGGGGCAGTGGAGCTGTGGAGCTGTGGGTATGCCAGCATGTTTTTTTTTTGTCTTCTCTCTCTTCTCTTTTCGTTCAGCTTTGTTTGCTGTTTTGTTGGCGCTTATCTCGGCCCGCCTTTAACCAGCTAGCAGAACTATTCCTGGTCGTGCCATTCCCTTTGCCGGCAAGTAGCCATGCGGGCGTTGCTTCTTAACCAGCGCAAATATGTTAACCTACAACAGAGAGCAGAGCAGAGAGCTACAGCAAGTAAATAAATGCGCTCGAGATAAACTGGCGCTTTGTGTTCGGCCCGTCGTCCATGGGGAGCGGCCATCTGCCCAGCTGCCTCTTAAAGTCCGTTCGCTTAAATTCTTCGTTTGTATGCAAAAATCTGGCCGCATGCTTGAAGGCTGCCAAATATGGCGCACCACCAACACACCAGCAACCGCCGGCCGTGTGTACGTGACTTTAGCGCCTGAAAACTACGCGTTTCACTCAGCCCAAGCGCCCATTGTTGGTCATTAATTTGAAGACAAAGTCTGTTTGAGACTTAGCCAGCGCGAGACATTCACGCCGAACAGGGTGCTGCACCATCCTCTATGATTTATAGTTTGATTAGAATATGGAAATCTGAACGATACTTTCCATCCTGAAGGTAATTCAGGTCAAACTTTGCTACTGCTTGCTGCTGGGGTAGGTTTAGCTATATGAAAAATCACTATAATTATTGGGAACTCAGCTCCCTGAAGGAACAATGCGCGCAGCGGTCAAGTTGTTGTATAGCATCCTCTTACTCAGATTAAAATTGCTATACCCTCTAGGGAAACTATCTTGGGAAGGGTCAATTTGTTGCAGGGTAGGTTTAAGTAGCTAGGGAATGAGAGCTTGTAAAAGAGAGATAGAGAGATAAGGAAGAGAAGGGGATAGAGTTACAGGGAAAGATAGATTTGTAGACCAAAAGATTGATCGATAGAGAAAGCTCGAGGGAAGCAAGAGAAGAGAATGAGATTAAGAGGTGCAGAGAGAAAGAGAAACAGATTAAGAGTGAGATAGATAGAGCCCGTAGTCTAAGCAGGGTATTGATCTGTCGATCAATCCATTCTCGCCACCTTTAATTATTGACTCTGTCAGCTGAAAGAAGAACGTAAGAGATTAAAATAACCGTAGAACGAAAACAAAAGAAAATGAAAACAAAGAAACGAAAATTGATAGCAAAAAGCAATAACGAAAACTATATTTTAGCTAGGATATTGTTGAGAATGAATTTTCTTGTTGATTTAACATTCATTATCGATGAAGGACAAGGAAAAATGCGAGAATATTGGAAAGGCAGATGAAAAGAGAAATTGAAGATAATGGGGCAGTCACAAGCAGAAGTGATTGCAGAATTATAATATTAATATATATATAGATACCTAGACTAAACATGGCAACCTCATCAAAACCAATATACTCTCTTTACTTAATAAGCAAGCATAGAGCTCATAGAGTGCTTTAAAGAAACATTGTCTTAAAGCCTCTTTAACAAAGGGTTAACAAGCTGTCATCAGATTAAAAAAAGGATTTTAACTTGAGTTATCTGTAGTGCGGCACCCTGTATATTTTTGTACGTTGAGCTACTTTGTCACCCAGTGCACGTACGCGGCACGTATGCTGGGTGAAAAGGATTGGGATTGTCCACGCTTTGGTCAGCGCGAGGTAGGAGCCATCAGCTCGATTTGATGTTGTGGTGCGGCCCCACTGTGGTTGGCTGTGTAGCACCGCTGACCCGCTGTCTGAACCGTCGTCTAATGGCTCAGGGAGAGTGAAAGGGCAGTCGAGATGGAGCGCGTTAAAAAAATGTTTTAGCAGCGCATTTTTTGAGGATAACAGCGTGCACGTGCTACGGCCGCAGCCAAGGCGAAAGCCCCAGCCAAAGGTGGCTAACAAAAGCAGCCAGCCCGGCAGCCAGCTAGCCAGCTTTTGGCGTTGAGTGCTGGGGCAGCTGGCCAAGATTTATCAAGCACTGAAATACGTGACAGCGAAGCGTGTCAACTGGCCTGGAGCCGCACGAATTATGACGAATGTCGCCTTGTAAATCTCGACTGGCATTTGCGGACATATGCCATTTAGTGGCCCAGGATAGCTCCTAATTCGGCTTTTATTGTCTTGTCAGAGTTACGCGACTTTGGCTTTAAAGCTTTCGCCAAGCTGTCTATCAGAGCGCAAAACTCAAAACGTTTAATGGATTTCTCTTGAAGCACTCGGGCTAAACTCGACTCGAGGTTAACTCCTGGAATATTGTTAACGGCTTGAGGTGGCTTTAAGGCAAGGCCAGTGGAGTCGGCGAACCATTTAAATTTACGACTCTCTGTAATCTAGGCAGCTCAGGCAGCAGCTCCCGTTAAGCCCGGACTTCGGTGTGGCCAAACGGTAGACGCTTAATAGGCAAACGGAGCTTGCAAACACTGCCTGAGAAGGGCCTCACTTTTGGCCACACAAGCCGCCGGCCGTGCCCCCCTCTTGACCAATGCAATTTGCAAACGAAAATACCAGCATCGGCCAGGCTGGACGATTGTTTGCCAGCTGGATCTTCGATGGCCATTGGCTGTGGCCTTGGCAACGCTTTGTTGCATTCTCACGCATTAACTGAAAGGGGCGCTCCTCCACGTGGCCCACATGGCCGAGAGTTTAGCATTTTAATAGGCTCCCATTGCCCATTGCCCATTGCCTCGCCTGCACCGACTGTTTGTTTATGTAGCAGCTTTGCTCCAGAGTGCCAAGCGAGCTTAAGCTGGGCCTTAAATAAATTTCGTTGTGAGAATCAATGCAAGTGCATTAGAAACTTGGGTAATTTGTGGGAGTCGAGCAGACATTTGAGCTTTTCGTTGTCAGGGCAAAGGCCACCCACTCTCTCCCTCACCCTCTCCCTCGCCCTCTCCCACAGCTGCAGTCAGAGCACAAACAAATTGAAATAGTTTGCAGTATTGTTATAGTCGAAATGTCAACTATCTTCTTATGTGCACTCACTCAACATTTAGTTGTGCTAAAATTTGTCGTCTGCTCTCGTTTATATAACTTTTTCATGTGAACAAATGCACGAATGAATGCCACCCGTCGCTATGAGAATGTTACAAAACAAAAAGAAAAAAAAAAAACACTGAAAAACAGAAACGTTTATGATTTTTAATTGTTGTTTCATATTTAATTTTGATAAAAGAAGTTTTGGTTTTTGTGTAATTTAATCAGTTTTTACTTATTACATTTTTTATAAAATGTTTATTTTTAGTTAAAATAATAAACGTTGCCAGATAAATCTGGCGTATATATATTTTATATGGCTTTAAAATGTTTTTTTTTTTAATAATTTAGTGTATGTATAAAGCAGATCAGGTTGTTCTTTAATCAGTCAAAAAATAAATTGAGTATATACATATATATTAGATAGCTTGCTACTAAATTTTACAGCTTTTGAATTGAGTTTAAACATAAAATGTAATTTATTTTAGCTGGAATTTTAGCCAATATTATTTTTTGCATATGTCAGAAACATTAAAAATTCATGCTAAATTCGTTCATAACAAATTTTATAATTTACAATTTTTTATAATTTTATAATATGTTTTCCCCTAGCTTTCAGTTTATTTATTCATTTTGTATGAAAAAGTTTTCATAAATATTTTTCAGTTGAATATTAATAAATTTATTTATTTTTTTTTATTCTACTGAAATTCAATGTAAAAATTTGTAATATTTCATAAAACTCCTAGAAAACCCCGAAAAATAAATGTGCATTTTTCATTTATTCATTTATATAAATTGCTTTGAGATACAATTCATTTGAATTCGAGTATAATGTTTGCAGTTCATGTAAATTGTTTATGAAATGTATATTAAAATTTAGTGCGTTGGCTGTAAGCTGAGTGAAAACATTTCAATTGGCCTTGCGCTCATTCGCATTGAACGCTTTCGAATGCAACCAGAAAGAGTCAATAAATAATTGTGTAAAATTTAATTAAAATCCATCTGCGCTCAACAACAATTGTGAGCACAATTTCAGCTCTCCATGCGAGTCGTAAACTTATTTCTGAGTTAAGGCTGTCGATGGAATGCTTTAAGAAAGAGTGAAATATGAATGAAGTGGACACATAATTATGTTTACGGCCGCAGCTTTAAGCGCATATGCAGCGCACATTCGGTTAAATATTAATGATGTTGTCAATTCTCTACCGACTGCCCCGCCCACACAGCCAGCTAGCGCCCAGTCACGTTTCTCGCTTGGCTACGCTTTTATAATAGAGCTCGGCGAGCTGGTCTGATGTGCCTTGGCCTCTGACGCCGTAGCTGCCAAGTATGCAATATATTTGATGTATATACATATATATGCATGCGTTTCACCCACTCTCGACCCCTCTCTCTCTCTCTCTCTCTCTCTCTCTCTCTCTCTGTGGCATGTAGCCATCACTATCATAAACATTAACGGCTTTTACTTACCCGCTGCTCGTGGCTGGCAGTCACTTTTGCACTTGACACAAAAGCGAAATGTAGGCGAGCTGCTGAATTCTTTTATGAAGCATACTTTTGAGCGCGGCTGCTGTGATTTTTCACAAGCAGCCAAGACATGTGGAGCGCGTCAGGCACGCAAAACTTTGACCTACAGCAGATCCGTTAACCGAGAGCCAAGCCAGCCTGGGCTTATAATAAAAGGCGACAAAATGTTGTCGCTGTCTCTTCCCATGTGTGTGTGTGTGTGTGTACGTAAGTACCGTTGGCACTTTTAAAGCGTCTATTTGTTATTTGAAAAGTTGATGGGAAGCGCGCACGCTGGCTCGCCTACACAGTCGTCTATGAAGAGGCAGTCCGGACAGGTAGCCAGCCCTTGGCACTTAACTGTTTACGCGACCACATAAAAGCACATAGGCGCCGTTTGCTTGCCAAGTTTTAGTGCGGTTTTCTTGACCGCACCCCTTTGCGGTCAGGCTGCCTTTCGCCTGAGGGGCCTGCAGCCATTCGGCCATTCGGCCATTCGGCATGCCCGGCACGTTTCGTTTCATTTAAAAGTTGGCTAGCATCGAGTAAAAATCAAATAAAATTAGCACAAGACGCGCATGTGTAAGCAGCGGAAAATTGTTTTCAATTTGCGCCAGGCATATGCCCATTCAAGGCACACCTGGCTCTGTGTAGACGGCATATGCAGGGAATGCGCCTTCAATCGAAACTATTTAAGTACATCCTAGGCAATACAAGTTTGTAGCTGCCTGCGAGCATTTTAAGTGCGATTTACGCAAATCCAAAAAGCAAATGAAAAGCAGAAATAATCGAAAGCCTCAATGAAGGTTTTTTAGCGAGGCTAAAATTGTTTGCTCTTGCATCAATTATCAAAGAGAAAAGATATTCAAGTTAAGCCTTAAATTAAACTGAGGTAAATTAATTTTCATTATAATATTCTAATTTAATTAAAAGTCTCGAATTCCTGTAAAGAAAACCTTAACAAACTAAATCCGAATTATTTCGCATATTTCATGCGCATTCTTAAATGCCTTAATTTACTTATGTCCTTTATTCAAGCATTCCAATATACTTACACTTGTGCTCGCTCTCGCTCTTTAACACGCTCTTCTTCTCTCTCTCTCTCTCTCTCTCTCACACACACACTCATGTTGACTTTCAATAAATACAAATTACACATTCATCACTGTCAGCTTCGATGCATATTGTGCTTTAATTTCACGCCTGCGGCCTGGCTGCTGGCCAGCGCATGACTTGGCTTTAAACTCGCAACGAGCCAAATGTCAATCGACCCCAAATTGGGTTTTCAATTATTTATAAGCCATGCATGTGTATTGGGAAAAGTTATTAAAATAAAAGTATTGGAATAAATGTTTATAAAAAACATTTTTCTTTACGTTTTTTTTTATTATTTAAATTGATATTGATGTGTACTCAATTTCATTTATATTTATTTATTTTTGTTACTATTTTATAAATATATATTTATTTTTATTTGGCAAAAACTTAAAAAATGTATTAAGTTCTCATAGATATGATAAAATTACAAATTAGAGAACTTATTCAGCTTAAATGTAAATCAAAACTTTATAAAATATAAAATTTTTTTTGATTTAAATACATAAAATTAATTAAATACTAAATACTCGGTTCATATTAGTCTAAATGCCTTTTAGCCAATATTTAATTGCAGTTCAATTAACATAGCTGCCGTTGGTTAAAGTATATACTAATATATATATATGTATATATAGAAACTATCTAGCATATATTATTTTCGACCTTTTACACATTAATTTTGAATTACTGTGATATTAAATCTGCTGCACTGGTCAACCGCTGGCTATTAGTTTATTTCATGTGCAAGATTTTCCAAATTCAATTTAATTGCATTAATTTATGCCGGTTCAAAGTGGGGTATATTGGCTTTTGGCTTTCTCTGTTGAAGTCAGTATATTGTTGTGATAGATAGGCCCTCTGTGGCTGTAGCTCATCAGAGAGCTCTATAGCTTTGACAGTTGTCAAGCTCGTCAAGCTGTCAAAGCAGTCAATGAGTATTAAGCCGTCTCTTATAGTCCCCACATTCGCTATGATTTAGAAATCTCAGCTTTTGGCTCAACCTGAGACATTTTAATGCCAATTGCATTATGCACACGTGTGATTGGGTGTGTGTTGGTTAGAGTAAACGCATTGGCGTACCGAATGTGCTTAAATTGAAATAATTTGGTCAGCCGCACCGCAAATACACACAGCTGCCTTTGGTGAAATTTCTAATTTCAATTTCTGGCAAGCAATTAAGGCGCAGCTTTTGATGTGGCTTCTGGTCGGCTTTGAACTTGACGGCCGTGAGAGCATAAATAAGCAAGTAGCCGACAAATGGCAAAGGGCGAATGTATGTAGTACATACTTATGTGTGGAGAAGTTCTTAAAGAGATGGAACTTAAAGAGCGTCATTCTTTATGGCAGCCTTTGATAGCAGCGAGACAAGAGCTAACTTTTAATGGCTAATTAAGCGGCAGTCGAAAGGGTTTCGCCGCCATAAAGGCGAGAGCGTGCAGCTGTATGACAAAGGCATTAACAGCGGAGCACCTGTGTGTGATGCCATTTAATGCCATCGCGCGCGCATTGGCTTTATTGAAATGTTTTTTTATTGAGTGCGGGGCCGATGAGTTTTTAATTAACTTTTGGTGGAGCTGCTGCCGGGCCGTGTACAAAGGCAAATCAGTTCGAAGCGGCGCATTAATTAGTTACGCATTTGAAAGGCGTATGTGTGGGTGTGCGTGTGTATCTCTGTGTGTGTGTGTGCGTATGGTAAATTTGTAAAATTGCTTGCGCGCACCACATGGCGTATGATTAATGTGAGCATTTTGTACATTTTATTAAATAAATTGTAATTTATCATTGAGCAACAGCGAAACGAGAGCAAATCAAATAAATTACACACAGCAGCCGAGCAAAAACTTTCACCATTAAACGCTCTAAACAAACAAACGGAAAGCAATGACGATTTTAGTCGAACCACCCAACCAGCCACATCCATCACCCAAACGCCGCACTGATTCGATTCGAGTGCGGTTGTTTTTGTTGTGGTGTTGTCGTTGGTGTTGCTCTTCTTCTTCTTCTTTTTCTACTTGTTGTTGGCATTTTTGTTTGTGTTCATTTGCGGAGCATTTTATTGCAATTGATTTTTGGTGCCGGCAGCTGCGGAGCCGGACGGACACAGATACGGGCTGTGAGTCGAGACAAGTGTTGCGGCTGCGGCTTAAGTTTGTCGACAAATTGAAAACTTTTGCTCGTTGGCCCAAGCAAAAGAAAAATAAATGAAAACACCCTAGACCCGGACCCAATCTGGCCCGGGCTGGCCACAAAACCAAAGTCTTTTGGCCGCCAGCAAACCCCAGCAAAAAAAAAAAAAAAACTGAAGTAAGAAAACAATCAAAATAAGCGAGCAACAAATGCGACTCGGCTTTAATTTCACGCGTCTTGAGGCTACTTTTTTCTGCCATAAATAAATAAACGCTTGTGAAGTAGTTGGCCAACAAATTGGCAGCACCGGCTGTCGGCTAACCGGCTTAGCCATCTATAAAATATGCATGCAGTGGCCGTTGTCTCTGTGTGTGTGTGTGTGTGTGTGTCTCTGTGTGAGTTCGTAGCTATTTGACCTTAGGCGTCTAGGCGCCGCCCGCTGAGCTGTAGCAGACGCTGTAGACGGAGCGCGGCCGTCGGGGCACGTGCACCTGCGCGTGGTGCTGCACCTCGTCCAGCTGGACGTCGGTGCTGGAGAAGGGCGATGCGCCCGTGATCTGGCTGAAGCGGGGCTGATAGCTGCGTATGGCAGCGACCCGCTCGCGCCAGGTGTGCCAGAAGTACTGCTTGTGTATGTGGCCGCCAAACTCGAAGATCATGGGACGCTCCATGCGGAGCTGCGGCTCGAGCGGCTGTACGCTGAGCATCATGAGGCAGCGCTCGCGCTTGCGGTAGAAATTGAAGCGTATGTACTCGAGCGGCACCAGGCTGATCAGGTCGAAGCACTCGATCTCCGGATCCTGGCCCAGGCAGCAGTAGGCCCAGGGCTCGCCGTAGTGCTCGTCGTCCCTGTTGAAGTTGTCGCAGCCGAAGAGCAGCTTGGTGCCCGTCAGAGCGATTTGGTATTGGCGCAGGCCCACTCCGTGTGCGTCGACCAGGGTGAAGGGGCTCTCCACCATCACCGGCTCGTAGATCTCCTGGTATTCGGTGAGCAAAACTTTCTGCACTCGAAACATCTTGTCAGCAGCAATCGCAATGACTTTGCCAACGACTTTGGCTATAATTTAATTGAAATGTCAATCAAAGTTTCGCTGCTCGCTCGCTCGCTCGCTCGCTCGCACGTCTTGTCTGTCCTCGGTCTGTCGATTTGTTTGTTCTGAGTCGAGTTTTGGTTTTTGGGCTTCGGTTTCTGGCCTGGGCTCTGTCACAGTCACAGTCGCAGTCGCAGCGCCTGCTGTGTGCTATCAGAAACTGTGCTGCAAAGTCGATTAGGCGAATGCAAATCAATTCACCCCGATTCCACATTGTGGCCCGAGAAAACCCATTTGCATCTGAATTTAAATTGCTATTTGTCCAGTCTCCAGTCTCCCAGCTAAAGCCTGCATTACATGCACTCTGCTGACCTCCGAGCGGTGGCTGACTTCATGATGCCCACTCGGGCATCTAATGCTGCTTGCCTGACTTTTTGTGCGTCTGCAAATGCTCTACATTAAAGGCTTTGCCAATGTCGAGCTTTGTTTTTAAATAATATTTTTATATCCGAGCTAAAGTGGGTATTTTAGATGTTTACAGAATACTTTTGTAAATCTGAGGCCTTGGAATGGTAAGAGATGCAGCTATGCATAAAAAGTTGAGTGCAATTGACCTTACAAGTTCTCTCTTTGATTCTCTATTAGAGTTTTTATGCATAGCCATAATAATAAAATAAAAAGTAAATAAAATAAATAAAAAAATAAATAAATTGGTTAAAAAATACATTAAAAAATAAATAAATAAAATAAATTAATAAGAAAATAAATACATACATAAATAAATAAATAGATATGTAACTAAATAAATAAATAAATAAAAATTAAAATATATATATATATATATATATATATATATATATATATATATATATATATATATATATATATATATATAATTTAATAAGAAAATAAATAAGTAGATCAATAAATAAATAAATGAAAAAAAAACAAATAAATAAAAAATAAATAAATTAATAAATAAAAACAATAAATAAGTAAGTAAATAAATAAATAAATAAATAAAAAATTAAATAAAAAGCTCAATATATATATATATATAAAAATTAATAAATATATTTTTAATAAATTCAATAATAATTTGAACAATTCAATAATATGAATAACATTATCATTCCAACATCAAGTACAGAGAATATGTGATTATAATGACTTATTAAATTCAAGTAATATTAAAGTTCCATTTTAAGTTACAATTAAATAAAATGAATTAAATATAGTCGCAGCTATTTTAAAGTATCACAATCAAAACTAGTTCAGATCTGCATATTTGACTTGGTTTTTGCTTTTCGCTTAAGCTTCCACTGTCAGTTTTCGCCTCTCGTTTAATTTTCTGATTTATGTCCGCTGCGCCATCCAGTGTCCTTGCTGCTGGACCTTAGCTTCACACTCAATTGCAATTGCTGACAAATTTTATTCGAAAATCCTTTCGTGGATTGAGCAGCTGCTGCCGTTCAGTTGATGAGTTAAGCATATTTCAACAGGATTGACTCTAGCTGGGCGAGAGAATGTCCTCGAGCTGTCATGTCCGAGATAATGTGCCATTTGAGTTCAGTTCTGAAGTTCGCTCTATGCCAAAGACGAAAATCATCGTCAATTAATTAACTTGGCTGGCAAAGCTGTCACAATTGCCACATGTACGCATGGACGAGAAACTCTGGATTTAATTAAAATCGTTTTCGGCACAAAATTTATGCTCGCCTCGCCTCGCCTCGTTACGATAGGCCACGATACGATACGATAAATAAGCAGCCGAAATGTTGCCAACCCATTAATTTGTGGCAAATTGTGGAGATTGCCGCAAATTGCGATGCGGTAATTAATGCAACAAATGTGTTTCACTTCTAAGACGCTTCTAATTTGCAACACTTGATTTGGAGTGGTCCATTGAAACTGTTTGCACATCCAATTCGAGTGGCGAATGGCCTTCAGCCAGCTCATTGGCTTTGGCTTTCAAATGGCCGCAAAATGCATTTCCTGCCCAGACCCCGGCACAGAGATTCGAGATGCTTTCCTGCTGTTCTCCTCCAGCCACTCGACTGGCTGCCTTGCTGGCTGACTGGCTGGCTGGCTGTACACGTCAATTGTGCTTAAACTGAGTGCAGCAATTAGGTAAAAGTGGCTCTAACAACAATACACACAAAGCACATTTACACACACACACACACGCATCATATGTGCTTATGTGTGTGTGGTTTATTGCCGCTTTGAGCTTTTCATTACTAACATTTCAGGTTTTATTGTTAAATGCGACGCAACATAAAATGGAGAATCAACCATTGCTCATATATGTATGTATATACAGCAACAACTACAGATAAAATTACAGATACTTTACCATTACAGTTACAGTTAGAGAGAGCTACAGATACATACATGCTTACCTGTATTCGTTATTGTTCGCTTTCCTAGGCACATACATATATTCCTTGCTATTTTTCACCTATACCAAATAGTGTTTAGCTTCTGCTCTCTCTCTCTCTCTCTCTCTTCTCTCTCCTTCTCTCTACCCGCCTCCACGTCTCCGTGTAATGTGTACTTTGTGGCTCACTTTGATGCACATTTCAGGCAGTGGTTTTTTCCTTTTCGGGGCGTAATGTAGAGTGCATAAAAGCTCTATTAGCATTAAAGTGCCGCATAATGTTAAGAGTCCGCACTTCAAACTGGGCTAGGAGCTTTATTGTTAAATATGACTGGCGCGCGTTATGAGTGGCCCTCGTTTTTTCTCTCATTCTTTTCTACTTAAAGTTTTAGACATAAATTGTTACTTCCCGGAGCAGGTACTTCAATTTTGAATTATATTTTATTCACATATTTTTAATTAATTTTGGAGTAGATTGCGCGGGAGTTGAGGCAAATTTTTGTCGGTTTTTGAGTGTGCTGGATGTAGCATAAATTCAAGGAATTTCATGAATAGATAATACAGGGAAATTCAAGATTTTTATTATAAGAATGTAATATTTATATGATAAATAATTTTTTGGTAATAATTATAGTAATAAATTATAATAATATATGCATATTTGTAAATAATATAATATAAGATTTATACAATTTTTTTAAAGTTAGAAAAGAATGCAGTAAATAATCTTTTATTCCATCTGAATGTATTCATAAGATATGGAATTTTTAAAATATATTAAAATATATTCAAAGCTATTTAAGCAGTAAAGATATGTTGATTCTTTATAATAAGCTCAAGCTTGTGCTATAAAAAATAAATAAATATTAAATACATAAATCAGTTGCATGTCAAATTGCATTAATGTTGATATTAACTTACGCAGGTCAGCAGGATGAAACAATCAAGCAACAGCTATAAATATTTACAATTCCTACTATATTTACATAATTTTTAAAATTCAATAACATACTGATAAAAAATTAATTTAGTGAATGAAAAAATATATTTTTAATTAAAATTTCGATTGAAATGACTTTATTAAACAACTCAGTCTAGTGCTCAGCTTCCAAGTTAATTTATCTTTTGTTTGCCAGTGTAATTAAAGCTCAATATCAATTGCTCTCATTATCGCTGCAATCTGTTTATGCGTGTTTAAAATAATCCAATTATATTCATATTTTGCACTTCATTTAATATGAATCAAAGTTAATTGATATTTATTAAATTAAATTACAATAATTTCTTTTCATACCAGGCAAATCGATTAGATTACAGCATACCCTACGAATTGGCTTAAATGAGGTAAATTTAATTTAAAACTTGATATTTTTGCCCATCAGGCTTTACGCCCACATCAGCATCCACTTAGCTAAAAGCTGCCTGCAGGGTATCTGCATAGGTCGGCTCACGCTCTCAACTCAATCGCTTCAGTTTGACATTTGCACCACATACGCTTTTGATGTAATTAATCCGTTTTTATTAATTGAAAACTCCATTCCCACAATGGGCCGACAGGTAGCTGGCTAAGTGGTGGATGGGTGGAGTGGGTGGGCATTGGATATTTTCCAAACACAAGCTTAAACTCAAATGGTTTCAGTTCGAAGACTTAAAAGCCAGAGCTACACATATTTTGTAGTTTTCCCTTTTAGCCCCTTCTCTATTTCAGTAAATCGCATTCAGTTACTTTTGTACGCCCAATTGAAGCAGCCATCAAAATGCGAACTGAAGTGGCGGATAAAAGTCGAGACCGCGTTTAGCATGCAGATGTTCTATTAAGTGGGAATTACCAAAAGGAGGTTGTCAAGCCAAAGACATGGCAATGCCATATGCTTCGCACTAAAACACAGTTGGCAGCTGGATGCCTTTAATACCCTGCAAATATACAAACGGGTGGGTAGCGAGAGACAATAAGAGTCTACCTCTTGCTGTGTAGACTCTTTCAGTATCTTCTAGAGTTTCCCAAACAATGAACACGGTATCATTTATCCATATACTCCCCGCTCTAATATTTTACTACATACATACATGTATTTTTCTTTTCTCTCCTTTTTTTGGGAAACTGTTAAGATGAGTAGGAAACTATTTACACTGCTTATCTTTATCTGCATCGCATACTCGCAGGGCTTAAACTCAATTTTTGCATTTGGCGCTTATCGCACATCCGCATCTCAACCGACACATTTGCACAATTGCTTGTAACTGACACGTCCGACAGACAGCCGCATAGACAGACCGAAGTCGCAGTCGAAGTCGAGACATAGGTAGAGCCAATCTCTTAGTGAATGTGGATACAAGCAGCGCACTCGAAGACTGCCAACAATGTCTGTATTCAAATGGTTGTGTTTAAGGTAGTCGGTGTGAGTGTTTGTGTGTGTGTGTGTGTGTGCGTGTGCTCGACAGGTGTGGGACAGGACTACAATCTTTGCACTTGAGGCAGATTTATTTTATACACACACATATATGTAAATGCCTTTAACTTTCTAATGCAATTCACGTGCACACTCAAATGCAGTTGTGCGTGTGCGTTTTTCTGTTCCACTTGTTTTTATACCCTGTACACATTTGCTTAAGTTACATGTGTTATTTATGACAGCTGCATGCAGAGGTATGTCCTTTGCTATAAACTATAAAGATAGTCTGGCTCAGTGTTAAGTAAGTTATCGATCTAGATATGCTTTGTGTTCTTATCAGACAGCCTCTGTATTGACAGTCGTCGATCTCAGAGATCTTTGTTTATCCCTTTTTCGTCATCTATAGCAAACTTCTTGACTTTTTCTCTGTAACTCCTCAGACTCTACGGTATTTTGTAGTCATGCATGTGCAACTGCATCACTCGCACTTGTTTTTCTAGACTTTCTTTTGTGTATCCTGGTGGAGTTGCACTCGTTATGCTTAGGTAGAGTTCACATATAATGCGAGTCCTTACACCAGAACTATTTCAGTAAGGGTAATGTTGCTGCATATACATATATATTTTATATATATATATATGCAAGATGAAAATATATGAAAATTGCCCTGGTGTCGGTTGCCTGGTTGTCATTCGCTTGCCACTTCCCACTCTTCCCACTCCTGGTGTAATGTACTGTGTGTGCAGCTTATGTGAAAACCACTTGAGTTCGGTCTATGCAAACACAGCTATAGATTAGTTTTCATCTGATCAAAATATTTACGAAGCTTTCCTCTCAGCCAATTAACAGCCACATTTCAGGCGAGGGCAAACTTTAAGGCAAAGCTTTAAGTCACATGAGAACACAAGTGCCCGTAATTTGGGCCGTTATTGAGTGCCCATTGGTGTGGGGGGCAGCAGCAGATAAAATGCCTATCGCCCAGCTGCTGATTGTTTCGCATTTTAAGCACCCTAATAACCAACAAGAGTTGTGTGAGCTAACTGAAGCTGTTGAGTGTATATATAAAACAATTAAACCTGCAAATAGTGAATGAGTTCATGAAGTCTAAGACTTAAATATAAACTATATATGTATAAAATATAATTGTTAAATATAAATGAAAATATTTGAATAATTAAATAGATATTTGTAAGTTTATTTTAACAATTTTTATTTATACAAATTGGCTTTTGTTTATATTTATTTAATTTTTATTATTTATTAGTTTAAATAATTTTTACTTATATCATATTTATTTTTACTTATATTTTTAAATATTAAATATATATTTTTAAAAATTTAATTTAATTATTTTTGTATTACAAATTAAACTCTCTTTTCAAATGCAAATTCATATTTAATATTTGCTATTTATGCTTATATTTTCATATCTAAAAACTTCTCAATTGGCTGCTAATTCGTTTCCGAGTGAAATGCGAAATATACGAAAACTTTTTTAATCTAAACGCATGTGCAAAAGTCACATCAAACAGTAGTTTTAATTAAATACTTGAACTTTTTCCAAACTATTTACGAAAATAATTTGTGTTGGTCAAAAGGGTTTTTTTTTTATTAAAACAGAGTTTGACAATATACAAAGCAAGAGCTTGGCCAGCACGCCTGACCTGATCCGACTTTTACCTTGGCAACTGAAGTAAACATTTTAGTTGCAGTTACGTTTAAGGTAAATAGAGAACTAGCCCGAGGCGTCTGTCAATATGTTCACTTGGCAGAGTATTTGCGCATCGCTGCAGCAGAACTGGTAAATCGCTTTTACAATATTATGACAGCAGAAGGAAAGAGAAAAAGTAAAAATTGGAAAGCCAACAAGAACAACGGCATTGCTAGACGTCGAAACAAGTGACTGGTAGCTGGTAGCTGTTGGCTGGCGGCTGGTGGCTGGTAATTTCCTCAATTTCGTTTAGGCTTCGCTTGTTCTGCCCCGCAGGAGAGCAGCAGCTGCCCTTAATAAGGTGTTGTTGAGCAATTTAATTTTATTGCACTTATTTTTGGCATCTGAGCTGGCAGACACAAACAACACACACACACACACACTCGTACACATTTATAGTCCAGCTTCTTGGCAGTTGCCTACTTTAATTTTAATTGGCTCAACGCACGTGAAGCTAAATTGTTGTCCTCGATTGTTGTTGCTGTTATTGTTTTCGCCATGTCGACATGTTCCTCTATCACATTTCA
Organism: Drosophila mercatorum; assembly: GCA_961210405.1. Lineage (NCBI taxonomy): Eukaryota > Metazoa > Arthropoda > Insecta > Diptera > Drosophilidae > Drosophila > Drosophila mercatorum. Next base: position 14,078,016 of record CAUIUS010000005.1, read on the forward strand.
ACTCCACACTCCATACGGCAGCCTGTGTGCTGTGGCCCTTTATTGTTTCGCATATAAATTTGGCTCGACGTTCGGTATTTTTTTTTTTTGCAATTTTTGGGCTGCAAGTCGTTAACATGTTTTTATTTAATGCCATTTTGATGTGGCGCAAAGAAATTTCCACTGGCATTTATTGCCGTAATTAAGTGATGAAAAATGTTTGAAATGCTCCGCACAACTCATCCCTAACCGAGCGCTGTCCCCTTTCAGCCCTCTGCTCCCGCTTGCCACCATCAAAGGTCATCAGCATCGACATGGTTATAAATTCTGAAGCACAGACCCATTCACAGTGCTCTTAAGTGCCTTTATTCTGTTATTTAGACTGCTCCAAACGACTGCTCTAACGCATTCAGATCTCCAATTTATGGCCAGACAAAATAAAGCACCTGACTTTTGCACCGATTGCAACAGGCTCTTCATTAAATGTGTTTGTCTTTTTTCTCCATTTTTTTTTTTTTTTTGTATTTGCTTGAAAGCCACAAATAAAGTCAAAAAGGCTTTGGACTCTATTAATTTAATTGGATTTTTTAGTGTGTGATATGTGAAGTTCTGCATAATTGGAATAACATTTAAAAGTCCTTTGAGGAATTTTATGAAAAATGTTAAGTTAAAGTATGCTGGAGTAAGTTCTACCATATACTCTCATAATAGTATTGTATGGCTATAGTTCTATATATTAAATAATGTTAAATTCTATTCAACAAATACTTAAATATTTCCTTGATGTATTAAATTTATTTTCCGCATAATTCTTTATTATTTTTTAGATGTATTTATATATTATTTATTTTTTTTAAAAATATTTTTTCATTATTTTACTTAATTTTTACTAGCAATATTAGCATTATGTATTAGTAATATATTTTTTTTATTTATTGTAATTAATATTACTAATAATTTCCAGTAAATCCTTAATTGAAGCACTCTTCGTTTTATAATTTTTTTTATTTTTTTTTATAAGGCTTAAAAGCTTCAGCCAGCTTAACAAAGGCATTGTCGAAATTCTTGGGCTCAAATACGTTGAAATACCACTGGACATTTTTTCAGAAGAATTCACGCAAAAATGCATGTTGGCTTAACGTGCCGAAGCGTTCAAATTAGTTGGCAAAAAACTGTATTTTTTCTGGCTGAAATTAAATATGTAATAAAAGAAATATATTTAAATATTAAACATTAAACAATATTTTAAAAATTAATATTTATTAAATAAATATATTTTTTAAATTTACACATAACAGATGCCAGCCAAATTTATTATTATTTTTTTTTTACCCTGCTCTCACACAGCTATATTTTTGTAATTTCCGCTTACGATTCGCACGATTAAAATATAATTAAATGAAAGCCAGCAGCGACTATCTAAGATTTAAAATTCAACTGTATTTTTAGCTCTGCTGAAAGCGCTCAAAAAACTTTTGTAGATGGCTGAATATTTTAATAAACTAGTCACGTGCGTCGAGAAGGAAGTGCTGTAGCAAAATAACCTGCCTAGAATGTGTCAGAAGATTCAATTAAAAGAGCTTCTGATAAGTCCGATCTTCAAATAATGTGAAGTAAATCTATAATTAGTTTATGCCTTACCTTAGTCTCGATTTCCGCACAGCGCTAGCTGAATGGGAATAAAGTATCAGGCTTTAAGCAGTATGACAGGAGACAGCTTTAAATTAATTTAGCTTCAAATGTGGTCGATGTGTAAGATGTTTAAAATTCAATACACGCACTTTTCAGCCAAGAGTCCTTTATAAACTTGATAACACTTGGGGCGCTGTCGTGCATGCGGGTGTGCGAGTGTGTGTGTGTTTGCTTAAGGGTCTTTAACAGAAACTGTCAGCCGGCTGGGAATTTTAATTTGGAACGCAAACAACAAACAACAAACATCAGACGAGAGGCGGCACTGAGAACATCGACAGGCAAATGCTGTAAAAACATTTAAATTAACGTCTCCTTTAAAACGGGTGACACTGTGCGTGTGTGTGTTGGAAAGGCATTCATAAAACGAGCCCATAAATGGCAAAAGGGTCACACAAACACAGACGCAAACACGCACGCACTGCCACACAGGCATGTCCATAAAGATAAAGACCATAACGTTGCCATAAACCGAAAGAGTCTTCAAGCATGTGTGTGTGTGTGTTGTCTGTGTGTGTTGTGTTTGAGTTTTTTCCTTTCACTAGGTAAAGTTGCTGATAGCCATACAGAAGATATATATATATACTTACCCGAAAATGGACATTGAGCCGACTGAAAAACAATTTTCACAGCTGGCCACTGGGCGTATGCGTAATATTGCGCATACGCCCCAATGGCTGTCGAGTGCAGCGGTTGCAGCTAGACGATAGACGAGACCCCGATTTACAGACATTCATAATAAACCTTTATTCATCTTTTAATATAGTTAAATAACATTTGCATTCGTCTCGTACATTAAATGTATTTCAAAATGTTTTCTTTTTTTTTTTTTTTTATATATAACTTAACTAAATAAATATTTTCGTGAACAATGCTAAATGAGAGTTTAGCAACAATTTTCGTATGTATTTGTATTTAGTTTTAGGGGCAATCGTTAGTAATTTTTAATTATTAACTACAATTAAACTAAGCTTTCCGGCTGTGTGTCTAACAATATATATATGTATAATATAATTATTATATTTTTTTTTTTTTGGCAGAGATATGTTTATTTTACAGTTTACAACTAGAAATACCAACTCTATACTATAGATATTATATATATACATACATATATTGTGCTTAAGCTTTAGTTATTTAATTAATTTGTATTACTTTCGCTGCTCTCGAAGTTCGTTTTGATTTAGTTAAGCGGCTTAGCTAAATTATTTATTGCGAATACTACTTTAAATTCAAATTCAATTTATGCTAAAACGCATGATTTACAACAAAGCGGCGACGCTGCTTGTGTACCTGTGTCTGTCTGTCTGTCTGTGTGTGTGTGTGTAGCTGTGCGTGTGTTTGCAAAATATTCACAACATTTTGGGGCTCATTATAGTTGCAAATGCTTTGCGCCTGTTTGCGCTGCTAAACGTGGCTTTTGGCTTCGCTGAAATCAGGCGTTTTAGCTTACGATTATTGTTGATTATTGGATTTGGCGCATAATATATGTATGTATATACGTATATATATTCATAAATAGATTTATATATATGTATATCGCTAGAGTAATACAATTAAATTTCATAAAGTCTTTCATTATTTAATTATCATAACATAATCCATAGAATATATATTTATATATATCAGAGAACACATTCTCCCTCCCTCTCCCTCCCACTCGCTCCCCCTCTTTATACAGAAACCTCCTTGGTGTATTTGGAGCGATCGTTCAGATCGAGCACCAGCTTGTCGGGCCGCTTGGGCCGACCGGTGCCTGTGCTGCCGCTCGTCTTGTCCGTTTGGCTAGTGGAGTTGTTCGATGCATTGGACACGTTGCCCAGCGACATGGTCGCCTCGGCCGCTGGCTGGGCCCCGGCCTCATTGTCGCTGTCCGCCGTCGGCCTCACACTCGCCTTGTAGAGCGCAATGTCGTCGTTGGAGCGTGCCACCTGGGTGACAGCGATGCTCACCTCCGTCTCGGCGCGGTCGAGCAGCTCGCTGCTGCGCGTTTGGCTGGGCAGGGGCGGGGCCGCTGCCTGGGTGCAGCTGCCGCTGCGCCGCCTGCCGGCGGGGGTCGGCTTGTCGCTAAGCCTATACTTACTTCTACAGTTATCACAAATTTGATACGAAATGCTGACCTCGGCCTCGAGCAGGTTGCGCGGCCCGCGCTTGCAGCTGGTGGGTGGCGTGTTGGTGGCCGCCGTGCGCGTGGTGGCGGGGCGTCGCCGCTGCACCTGGTCCAGGTCCTCCGACTGCGAGCACATGCAGTCCAGCTTGATGTTGGCGAAGCTCAGGCTGCCCTCCTGCTGGGGCGAGCCGAGCTCCTCGCAGGCCGTCCGCGGCCGGCAGCAGTAGTAGTGCTCCTTGGACGCGTCCAGGCAGCGGCTGCAGATGATGTGGCCGTCGGCGCTGCGGCGCAGCAGCTGCTCCCGGAAGTCGTCGCCACTCAGCTCGGTGTTGGTCGCGCGCTCCTCGTACGCTGCTGTGGGCGTGGGCGTGGCCGAGGATGGGGGCGTCTCCAGCACCATGGTGGGTATGCTGCCACGCGCCGCCGCCGATGCCGATGCCGACGCCGATGCCGCCGCCCTGCCATTGGCATTGTTGTTCTGCTGCAGCTGCTGGTTGTACTTCTGCATCTCGGCGTTGAGCGTGAGTAGCGGCAGCGCCGACTGCCGGCTGGCCGCCACAGCGTGACCGCTGGACGCGTGTGTGGCGGCCGCGGCGACCATCATCATGCCGCCGGGCGTCTTCAGGCCGTCGAGCAGACTCGAGATGGTCATCACGGCGACGCCCTTGGGCGGGGCCATGTCCTGGATGCGCTGCAGCTGCACGCTCAGCTGGCGTATCTCCTCGAGGGCCTCCTGGTCGGACAGCTTGGTCTCTGCAAAGGAAACGATTGCTGGATGAAGTCGTCGGGCCACAGCCCCATCAATTACACCGGCGCAAAAAGCGTCGTTTACACGCAGTCGCTCGCAACTGGCAAAGTTTTGCACTAAAAAAGTTGCGTCTCGTGTCAAAAGTTGGCCCAGCGCCGAGCGCTCAGCGCCGAGCGCCCAGCGCCGAGCGCCCGGCGAGGACAATTTAAATGCGTATTCCTGTAGTTGTGGCAGCCGACAAAACATGCCAACATGGAAATGAAAATGGACGCTGTTGCGGCTGTGGCTGTCGCCTTCCATGCAAGACAGCCTACAGTGGGTGTGCGGGTGGGTGGTTGAGCTGCTTGCCCGATGATAAATGGCCGTTCAATTCAACTGAAAGCCTGTCAGTGTGATTTAAGTGAGTCCACTCAGCGCCACTTGACGCGACTTTCAAATATATATATATATGTATATATACAAAAAAAGCTACTTTTTGTTGCTGTTGCTGGATTTAGATTTATGGCTGTGAAATTAAGCGGCAGAGGAGCCACCCGCGCCCAGAAATTGAATTTATTATGTGCGTCTGTGGGCAGCACAAAAAATATTTAAAATTCACCGCACAAAAACAAATTCACATGAATATAATCTAACAACTTTGTCTCTAACTGAGCGAGCGAGAGTGCGAGTGTGCGTGTGTGTGTGTGTGTGCGGCTGGGTATATTTGCGGCTTTGTTATTGTTTAATTTAAATATGCAAATTGAAGGCAGCTAAATAGAAGAGATAGCGAGAGAGAGAGAGAGAGAGAGAGAGGGGGAGCGAATGCAGTGCGAGAGAGCGAGCGAGCGAGTCGGAAATTTAACGCACAATTTACGCAACCGCAAATGCGCCTTGCGGTCGACGGCATAGAAATACGAGCAATAAAAAATTAAATATAAAATAAAAGAGAGAAAGCGCCAAATGAGAAAAGGTCGCTCATAAAGCATTAAAATATAAAGCGTCGCCCAGCCACTTTTAGGCCTGGCCATAAAGCGGCCTAGACAACGCTCGTCGTAACTGTTTTCGCTGCGAGTTAATCATTTGACGTGCCACGCCCACGTGTCAAGGCATCAAATTCCACCTGCGACCGCTGCGGTGCGCTCTATAAAAGTTTTGCTTCTATCTAATTTGTAGGTTGACTCATCCGGGAGTCGGAGATTTGCTGTTTATGCCGGCGACGCGCTATCAAAAGGACATCATCAGGAGCAAGGCATTGGGGGAATAAACCCTTAACAAATTTGCCGCCTCTTGTGTAGTGGCTTCTAAATAAATAAATGTAACGTTTGGCATCTTCGAGGAAGTTAACGCTAGGCTGATTTCAGTCACAAACAAGCGAGCACTTGAGTGCTCTCTCTCCCTCTCTCTCCCTCTCTCTCCCTTTCTCTCTCTCTTTCGCTCTGGTTAACCGCATGGAGGACATTTTGCGCACATAAATCAAAGCTGAAGTTGACATAAGATATCTGCGAATGCCTTAGCATATTCATATATATGTATATATGTATACATATAAAGACTTATGGCTAGACAGGGATGTCGGCATTAAGCTGACGCCACTCGCACAATCAGTTTATTTTTTAATTCGCCCGACAAAGTGCCATAAATAAAAGTCAAAATGCCACAGATGAGTTGACTTAATCAGCATCCTTGAACTGGCGTGCATAAAAAATGCGTAGCCATTGTGGCATATAGATCATTTGTCAAGTGTCTCGTTAGGCGTAAGCATCGATATGCACTCCAGTCCAGTGTGGGTCTGGGGCCGTAATGATGCAATTACTCTTACCTGCCGATGTGGTGCCAGCCGCTGGCACCGTGGACGTTGTCACCGAGCTGGGATGGGCGAAGGTGCGCACCTGTGGCCGAAAATTGAATTTGGCGCCCGATGCCTTGGCCCCCATGCCAATGTTCTCCTGATGCGATTTCCCGCTGCGCAGCACAATGTACACCTGTAAAAGGTAAGGCGAGCCATTGGCATTGGCACTGGCAATAGTCTTTGACCCGTTACCCACCTTGCTGCCAAAGATGAGCGCCAGCAACAGCGTCACCGTCAGCTGCGTATGACAGAAGAATATGATGTACAGCAGATCCGGATTGGCGGGCGACTGCAGAAAGAGCCTGTCCAAGGAGCAAGACAAAGAGAGAGAGAGAGAGGGAGAGAGAGAGCAGATTGTAAATGCTAAATCAAAGAAAATACAAATCGGATGGGCATCATCTTACATGGACACGTTGAGGAAGCAGGTGAGCAGAAACTCATTGTAGATGGCCATTGATATGAAGCGGCTCTCGTTGAACTCGGATGGCGCCTTTCTGACCATGATGCAGAGCCGGACGCCCCAGGCCAAGAACAGAACTTCCACTGTTCGTGCGGCGCATATGAAAATGAGAAAAGTAAAGTGAATTGTTGCGCTCCGAGTCCTTTGTGCACTCGCATAGCTTTTAACTTTACTTTGCTTTGCTTTGCTTTGCTTTGAATTTTAATTAAAAACTTCGGAGCGCAACGTGTGCGTCGTCAGCTGCTTAATTAGATGGCAATGCCTACGAGCCAAATACTGTTATTTAACATATATTTTTCTCAGATGCTCACAGTGGAAGAGCGCATTAATAAAGATATATCTCACACACATGCACGCACTCTCAGACTCTGCCGACTCAATTTCAATTTTGATTACGCTGAACACGAAATTTTTGCATACTTTTCAGCGCAAAGTAGCAAAATTAATGCACTCAGCACGCAGCTGTTTGCAGCGCTTTTAATGCGCATTTCGTGCTGTCCCATGTGCACTATATTCAAATTAAGTTATTTACGCACTGATTTCTGCTCTCAGGCGCTGTTGCTGTCTCTTCATTCTGTACCGATATACTATATATATGTATATATATATAAAGACTGCATTGATATTTTTTGCTGTGCTGCGGAGCAACAATTTTCGTTTATGTTGTAAAGCTATTGATTGAAATATAAGCTTGAGAGGAGAAGCATAAAGCATTGAGAAGAAGAAGAAGCTGCTGCTGCTGATGACAGCATGGTCAACCTGAGCCGGTGAAGGGCCACACAATCAGTTTCCGAAAGGAATTTAAGACCTTTCAATGTTTTCATTTTAAGCTATTTTGCTGTGAATCAAACAGAGCTTGAACACATTTTTAAAAACTGCAAGCCTAATCTGATTTCTATTGAAATTGAAAGAAATATTTTTGTATTAAAATATTCTGTTTCAAAACTGAGCTTCCTTTGTCCAGGAATGTATTTATGGCTGAACTAACTTCAAATACTTTTCTTTATCTTGTTTATATTCAATCAAGTGCAAGTTTGGTCTGAAAGCAGCTTAAATACTTCCACTTGAGAGTCTTTTTACCAAGTCAAGCGTCTCAAATGTGCAGGTGAAACTGTGAATCAAAATGTGAATCATATATGTGTGTATTCATACAATTATTAAATTTATTGAAAATATTAGAAAAATTTTATGAAATATGAATAGAAAACATTATAAAAATTCTATAAAATCTTAAATTTAAATGAAATTTTTAATTTTTATACAATTTTAAATAATTTCCACAAAATCTGATTCAATGTAAAATTTTATGATCATTTAAAATGTTCTAAAATATTCCTGCTGCTGCAGCTGAAAAAATAAAAAAAAATTCTAAAGCGACAAACTATCTGATTCAGACTTCAAATAATTTAATTTTATATTAACTAAATAATATTCTCTAACCATAACCAAATAACATAATAGCTATCTGCAAATTGAATCTATAAATTTTGTATAATTTATTACTCCATGCAAACTTGCGAGCTCCATCAGCTTGTGGCTTATAAATCTATTCTTAAAGTGGCCCTGGGGATGCATTTAAATCAAACTTGAAAAGAGACTGCAGCCAGTGGCGCTGGCATTTGTTGAATGGCAACTTTTGCACTATGTTTGGATGACTTGCAATTTGTGAATAAGCCTTATACAGTGCCCGGAATGCCTTTTGACGCATCACACTGCGCCAGCTCGCACAAAAACTTGCATTTAGCTGCATTTAGCTGCCCGGGCTGCCCGGGCTGCCAGGGCAGCCGACACGCTGTGGCCTCGTGGCTGGGTTTTATGTTAAGCCAGCAGCAGCTCCCACACACATACGCTGCCTATTGCCGGTCAGTTGTCCTGACTACGCTGGCATTTCAATATTTTTCTTTTGTCACGGCTCACGCTGCGTATGCGTAATACTGCCTGCTATAGCCAGTTTTTGTGCGCTTCGTGCTGGGCCATTCGTGTGTTGGGCATGATTTTAAGTGGCATCAGGATCAATCAAATGTGCTTTATGGCGTTTTGTGCCCGACGCATCGAATTATTTCGAGCAGACGTCTCTGTTTACTTACTCGAGGTGAACGTGTAGTCCCACCAGTCGGTCTTGCATAGAAACGCTTTCAGGTCGTCCGCTGTGCGACCCACCACAACGTCCGGTGGCGATACCAGAGTCCGCACCAGCAAGCATGTCCCGATGGCGCCGCAGATGATGCCCAGCCGCTTCAGCAGGGCTGCGTCCGTGATTTTCACAGCCTTCGCCGAGCGCACGCGAAATATCACCGAGATGCTGCACGGGATTCAGTTGGCCGGAAAAATATGTATGCATGAGAATGAAGCTTTGAGCGCTGCCCACTTACCGCCAGGTCTTCAGCATCAGCGCACCGTAGGTCAGGGAGAAGCCAATCTCTCGCAGCCAGATGCGAGCCGTGCACGTGTAGAGATTCGGGTTCGGGTACATCACAATGTTCTGCAAATGGACAAAAATATGCAAATAATTTAGTCCACTCACATGGCCGATTGTTGTCCTCAGACGTGCGTCGCTCGTTCGCTCGTTCGTTCGTTCGTTCGTTTAGCCACTTAGAATTGCAAAAATTCAGTTTTAGACGCAACGTCCTGTGACAGGAACAGGAACCAGCAAAAGGAATACGAATGCGAAACAGGAAAGGCAACCTGTGATATTTTTGCCTTCTATTTTTTTGCCTTTGCCATTTGAGCAGAACTAAAGTCAACAATTCTATATTTGTTGGCAATATATTTTCATTTATACTGAAATATTAATAAATATAAAGGAGAGAAAAGGCAGCAGTAAAGGAGGACCAGCAGCAGCAGCAGCAGCAAGAGCTGGAGCTGGATCATAAAGCATTGTTGCTCGGCCTTCGCTTGTATCTTTAGCTTTGGCTTCATTCATTGTGTGGGAAGCACCTCGCTACAGATAAATAGCACAATATATCTCTTTTGTCTGCTCTTTTTATGTGGGCTTCACACACACACACATATCAATGCTGAGAGTGTGTGCGTTAAACGATGAACTCTCGTTTAAAGTTCTTTATGCTGCTGCCACAGTGGCACATTATTTATGTGTCACGAGCCATAAATCAATCAAATTAAATTGTAAAATAATCTATTTGAATTGTGTCTGGTCACTGCTACGAGCTACGTGCTACGCGCTGCTCTGCCTCGTTCGGCTCAGTGCATACAGCAATAGATATTCATAGCTGCAGTTGCCTGATGGAATATGTCAATTCAAACCCCATAAAAAAATCAATTTTGTCCTGACTAAACTCCTTTTTACCTATGCTCAAAAAAATATTCAATAAATATATAAATATATTTGCTTTGCTCTTGATTGAGCATTTTTACACAGACAACATTTTCACGGACTTTAGAGCGTTATTTAATATTTATTTATTTTAAAAAATTATTGATGAGAAAAGTAGTTTCAGTGTTAAATAAAATGGGAAAAAAGAATGATTACAAAGTTTTTTTTTTTGCTTTGATTCTCAATGTTAAATAATTTTTTGTTAGTTTTGACATATAAAACCTGTGTTAGAGACCTTTGATAATAAAAGCAATTAAACAAATATTAATTAGAAAATTTAAAAAGGGCATTTGAAGGCATATGAAGCCTTTTTAATTATTTATGTCCCCGACAAATGAGGCTTTTGCTTCATTATATTCAGGCTGAAGAGAATTGGGTTTGGGATAGGTTGACCCCATAAGTCTGATAGGAAAATAAAGTGCTATTTGTCAGAAACAGTTGGAGATATTTCAATAAATTTAGTTTTATTTTAAAGCTGCATTCATGCCATTTCAGATAAAGTAAAGATACTATTCCAACAGTACCCGAAATTTGGCTGTCAGCGGTCTTGAGTGCAATACTTGCCTGAGGACCATACTTTTATGATTCAGTGCAAAGTTATTTTGGTAAATTGAATGTTTGGCATGCCAAAGCTTACTTTATCATAAATGGCAAGTTTTGTTTAATATTTTAAAAGTAAAATGTTAACAATAACTCGAACAGTTGCTGAAATATAAGCATTGTAAATACTATCAGACTTGCTTTTTTGCCTAGCATAACTATGTAGAATTCACTCTATTTTCTTCATAGAGTAAAACTCACATATAATCTATATAATTTAACAAAAGCTGCATCAAAAGTCAAGTTTGTCTACTTTAAAACACAACTTGATCTGCAATCAAGCACACAGTTTGTCAATCAAATACATTTATAGCTCTTTTATGGCAATAGAAATTCCATTCATTCAGTATTTAGAAATCAGTCAATCAAACAGAGCACAAAAATCCCTCCTTTCATGGGCTATATATAGAGACGTTTGCTTTGTGTGCGAGAAGTAGTCGAGTAAAGTTCGCTAAATTGTCAACTGTGCTGCGTCGGCTTATATCTAGTTTCAAGTCGGATTAAACGCATAATCGCGTTAGCTTACCGTGCAATAGATGAAGAAGGCGCCCAGTGCGATGACCCGCAGAAGCGCTGGGCTGGCGGCGCGCACGACCTGTAATTGTTAGATACTTATTATAAAGTTGTTGCCTGGAGGAATGGAGGAAGGCTTGGCTGATTTAAGATTAGGTTCGAGTGGCGTGGGCTATTAAAGTTAAGCGCCTCGCGTGGCTCAGCTCAAATTCAAATTGGAATCGTCTCATCTGCACAATTGCGCACAGCAGAGCAGAGCAGAGCAGAAGCAGAGCAGAAGCCACAAAGAGTTCACCTAGTGCCACATGGCAGAGATCCAACTTAGACGAAGTCACACTTGGCTGCCTGTCAGACTGAGAGAGGGATTTAGCGGCATTTAATTAGTTTTGGTCGGACAAGAGAACGAGAGCGAGAGACTAAGACTGGGAGATAGAGATGCAGACAGAATCGCATTTGGAATAAAAACAGTTTAGTTGGCTGACTGCGCTGATTCGCACCAGTGAGACACAGACAGCAGCGCTGGGGATTTAATAATTCACTCTGATTACGTATGGAGCACGGGCAGGGCAAAGTTCAAAACGGTTTAAAACTATACGCCAGAGACAGTCTGCGCCATGGACGCACCTAATGAGCGCTCAACTGACACCGGACAGGCCGCAGTGCAGTCTGGGAGCCAGTTGATATCCCTCCCTCTCTCTCTCTCTCTCTCTCTCTCTTTCTGCGTGAATGTTTGCACTTCCGTTTATGCGGCACAATATCCGTTGTCGAGGACATGGACACGGACACGGACACGGGCAGGGACACGTGCACGCAGCACGTACAAAATTAACTTGAAACTAACAATGCTAAGCAGCTTAGCATTCCAATGACAGCAGCTTAGGTGGCTGGCCTCTCGCCCACCGGACTAAGCTATTTGACAGGCGCTAAAGGCAGCTTCTTGAAGCCCACGCCCACGCCCACTCTCACTTGTAGCTTATAAAAACTTGTACTGGCATTTTAAACAAAAGTGGAGAGATAAAGTGAGAGAGCACTCGCTGCGCCAGCAAAGTAAATCTATTTGGGCGGCGACATTTGTGGTACGTGTGGTCGCACCTCTCACTTACCTTGACTTGTTGATAGCGAAACGTGAACCAGGCGGCCGGCGACAGCAGCCCGATGACAATGCAGGCCAGCGCCAGAATGCTGGATCGCATGGGCCAGTTGAGGGCCGCGATGCAGGGCGAGGCGTCTTCGCAGGAGTCGCAGCCCTCGGCGCAGGGCAGGCATTCGTACTCGTTGTTGCTGTTGTACGTCGAGTTCTTGCCCTGCGTAAATGAGAAATATTAAATGAGCGTCTATTTTTTTTTCTTTTTCTCCTTTTGGGTTAAGCGTTGCCAATTACTGCAACCAGTTGAGTCAGCCGTTTTTGGCCTCGGGCCATGCCGTGCCAAGCCCCTGCATGATAATGGTAATTTATATACGCACCAGCATCAGTTTCTCGTACTCCTCCTCCAGCAGGCTGCCGTTGAAGAACTTGTGCAGCGAGACGACGTCGGGGAAGTAGAAGCCCTTGCGGCACAGGCACTTGTAGGAGCCGCGCCGAAAGCCCAGCCCCATAATAGCCTCGCACTGCGGTTGCGACAACGGAGTAGGCGAAAGTGGAACAGAGAGAGAGAAAGTGAGAGTGAGAGTGTAAGTGTAAGTGAAAGTGAAAGCAATTGACTGCTGATTGCTGTGTACCCACCATGGTGGTGCGCTGTTTGCACTTGTCGGTGCCGGCGAAGATGTTCAGCGGCCGCTTGGTGCCCGGCGTGTGCCGCTGCGGGCACTGGTCGATGTCCACGCGCCGCAAGTCAATATCAATGCCAGATGTGCCCCTGCAAGCGGACGAAGCAGACCATCAAAAATTGTTTCGTTTTTCTCGTTTTTTTTTTTTATATTAATTTGTCAGTTTAACAATCAACTGGGCGGCACTTAAGCCAAATGGCGCCATTTATAAAAATCAATTCAATAAAACGTGGCTCAAATATTTATGTATGCGTAAGTAAATAAGTGTGAGTGCGTATCTGTGTGAGTGTGTGTGAACTGGGGTTAGGGACAAGTCCATACCAGACCAAAAGGCCATTCCCTGCCCAGCCACTGGATCGCATACTATTTTTTTGCTGTAATGCGAGCGATAACAAACAATAAATTCCGCCTTTGATTGCGCGCCTCTCTCTCTGTGTGTGTGTAAGTAGTAGATGAAAATAGAAAGGATAAAGGATAAAGGCCAGGCGGAAACTAACAAGCGTGTTATGGTTCCGGTTTCGCAATGAAAATGAACGCAACACAACAACAACAACAACAAAATATAGTAGAAAATTATTTTCTTGTCGCTGCCTGCCTCGTCGTTTCACAAAGACATAAAGCCATGAAAAGGGTGCACTAAGTCCGACAGCCAGCTACAGCCTAGAAATTCTATATGAAGGCACTGCCTGTGGCACAGACAGTGGCCTGGGCAGTCAGCAACACCCAATTACACGCATTCCCGGACAGGGCACGGCAGCGGCTGAGCGACCAGGCAGCCGGAACACATCTAGAACTTTACGCATAATCCAAGGTCCGCCAGCACAGTGGTGCGACAACTATTATAATTTATATATTTTAATAGCAGACAGGTTGCTCTCTTAAACTTATAATTTTTATATAAGCAATCAATTTATTTTAAATTAAAATTATTTAGCAACTTCTAAAAATTTTTTGTTATATTGTATAAATATTTGCTGGTAAATTTATAAATATATCTTTTTATATAAAACTTAAAAACCAAAAAAAGATTATTAAGTATAAATATAATGGAAATATGTGTTTTTAAATATTTTTTAATAATTCAATTTATATATACAAAATATTTAAAAATTTATATTTTTATTATTTTTTATACTTAATTTTTTTTAATATAAAAAGAAATTAAACAAGAAAATAAACATAAATTTTGCATATTTCTTTTTATACAATTTAAATACTTTAAAATATATATAGTTTTTAAATATTTAACTTCACATAATAATTTATTATTTTATATATTTTAAAATCATTATTATTCATTATTTTACTTTAAAAAATATTATTCATTATTTAAAAAATGTTTTTGCTTCATTTGACTTTTAAATCTTCAACATTTAAATTTATAAATAAAAATTAAATATATAAATAAATTAGTTTATAAATAATTTAATTATTTAAAAAATGTTTCTGCTTCATTGGGCTTTAAAATCTGCAACGTATAAATCTATTATAAATATAAGTCAAATATATAAACAAATTAATGCTTAGTATTTGTCAAAATGTTAGTATATCTTTGCAATTACTTGCATTTATTGCCACAAACATTGTTTAGATCCATCGCTTATTATCAAAATTAAATGAAATTCGAGAGCTTACATTTGTATAATATTTGTACAATTTATAAATAATTGTTTTTAATGTAGTCACCAAATAAATTACAAAAAATAAACATGAATAAAAATGTTTTGTGACTTGTTATTTCAATTATATATATATATATATATATATATATATATATATATATATTTGCCTCTGTAAACATAAACTATATAAATATTCTAATTATATTTTGATAAAAACTACATAATGCTCTGGCAAATGTATTCATGTGCAATTTGAATTTTGATGGTGGAGGCCCAATGTCTAATGGAATTTCAACTGCCCGCCCGAGCGTAGACCTTTTCCTTTTTTTTTTTGTTAGCCATGCATGTGTGTGTGTGTGTGTGGGTCCCTGGACGTGTAGGGTCCGTCGTTTGGTGCGCCTGTCAGTTAATATTGACATATCAGTTTGTATTTATTTGATTGTTTCTGACAACTTATTGATTGCGAAAAGGGATAACTGGGCCGAGTGTGGTACGTAGCCGGACTACACAATGGCCATATTACATTATAATAATGATTATGTTAATTCTCCTGCAGTTGATCCCGACGCCTTTGTATGTCGCCCGGCCTGGATCCCTTTTATTTTTTTTTTGGGTCGGGGTCTTCTTATTTTCTTGCCTTTTATTTGCTGTGGTTACGTTTTGTCAGCGCTGCTGCCATTGTTGTTGCTGTTGACAGTTTTGAAGATAATTTGTAAACGGATATCGGAAATAAGCTTATCGAGCTGACCGGCCCGAGTTCCGTGCGGCTCCTATTGATTTATTAGTTTGGCGCCTCCTACGTGTCCATGGCAGAGGAAGTCTTTTGGCCAATTTAATGGCCACACTCGCCGACGTCGCCACATTGCTGATGCGGCTTGATGCGCCCTTGATTATGTGTCGCCCAATGCCTACAAATGAGCTGTCAATTAATTGCTGTCGTCAGATATGCCAGCGCCCGTTGTGCCTGTTGATTTTCAATTTTGCTGCGGATTTCAAGAAGCTCTTTACGACCTCTCGCCTTGAACTGTTCCGGCTCACTTCTATTTCGCAGTTCAGCTGATTAGCATAATTGCTTTTTGCGCGACAACGGGCCATTGAAACTCCCGCAAAACACTTGAAGCGAATATTTATACTATTGTTAGCGAGTTTAAAGTAAATATTTGGCCAGACAGCACCAGGAACCAGGAACAGAAGCATGTGGCTGTGTGTAACGAATACTTGAGCCACGCCGGGCACGTGCACGGCTCACCGTCTACGTGCATAGCTGAAATGCATTGTTCGCTGCTTAAACAGAAAAACAAGACACAAACACACGCACACACTCACACGCACTCTCTCACACGCACGAGTGTAACTATAGCACGTACGCTCCATTTTAAAATTCTGACAGCTAATACCAACCGCCCACGCAAAGCTGTGTGAGTGTGCGTTATTGTCGAGTGCATTAAGTTTGCTTTGCTGCTGCTTGTGCGTATTTTGGTTATGGCCACAACAACATATATACACACACACACATTCATATTCATAGTTGTGTGTCTGTGGCATATACCAGTCCCTTTCAAGCAAGCAGTTCGCAATCAGTTTGTAAACAACTCGCCCGTTTGGATTTGTAGCCGCATTACGTATACGCCATGTATGCTGCCATTTGCCAATGGACAGCAAAGTAAGCGGGTGCGTGTGAGTGTCTTCGGGAGAGGGAGAGAGAGAGGGAGAGAGAGAGAGAGAGAGAGAGAGAGAGAGAGAGAGAGAGAGAGAGAGTCCATCTAATGCACATAATCAGCTTCACTTTTGCAGTTTTCACCTCGCTGACATTGTTGGTAAGCCAGCAAAAATGCGGCCATCAGGCCCAAAGTTGATTTCCAAATTTCGCAATTTTCTAGGTGAGCCGCACTCCTCTTGGTCGCTAAGCCAAATAACCTACAGCTCAGGTCATTTGCATGTTCATATAAAATGGATAAAAGGGGCAGGCGAACCATGTTGGCATTGCTCTGCGTAAGCCTGACCAGCAAAGGCAAATAGAACGTTCGGGCATTATGAAAGGAAGTTGATAGAAAAAAGGTTATTTTGTTCATTTGGGCTTCAGCTGGTTATTGTTTGTGCACTTTCTATGCGAGTCTATCTAGATGTCAGCTTGAGCTGCCAGAGAGTCGACTTATGCATGACCTGTTTAACGCTAAGTACTAACGATCGACTTTGCTAGAGCCCACCTGTGGCCTTAATAAGTGTGTGACTGATGAAATTTGCTATGCCTTGGCCGTAATTATACCAAAAATTTGCTCTGAGCTGTCAACTCTCCCCAGTGTTGCTCTGAAATGTTGACAATGCAGCTGCTGCTGCTGCTGTTGCTGCCGTTGCTGCTGGCGGCCACAGCGCTGGCAAACAAACCGGAAAGTGAGCCCGATAAAACAGTTGACGAACTCACTTGGCGTCAACAAGTCTATTATCAATCGCGCTGTAAGTATGATCGGATCACTCAAAGCTAAAGCGCTTATGAACGATTGGGGCTTGCTTAACAGGGCCTCAGCGCAAGCGCTTCGTAACCACGCCAGAGCCAGGCCAAACCCCAGACCCGCCAGAGCATCGCAAAGTTTATCCCTGCTTCTGCTACAAGCCGCCAAAGCCGGGCTACTCGAGCACCGAGGGCTATGAGAAGAATATGATTGAGCGTAAAGAATATTTTATATTAAATTAGTAAAGAATTGAATTGGATACAAATAATTATATTTATTATATAATTTATGTTATATAATACATAAAAAATAAAAAACTCTCAAATCTACAATATTATTTGAGCTTACACTTAGACAAGGCTGCACTAAAAAACCTTTATGAACTTGCTATACATTCTTTTAAAGTTCCTTCCGTTCTCAATTAAAAAGGCAAATAAAAAAGAAATGCATAAAAACTATCGAGCTCGCCTCACGGCAACTCGAGTTCAATTTAAGACTCGAGCAATTTAAGACTCGCCGTTCACATTGAATCGAAAAAATATTTTTACTTTTGACTTTTTGCACCTCTGCCAGGAACGGAATACAAATTTCAATTATTCGACTGCAGTTGAAGGGGGGGAAAAAAAGAAGGAGAATATGAAAAGAGTGACATGAAAGGAATGTCGTTTGTTTGTTTGCCTGTTTGATTTGTTTGTTAACTGTTTTGGCCTCGTTATTGTTGGTTTTTTGTCTTCGCCATTGGAGGATGTGCAGCGGACAGTTGTGACAGCATCGAAAGGCCAATGCGATTGCCCTCTCCCCAGCTGTTGTCGTCCACATTGCATAATTGGCTGTTCGAGCAGACGTTGACATTGTTTAAAAACACAGCTGACACTCTGCACAAGTAAGCGACAGCTCCTGCAGCTAAACTTCACTCGAAGGCCAGTCGCAAATGCTCAAATCGCATCGTTGACTCAGCCAAGAGTTAAATACTAGCAAACAAGACTGGCAGAGGCAACGGCATCGGCATCGGCATCGGCATCTTCAATTCATAATCATGTATATTCAGGCATTGCAGCTCGAAGTGCTAACAAGCTGCTGCTGTCGGGCAAACCCAACCCAAACACGAACCCAACTCAAACCCATGCTCAACACATGCCAACACTTCTCGCTCGTCGTTGCATACTCAAAGGAATGCTTATTGCAATATTTGATATTTCCGGTTCCGTTTGCCTCATTATGCTTTGCCAGAGACTTTCTGCATGTTTTTATGTGTGCTCAACACTTGTAGATATTGCAGCATAAGTCAAATAAATACAACGCTGAGGGAGAGGTGTGGGAACGAGAGTGAGAATGAATGCCCAACTCTGTGCTGTATTATTGAAAATTTGCTGCATGCAGCGCGCGCTAAGCGAAACTTAAATGAAATCCAATAAAATTATTGCCCCAGCAGGCATGCCTGAGCAGCTTTGCCCCAGGCGCTGGCCCGACTCGGCCGGCGTGTCCTTTCTCTCTGCTCACAGCGGGTGCTTAATGTGATTTGTGCTTTATACTTATTTGCGTTTCAGTTTGAGGTTGCCGTTGGGTTGCGGCTGGGGTTGGGGTTGGAGGTTGGTCGGGTCGCCTGGCATCATCTCTGTTTGTTTTTCCGCTTCAATTTGGCCGTCTGCTGCGGCCCGACGAAGTGCCAAATAATTTCTAATATTATTAAGTTAATGTTTGCCGCCAACAATGGCCCATTGTCGGCCGCCTGCATTTATCATGGTAGAGCAGAGCATAATACATAAATTAAATCAATTAGCAACTTTCCGTGCCGCCGTCTGACTTTCGTCCAACTTTTTCACGCCACTCAGTTTGCCGGCAGTTAGCTGCCACGACGTAAACAAATTAATTTTGCGGCTAGTCTCACAACTAATGGAATACTGATAGCAGCACATTATTAACACGATACCCACTGGCCAATGCCGGCAAATGCAGGCGAACAAAGCTTCCCTTCCCTGCCCAATGGAGCACTTCATCTGGGCTATGCAACAGAGTTTTAAATATTTACATAAGCTGAGCTGAGTCTACCCTAAGCTAAACTAAACAAACTTAATTTTATTTAAATAATAGAGCTGGAAGCCTGATCTGAAATTCCTGGAACAAAGCAAAGTCAAAGTTTTCGATATTTTTCTAAATAAGAGTATTTAAGCTTCTGCAGGGCAGCAGAAACTTTTCGTTCTGGCTGTTTCTGCACATATTTTTATTTTTGTTTTGCCAAGTTGCCAAAATAAATGAGCTTTGGCTGTGGCTGCGGCCGTCGCTGCACCTAAGCAGAGCGAACTTTCAACATTAATTTTGTTGCATCCGTCCATTAAGCGGCCCGAAATTTATGTTGCAACTAATTGCAGGCAGTTACCGTGCTTCCGCGCTGCCAGCAGCCAGCCCTTTCTCTGACTATGTGTGTGAAATTTATCGAGCGTTGAAAGTCAATGAGCATTAGCTGGCGTATCTAGCCAGCCATGTGAGGGCGTGCGCCATGTCTGCTCCTTATAATTGATTACTTTCATTAAATATTGTCTGCCACACACACCCACACATACACACACACACACACGCACACACGCGCGCGCGCACACGCCCACCTGTGGCCCAGCTGAGTGTGGCTAATGAAATTTGTTACGCCTTGGCCGTAATAACACAATTCATTAGCACAAATTTTATAAAGCTTTAAACTGTCAGCTCACACGATGTGAAATGCTGACGATTCACCTGCTACCGGGCAAGCTGTTGACGGCCTCACTTGGCATCAGGTAAGGATAAGATCAGTAAAGGTAAAGCGCTCATGATCGATAGGAGTTCGCCAAAGAAGGCCTCAGCGCACAGCCGGGCCACAGAGGACAGAGAAGCATATGATTCAGCCCAAAGAATATTTAATATATAATTTATTTGATTTATTATGTATACAACTCTCAGCTCTTGACTTCCCTTATATAAATTCTATTTCATATAATTTCTGCCTTGATCTCTATTTAATCTCGTTTGATTGCCTGAAGTTAATTGAACAAATTCCAAGGCTTGGGCTTGCTTATTAAAATTCCAGATATTATTTTGATAACTTCTAATTGCGAGGCAGCAAACAGACGCTTCTAATAATGGCACAATAAGATGCCGACTAAAAAACAGATTGTACGCCGGAATTTGTTATTGTCCAATGTCCGCCGTCCGCCGTCCGTCGCCCGTTGCCAGGCAATAATTACAAATTATGCATGAAACGATGTGGAAGTGCGGACAGCAGCAGCGACGACTGGTTAATTGTGCACAGCAGCAGGCAGCAGGCAGCAGGCAGTGAGCAACTCAGACAGGGCCTCTACCTCTGCTCTCGGTTCTCTGCTTCATTGAAAACCCTTGCCAGCTCTACGCAGCGCTGGCATGTTCGCAATTTAGTCATAAACAGGGGAATGGCTTTCTGCCGTCATTATGCTGATGGGCATGCAACATTGCGGCACTCAGTTTGATAGTCTAACTAAATGTTCAGTTGGGTCTACTACAACTACAAGCAGCCAGGCTGTAAAGTGTCTACAAGCTGCGCTCTCTCTCTATACACTGTGAGTAGTGGAGGGTATATTGGCTTTATAGATGTGTAGAGTTCTGGTCACTATGAGCAGTAGATTAAAGTCTTTTAAAATATTTTTTAATTATTTTTTGTATAGCTTGCAGTTAGCTTTCGAGTCTCTGCATGAGTTTAAGACAATTTTGTATGTATTAAAAAAGTCTTAAATTGAATATATAATTTATTTGAATTTTTTTGAAGTTTTTTTCTTGATAACTTGAATTTTGAATATACAAATCTAGCTTAGATTGAATATATTTTGTGTATAAATTTTAGAAAATTTTCAGTAATTATATTCTGCAATTCCAGGGCATTGCCCAGTCAGTCACTCCAGCTCCGTTTGCTCTTTTACTTGTTAGCATTTAGCGCTGTTGTTTTAGTTCTAGTTATTGTGGTATTTGCTTGTCAAATGGCCTTGTTTATGGTAAAAGCCGTTCGACCAGTTCCTTTGTAGGTTTTATTTTGGTTTTTGGTGTTTTTTGGTCTGTGTGTTGTGCTCACAAATATTTGGTAATAAAGTGCCTGACACTTTCAGCTGATTTGGCAAATTTAATGAACGAACGAGAGCAGCTCTCTGTGTTGTTTCTGTCTGCAGGCGCCTCCATCTCCGCCTCTGACTTCGCCTGTGCCGCCTGGCAGCCAAGTGAATTAATTAAATATGCTCAAAGTGCACTCGTCTTCGGGCCCTAAGTGGCGCCCCGGAAGGGGAAATGCTTTCAAATTTATTGATTTGGCCAACCGTCTCGGACCGACATCAATGAAATTTTCATTAAATTGTGTAACTTGTTTTATGCTCGCTTCTGCTCGCTCGTTCGACTTTGGCTGCGCTCTGACTTTTCCCACAGTTGCCAACTTTTGCTTTAACATTCAATTGAGAAACTTTGCCCAAAGAGAACTATGCTCCAAAAAAAACTCGCAGAAAAGGAGGAGATTCAAGTGAAAAATATACAAAAAACAACTAAAAAGGCGGAGAAAAGGAGAAATTTTGTTAAAAGTAGTCGGGCAGCACGTCATAAAGTTTCATAAGTATGTAGTGTCCATGTTAAAGTATTCAGTTTGCCGGTGCGTGATTGAAATTTGCTAACAGTTCGCCAAAGTGGCTAATGCGGGTGCTCGGGTTACTCTGGTTGCTGTGGGTGCCGCACGTGCCAAGATCTGTGGGAGTCGTTATTATTACTGCTTCGATTGGTTGCGCTGGCAGAGGGGGACTTGTGGCTGGACAATGGCAGCAAAAATGTAGCCACGCCCAGGCGAGCTGCTTGCATTTCATATTGTGGCAGCAACTGCAACTGCAACTGCAGCTGACAGCTGAAAATGCCACCGAAACAATAACAATGAAAACAAATGCACAAAAACTGCGCCAATGGCAAATTTTGCAGGCCATTGCTGTTGCCTTCGGCTGACTTTTGGCTGCAAATTATTTATGGAATGGGCAATGGAGCCAGAGTCACCCACTCACCCACACACCCAGAGCCGATGGGATTGCCTTTGTATCGCACTTGTTTCTGACTTACTTGAAGTGATAGCTGCCATTCTCGTAGCCGAAGAACGGCACCGTGTAGGTCAGCATCCAGATGTTGCCGCCGCCGCAGTCGTAATACGGCTTCGACCATCTGCCATCCTCGTACTTCACGGCCAGAGTGTCGTCCTCGATGCGTTCCTCGGTTCGGTTCGAATACAGATGAAATGCTGCAAGACATCAAATAGAAAAGATGAAGGTTTATCGATAGAACTGGCAGTTCCAGATCAACTAGGCAACAATTGCATTGCAGACCTAATGCAAGGCGATTATGCTAAGAGCCAATGCCCCCCACATTCATATTCGTCCTTCCCTATGAATGGGCTAACGACTCTCTAAGAGCAGTCAGCTCAGCTCACATTGAGACATTAAAAATAGATTTGGCAGCTCGACGCTCGAGGCACGCCCTAATGTCCAATCGCATGAATTGCATAAGCTATTAACTGCTTCACATTGAATGGGAAAATTTAACTAATGACTGATTGAGTAACAGTGAACAGCATTGCTTACTTACTTGGTTATTAACTCAAGTTATTGCAAGGTTAGCATGGGTTGTGTAAGCATATAATTAAGTGAATCAAGCATTTGCGTGGGAAACAGGACGACTTGGAAATACCCTCACCTCAAATGTAAACTGTGCGGAGATAAGTCAAGAAGCGACTGTCTCATTTGCTACCCAAGTTCCTAATTTGTAGACAAATTAGGCGGTTGACGGTTGCTGAGAAATAATAACCTATTTCAATTGAATCATTTGCGGGAATATTTAAGCAGAATTTTGCGGGAATCAAACATCTGTCCGCTGGCTATAAAAGACGGATATGTGGTTAGGCCATACTCAAAAGCGTCGGCTTCGTTGGCATCATGACATCCACATTCGAGTTAATAAAACCAGCTCCGCTCACCAAACGAGTGCGTTCCCGGGACGGCAACATCTACATGAATCGAGGCATGACGCTGATTGGCTGGCTTCCCCCAAAGTCCGGTGCATCGCGACATGTTTATCTCATCTGGACGTTTGTGACCTTCTTCTTTGGAGTATTCTATCTGCCGGTGGCATTTGTCTTCAGTTATACGCTGGAGTTGAAGAACTTTGCGCCCAGCGAGTTCTTCACCTCGTTGCAGGTGGCCATCAACGTGTATGGCGCCTCGACCAAGTCCCTGTTCACCTACAGTCTCCTGTGGCGATTGAGCCAAGCTAAACTCTTGCTCGATAGGCTGGATGAGCGTTTGCTCAACGACGAGGATCGCCAAAAGATTCACAATGTGGTCGCTCGCTGCAATTACGCCTTTCTGATCTACAGCTTTATCTACTGCGGCTTTGCGTTCTCCACATTTCTGTCTATGGTGCTGAGTGGCAGCTCTCCGTGGTCCATCTACAATCCATTTCTGGACTGGCACGACGGTGTATTCAGCTTGTGGGCGCAGTCGATCTTTGAGTATATTATCATGTCCTTTGCAGTGCTTCAGGCTCAGTTGTCCGACACGTATCCGCTGATGTTTACGCTCATCCTTCGAGCCCACTTGGATGTCCTGAAGGGCCACATTCGATATCTGCGCATGGATCCCAGCAAGAGTGAACAGGAGAACTATAAGCAGCTAGTCGACTGCATAGTGGATCACAAACTAGTACTAAGGTGGGGCAAATAAACTTGAGAGTTAGGTCAATGCGCTAATTGGTTCTGTTCTGGCAGATGCTGTGATGTGATTCGCCCAATAATTTATCGCACAATATTTGTGCAGTTTCTGCTGATTGGCTCGGTGCTCGGCCTTACTCTGATCAACATATTCTTCTTTTCGAAATTCTGGCAGAATGTTGCTTCTGTTTTGTTTGTCATTACCATACTGCTGCAGACGTTTCCCTTTTGCTACACCTGCAACTTGTTGATAGAAGACAGCGCGGACTTAGCCAACACTATTTTCCAGTCGAACTGGATCAATGGGGAGCCACGCTATAAGACGACCTTAGTCAACTTTATGCATCACGTACAGCAGCCCATAATCTTCATTGCTGGCGGCATATTCCTCATCTCCATGAACAGCAATATAAGTGTGAGTATAGCTGATCGAGGATGCTAGACGAGGATAACTCTGGTATCTCTCCTTATTCCGACAGGTGGCCAAGTTTGCATTCAGCCTGATTACCATAGCGCGCCAAATGAATCTGGCCGACCGGTTTAAGTAGCAAGCGGATATACCAGTATATGTTATATGACGATAATGATTATGATGATAGCTTGTGAAAACTTTTAATACAAAAATTCTTACTACATTTTAAGTGAATCTGTGAAACAAGGTTATATATGGAGAAAATATTGACATGGAATGTGCTTTCACGCCCGTCTATCCGACCGTCAGTTTATCCATCTGTCCATTCTCCCGTTCGTTCGTCTGTCCATTCGCCAGCCCATTGATGGCATTTATTTTTAATGCTGTTGACTAAACTTTCAGCCCAGAAATAATAATATGTTTCAATTGACACATTCGCGTGAATATCTAAAGGTGTCACAGTCCTTTAATTTGTAATGCCAGCCAAGCAAACGGCATTTCGCGAGAATCAAACATCTGTCCGCTGGCTATAAAAGACGGATTTTGGCTTGGGCCATACTCAAAAGTGTCCGAACCATTGCCGTCATGTCATCTACATTCAAATTGATAAAACCAGCTCCACTCACTGAACGGGTGCGTTCCCGTGACGGGAATATCTACATGTATCGGGGCATGTGGCTCATCGGCTGGCTGCCAGCAAAGTCGGGGATATGGCGATATGTTTATCTCATCTGGACATTTACGACCTTCTTCTTTGGAGTGTTTTATCTGCCGGTGGCATTTGTCATCAGCTACGTGAGAGAGTTCAAGAACTTTGCGCCCAGCGAGTTCTTCACCTCGTTGCAGGTGGCCATCAACGTGTATGGCGCCTCAGCCAAGTCGACGATCACATACAGTTTCCTTTGGCGACTGAGGCAGACGGAGAACTTACTGGACAGGCTGGATGAGCGTTTGCTCAACGACGAGGATCGCCAGAAGATACACAATGTGGTCGCTCGCTGCAATTACGCCTTTCTGATCTACAGCTTTATCTACTGCGGCTTTGCGGGCTCCACATTTCTGTCTATGGTGCTGAGCGGTAGTCCACCCTGGGCCATCTACAATCCATTTTTAGACTGGCGCGACGGCGTATTCAGCTTGTGGGCGCAGTCGATCTTTGAGTACATAACGATGTCCTTTGCGGTGCTGCAGGATCAGTTGTCCGACACTTACCCATTGATGTTTACGCTTATCTTTCGAGCTCATTTGGATGTCCTTAAGGATCACATTCGAAATCTGAGGACGGATCCTACCAAGAGTGAACAGGAGAACTATGAGGAGCTAGTCAACTGCATACTGGATCACAAACTAGTGCTTAGGTGGAACCAATGTAATTAAGAGTTAGCTCGTTTCACTAATGCTTATCTCTCTCATCAGATGCTGCAATCTGATTCGTCCAATTATATTTCGAACAATATTTGTGCAGTTTCTACTGATCGGCTTGGTGCTCGGCCTCACTCTGATCAACATATTTTTCTTTTCGAACTTCTGGCAAGCCGTTGGCTCCATTCTGTTCGTCCTCACGATTCTGCTGCAGACGTTTCCCTTTTGCTACACCTGCAACTTGCTGATTGACGACAGCGAGGACTTGGCCAACACAATTTTCCAGTCGAACTGGACCGATAGCGAGCCACGCTATAAGTCGACCTTGGTCAACTTCATGCACCACGTACAGCAGCCAATAATCTTCATCGCAGGGGGGATATTCCCCATCTCAATGAACAGCAATATAAGTGTGAGTATAGCTGAGAGAGTATGCTAGAATGGGATAACTCTGATATATCTCCTTCGACAGGTGGCCAAGTTTGCATTCAGTATTATTACCATAGTGAAGCAGATGAATCTGGCAGAACAGTTTCAGTAGGAAGCGTATATATTCTATATATGTTATGTAGCTTCTGAAAACTATGTATACAGCAATAGCTACAATATTTTTAATAAATTTTCGAAGACAAACTTAGTCAAATGCAAGAAATATCTTTCATTAATTGGTATTGATAAGAGTCGCAGTCTGTCTGTCTATCCGTCTTTCTATATGTCAGCCCGTCCTACAGTTTCTTTATCTGCCTGTCCTTCCTTAGAAATCTAAGCAATACATTACGTATACTTAATATTCTATGTGAATTGACGGTTGTTGCTGTCAACTAAATAAAGTTGATAATATTTATTTTTAATGCTGTTGACTAAACTTTCAGCCCAGAAATAATAATATGTTTCAATTCAAACATTTGCCTGAATATGTAAACGTGTCACAGACCTTTAATTTTTAATGCCAGCCATTAAAACGGCATTTCGCGAGAATCGAACATCTGTCCGATGGCTATAAAAGACGGATATTGGCTTTGGCTACATTCAAAAGTGCTCAAGCCATGTCATCTACATTCAAATTAATAAAAGCAGCTCCACTCACTGAACGGGTGCGTTCCCGTGATGCGAACATCTACATGTATCGAGGGATGTGGCTAATCGGCTGGCTGCCACCGAAGTCAGGCGTATGGCGATATGTTTGCCTTATCTGGACACTCACGACCTTTTTCTTTGGGAACTTCTATCTGCCGGTGGCATTTGTCATCAGCTACGTGAGTGAGTTCAGGAACTTTGGGCCCAGCGAGTTCTTCACCTCGTTGCAGGTGGCCATCAATGTGTATGGTGGATCAGTCAAGTCGCTGATCACTTACAGCTACTTGTACCGGTTTAAGCAGACGGAGAACTTACTGGACAGGCTGGATGAGCGTCTGCTCAACGACGGAGATCGCCAGAAGATACACAATATGGTGGCTCGGTGCAATTACGCCTTTTTGATCTTCAGCTTCACATACTGCGGCTTTGCTGCCTCTACGTTCCTGTCCATGGCGCTTAGCGGAAGTCCACCCTGGGCCATCTATAACCCGTTGCTGGATTGGCGCGACGGCATGCTTCATATATGGGTGCAGTCGATCTTTGAGTATATTACGATGTCCTTCGCGGTGATGCAGGATCAGTTAGCCGACACGTATGCTCTGTTGTTTACGCTCAACTTTCGAGCCCACTTGGATGTTCTTAAGGATCACATACGAAACCTAAGGATGGATCCCAGCAAGAGTGAACAGGAGAACTATGAGGAGCTAGTCAACTGCATAATGGATCACAAAATAATACTTAGGTGGGACAAGTGCAATTGAGAGAGTGGGAGACTCATTGTTGTTTTTCTCTCCAAGCAGATGCTGCAATATGGTTCGCCCAATCATATTTCGAAAAATATTTGTGCAGTTCCTGCTGATCGGCTTGGTGCTCGGCCTCACTCTGATCAACATTTTCTTTTTCTCCAATTTCTGGCAAGCCGTTGGCTCCATTTTGTTCGTCTTCGCTATTTTATTAGAGACGTTCCCTCTTTGCTATATCTGCAACTTGCTGATAGAAGACAGCGAGGACTTGGTCAACGCGATTTTCCATTCGAATTGGACTGATGGAGAGAAGCGCTATAAGACGACCTTAGTCAACTTCATGCATCACGTCCAGCAGCCCATTACATTCAACGCAGGGGGCATATTCCCCATCTCAATGGACAGTAATATAAGTGTGAGTATAGCAGTATGCTAGAGTTGTATAAATCCAGTAAGTCTCAGTTTACGGCAGGTGGCCAAGTTTGCATTCAGCATTATTACCATAGTGAAACAAATGAATCTGGCAGATCAGTTTCAGTAGGAGAAGGATCGACTCAGTCCCACTGTGCATTGACAGCACTTTGGGCTTATCCTCTTTTATATTAACGTAAATTTTCATCTTTATTTATTGCACCCTTAAACGAGTCTGGCGCGTGCCAAGTGCTCGTCTGCAATTGCCTCTAATACGAGCTCCCCCTAGTAAAAAATGTAAACCAGAGTAATAGACACACACACATGGGCACTGGCCCAGTCCCCACTGGGCTCGGCATTGTTTGTGGCTGGCATTTGCATAGAATTTGTGTATGTTATAGTTTATCTTATAAGATTTAGCTGATTTAGTTGTGCTCTGCAATTGCGAGGCCCGAAATGGTAATGGAAATGAAAAGCCACAAGCGGATGGAATACAACTCCCCGAGGCAGTGAGGAGGGGCGCTGAAGGGCGGGGCCAGCATTTGCAAATTGTGTTAACAGACGGAAATTACAAACGAGAAATGAGAAACAAGAAATCTACCAATGCCAAGACATAATCAGGACACATAAAAAGAGCAAAAAGTAAAGAAGCCGCAAGAGCAACTCCCTCGGCACCGTAGCGCTCGCAGGAAGTGCTACGCACATACACATTTCACTGTTTACATATTGTATGTAATTTTTATTTAAATTTTATGTTAAACACGTGACGGGCAGACGGCAAAAATCATATATATATATATAATATATGTATATGTATATATATATATATATATATATATATATATGCAAACATGTACTCAGCTATAGAAAATATCAACGGAACCAGACACGACGACGACGACGACGAGGACGAGGACGATGACGAGGACAACAAAAGCGAATTTGGCTGTCGAACAAAATACAAATATTATGACATATTTTTTGGCTTTTTTAGACACATACACACACAGATGCACACATAAAATGGCACTTAAATGCAGCTGCTTAAAAAGTGCATAGCATTTATGCGCGACACATGAAATTTGTTAAATTGCCATAATTAACTTGGGGTTTTTTTTTTGACAGCATCAACACTCGAGGTTAGATTTGCATAGCCAGCATTTTGTGTGTTGGTCTTATGTTTATTATATATACATATTATTATACATGGATTTAAATATTTATTTAAATAATTTTTAATGCTTCTTGGCTGGTTTAAAGCTGACACAGTATTTTTCATATATTTATTTTATTTTATTTAAATTAATTATTCAATTAAAATCAGTTAAGCTTTCATATTTGATTTAGAGAAAGCAAGAAATGTTAAATCAAAATTCGAGCACATATTACAGATATACAGCTTAGATCATATGACATATGTATTTCAAATTATTTAAAAAGTTTTTATAGCCTTCAGCACTTTAAGCCTAATAGCAACAGCTTAATTATTTTTCTTTGAATAAACATCGAAATTCCACATCATTTTTCCAACTAAATTAAGTTAATTAATTAGATGGCTGAGAAAAAATTACACAGGCTAACAGGAGTGAGTAAGCTAAAGCTAGATATATTGCTGAAGGAATGAAAGAAGAAGAGAGGGTGATAGGGTGAAAGAGAGGGAGAGAGAGAGAGCGAGAGAGAGAGAGGGAGAGAGAGAGGGAGAGAGGGAGAGAGAGAAAGAGAGAGGGAGAGAGAGAGAGAGAGAGAGAGAAAATGAGTAAGGCAGAGAGGAACAAAAAGATTTTTTAAAAGAGTGATGGACAGATGGATACAGTAATGAATATATAGAGAGAAGCCAACAGGAGAGAAAGAGATCAAATAAAACTAAGTAAAGCACACACAGGAATATATAAATATATGTAAAATTCTAAATATTTATGCAGAAATATTTAGCTACATTTTACGTCAAATTACATAAAATGCCGAAAGGAGCAGCTCATGGAAAACCACCCCTGATTCATTGTTAGCCAACTTAAACCACTTTTGTTGAGCTGTGTAAATTTATGCACTATTTTTTCTGTAGCTCCACAAATTACAAACAGCAAAAAGTGTGTAAATCAAGGCTCATTATAATATGTAAATAAGTGGCACATAAATTATTAATTTAGCCACATTTATATGTGTGTATGTATCTCCGTACGTATGTATGTATATGTAGTTCTAATGAAGTGAAACGCGCTGTGCCAATTGAATTCAAATTCCAGTTGTGATATTGGGATTGTTCGAGTAGTTAATGTTGTGCAATGGGCCATTTGGCCATTTGGCGGCAATAAACGTTGATTATTGCACATTAAGTGCATTGAATTGAAATCGAAATTGAATTCGATTTTGATTTGGATTTTGATTTTGTTTTGTTTTTTTTTTCGGCAATTATAATTAATTGATATGCGTCTTTTATTTATGTTTGATAAAGCCATTAAGTAAACTCTGGCAATAATTACGCAATTTATCGCTGATTGCGGCGCAGCAGCGCGAAAATCAAATTAATTATGTAACAGCAAAAATGGAATTACTTCCTTTAATGGGCGCCCATTTCATTCTCATTCTCATTCTCGTTTTTTGTTACCGGCAAAAGCGTTCGATAATTGCTTAAAAAATGGCATTGGCATCACAATCACAATCCCAATCACAAGCGTGTGGACCGCAGAAATATAATCAAATTAATTGCGCATGAATTGGCCGGCAATTTGTTGCGGCTGTGAAGTATTTATGTACTTTTGTCAGCTGCCGTGGTGAGAAAATCCCTGAAAATTTAATAAATTCCGCCGGCTCTCGCAGTGCAGCCGTCAGCGAGCCTTGCGCGCCATGCCGAGACATTCGCCAAGACAAAGTTTTGCCTTGGCAGGCGCTGAATGCGGCCAGCAGCACGCCGGAGACCACGACGGCGCAGGACCGAGACTGCGGCTAAACCAAGTTCAAATATGCAAATGCATATAAATTGAAAGTCAGCTACGTTATGCAGATATTCCGACAGCAACGATGCCGACCTTAAGACGCAATTTAGCTGCCTCTGGTGTCGAGTTATTCTGAAATGCCTCCTGCCACACACAGGCGGACGGACGGACACACATACACATACACATATACTCGCCTCACACAGATGTGACTGAACGTAAATCATAGTTCATAGTTGCGGCTATGCCGTGAGGCATCTTTCGCATAAGTTTTACAGCCCAACGAGGGCTGCGAGGCCGCTGTTTGCCATAGATATATGAATTCGTTGTCAAAATGCTAGTCAACACACACGCAAGGCTAATACAAGCAAGCTATTGATTTTGGCAAAATCTTTGTCTTAAATTTGGCTTTTGAAAAATATACAGGGTGACCCAGCTAGAGCGATGGAATTTAAAAACAAATTATATTTCAGCTGCTGTTTAATTTATTTTAAATATTTTACTATGCGATTATTAAGTAAGAATAGCCATTTAATTAAAACTTATCTTAAATTGATTAGAGATATCAAATAATTTATATTTTGGCAAAATACTGGCTCAGTTGTGCATGAGCAACAGGAATATTGTCATGATGTTTGGGCATCAGTGCAGACAAGTTAAAGCTTGAGCAGGCTCTCTTGAAACTTAAGACAACATGCACACACAGATTGGTATGAAGTGAAGAGCATATACATAGTTGGCCTGGCAGAAGTATTGGTATGGTATTGAAGAAGAGATGGAAGAAGAATAAAGCTCAAGAGGCTAATGCTATAGTAAGACTGTCACCTGCACGATCTGCTCTTGCATGCTTCGGTGCCATGGAGTTTACTTCAAACTAAAACTAAGCTCTCTTTGCACTTTCTCTTACTCTTCCTCAGTCACCCAGTATAAAGTTGTTATCTAGAAGGCAAACATCTTGTACCCTTGTAACCCGAAAAGAAAATATGTTTTTCTTTCTACTGGATAGTTTATCAGTTCAGTTTTAGTTTATGAAAACTATTAATGCAGCTTTTGGTACTCCATTTTAAATTCATTTCTAAAGCCGAGTGATGCAAGAAATGCTTTTTCCTCACCATCAAGCACGACAGGGCCACGCCATCGACAAGGACCGCAAATAGACGACATGCTGAATGGGTTTTCGGCTAATATTTGGACTACAAATAATATTTCAACGAGTGTTTGTTTTTTTCCAATTACCCCCGTGACGGTGGCTGGCAAACAAACGGACGAGCCGATGAAAGAACGAACAAATGAATTTTTATCTGTGGCGAATGGCTCCGCTTTTGTTTGCCTGCCCCGAGCAGGCTGCAATTTGTGGCGGGGCATTAGTATGCAGTGGCAGCCAGTGCGGGCGTCGTGCAGCCTAAGCGACTGCGTGTTTGTTTTCAATTCCGTTCGTCTGCCCACTTTATCTCTCTCTCTCTCTCTCTGTCTCTCTTCCTCTCACTCTGTTTGAGAAAGACAACACACATGCAATTTGTTGGTGGCTAGAAAATGCTGTCTGCCAGGCTAAGTAATGCAGCCAGCGTGCGGCTCGCGTGCACAAATTGCGCATACGCGGCGTATGACGTACGTACGTTCGCTTGTGTATGTATATTTGCTGTTTGCTGTTTGCCTGCAGCCGAACGGGCAAATAATTTGCATACCAACATGAGCAGCCGACATGGCAAACACGACACGACACGTGTCGTATACGTAACCTTTAATTTACAAAATTATCCATATCGAAATGTGGCCAGGCAGCATTGGCATGCATTCAACTCTGACTGTGTATGTGAGTGTTAACTGAAAGAATTGATTGACGAACTGATTGATATTGACTAATTAAAAGTAATGCCAGCGCATAACGAATTGCGAACTGCGAACTGCATTTAATGCGCCGATTGACGCCTGTCAAACGTTATTCAACCCTCGGCGAGGCAGAGCTTAACTTAAGCCCTGATAGTTGGCCATATTTCAGCAGCGACGCATGCAATTTTCGGTATTCTTTTTCCTTTAGCTCCCAGGTGCGTATTCAGGAATCACAGCTAATTAGAAAGGCTGTGCCGACTTCTGGGCTATTCATTTACATTTTAAGTGGCCTGCGACACACACACACACAGGGACTGTGCCGGCATTTTCTTTCTTATTTATT
Organism: Drosophila mercatorum; assembly: GCA_961210405.1. Classification (NCBI taxonomy): domain Eukaryota; kingdom Metazoa; phylum Arthropoda; class Insecta; order Diptera; family Drosophilidae; genus Drosophila; species Drosophila mercatorum. The sequence continues at coordinate 14,110,951 of CAUIUS010000005.1, forward strand.
TGCTTAATTGTTGGGCTATGATAGAAATTTGCCCAACTGGCAATGATAAAGCGACAGTAAAATATGCGACTCTAAATGGATAGCAACGGCATCGCAATTAGGCAGCAGCAGCAGCAGCAGCAGAAGCTGCTCGCTTTTATGGCCTGGCGGCTCCCTTGGCGACTCGGCTAAATGTCCCTGATGCCGTCTGGACAGTGACTAATGAAGTCACAGATTAAAGCACGCAGCAAATATAAATATTCAATGCCATCGCCATCGCCATCGCCATCGCCATTGAGGCATAAATAAGCTGAGTCCCCATTCCACAAAGGGTGCATAAATCAGTGGCTACTTACACTTCAGGTACTGCTCGTTGCGTGATATCACTCGCTCGGCGTTCTTGCGTGCGAGGAAGAACCATTCGGATGTGTTGCCCAGGTAGTGGTACTCCATGGCCAGATCCTTGGCCAGAATGGCGCCCAGATTCGGCGGCGGCAGCCGGTAGGCGAACGGGCAGAAGAGCCCCGGCTGCGCTGGATGCTCGTTCCAATCGAAGCAATTGCCCGCCGCGAATATATCATCGTCGAACTCCACCATGGACAGCACCGAGGCGTGCAGCAGGTTGACATCTTCCTGCACCGGGTGCGCCGTCGTCTTGAAGATTCTGCGCGGAAATGGAAAAATTACGTTACGATTCAAGCGAAAATTGCATTAAAAATCCATGTAATATATATATATATATAAGGTATATAGTGTCGAGTCGAGTCATAGATTAAAGCATTCCAGCTGAGATTTAGTGGGCGGTGGCTACAAGGCTTGTCATTGTTTGCCTGCGCCTGGGTCTGGGCCTGGGCCTGGGCGTTGGCCCGGGCTGCCTCTCATTTTGTCGGGCTGTCATTTATATTTTTATAACCGCTTGTTTGCTGCACCACTGCCCCACCACCACCACCACCACCACGGACCCACTGTCTGCCGAATTGCCACGGCTGTTGTTCCGGCCAGGTCCTGGGCCAGGCTGGCCCAGGCTGAGCCCCCGGCTCTAACACAAGTGCACTTATAGGCGCAGCGCATTATGCTGCTTCAAGCTGTGCTCAAGTGCTCCAAGCGCTGCTTGCTGCCGGCAGCGGCTATTGTGTGCCGCCAGGCTCTCTGGGTGTTGCAAACTAGGTGTGTGCCTGTCTGTGTGTCTCTGTGTGAGTGTTTGTAAAAGTAAACGAGAATATTGCGTTCAAGATTGTGCCTTAAGTGCCATTCGCCCGGGCCGCCCGTCGCCAGTCCCCATCTCCGTCGCCTACTTCGGGTCGGTATTAATTAAAATGTCACTTTAACATAACATTTCCTTTGGGCCACACCAGAAACCACAGGCGCAATGCCCGCTGTTCGGCTCGGCGCAAAACTAATGGTCAAGGCTATTGCCAGAGTCGAAGCCAAAATAAAATTCTGTTAATATGAATATATAATTGTTTGTGGTCCCAAAAACCCACCTCTCTCTCTCTCGCTCTCTCACTCTCTGGATACATGAATGCCAGCTTGAAACATTTAGGAATTGGGCAAAAACTTGTTCGTTTGCTTGTTTTCCAGCAGACAAACTTATGTTAAACTTAATAAGGAATATCTTTGTGTAAGTGTGTGTGCTGGGGTAGAGAATTAAAGCTTTACGATAAATGTTATCTATTAGGCTTTAAATGAAAGTTTTGGGTATAAGCGCATTGCTTTTATTAAAATAAAATATATCTATGAGCATTTAAATGATTAGAGCATTAAAATATTAGTATTCAATAAATTTAAATGACTTTAAAAATTAATTTAACGTAAATTGATTTTATAAAAAATAGCCATAGATTAAATTAGATAATTATAAGCTGAAATTATTTATAAAATTGGTTTAATGTAAAGCTTATATATATTATATATTATATTTTATACAAATATACATGCAATATCCTTCTTTAAAAGTTTAAAAATAATTTAAAATTAATGCACAGATTTAAGGTTTTCCTTCATTAATAGCCAGAATTTCTCTTTAACTTTTTGCTTAAATTTAAATTTAAATTTAACTTCAAATTTATGTGAGCTTCACAAATAACTTAAGTCTGTCCACACAGGGAAGCTCTTCAATAAATATATATTTATTTTAAATTATTAAGAAAAACGAATGTCTTCTTCCACTGAAGTCCCTGTTTTCCAGCTAAATCCTGCTTATTTCAAAGTCGATCAATTTCTGCAATATTAATCAGCATTGCTTGCTGGCAAATATAAAGAATTCAATTGAAGCTCAAAGCAAATACTTTTTATGGTTTCATGCTTTTATAGATTTCAATAAACATGTTAACCAAACTGAATATGACAAATTGAAATTTATTTTTAAATAATTATTAAAATTATTGGAGAGTTAAATTCTAGGAAATATCTTAAGAAAAACCATTTGCTGACCATATTTGGCAGCATATGTAAAGCAGTCTGAGGTGTTTATCAATTTAAGTCTAAATAATATTTATTTCAATTGAATTCAAGGTAAAATAACAATTTGTAGCTCCTCGCGTTGCTCTCATTCGTACAACTTGACTGCGTTGACTTCATTTGCCAGCAGAGTGGCGCAAAATTAGGCTTTGGCTAATTCCTGTGTGTGATTTTGACACGCCCGCTAACTGGGGGCGTGGCTCATTAATTAGTTGATCTGTTGCGAGGTTCATTTGTAAATGTCAGCCGCATTTTGTCATTTCGAATGGCCCCCGTCAGAGTTGAAAAGTCGCTCGCAGGCTCGACGAAAAAAAACTTGAGGCTGGCTAATGATGATGACGATGATGATAATGGTGGTGGTGGATGCTGACTTTGCAACAAAGCTCGAACAGCTTTTTGGCATCCCAGTTCGAGCTCACACATAATTTACGGCCACACTTGCCCGGGTTAAGTATATAATGGATGTGGATGTGGCAAGCGCTGCGACATATGAGTGCCTGTTAGTTGCAATGTTTAATTAGCTGTCCACAAATAACTGAGCAGCAGCATGATAAACTATCTCTCATGCTCACTCTCTCTTTATCTCTCTCTCCCTTTTAGTTTTTTCCATGTGTGTGCAGACTACTTGAACTCTACGCCAAGTGCGACTAGTTGTAAGTAACAGCTACGGAGCCTGTTTTTCGCTCGTGAAAGTGTGTTAAAGACTCTCGAGTGCCGAAAGAGCAAAACAAGCACTAAGCTGCAGGTGCGTCAAGCCAGCCAGGTATTTAAACAGACAGACAGACAGACAGATAGACAGACAGTCAAAGGAGCAGAGAAAGTGCCAAAGCTGTCGTTGTCGTGCCTTGCACTCTTGAGAAAGTAACGCTGCAGCAGCTCTGCTCCCTCAGCCTCCCCTCCCTCTGTCAGCTTGTGGGTGTTGGGCCATGGCGTACGTAGACAACAAGAATTTTTAATGACCTGTTTGCTGTTGCTGCTTGTGAAAGCAGCTGACATTTAATTAAAAATCATTGACCACCAGCAGCAGCAGCAGTAGCAGCAGGAGCAGCAGCAATACAGATAATAGGGCTGCTTATCAGCTATCCGCTTGTCAGCACATCAGCGCAGGGGACAGACAGGAGAGACAGTCCGCAGGCCACAGATTCCACTTGTGTATTCATGTTATGAGTCTCTATGACAGTCAAAATGGCGCCTAAGCCGCCATGAGCCGCGGGCCATGTTGCTTATTTGTTTTGCATATGGTGTCCGCGCCCATCTCTCAGCGCCCCCACTGCTGAAATACATATTACAAAACTTGCGAAAGCCGGGATAAGTAGGGCCGCAGAGCAACAACCCACAGCGAGCAACGAGCTGAGAACAACAAAGTGAACAGCGGCTGGCATTTAAGCCGCTTTTTATTTGACTTGAGAAGGCCGACAAGCAGCTGACACAGGACCTGGGCCCACATAACGTATATAATTTACAAATGCCAATTTGCTTTAAAGCTGATGCCAAGGCCGATCTCGCGCTCTCTCTCTCTCTCTCTCTCTCTCTCTCGCTCTCTGAGCCGCTATTGATTTCTTTTCGCTGGCATCAGCGGAAAATCGGAAGAAACGCAAGCGAGAGCCTGATGAATTCACGCTTGATGTTTCAAATTTCATTCAATTATTGCCATTGGCTCGACTTATTCGTAAAAAACCAATTAGTTATGAAGCCGTGAAGCCGGCTAAAAGCAAAATTGGCAAATTAAATTCTCTTTGCGGCACCTGGAAGAGACCTTTTCAGCCTCGAATCAACAAACACAAAACAAAACAAGTAAGAACGTTGCTGTCGGGCGCAACCGACAGCGAAATACTATTTCACGACCCAGCAGCACACAGGGGCATCTATCACATTATATTTTTTAAAATTTAACCTTAAATCCCCACTTTCGCCGCTCAAATTAGCTGCAGACTAAAACTTTTCATTGGAGGTGGCCAGACAGTTTCAATTAGGATCGAACCCTTACCTTAGCAAACACACGCACCTAAATCGAGAGAGATGGCATCTCTCAAAATGAGAGAGGTGGCAACTCTGAACATGTGATTTAAGTAGCGAGCGTAGAGGTGTGGGCTCGAACCCCGGTGCGGTCATGTTGATATTTTTGTTATATTTTCCTTATTTAGTTATTTTGTATTAATAAAATATTCTTTTCAAACATATATATATAATTTAACAAATCAAAAGACAAGGTCAAAGGTCACAAAGTCATTATTTGGCGCGTTATTGGCTCAGAAGCTGCAGATGTTTCAGTTTTGATTTGCCACGCCCCCAGTGGCCGTAGACAAATAATTTTTGGCATGTGCATAGAGTGGGCGTTCAGGAATATAACTGTAAAGTTTGGATGCTTACATTCGAAAAATGCGAAAATTACAGGGTATTTTTCTGTATGTCACGCCCCTTTTGGGGCGTAACAATAATTTTTGGGGAATCGATAGAGGAGGCCTCCAGTAACTTAACATTCAATTTTGAAGCTTCTAGCACTAAAACTGTGGGAGATATAAGCTGATATTAGTTGCCACGCCCCCTGAAGGCGTAGATATATCCGCCATAGCTTTTCGATTGTGGGATGTTAACCCGAGTATATATACCAACTCTCAAGTCTCTAGCATCAATAGTGCTCAAAATATAACGAAACTAGTAAAATCACTATATCTTCAGATCCGATTTGCCACGCCCCTAGTAGGCGTGGCCGTAAAATTTTTGGGCGATCCTTATAGAATCGTAACAGTAACCCACGTGCCAAATTTGGGCGTTCTAGCTTTAAAACTGTAGAAGATACAGTTTGACCCGATTTGCCACGCCCCCAATGGGCGTAGATATATCCGCCATAGCTTTTTGATTTTGGGATGTCGACATGAGTGTTCAGTTAAAATCTCAACTCTCTAGCTCTTCTAGAAGTAGTGTTTCTGAGATACAGGAAAATGCATTTTCCGATTTGCCACGCCCCTAGTGGGCGTATCGGAAAAATCTTGACACTTTATCAGACGAGGGTATACACGAGTATATATTTCAAATTTCAAGTCTCTAGCTTCAATAGCGTGGAAATGGTTTGCGTTCATACGGACAGACGGACAGACGGACAGACGGACAGACGGACAGACGGACAGACGGACAGACGGACAGACGGACAGACGGACAGACGGACGGACAGCATGACGGACATTGCACAAAACCAATATACTAGTTCACTACGTGAAATAGTATAAAAAAACAATCAAAGCAGCTTGAGGCCGTTTTTTGCAAATACAAGTGCAGACGGGCTAACAAACACGCTACACACTCCTCGCTCCAACTTCGGCAAGGACATACTTTAACGTGTCCTTGAGCATTGTGTGTGTGTGTGAGCCAGGCACGCTTCATGTCGACTTTTTAATTGAAAGCGAAATGTTTTAGTTTAATTATTCAAAGCTCACCGTTGCGCATGTTTGGCCTGCAATGAACGGCTGCAAGGATCAGGGCAAGGAGTTAATATTGAAAGTGCCTGGCCCTGGCACTGGCACTGGCTCTGGCTCTGGCTCCGGCTCTGGCCTGCTTGTTAATGGCTGGCAATCGTCCACCTTTGTTGTTTCTTTTTTGGTTTGGGCACGCTTTTGTCTCAGGCTTTCGCCTTTTGTTGGCCAGCTCCCTGGCTGATGTTGATTTTAGGCCATAGCAGGCAACGACCATGGCCTTTATCAATATTAATTAGGCCATAATGATCAAATACGAAATGCGAGCCACGCGCCCATCAAGCGAGTCTGATTATAATGCGATTGAATTGTGTCAACTGCAGAATTCAGCCATTGATAAGCTTTCGCGAAGTAAATTTGATTAATTAAATAATTATATTATAAATTCACAAATAAATTAATAAAAATAATGTAATATAATATTAATATGAAATATAACAAATTATGAAATAAATTTCATAATAATATTTTTCAAATTAATTGACAAAAATGGTTTTAAAAGCCTTTGCAAAAATATATTTAAAATATTTATTAAATAATTTTGTTTATATATTTTTTATATATTAAAAATTAATTATTAACTTATAAAAAAATGTTTATTCATTTTAACTTATACTAAAATAAGCCCAAGAACTTCAGACAAAGTGGAAATCTACTTGAGTTGAGCTTTTCCCCAGTCGACAACTAATTCTTATTACCTTTGCTGGCAATTACTTTGATTTTGTCATTACATTTAGTCATTATTTGTGATTATAGCAAAAAGCTTTTAGATTTAGATAGGGCGGAAGTATTTCCCTAAGCTCATTAAGGCTAAGATTGGTCGTCGTATTATGAATCATGCTTCATGACTGAAATACAAATTAATTTATAATAAATTGTATATACACAAACATAAAATATGTATATAAATATATAAAATATATAAAAATATAAAATATATAAATATAAATAAAAAAATATAAATATAAAAAATATAAATAAATATAAATATAAATATATAAATATATCAAATATATTTTGAGACTTTTACTAATTTAACTTATTTATTTATTTACTTATTTATCCTTCAACACTTCTTCAATAAAAAATTTCGCCAATTATAGGCATATATAGTGTTTGGCTGAGTATATGTACGTATATATAAAATGATATAATGACAATTCAAATAATGATCATAATTATATAATGACCATTAACTTAACAATGCTTAGACTGCTACTTAGCATATTAAATATTATTATTAAATATTTACCACGCAGCTGCCAGCCAAAAGAATAAGAAGCAGAGGAACGCTATGTTTGCTCGCTAGCAGATCAGGAACACGACTGAAAAGACGCTGCAACAGGCTCGCCTTTTTATAGGGCGAAGAGCCCCACGCAACATCGAACTCCAACCGCGAGCCTTTGCCTCAGTGAGTTTTTTACTCGAGCAGCGATCGGAGCGTGGCGGCAACTTGCCCTGCTCTTTCTGGTGCTCCAAACATTCTAAATTGAGCGAAAAATGCGGGAGCGCATTGCTGCAGGCACGCACACAGAGATAGCTTAACAGAGATTCTGCTTTGTACTGCTATGCTGAGTGCATGAGCAATGTTGGTTAAGCAATCAGAGAGAGACAGAAAGAAAGAGTAACACAGCTGTCTCTTAACATTGGGCAGGCAGACAGCCAGCAGACATACATAGGCAGTGAAATAAAAATAAAATAAAAATAATAAAATAAAAATAATAAAATAAAAATAATTATTATTGTAATTTATTTACATATTTTATATATATATACGCATAAATTAACTCCGCCTTCTCATAACATTTCGAATTCTCATAATTGTTATTAAATTATTTGCCAGCAACTTGCTTAGCTTAGCTTCGTCTACTCACTCACATATGCAGAGTTGGCTATCGATTTCACTCCGAAAGACAGCCAATTACTGAGGTACTCTCAGCACTTACTCTCTGCCCAAATTGCCCTTTGTGCTCCTGCTGCTACTCATACCTCACAGATGTTGTCCTTACAAAACAGATAATTATCCGAGACCTTTAAGCTCATACACATTACCCAAGCTACTCAACAAATATATATTTATATATGTGTGTGTATATTATATATATATTTCTATAATTAGCACAGGAAATTGAAGTTTAATTAATTAAAAATTGTGGGCCCAACTCCAAAGGGGTTTGGCTCGACTCCACGCTGGCTGGTTGCGGCGTGGAGCCAAGTAAATGAATCAGTGGCAGAGGCAGTTGCTGCTGACATGTTGCTGCAAGCCGCAAGCACACACACCACACACACATACACCCACACACACACACGCACCCCTTAGACAACGCCCATTCGCTTTTGCTTTAATATTTCTTTTGTGTTTGGTTTTTGAAAAATGTTTTTTTGATTTAGTCCGTTAATTGCTTTCAAGTTGGCAACTTCTGTGCTCGCGCCTGATGATTATTATTGCTGCGGCGCTGGCACAAAGCGCACAAAAACAAAAAAAAAAAAAAAAACAAAAAGAACTTGCCAAGCATTTTGGCCAAAAAAGTTTCTTTTGATTTTCTTTGGCAGGCAGCGCGGCGCGGTCATAATGAGCCCACTGGGTGCGGCTCGGCTGTGGGCCAGGGCGGAGCAACTTTGCGCTTTCGCCTCGGCCTGCTGGCTGTTTGACTGCGGGGATTAACTGCAAAAAGGCAGCGCCGTTTTTATTGCGTAAAAATAGACTTGCCAGCACGATGGCTGTGGCGCGACTTAAATATTACGCATACGCCAAGTGGGACAGGACTGCAGGGCGGCCTGACGGACAAGTTGGTTAAGCCGCTGAGTTACACATGTTGCAACTGTGGCCATAATGACAGCCGAGCATAAGGAATGCAGCCGACAACAAATGTTGGCCGTGGATCTGGATGTGCTTGTTGACGCTGACTGGCTGACTGGCTGGCTGACTGGCTGACTGGCTGGCTGACTGGTTGGCTTTCAGCAACAATGGGCAAAACATTTACACTTGCATTTGCATTTGCATCAGCTTCAGCTGCAGCCACAGCATCAGCAGAAGTCAAAGTCAGAGCCAGCCAACTGGCAAAAAAGGGCCGCGCATAAGCGAGGCTTGGCCTAAGGCGCGTTGGTGGCGGCGCAGTTGTGCCGCAACAACCGCGGCCACCGCACCACTGCACCACTGCACCACCGCACGCGGCTGTCAGCTGCAGTTGTTCAGTTGAAATTCACATTAGGTATATACTGCGCAAAATGAAAACAATTTCCATTTTGTAACTGAGCGCGAGGAGCAAGAACAAGAGCAAGAGCGAATGCGTTTATATTAGTTGCTGTGGTGCGACGTGGTGTGGTGGGGGTGTTATTAGCACCACCCGTGGCGCGTAGCAAATCAAGCGGCACTAAAGGCCAAAGCAAAGCCGGATGTTGCCCATGTGTTTCATGTAGTTGCAGCCATAGATGTATCTGTATCTGTATCTACAGCTGTATCTGTATCTGTATCTGTATCTGCATTTGTATCTGCAGCTGTAGCTCTGCTGGCTGGCACGCACTTACATATTTATTTGTGTGCGCTGGCAAACTTTGAAGGATGTTGACAATGGCATGCAAGGGGCCAGGCCAGGCCACGCTGCTGGGCGACCTTGTTGTTGTCATGTCAGCGTCGACAACGCCATCTCCGTTGCGTTTTATTGCCGCGGGCGGGCAATTGCTTGCTGCAATTGCTATTGCTATTGCCATTCGCTATTCGCCATTCGCCATTCGCCATTCCTTTGCCGCTGCACATCGCTTATGCAGATTTCGATTTGTGTTGAAAACAAATACGCGAGCTCAAACAGCGCACGGCCCCAGCAACAGCCACAGCCACAGCCACAGCCCACCGACAAATTGAATACGAGCGAAGTCGGCGATCTATTTGCATGCGTCACTTTATCGGCAAAGTTGAAGATAAACAGAAAATCGCAACGAATTGCTGACTGAAGACACAACGCGACTTTCCAGCAACAGCAACAGCAACGGCAACGGCAAAAAGAGAAACAAAAACATTGCCATTGCCAAACAAGGAGAAACCGGAAACTCAATTTCAGCCACGTTCAAGGCAGGATGGCAGCCAGCCACTCGAGCTAAAACTCAAGCGACGACAACACATTTAAGTACTTAAAAGTTTGCCAACTCTTTTTGCTCATTTCGCAAGGTGTGCCTGTGTGTGTGTGTGTGTGTGCTTAGCCCGGCCGACACGAAAACTAAAAGAAAAGAAAGTGGCCAAGGCAAGAAAACAATTGAAGCTCGTAATTTCAACTTGAATTGATATTGTTTTTCCTGCCTGCCGCTGCTGCTGCTGGTGCTTTCTTTTCTTTTCCTTGTTTTGGCTGTGTTTTCTTAACTGTTCTTCTTTGTTTTTGTTTGCGTAACAAATAAACGGAAATGCTTAGACACAAACACCGAGCACCAACGCCAATAGCAACAACAACAACAACAACAACAACAAGAATTGTTTCACTAAACAATAACTTCAATTAGTTTGGCGTGGTACGTGTGCCCACCTAAAAGCAGCTACAATTCAGAGCACCACTTAAACCCACACTCGAGCAGCCAGCCAGCCACCCATAGCGGATGTTGTCTCCGTTGCCTTTGTTTTTTGAGGCGCTGTTTGGGTGTTTTTTGGATTTCCCCAGCCGCGTCGCGTGGGCGACAGGAAGTCGTTGATTATGTTTACATACGAAAGCAAATTGCGTTGGCGACCTATCGGGAACTGATTAAAATAATTGATGAATATCTAGCGAGATTATGAGCAAAGGGACTCTGACTGCCTGCCTGCCTGGCTGCCTGGGCCGCAGGCCCAGCTTAAGCCAGAGCTCGAGCTAAATCAGTTTGGGCAGCAACAGTTCCCGAGGGCAACATTCAGACTGACATCGACGAACATTTAGTCGCCGCCTAATGAAAGCAAACGTCCAACATATGACACTAAATGCAATAATGTTGATCCTGCCGAGGACACAATATAATTTATTGGCAGCCCAGCGCGCTGACAGCGTTTTATGGCCTTCGGCTCGTGTCAATTGTTGCTGTCCTTGACGCGATCCACTTAATTTGTCGTGTTGTTTGTGCGCTTAATTGTTTATTTTGTGTTTTATGGACAGGCGACAAGTGTGACTGATTTGTCAGCTGGCATTTGCCAGATAATAAGTCGAACAACCTTAGAGCTGATGCAGGGCTGCTCTGGGCTTTTACTCCACTAAGTTTCAACTCAACTAAGACTTGGTCGAGTCACTTTCAGCTATGAGCCTAGTCAGAGTAACTGAAAAGCAAATCATAAGTCCTTGAGCTGCTTTCGTTTACCCAATTCTTTGCCTTGGCCACCTTTGCTTAAGAGCATTTGGCATTCGTTGCCCACCTGCTAATTGTTTTGTTTCCTTTTTATTTTTCTAGCACATTTTTTTGTTCGTTGCTTAATAAATTACTTTTACTTTCGGGCGAACAAATGGCCGTGATTTAAGCGCTCTCTAATCAATGCTGTGGGAGGCAAACACATCGATGCACGACGAGCAAAGTTCGACGCAAAAGTTCTTATCTGCGAGAGGAAATTATGTGGGAGCCGTGGGAGAGAGCCGAGAGAAAAAATGTGAATACATGACTCGGCGCTGGCTGACATTTTCTTTTCGTTTGGTCAGTGTCTGAAATCGAAGCAGAGTCAAAAAATTGAAACGCTTTTTCACTCAGGCCAACATATATTCAATGTCTAATGTCCTGCAAGGAGCCCAGTCACATGCAGGTGGCAACAGTAGTTCCTCGGAGCCCACATATGCGTCGTGAACAAAACTTTGGCATTTATTGCGCCCGGCTGACCAGGAGAGTGGAACAAATGTCGCTCAGACTGTCGGCTGCCGGCTGTCGGAGAGAACTGTTCGATGTTGATGCTGAGCAGCAGACTTCAAGAGGTATGGCGTGTCCTTGAGCGCAGCACTCCTTGTTGAAATGGGCAAGAACTGGGCGTGCTCGCAACGACAGCTGCGAATTCCTATGAAAAAATATCGGCATTGTTGCGGTTGTCAAAGTAAATCAAAGCCCTTGACTGCCTTTTTTCTCTCTCGCTCTCGCTCTCATTCTCCTTCTCTTTTCCTTCTCTGTTGTTGCTGGCCAACTTTTTGCCAATCGCTGTGGGCGCAGTTTGGCATTCACTAAGTAATTGAACTTTTATCAAAACTGCAGACAACTTCAGGCAACTCTCGGCAACTTGGCAACGGGCATAACATAAGTTTAAGTTAATTGAGCAAATATCATATCATATCCAATATTTGTTATATATATATATATGTAACTAATTATATAACAAGTGCGTGTGCGAGTGTGCGTTGATCCAGAAACTACTTTCCTTTCTCAGTTGAGCTGTTTGCATAATTTGAATGCTGATGAAAGCATTTTGTACAAATCGAATGGAATCACGAGTGGAATATATTAGATATGCAAAATGAAATCATGACTGGAATAAATATATAATACATAGAATATAGCGCTGGCATTATAAGATTATTCCAATGCAAATTCTTTGTTGTTGAACACATTTCACTCTCTCTCCCTCTCTCTCTCTCTCTCTTCTTTCTTTTTTTTTTCAATATTCAAATTTGATAAAGTCTGTGATATGACTGACTGATATTCATATATAATTATTATAAATGGATAAATCGAAATATTTAATTTTATTTTTTTTTTTCCTTAGCAAATATTGAACTGTTCGTAGTTTAAAATAACAATGAATATAAATATTAACAAGAAAATTAATTCATTATATTTTGAATTATTTTCCTTTATTTAAAAAATATTTTTTTTAATATTTTATAAATTAAAATAAATTTTGAAATGTATTACTATTATGTTATATTATGTTTAATATGTTAAAAATATTGTTTAAAATTTTCAAATTTTATAAATAATTATATGAAATAATACATAGCTGATTTACATAATAAAAATGATTAAATTAAATTATTTTAATAGATATTAACTTGTTATATATAAAAATATCAGAAATTATGTATATTAAATAAATATATTTTATAATAAATATAAATAAATCAATAAGTTATCAATTAAGCAAATATTGTAAATTAATAATATGACTAAATATGATATATATAAAAAAAAATCATTTAATAAAATATCGCAATTATTTTCAAAAAATTAGTATTGGGAACATAAATGATAATAGATATAGAATGATAATAAAATATAATACAGGATCGACTTAAATTTCAAATGATGAGCAGCTCTTAAATTGTATGTATCCATAACTTCATTTTATTTATATATTTATATATCTGTTCAACTTTCATTACCATTCCATGACATAAACTTTAAGTATTGAACTGTTATTGAGGGAACTCTTTAGCACAAGTGCTGCATAAATGTTGTTGGAGATACATATTAAGGTATTGACATATGCAAGTGTCTGGTTCGTGTCGCATATTTATTCCTGTCACGGGACCAACTCTGCCAGCAGGCAGCAGCCAGCGGGCAGACGTGTGCGCTGTTCCGGCCATTTGCGTGGCCATTTCGACAGCTCAGTTGGCCTCACAGTGCGTCGTCTGCTGCCGCTGGCCAAGTTTCGATTGGAAAAGTTTGGCATGTGAATAATAGTTGGGGGGGGGAGTGGCTCGATGGGAGGTCTGGGTATGTGTGACTCACCTGGTCAGCATGTTGGCGCGATTGACGGCCACCTCGGCCTCAACACGAAATCGATCCTGTGCATAGCGGTCGACCACACCCTCGCCGAGATTGAGCGAGGTGCCCGCCACGCAGTTGGACCCCATCAGGTGCTGCTGCTCGATGTACTGCAGGAACTTCGATACCAAGTCAATTTTGCTATCTCGCGCGTTTATCACGTCGGCCGTTATCTGATTGGAGTCGACGCCATCGCCCTCCACATCGCCAATGACCAGCGGCTTTGTCTTGTCGTCGATGAGCACCTCGGGCGGGTAACCGTCGTCCATGGTAACCTCTGAAGTGTCCAGCACGGATATGCTGTCCGTCTCCGCCTCTGACTCGGACTCTGACTCCGACTCGAAGTTAAAGTTGATCTGCTTGACTACCATGCCCTCCCTGTCATGCTGGCTAGTGATGGCCTGGGAGCGCACCTCGCTCTCCATTTCGGGCCACTCAGCGGCAGTGGTGCTGTTGCCCGTCTCATGGGCAGCAACTGTCGCATCCTCTGTCGCCTCATCGTCATCCCCTATCGCATCGCCGTCTCCACTTTCGTCATTGTCGCTGTTTCGCGACTCGGAGACCTCAAGCTGGTAATCCATCGTTCCACTGCTCAGGGGCGCATTAGCATGGCGGCCAAATGGCCTGCTGTTGCTCTGGTTGACTGGCAGCAGCCGCGTCCGGCCCACGACTCGGGTCTGTTGCAGCTGCCAGCTTTTCGCTCCATTTGCGGCTGGCTGACGGGGCGCAAATGTTGCCATTTCCGTGGTTGACAGCTCATCGTTCTCGCCGCTGTCCTCATAATTGGCATCATCACTGTTGGCACGCACAAAATGCCGGCCCGCAGCAGCTGCTGCGTTACTGATACTGCCCTTGGCCTCAGCACCTGGGCTCAGGGCTGGCTCGGTCGGAGGCGTCCTTGACTCAGCGGCAATGGCCACGGCTATTGGTATCTGGTAAGCTGACTCTAATGAGTTTTCCAAATCAATCTCGTCTGCCAGTTGCATAATCTCGCTAAGCGCCGCCGTATCGTCCGCATCGTCGACGTCCGTGGGCCGCCCCTGGAGGTGCTCGGCCTCGGCCAGGCTGCGATGGTTCTTGACCGCACGCACCACGCCCAGGCTCTTGTCGACGCTCTTCCGTATGCTCTCGTTGATTTTCTTTTTGTGCAATTTGCGAATTTTATGCGTGACTGGCGCAGCGCCGCCGTCCGGCTGCAGGGTGGGCGCGGGCGAGGACACGGGCGCGGCAACATCGCTGACCAGCGTCAATCGGGTGCTGTTGCTGCCGTGCAGCATGTGTGCCCGGGAGCGACCGTGGCGTATGTTGAAGCTGTCTGCCAGCGCCGACATGTTTTCCGCTTTCGCTTTGATGCGCGCTCGTGCCGGCTGCGGTGCATCAAGTCCAGCAACGGACGGCGCCAGCTCGGCCCGCACCAACACCAGCAGCAGCAGCAGCAGAGGAAGAGAGACTCTGGGCTGCATTGTCAGCGGCAGTTTTATGGCTCAGCGACTTTTGGGGTATCAATTTCGGGCGCCTATTTGACGGCTGATCGATCTCTTTGTTAGATCCTTTCAATTTTACTCTGAGCTGCAGCGCGTTGCCCGTGTGGCTGCGCTGTCGTAGTCGATGTGCCTTTAAGCTTTAAAGGCCAGCGCCAAGACAGCCCCCATGGCTAGGCTGCGAGCAGCGCTGGGCCTCCGGCAGCGGCGACGCGGTTGTTGAGCTCATTTCCCCTACACCTTTGTGGCTGCAAGTTTGCGACGTCTGAAAGTGAAAAGAGAAAGGAGAAAATCTTGATTAGGAAAATCTCTTCAAAACGTAAGCAAAATATTTGCTTTGATTTATGCGAATCTTGGCTCTTTGGCTATTTTTTCTTGAAAGGAGATTGGCTCAAGGACATCTCAAAATGTTTATATACATCCTCTCTCCCTCTTCCTCTCTTCCTCTTCTTCTCTTTCTGCTGCTTTGTGTGCGCGTTTAAATGGCAGAGCGAACGTTAAGCAAACGCATTTTGATGCTGTGCTAAAGGCCAGTTTCATGACGGCGCACTTCAGCGCCAGAGACGCCAGGCCAAAGGCAACAAAAGCTGAGGCCATTTGGCTGGCTCCCGTTAAAGCGGCAATTAAAAATTTCCGCACGCCAACATCTCAACGGCGTCTAAGCAGAAGATAAATAGAAAATTGTGCTTGTTTTCCCTCGACACACACACACATACACACACTCGCTCAGACTTGATTATTTGCAGCGAAACATTGCGCATACGCCGCGTGTGCTGCATTGTGCACGGCACTTACAAATTACACACAATTTCTAAGCTAAGGCAAAATCATGATTCTGCGCTTGGGATTCGAGCAGCGCCAGGCCGCCACAAAAGCCACGGCAACAAATATGTTGTCGTGAGACGAACAACGAACGACGGCAGCCAAGTGAACATAAATACTGAACAAACGGCAACGGGAAGCGACACAGGCTACATAAATATTATGACGCAAACAAATTATATGCCATTTAAATGTAATACTAATAAGAAAATCCACTTCGTGGCTGCTGCCTGCTATGGACTGCCAGATTTTCACGCTTTAGTGGGATGAGCAAGGCATAAAAATGCGAGAGTGTGTGTGTGGGTGGGTGTATGTGTGGGTGTGTGTGGGTGTGTGTAGCGGCAGTTTCTAATTTCGGGTTTTATGAACCATAAAAATTGCGCCAGGGCGACACAAACAACAGAATCAGAAAAAGATACACAAATACAGTTGGGACTTGAACACACACACACACACACACATACATACACACACAAGTATAGCTCTGTGTGTGTTGGGTAAATAGAATAGAAAATTCGATGAAGCTCGAGAAATTGACACCCAATCGTAGTGTTGTTAACAACACTCTCTCACATTGTTTATCGCCATTGAGTTTCTTCGAGTTCAACAACAGCTCGAATTGAAATTTTCATAATGCATATATTTTCTGATTAAATTTAGCTATTTTCTTTGAATTTTCGATTATTGGATTTATAAATATTTGAGCTCGAAGGCAAAGCAAAATACTTGCGGGCATTCCATATGCAACACAATCAAATCAAAAGTATCAAACGAAATTCAGACGAATTTGTATTCATGGCTCTACATAAAAGCAGCTAAAACTTTAGCTTTATCTGGCTGTTTTTCAGTTGTAGCCCTTTATGAAAGCGATATGGCAAAGCCAATGATACGTTTGTGTGGAGCACCCGGAACATATCCGGTTCTTGCCACGCGCTACATTTCCGGCGCGGCTGACAGCGCTAATGCATTAAGGGAAACGACGAAAATTGCGACACGGGCAACACGTGGCCCCGGCCAAAAAGAAACGAAAACAAACAGTTAAACACGACCCGTGGCGCCCGCAGGGGCTCAACTTGTGCACTTAGCCTTTGCCACAGCAGCCGGACGAGTGCCGACCCACTGCATTTTGTGAACTAGTTCAGTCAATTACCAACTTTATAGATAGCTGCTGATGCATGTGCCATGTTTAGGCTGATTAATGTTCAGCCAGGCATCTGCCATGGCGACAAGCGCTCTCCGCCCGAAAACTTAAAACAAATTGAATCATACAAGTGCTGTCACGGCACGTTGACTCGGATTTGACTACGCAAACTTTCGACAACAAACTACCTAGAAACGCACTTCGCACTGCTTGTGGCAGCTGGAGATCCTGTTGCCGTTGCTGTTGTTTAGCCAGCTGCTATATATATATATAAATATACTTGCTTATCCTGTGCCTAGCCAAGTTTTCACTCAGCCCTGTTGCTGTTGAAATTTATGCAAACACATTAACAAACTCAACGCATTCGCGCGGTAGGCGTCTATGCTGTCGACCTTCTTCTGCTGCCTTTCGCCTTTTTCTGTCTTCCGTCTTGCGTCTGGTGACAAAGTTGCTCCGTTAAATGAAATTCACGCAATTTTGTGCTCTGCTTTGGCATTGCCAGCAAAATGAAATGTCTCTTGCCAGTCAGCCAGCACTGTTTCTGTTTCATGCTCCACTCGACTTATGCAGTCGTCCTCGACCCACTCCCCCTCTGACTGCTCCTCCTGCTCATCATCATTGCCGCCGCTGAAGTAGCACCTTTGTTAGGTAACTCACATAATGTAATGGCGATGGCGGCAAACAAAAAATGACATTTGACTTTTAAATTGGATAATTTTTTTCGCTTCGCCCTGCTGATGCCTGATGCCTGGTGCCTGATGGCTGATGGCTGATGGCTGGCTGCCAATCAGCAGTAAGAGATACAGCTGCTGCATGGACGGACAAAGCAGATGCAAACAGAATCTGGCATTCATTCAAATTATCTAAATGCAAAAGGGAAATATTTAAAAAAACGTTAAATTCTGTTAATACTAGCGGCAATTAGCTGAAGAACTAGACACAATATAATACCTGCCTGAGCAAAGGCAGCTGCCTCGTGATACTAACTTTTATTCTATGGCTTCCGCCTCAAGGGCTGCTCACAATTTGCATATAAATGCTGCACAAACACATATGTGCCTCTCTCTGTGTATGTGTGTGCTTTATAGCCACTAATGATTGTAACAAAAATCGCATAAAACGCACGCAAATTGCACAGATTATGTGCCGCTTGGGCCCCGCTCGAGTTTTATATGCCAAACGAGAGCGATTCAAGTTGCGTTTTCTTATGAAAAAGGTTTTTTTTCACACTTTCAAGATTTATTGGGGAAAAACAAAAAGTCCTCTGCACAGCACGTGTGAGTGAAGTAAAAATTTTCTTGAATTTCAAGTGCTCTCTCCATCTAACCCCCCTCTCCCTCTCCCGCTCTCCCTCTCTCTCTCTCTCTCTCTCTCTCTCTCTCTCTCTCTCTCTCTGTCACATAAATGCGCATTCTTCACTCATAAACAAACAATGTCATCAGAGTATAGGGTGACTCAGCTAGAGTGATGCTATGTGAGATGACCAAAACTTAAACAAATAATTGGGTTATTTATGAAATATATATACTAAAATATTTAGTATGTTTTGCCATTTAATTAAGACTTGATTTATGGCTATTAAATATACAAAAATAAAATAGAAATAATAATTATGTATAAATAAAGGGTGGCTCAGCAAGAGTGATGTTAGTTCTGGTGAGTAGAGCTTAACAACAATTTAAATTATGAATCATCTAAATATATTGTAGTAATAAACAAGACTCGCCATTTAATGCATCGATTAATGACTAATAAATAAGTCAAAATAAAAAAAAAATAGATAATCTATCAAAAATATTGAGTGACCCAGCCAAAGTGATACTATTGTTGATGACTAAATCTTAGCAAATGTTTATGTTATTAATTGCATTGATATACTTGAAGATTAAGCAAGTATTGCTATTTAATGTAAATAAAATTTATGGCTATTAAATGTAGAAGAATAAAAATACATACAAATCTTGTCAAAAATATAGAGTGACCAAACAAGAGCGATGCTACTTTCAATAAATAAAACAGAGCAAATATTCAATTTATGATTTTTTTTAAGCTGTTGAAATATTCAATAAGTCTTTCCTTGTACTCATAAAATCTAATAAGTCCGCTAAATATGTAAAAATTATTTTTGTAAATTCAGAAATATTAAATGTTGTCATCAATCCTGCAGTCTTCATACCTGCAGTTCACAGATTTTTTTTTCGGGCAGTCAAAAAGTTTCAACAGAATCTTTTAAGTCTTAAGCCAACGTGCAGACGCATAGGTATGAGGCTATAAAAATATACCTCAGCAAGCAACGAGCGTTGAATATGAGTAAGCAAAACAGATTCGGCGACAGCATGAGAGAAATAAACTCGCTTGCAGCAATGTTAGTCGAGACGAAGAGAATAACCTAATGGCGCCGATGCAGCTACAAAATAAAATCGAAAAAGGAAAGTAATATCTCAAATATATCTCTTTTTCGCATGGCTCCCTTTCGGTCACCCTATATATATATATATATATATCAATTTCTGGAAGCAATATTCAAGCAGCAGCAAGAAAAATCGGTTGGACATTACTCAAATGAACCACAGAGAGAAAGAGAAAGAGAGAGAGAGAGGGAGAGAAGAGAACGTTCAGTCATAGTCATAATTATAATAGCCCGCAAATATTTGCTTTAATATTTGCATCTCTTTCATGAAGCTCAAGTCTGTTTCGCTCATTAGCCTTCGTTTGGGCAGGCGGAGGCGGAAGCGGCGGCGGCTGATCGTTTGTATTCCTTGAGCTCGGCATTTGATTGGTAGGTGGGGGCAGCAGCGCAGCAACGTGGAATGCATATTTAATATTCGCAAATACATTTGCTCGGCAACGTCCCGCCTCTCATATTCGAAATATTTTGGCGAAAGCGTCAATCATCAAATCGCTCTAGACAAGGACAAAGACAAGGAGTAAAGGACTCGCGCACCTATAAGCGGGGGCTGTGCTGGGCTTATTTGAAGGCGGTTTCAGGGTTTCGTGGAAGTAAAAACAATCGACTCAGCGCGCACAATTCACTTAAGGAGCGTGTCGAGACTGAAGATATTATTTCTACATAATTGCTTTTCTTTTTTTGTGTGCACGAAACGCGGGGACATATTGCATACTTTTGTGCTCCAGTTACGGCGCACGCATAATGGAATTTGGTGAAAATGGATTTGGATTTGCACAGAGCTCACGAGCGCACGAACAAAATGATGCTGATGGGGGGGACTGGCTCTCCAGCTTCAGCTACGTCTACTGATGTGTGTAGTCGTACGTGATGCCAACGAAGCCGAGCGCCAAATGGCAGATTATGTCGCCAGGCATTAAATCACTGGCTGCAGGTAAAATATGCGATGCTTAAACAAAATCAATTCTATTTATACGTGAACGCATAAATTGCGAAGGCGCCCAAAACATAAACAGACCGAGGCGAGCACCCAACTCGTGGCGTCGAGCGTGGAGCGTGGAGCGTGGAACGTGCCACATGTTAAACGCGCAATGGCAATAAAATAGAGCAGTTGCTTAAATCAGAACCTAAGCCTAAGCCAGAGGTAAGCTGTTTATTTCGAGTGATATTTAGTACTGGCATTACCCATACAGCCCCACGGCAATACAAACAAGTGTATATGACGCGAGTCCGCCTCCCCAAGGCCCAAGCTCTGCCCGCTTTAGGTGTTCGCACAAATAAAGCTATTGGCAGATTTTGCGGACGTTGCCTGGGCAACCGACAATCCTTCGGCCCGCTAAATGCCACGTGTCGATGTTCATCGATTGCAAATGTGACATTTATGAATTCAATTAGTTCGTCTCAAGGTAACAGCCTCAAATTGAGCAACTGTTGTTAGCTAGCGAGCTTAGTAGAATAAAATATATATTATATATATTATTTTCTTTTAATTTTTAAAAATATACCCTAGTCCCCACTATAAATACTCTTTGAAAGCCAATCTCTGCTCGATTACATATCGATTTCACTTGCAACCAGTTCAGAGCGAGCTACGCCTCTGCTAGTGGCAGCAGTTTGATTGCTAATATGATGTCTCCCTTTTGCTCTCTCACACACACAGACAGCTCCTAGACAGCTCTTGATTGATGCTCACTATTAAAATATAAGAGCTCAAAGAGTTTTCAATTGGCTTCAGCCAGTTGCCGATTGGGTAAAAATAATTTGATTTTCCATTTGTATTTTGCACATGCATCAAAAATTGATTTTAAATATAGAAAAATGTGATTTGTAGCTGCATTTGTCGTTCTGCTATGTACCTAACAAGCGCCAAATAAATAAAAATAATGCTATGAATATTTGACAAATTTATGACTTTTGTCTGACTAGAAATTGAATATATTTTCATTCAATTTGCAAATAAAATTTATGATTCTTGGAAAATAATGTTTTTGCGTTTGGAAATGCGATTTGAACCTGCGCAGAATTTTTTTGTATGGAAAATTCATGGTATATTTAAGTGTGGGAAAATGTACAAGTCAATAAATAATAAGAGCTAGAGCAGACTATTACAAATAATAATATTGAAGAGATATGTATTCATATAAACTAATAAAATAAAATCAAATATATTGGCTGACCTAGACAATTTTCAATAAATAAATAAAATAAATTAACAACATAAAATCTATTAAAATACTAAGCAAGTTTTTCCATTTGAGTATAAATTTATTATTGCATACCAAAACTATAATTGTCTAATAGAAATTTAATATTTTATATAGTTTAAAGTGAGCCTTGAGAATGGCTCAAGATGTTAAGCCAAGACTCAAGTGTATGCATGTTTGAGCCTTTCTATGAGTGGAACTCTCTTTAAGGTTCTCCACTCAGGCTTGCGAGAGCATAAAACATTTCAAATCAAGCAGCTGCCTTACGTCGACTCCCTCTCTCTCTCTCTCTCTCTCTACAGCTGGCATATTTTATGCACTCAAACTGTGTTCGATCGCTCGCAGCATGCCAAACCCCGCATGAAGCTGCCTATGCGCCCTGTGCAGCTGAAGCAAGCAAACTGAGAGAGCTGTAGAGCTGATCTGCTGAGTTGAGCTCGATCACTGGAGCTGCAGCTAGGCGCAGTCAGTCTGCGACAACAGCTGGTGGAGGACAGTCGCATAATTTTGAACGGAGGTAAGTCTTGGCTAGTCTCAAACATATATACAAATATATAGCATATATATATATCACATATTGGCATTTTCCATTAGAAATTCCCCTGGCTATGGTTCATTCCTGGTACAAGTTAGCGCAGCTCATACCTGTGATTTATTTCTCTTTAAATTACACATCACTGCAATTGAAATGAATTTATATTTTGATTTAGAAATGTGAAAACAAACAGGCAGACAGGCAGGAGGGGGGGTAGGATATCCGGAAAGTCAAAACCACAAGCGTTCGTTATTTATTATGCGCATAATTTTCGCATAAAATTTCACCAAATTCACGTTTCAATTTTGCGGCGCTGTCAAAGCGTTTTGCGGTTGCCGTCACATGCAACACATCCTAATGTCTCATTATGGCAAAGCGGACGCAAGCTGAACGGGATTTCATTGCCAGCAGATTGCTGTTGGCCATAAATGAGAAAATGAAATGACAATCAAAAGCAGCCAGCGATCGAGACAGCTCGATTGAACATAAATAAAAACAAAAGGGTTGAAAACTTAATTAAAATGAAATTTTTGAGAATTTAATTTAATAATTTATTATTATTATTTATTCATTAATTATTTATTAAAAAATTAATATAAGTTTTTATTTTAAAATTAAATAATGAATATAAAAAAATATTTTAATTACAAAATTTATTATTATTATTTATTTATTTAATATTTATAAGCAAATAATTATAACCATAAAATATAATTATTTTTAATTTAATAATTTAATTTAATTTTAAGTATTTTCTTCAGATATTTTCACATATTTTCATTAGCCTAATTCACAGCAGACCATAAATTGTCGCCAGAGACAGTGTCTCGCCAGTGGCTGGCACTTGCTTAATACTCAGCGAAGCCAGCACATAACTCATACGCCATGTGAGCGCTTGGTTAGTTCTGTCAAATGCTGCAAAGATGCTAAAAACAAAAGCGCGTAATGGACAGAGCGTGTGGCCATAAATTGAACGCCGAAAGAGCCCAAACTTTACAAAATGGCAACAAATAAAATGCTCAGAGCCAGTCAAATGGAATTTCCCAAGCTTAATTTATGGCAAGCAGGCAGCCGGCAGCAGGCAGCGGGCAGCGGGCGTGTCGGCATAACAGGGCTAATATAAAACATGACGTCGCACTTTATTGACCAACCAGATACGCGTCAGTCAGTCAAAGACGGCCATAAGACCAAATCCTTCAAAATCAAGACCCACCAAATGGATGGCTGCCAAATTTGATTCAAGTCCAGTGCGTACATGCAAAATGGCGGCGATCTATGTGGGAGCGAGCGAGTGTGTGTTTATGCTTGGAAAATAAAGGCAAATGGCGCGCGTAAGCAAAACCAAAGTCAAACTCCAACTATTAAGTAAATTATCGGCAAAGCTGAGCACGATATATATAAAAGAGAAATATATATATATATATATATATATAGAAGCTCTGTTTGTCTGTGAATAGATGACGCCAGCATTTCTTTCTTTCTTTTTTTTTGTGGACTTGTCTGCAACATGAAATTTTAAAGCACACGACAGCGGAAATAACAAAAGTTAAACGCTCATCAATAACACTTCCGCTCCGATATATATATATATAGAGAGAAATTTATAGCAGCACCAGCAACTACACAACTCTGGCGTGATTTATGACGAGGTTTTGGTGCTTATTTTTTTTTGTTTTTTTGGGGGCTGGTTTCCTGACAGCTTTTCAGCTCGTGTGTCATGTATTAATAATCAAATACAATTGCTTAATGCCTTCGAGTTTTGATTAGTCGCGCAGAATATTTAATGTTTGCGCTAAGCTGGCTTTAACTGCAGTATGCAGCGCGGATTGTATGCGCATGCAAAATGCCTCGATTTTAATTTCCTGCCCATGTCAATCAGTGCTCGAAGGCAGCTCGAAGGCCTTGAACATGAAACATGCCTCGTCACACCTCGCAGTATTGAATATTCATAGACGCACTGCAAAGGCTGTTTGTGAGTGGGCATCACATGCATGTGCCGATACCGCTCTATATATAATACATATATATATGTGCATGATATGATGACGGCCCACTTGTACTTCGACTGGATAGGAGTTGGTAAAACTGCCGTTTGGCCATTAGGTTTTACTTTTATGGCTGGTCGTGTCGTAAATTAACACAAGCTGCAGCTAACATTAGCTCTGGCCGAATTCTACCGACAATAAGCACATAAAATAAACAGGCTCTCCCTCTCCGTCCCTCCCCCGTCTACTGGGCTGACGACAACGACAGACGCATTATTCTGAAAGGCAAACGTTAAATAATATAAACACTGAGGCAGCGCGCAGAGGCCGTACAAAGGCCGTCCTCGTGTACGCAAGAAATGACTGAGCAGTCGACGGCGCGAAGGAAGGGCTGACAGTGTTTGGCCTGTGGGCCCCATTGTCGCCACAGTGACATACCACCGCAACAGCAACGGCAGCAGCAGCAGCAGCAGCAGCAACACACGCACGAATTGTCAGTCAGTCAAGCGACGGTAAAACGGTTCGCGTCACGTTTATTGTGGGCCTTTTGTGTCCACACACAATGCAATATACTATATGCACACACACACATATAAATATATATATATATATATATATATATATATATATATCCAGGTCTATATATAAAGTTGTTAAAGTTGAAGATGTTGCTGTCTGTGTCTCAGCCTTGACACTTGACGGCCAAGGCTGATAAATTATACGCTTGCCAGCCAAGTTTAGTTGCAGTTGCCGCTACTGCAAAGTAGTTCGCGTGAGCCTTCACTGAGCACTGACAACTGTCGCCATAACTCACTCCCGCAGTGCCCAGCCCGTGCATCAAACTTGCTAACGACACTTGGACCAACTAGTTGCAGCCAACCCAGCCAGCTACGTTTGTCCTTCGAGAGTCGTAGATAGGGAGGGGGCCATAAAGCACTCGCCTTGATTTAGCCAGTTGGCCATTTGTTTTCATAAAGCCACATGAACTGTTGCTTTTCACGTGAAGCTCAATCAGAGCGCAACCGCAAAACTTTTGTGCCATAAACAAAACTCGGAGCTGCCATAGTTACCTGCGCCTCAGACAATGAGCGCCAGCAGCAAGACCAAATCATTCACAAAAACCAGACAAGGGACAGCAATAAAGACATCTATCGAGAAACTTCAAAGGGTTGCCGTTGTCAGGAAAGGGACCAGCTACCAATCAAACCGCTGACAGTTTTCCTCTGCCAAGCCAAGCTGAATTCCCTGAATCTGTGCTACATTTTATTGCTGCTCTTTCAGGCTTCCCAATTGCCAAGGTGAGTGATATGAACTGCCGAAATTTATATGAGATTTTTAAAGAATTTTCCTTGAATATTTTAAAATTTTTACAAAATATTTCAGATTTTCTTTATAATATTTTTAATTAATTTAATAATTTTGGAACTTTTGCCCTGACTGTTTACAGAGCATCTGGCAGTCATCTACAGCTGTCTGTACTTGTGTTGTGGCAAAGGTAAGAAGTGCTTGCTGTTATCATATACCAAAGTTTCTTTGGGCCTGCACATTTTCTTTCATGTGTTGATGGAAATACTTACAAAATTAATGTCAACAGCAGAAAAATCGCTTCAATTAAATTAAATGATTTGTTTTTTTACTAATGGAATGAAATTTTTATAAATATAAAAATTCTTCTTATTAACTTAATGCTCATAGAAGGCATAAGATTGGTTATATATGCAGCTACCTTTCATTCTCAACGTGTGATTCTTTTTAAAAATAAACTTAACTTGGCCTCTGCCAAGCCACAAAACAAGGCTCCGAAAAATGTCTCCTATGTCTAACTAGCCTCATATCAGCCTCCCTTCATAGCCTTTCCTTAACTAAATTAAGATTCAATTAGATTTCTACACAAGCCATCAATCTACGCTGATCGATGATCTATGTCTGTCTCCAAATGAGCCGTATAATTGAGCCAAGTGCCCACATTTGAGCCGCAAAGCAAATTGACCATCGACTAGCGTGGCCGCCTCCTGTTGCTGTTGCTGTTGCCGACCAATCGAGTGGGCATTTAGGCCCGCTTAATAATAGATATGTTTCATCAAGCCGCAATCAACCACGTTAATTAATGATTAACACGCAGCCGTCATAACTAATTTACTGTGAAACCAAAGAGCAGCCAATTGCACACACACACACACAACCACACCCACCTTCTGCATTGCGTGTTCTGTGTGCTAAGGGGCGTCAAGTGCCTGAATGACAAAATAACTAAATCGTTTAACAGGCGGGCGTGGCACGACCCGGCTGACCCGGCCTGCGCCTGATGACTGTTTAAATGAAATTTCGATTTTTAATTGGGCACTCGAGGCAGCTAACAGAAGGACTGCACGATAGGAGTACGCAGTCAATTAGATTGATTGGCCGACACACTTGGCCCATACAGGTAATGCTCTTATGGCCCAAATGAGCCATAAACAGTTCCTAATTAATTGGCCAGCCTTTAGCAACTCTTCAGCGCTCGATGTCAGTTTACATTTCATTGCAAAAACACACGCCCACGCGCCTACGTGTGCTTTGTTACCTGGATTTTGCTTGAATTATATTTCCACAGACTGCAGTCGTCTCCATAATTAGTGGGAATTACGTTAATTGCGAAATGTTTTGCGGCAGGTTTGAATTGAATTAAATAGTTGGCCATTTTTTGCAGTTGCTGTTGTTGTTGTTAGCTGGATTTACCTGGATTTTTAATTACATTTGCGTATGCAAACGATTTGACGCGTAAAGCGCTTACATAAAATAATAATTAAGTTGAGCGGCCGCACGGCGTATACATAATACGGCTGCCGATTAGGTAGTTATGAAATAATTATGCAAATTCTCAGCTGACACCCACCCAAAAACCAAACCAAACAAGCATTGCACACTCACTCACTCACTCGCCAGTTGGCCTGGTCGAAAAGCCTTGCCTAGATGCGGGCCAGCAGGTGAATATCTAATCCGTAAGCAAACAGCAGACGGAGTGAGCGAAGGCAAAACTTTTCGGAGCGTATTAAAGCGTAGCATAAGCTCACGGCTTAGCTGCGCGCAAAACTTTAAACAATTTCTTGGCCAACAACAACAGCCAAGGCTGGGCTAAAACAATTGGCAAGTAGCTGGCCATCAGTGCTCAGGCATTTGCTGTTGCTCAACTTCTTGTAAGCTGTCAGCTCAGGTGGCGAGCGAGCGAGCGTATGAATGGGTCAGCCCGAAGGTTGACTTCATTTGCATGCACAAAGCAAAGCATTGAAAGGGGGAGAGGAAGGCCTAACTCGTAGATGCCGCATAGTTCGCATTGTGCGTGCAACAAAACGCTCGCAATTAAAACCATAATCAGAATCAGCGTCGGAAACAATTAAGCCGAATGAAGCATATAATTATTTATGCTCTGTGCTGCCTGCCGCATGTTCGCGCTCTTCTGCACGAGCGCACACACACACATAGAGAGAGAGAGAGAGAGAGAGAGAGAGAGAAAGACACACACACACACACACACAAGTTAGACAAATCTTCTTAATGGCATTAAATATGACCATTTCCTGGCTGCCTAGTTGCCTTCTGCTCGCTCATTTCTCTTGTGCAGCGCAGGACATGGCTTGAGTGGCTTCAGCTTCACTTCAGCTTCGCCTCCGACTGCGGCTGCTGCGACAACTGATGAAAGAAATTTGCGGAATTAATTAGGCGTTAATTGTAATTTCGAGCAAACAAAAAGAGTTTAATTAATTTACCTAACAACGGAACGGAACGGAACGGAATGGAATGGAACAGAATCTTATGGCATGGCATGGAATGTTGAGCCACAAAGTGTAAGCAAAACTTGGCAACGCACTCAACTTCAGCCAAATACAATTTCACACTTCGTCTAACGCCCGGGCTAAGGCCCAGGCCCAGGCCCAGGCCCAGGCCTACGAGTCGCATGAGCCATCTGCCAACGCCTGCTGCTCCTGCTGCTGCCTACGCCTAGCTTTGACTTTAATGTTCGCTTTACTCATGTTCACTTTTCGACTCTGGCTCCGCTCGCCGCCTTTTGTGAGCGGACCAGTTTAATTAATTGAGCCGCAGCCAGTATCTGGCCCGACTGCTGCTTGAAAATTAACTCTCTGCGCTTTCAATTCGCTTTGTGCGTGCGCTGTCCATTTCCCATTTGCCCCTTGGTGCCTTTGAGGGCGTGACACCCCGAGTGCAACTGCCAATTGGCCACGCAATTGTGTCAAATCCGTGTTTCCGTGCTGCGAAACGAAAAACTCTTTGGCTCTCAGCAAAGCAGCATTTTTAGAGTATATAGCACATATATATGTCAGCATATATATACTATATACTCATCAAAACATATATATATATATATATATATATATATATATATATATATATATATATATATATATATATATATATATATATATATATATATATATATAAACAGTTGCATTTCATTTAATTAAACTCACAAACAAATTGTATTTTTTGTAGCTTTCTTATGCGGCTGAAGAGCTCAAAGAGAGCGAGAGAGAGAGAGAGAGAAATGCACGCAACGCAATTTCACATTTTATACAATTATTTGATTAAGCATCCAATTAATTAACGGCTTTCACGTTGTACTCTGATTTCACTTTGAGTATGTTAAGATTGAAGATCTTTATATATTATTTCATTTATTCTTTTGGGCTATGCTTGTCAAGAGATCTATGCCGCAATCTGAGCTCAAGGCATCTACTCTACTCAAAAAACATTAAAATAAATTTTAGAATTAAAAAAAAAAAGATATAAATATATTATAATAGTCGTGCAGGCACCAAACATAATATAAATATTTATTAAATAAATATTTTTATAATTTTTAATATTGTTGGAATTGCTAAGGCCCAATTTATGTATATTTTATATATAATTAAATATATACACTATTATTCACTACTATACACATTCACTTATACATAAATTAACTTTTTTTATATATTAAATTTTAAAAAATAAAATACGTAATTATACTGACCAATCTCTGCTAATTATAGTTTGACTTATAATTTTTCACACAGAAAATAATTAGTTTTATTAACACTCGACGGCGCTTGTTTCATGGCATTTGCAGTTTCAAACTTTGTTTTGCTATTTTTATTTAGCTCTGGCCTCAAACTTTGAGCTATTATAAAAACTTTTGCTGTGTCATATATCATGCTTAATTAAAGCTAAAAAAAAAAAAAATATTTCTATAAACACGAATGAAAATGAAATTGAATAATCAAAAGTTTCAAAGAAACTTAAGAAAAATATATATATTATAAATGCATATACAAAACAGAATAATCAAAAGTTGAAAAAGTTTAAATTTATGCCAAGTTGCATAGTCCTAGATAATATAGACAATGAATATATATATACACCTCTTAAATGCCACTGACATTTCCTCTCTTTCTCCGCAAACACAATTCAAGCCGCCGCACTTTACACTTTCACGAAAACTTTTAATTACAACAATATTATTGCCGCAACTTTAACAAAAAGAAAGGAAAAAAATCGTCATTTAATGCGGGATATTCTTCAGTTTACTTATTTTTTGAGTGATTAATTGGAATGCGCTGAATTCATGCTGCGTGCAGCTGTTCATACACGTTGACCTGCTTTCATGTATTTGCTTAAAGCGAAGCTCTCAGTGTAATTGAATTGAATGGAGACCTGTTTGCACCGTGCACCATGGACGATGCCACCACCATTCAATAGAGCTCCGCAGGGGTGCAACAAAATGGCGACGTGCAGCAGCCATTGTTTGGGACAATAACGGCGATCCGAACTTAAGTCGGCCCCAAATGACACAAGAAGCTAATTACTTTCTGACGAACTGGAGCCCAGAATTCGGAATTCGTGGAATTCGTCTGGTTGGCTGATGCTGCTGCATATCGGTGTCCGCCTGGCATTGGCATTGCTCAACTGTCAATTCGAAAATTCATAAATTCCATTTGCTGCCATTGTTTGTTTATGTAAATTAATCAATCAATTGCAAGCAGCTTAACAAGGTCAAAAAGCCCTTGCCAGCGCGGTCCATAAAGGCTTATGTGAACACGGCGCCAGCGAGGCGGATCGGCTTGAGTCTTTATCAGGGTTTGCAGTTTGTAAACATTTATTTTAAAGATATTTTTACTGCTATTCATTTCAGATACTTACCCTTCAATATATATATATATTTATTTAATTTAATATAATTTTATTTTTAAATATTTTAATTTATTTAGTTTTTATTTTCACAGATTTTAATTAATTGAAATTTTATTTCAATATTTTTTAGGCATTTTTTTTTTTGCTTGTTTGTAAATCTTTAAATATTTTTTTCAGCTCTTCCACTTTCACTTGCTTTTGAAATTTTAAAGTCTCGCGCCTTTGAAGTAGTCCGTGAGGGTCTGAGCCTCTGGCTGTTAGTGAATTTGAACGCTGGATGCTCCAGCTGCCACACAACTACGACCCGCCGCGTTTCAAAGCGTACTGCACATCGTCGTTGGCCGGAGTCCAAGTCCGAGATTCGCGTACGCCGCACTCGCGCACGGAAATTCACCACGGCAAAGCCGAAACGGCACGAGTGAGTCGAGGCTTCGGCTCCACTATAGGTCTGTGGAGCAATAGGGTAAACGCATAGAAGCCGAAAGTGAAAGCAGTTGCACGGATGGTTATTGAGGCAGGTTAGTAAGCTCGTAGAATCATCACGCGAGCGAGCAGTCGAAGCGATGTTTTTGATTACACTGGAAGCGCGATGTTATTGGCTACTGATAAGAAGTTGCTGGCTTAAAAGTAAACTGTTGCGTGCATCGGCATGGACTTGAAGGGTTAAAGGATAATGGGCGAGCTGCTAGACCTGGGTTTTTGTGTTCGAATCGGGTTGCTAAGCTGGTTTAAGGCATTGATATGACTCTAATAATATTTATATGAGAATTGTTATTCAATTTAATAGTTTTTGGAAGACTATTGATTTGCCAAATTCATGCTATGAATGCTATGGGCTATGAAACTGTTAAATCTTTGCTCTAAAAAGTTTTTAAAAAATTTTAAAAATGTATACATAAAATTCTTTACTCAATTTGTAACATATTAAAAATTTTAGTTTATATATTATATATATTTTTATATTTATATATTTCTATATATTTCAAAAATTCCATTTCAAACAATTCAATTCATTAAATGCTATGTTTTGGTTTCGAATGCTTCGCTTCCAGGGCATGCGCAGCGCAGTCGCAGACGTTTGCCATCGGCTCAGCTGTTGAGCAGTGTCCGGCGTGGTGAGTACTGATCCCACTGATAAGAGCTGATAAGAAGTTAATGCAAGCACAGCAGTTGCTGCAGCAACAATAACTAGCTGGCGAGCGCATTCCAACTGCAATAATTGCATCATGATTTAATCAGCCTGGCTGCCTCAAGTCGGAACGCGGGCTGAAGGCTGCTGCCGAAGGGCGCCCAAGTGGGGCAATGGGGGCCTGGGCAAGCAAACTACTAAATGAGCTTCGTTACAGACGCAATTAATGAGCAGCGTTCCACAATTAGGGAACAGCCTCAATTATGCAGCCAGCAACAGTCACTCGCGGACCGCCCCTCACCCATTTGCTCCGCTGCTCAAGTTGTTGTTGTTGCCGTTGTTGTGGTTGCATGTGATGGGGCCGCTGTTAATAGCAAATTTGTGGCCGCTGTGACCGTTTTTTGGCGCTGGTTAGACAAGGCCAGCTAAGGACAGGGGCAGCCTTTTAATTATGATAATTACATTGTTGTCGAGCTCATTTGCTGACAGCGAACGCCGCCGACCCGACATGAGAGCAGCTGCTGCCACTGCCACTGCCTCTGCAGCTGCCGTTGCTATTTCTGCGCTTAGACATGCATCCTGCATCTTTCTCACGTGCATATGAAAATACATAAAATTATGTTTCGCATTGTTTATTATTGTTAGAATTGTAGAGTGTAAAATTATGCTGCATATTAACAATATTTATAGTAAGAGAATGGAAATAGAAATATAATGAAAATATGTTTAGTAAATATAACTTAATATTATTAATATTTTATTATGATTATTTTATATTATTCTTTTTCAATTCAATTATTTAATTTTAAGTTGATTTTATATTGTTTTTTATATATAAAAATAAAGTTTTCATTATAAAATAAATAAAAATAAATAAATAAATATTTAGAATAATTAATCTTGATTAGATATTGAATTTATATATTTGCTGTATTATTGGCATAATATTGCTTTAAATATATATCTTTAAAATCTGAAAATATCAGAAAAAAATATATTTACTCAACAATGTATATACTATATACGCATATCTATAAATATTTCTTTAGATATTTTTATAAATGAATTACAATTTTAAAAATATCTTTGTCTGTCCAGAACATTGTCATTCGTCTGCCACTTCATTATTTTCAAAAATTCCCTTACAGTCTTCCCATTTATTTTTTCAGCACACATTCAATGCGAATACAAATAGAAATATCACTTCTAACTATGCATGTGTGTGTGTGTGTGTTTATGACAAAACAAAACCACATTGCGTATTTGAGCACAACTAAATTTCAGCTGTGCTGTCACTTGATACTGTTTCAGTTGCGTCTGCCGCGGCTGGCAGCAAAAACCAAAAACAATTGCAATGTAAACAAACTTTTTGGCACGGGCCGAGTGTAAATGGCTTTAAGCCAAGTTCCAAATGGCCAAAGCATAGAGGAAATGACGTGTCGCACTAATTAAGAACACGCTTTGCCAGAGCGAAATACGTACGATACATATATATCTATATACAGTATATATATACTGAGTATTTCCTTTTTATAGCTGGCGAACTGCCATTTTGAAATGAATGCAACAATTTATGGAGCTCGCCAGCAAAATATTGCAACATGCTTTTGGTTGACACAACTCTCCCTCTGTATGTGTGTGTGTGTGTGCGTGTGTTTGCCTGAAACATGCTAATTGCATATGCCATCAGCGCAATTCCAGGGCCAGCCGGAACTGTGCATACTTTAGTTTTCAAATTCGACCGTCAAATTATTAAAAGCGCCATAACTTTCGGCGGTTGCTGCGCTGTGTGGCCCGAAATGGGAAATGCCATGCGAAAATCGACAATTGTGTAGCATACTTTCCAGCGCCGCGCCGACTCTCAATTTGACATGCGACAAAACCGCTGACAATGGCAGCCGGCAACATCTAAACAAGCACTCGTGTCACTTTTATTAATTATCAAAAGCACTTTTTACCCTTTGTAAAGTTGCCATCCGAAACTCTGCGAAACTCCATGAATTCTAAATTGTTTGACTGGCATAAGCGGCCGTGCTAAAAGCATTCATAATAGGCTTAAAATATTGCGCTCTTTTTGCTGTACTTCATCTAGAATTCACAAATGGTTATGCTATGTGCGATTTAATAATCTAGCAAAAAATGCAGCCTAAAATAAGCGATCGATAAGCCAGCTTATTTAGCTATGTGAAAACAGAATTTATTTATCAATCATATTACCAACTCGTTGGCGTAACTAAACGTATTCAGCACATTTAGCCATGGCACTTACTGAAGCTATTGATTTGTCTGCTGCCTGGATTTTCACTTTGCATATAAAACTTGCAGTTGGGCTGAGAGAGAGCTAAAAGAGGACAAAGCATTGTAAACGAAATATATTACAGAGTGTCGATTTCATTTAGTGCACAAAAAGGTAAACTGCAGGTGAACTTGCCAAACAGCTAATGGCATCCGTTTCAAATGCTTTGAAAGATACTTGCGCAAGACAAATAAGAGAAGTTTAGTGGAAAATGCCTTAGTTGGAGTAGCGATGGTATCTGTGCTGGTTTGCTGTTGTATAAAATTAGGATTACAAATAAAAAAATTAAAATAAATACTAAAACAGCTACAATTTATTTTTTTTTAAATTTATTTTTATTAATATATTCGCTATAATAGAAAAAAGTTGTAAAAAATATGTATAAGTATTTATTTATATTTTTTATTTAATTTTTATAATAAAAAAAAGTTGTAAATTATGTATAGATATTTATATTACATTTTTTATTAAATTTTTATATTTTTATTTTCTTTTTCTCCAGCAACTTTTGCATTGAAATCAAATCTAAACAGCCCGGCAGACTTTCAAAGATATATAAACGTATATATATACTTTCTATACTTTCAACCATGCCACCTTCTGCCTTATTTAATGCATTTAATTGCAAGCGATTCCCATTTTCAATAAATTCAGGTTACGAATATATGTTCACCCACCCAAGAATATCCATTTAATATTAATTGTAATTATTTTAATTGCTGTAGCCACGTGTTCGTGTGCTGCTCATTAAGTAATCATACCAGCAATTACCTCCAAAATTATAAAATGGGACGACAGCCAAATGACTCAATCAGAAGCAGAGAGTCGCACGAGGACGACGCGATGCTCGCCAACAGTGTGAGTTTCTTCAGTAGCCACTGGACAGTGTGGAAAGTGCTCGGAGTCACCTCGTCTACAGTGCGATCCTGAATCTAAGTGTGACCGTGTGGTATCCACTGCATCTCGGCCTGACGTTGTTTCGCAATGCAAATCTCTCGGACGATATCCTGAATCTGACGACCTTCGCCACCTGCCTGGCCTGCTCGCTGAAATACTCCCTCTATGCCTACAATTTCGAGAAGGTCGAGCGAATAGAGGCGCTCCTTGGCCAACTGGACTCGCGGGTCAAGCACGCGGAGGAGCTCACTATTTATAGTCGGCTAAGAACGCAGCTGAGAAACATTCTCTTTGTCTTCATTGGCATCTACCTGCCAGTGGGAGTTTTCGCCGAAATGGCCTTCTTGTTTCAGGATGAGCGCGGTCTCATGTATCCTGGCTGGTTTCCCTTTGACTGGGTCAACTCGACGCCCAGCTTCTATGCCGCGCACGTCTACCAGATTGTGGGCATCGGCTTTCAGCTGATGCAGAACTATGTCAGCGATTGTTTTCCCGCCGTCGTGCTCTGCCTGGTCTCGGCTCACATTCAGATGCTCTATGTGCGCTTTGAGCACGTTGGCGAGGGCGATGCACCAGATGCTGAGCTCCAACTGGAGTATTGCATAACGGATCACAAGCGCTTGCTGGAGTAAGCTAATATATATCGAGTAATGTCTATCTATGCTAATGGCTATATCTCCTTTCAGACTTTATCAGACTATTGAGTCCTTCATGTCGCTGCCCATGCTCATTCAGTTCGCTGTGACTGGCCTGAATATCTGCGCCAGCATCGCTGGCTTTCTCTTCTTCGTGACGGAGCCTATGATGCGCACGTATTTCTTCTTCTACGCCATGTCCATGCCACTGGAGATCTTTCCCATCTGCTACTACGCCACAGACTGCGAGCTGTGGTTCGGCAAGCTTCACTATTCGGCCTTCAGCTCCAACTGGACGTCGCAGCAGCGCAGCTTCAAGAAGAAACTGATGCTCTTTGTGGAGCGCTCCCTAAGGAAGAGCACTGCTCTGGCCGGTGGAATGCTGCGCATTCATGTGGACACGTTCTTCTCCACGCTCAAGTTTGCCTATTCACTATTCACTATTATAATACGTATGAGGAAGTAATTAAAGGGCAATTTCATATATTTCAACTGCCAATGGAACTCTTAACGTGTGAACTGAACTATCTTGCATTGTTAACTGTATGAAAATACATATTATATGAATAATAAATACAAAATAAATTGAATAGAATAATAAATCAAATAATTATGTATTAAAAATAAATATAAAATATAAATAAACATAAATATAAATATAAAATATAAATATAAAAATAA
This sequence comes from Drosophila mercatorum, assembly GCA_961210405.1. Taxonomy (NCBI): domain Eukaryota; kingdom Metazoa; phylum Arthropoda; class Insecta; order Diptera; family Drosophilidae; genus Drosophila; species Drosophila mercatorum. The sequence continues at coordinate 14,146,930 of CAUIUS010000005.1, forward strand.
AATAAATATAAATATAAAATAAATATGTAATAAAAAAATGCTTATTAATAAGAATACATATAAAAATATATTAAATAAATAAAATAAATACGATAGTACATAAAAAACCAATATTTAAATATATATAATAATTAAATATAATAATAAAAAAAATAATACTGAAAAAAATACAAAATAATGAAACAAAAATGATTTCCCATTTTCAATGGGTATAAAAACTTTTCAATTGAAGCAACTAAAATTTTTGTAGAGTTCTAATATATTCAGATATGTATATATTTATTTTATATGTTATTATATTATTATTAATATATATCTTCCTGCTTTAATATGCTTTTACTAAATGGATTTCATGCACATATTAGGTTATTCCTATATTAATATTTACGTTTTATGTCTTACATAGACTCAAGCAGCTATAGCATAAGTTTCATAATATTTTTTTCCTCCTTTTACCTCTTCAATTCTCGTCAAATTGGTGGAAGGCGAGCCCAATTGGAGTTCAATTCAATTAATATAATTACCTTTTAAATAATTGACTCAAAAATAATATATAAAAATTGTTCAAATGCAAAAATATAGACTGAGACCTACCCTGGAATTATTCAATATAAATATGTAATAGATATCAACATCATTAGTTCCATAAAATCTAAAAATAAAATAAATTAAATAAAAATAAATCTTTAATTGAATCTTGATATTTCTTATTATATAATTCAGATAAACATAAAAAATAATGAAGAATGGCTTTTATATGTTTATTTCACGCACTCGCTCAGGTAAGCACATATACTCCTTATTACAAACCGATTTTGCAGGACATTTGGTAGGCACTTGCCAGGGCTTATTCTAATTGTATAATTACCTCCTACGTCATCTACAATATTCTTTATATAAATATAAAAAGCGACTCAAGCGTAAAAACTCAATCAAAAGACGATGAGTCGCAGTTCCGGAAAGTCAAACGAGCCCATCGACAGCTTGAGCTTCTTCAGCAGCCACTGGGCCATATGGAAGCTAGTTGGAGCCACACATGCGCAGATGGATGGGAATCGGCTCTACATCGTCTACAGCTTGCTGTTGAACCTCATCGTCACCATCTGGTATCCACTGCACCTGGGCTTGCTGCTCTTTCGGAACGCCAGTCTCTCGGATGACATAACGAATCTTTCCATATTCGCCACGTGCTTCGCGTGCTCCCTGAAGTTCTGCATTTATATGTACAAATTCAAGAAGATCGAGCGCATGGAGCAGCTCCTCAAGCAACTCGACGCGAGAGTCGCAACTGCGGAGGAGAAAGTCATCTACAGCAAGCTGAAGACTCAACTGCGTGGCATTCTCTATGCCTTCATTGGCATCTATCTGCCGGTTGGAGTGTTGGCCGAGATGGGTTTCCTGTTCCAGGAGCAACGTGTGCTCATGTATCCTGGCTGGTTTCCCTTCGACTGGCTGCACTCATCCCGCAACTTTTACCTCGCCCACGTCTACCAGATCGTGGGCATCGGCGTCTTGATAATGCAGAATTATGCGAACGACTGCTACCCCGCGATGATGCTGTGCCTGATCTCGGCTCACATTCAGATGCTTTATATACGCTTCGAGAAAGTTGGCGTGGACGAGAGTGGGAATGCCGAGCAGCAGTTGGAGATGTGTATAACGGATCACAAGTGTTTGCTGGAGTAGGTGGATGGCTGAGAGTGTGTTTCCAGCTGAGTTTTATTGATTTGATTTCCCTCTTATCGCAGGCTCTTTCAGACCCTCGAGTCCTTCATGTCGCTGCCCATGCTCATACAGTTCGCCACGACAGGCGTCAATGTGTGCACGAGCATCGCAGCTCTACTCTTTTTTGTTAGCGAGCCACTGACAATAGCCTACTTCATATTTTACACGTTGGCCTTACCATTGGAAATCTTTCCGACCTGCTACTATGGCACGGATGTGGAGCTCTGGTTCGGAAGGCTTCACTATGCGGCCTTCAGCTGCAATTGGCTGCGGCAGCCGAGGAGCTTCAAGAAGAAGCTGATGCTCTTTGTGGAGCGGTCGCTGAAGCGAACAGCGCCTCGGGCAGGTGGCATGCTGGCCATACACGTGAGCACCTTCTTCTCGACGCTGAAGTTCGCCTACTCGCTCTTCACCATTCTGATTCGCATGCGAAAATAATAACTGAGCAATGAGGAAACACAGCTCGTAATTGCATTGCGCCGCAGGACACGAGTGCACTTCACATCCAAATCAGAGCCGAGTCGAAAGTTTAGTTGTTAAGCTGGCAACAAAAGCGCAGCGGAAGCCACTCAGAGTCCGGCGGCGGCAGCGCCGGAAGCAACAGAGAGAACATGGCCAGGTTTATGTTAAATTAGATTCGGAATTAGCTTTGTGTTTTGCGGCTGGCTCAACCAATACACAGCGCCGACTGCAGCTAATTGAAGCGTGTATGCAAATTTATATGAGGAACTTGGAGAGTGGGAGTGGGATGGGGATTGGCATTGGGATGGGGATTGAGAGTTTCGTTTATTTATTTGCGCAGAGATAAGACATTAAAAGACTTTCTGGGCTTTGGCGAGGCCTAATGCGCTTAAGTCGGCACTAAGTCATGTTGAATCTGCAAAGCCAACATTGTAACATTGTAAAGAGCTGGCCACGCGCAGCAACCCAAAGGCACAGGCCCAGGCAATGGCAGCAGCAGAAAAAGGGCCAAACTACCAATCTGCCAATTTATAGCTAAAGGTCAGCGAGAGGCGAGAGTGCGAGAGTGCGAGGGGCAGTCTGGGCCAAATCGATTTGATGATGTTGAACGGAACGCAGCAGGCACTAAGTTGATTTGAATTTATAACAACACGCATTTAGCTCGCAGTCAGAGCTGCTAAAAAAGCTAAGTATAAGGCAAAAAAAAAGCTGAAAAAAGGCTAAATTCTATTATCACATTTACTCTGAATTCTTTTTGCTTGAATTCTTTTAGCTTTCTGGAATATACGCTGACACTACAGCTAGATCTGGCTATAAAAAGGCTAACGTGTCAGCACTGTCTTCCACACACACGCATCAGCCAGAGCTCCAACTAGTTACGCATTCAGATGCATGCAAAGCACGTAGCGAGTTGCTGCCTGCCTGCCACGCCTACTCTCACTGTCTCTCTCTCTCTCTCTCTCTCTCTCTGCCTCTCTTCCTCTCTGTCGCCCTGCACTTAAATTCATTTCGAATCGAAATAGTAAATCGCTCCGAGAAATATGAGAGCTGCTTTAATTTTTAATCAAGGGAAGCCGCGCACTTTTCGAAACTCAACAAATTTGCAATGAAACTACTTTTGTGCTTAAGCTTGGTCGCGCTGCTGGGCAGCTGCTCAGCGTTAAGCAGACTCAGCTGTTTCTCGCTGGCAGTCAGAAATTATATTTCTCGTCTCTCCTCTCTCGTCTCTCTCGCCTGCTTGCTCATTTGTACTCAGCCTGCAACAGTGTCGCCAGTTTGTCCAGACCATCATCATTGCCACCATCATTGAGCATCTTTATCTCTCCATCTCTGTCTTTCCCTCTCTATCTCTCTTTCTCTCTCTCTCTCTCTCTGTCGCTCTGTGCAAACTCCAACTCGACAAAGTCCAGTCCAAGTCGGTTTATTTAGTTTGTGCTGAAACTTATTCAGCTCAAGTGGCCCATGCCATTGACTCTGCTGTGCAATGAAGACGTCCGTCCTGCCCTGCCCTGCCCCGCGGCGTTTGCTCTGCTTATTTAGATTTTGCTTAGCTCTTGTTGTTCGTCCTGGCTGCTCCTGCTGGCCATTTGCAATTTGTTGCCAAGGCACAGGCACTTGCTCTGCTGCTGCAAGTGGCAGCTGCTGTTGTTGCTTTGGCAGCTACAAGTGGCTGCCACACCTGATGAAGCCTAACTTGCCCATCAGCTTGTTTATTCACATGCGCCTTAAAGACTCGGGCAAATACTTTAAGGATAAATTTACAAGTTGGCCTGGCGTGAATAGTTTGCCAGCTGACAGGCAAAAGTTTTCGCGCATATTGTCAAATTTCAAGCAAATCAAAAAATACGCAACTATGCATTTGCCCGGAAAACTTTTGGTCCAGACGCCGCCCTTTCAGTTGCCATTTTCCTACCCATTCAGTCATGGCCTTCGCCTGGGCCGTTGTCGTCGCCGTCGTCGTCATCGTCGCCATCGTCGTCATGTACTCAACTAAATTACTGGCTTTCATAGTCTGCAAAATATTTGGCATTTACGTATGCTACACAAACACTCACACACACAGACACACAGCTGAAGGGTTTCCATATAAAGCAGGAAATTTTACAGCTAGCATAAGAAAGTCACTTAACGTGGCCGTTGGCGAATGGCAATGGCACATTATGTGGCCGAGCTCTAAATGTGGCGAGTGAAAGTTAATTTCTGTTGAGAGAGAGGGCATTATATGTATATATATGTAGGGAAAACTATATACGAAATATGTCGGATCTGCTGATGTGATGTGATGAAGGGGCGCCAGTGAAAACATTTGCCTAAACTATGCCATTAACATGTTCAACTTTCCGGGTACTTGTAGCCGGGCTGCCTCAGCCACTCTCCTTCTCTCTCTCACTCTCTCTCTCTCTCTCTCTCTCTCTTTCTGTCTATCTGTCTCTTGGTCTTGGGGCACGTAAATACTTGCCAGAAACTTGAGCGAATTAACAACAAAAGTTCGTCCTGCTGCCTGTGACGAAAAACTTTGGTTAAAATAACTGAAACTGCTGTTGGCAAGTGACAATAACAGGAGGCAAAGTGAAAGGCTTGACAGCCAATGCCAGTACCAAATGTCAAACAATTTGTGGCGCCCCCAACCACAACCCACCCACACCCAGTGGGAGATCTATTTAAAGCGCCCACTCGTCGGCCGGCGGCCAAGTATTAATAGCTGAAAACTTAATGTGCGCCGTGCAGCGCAATAAAAAGCAAAACACCATCCGCATAATGGCCGCTAAAGAGCCATCTAAATGTAGTCCGGGTCCGGGTCCGAGCGAAGAGTATAACTCATTACGGCTAATGAGTGTTATTTGTGCCTGCCGCATAACGAAACTCCATAAGTCGAAATTAGTTTGACTTGACTTGACTTGACTTGCTGCAGACAACTTCCTACACACACCCAAGCAAACACACACACACACACACACACAGACTGTGGCAGTAATCGTAATCCGCTGGCAAAGCAAAAGTTGACATTCATTTGCCACAAGTGCAAAGCGCCTCCCTCTCTCTCTCTCTCTCTCTCTCTCTGTCACTGCGTGTGTGGGGCGTGACTGAGACAAACATAATTACGCCCCACATTTAAGGGCTTTCATCTGAGCTTGTTTTTCTCAAAAACTTTGCAAACAGATTTACACAATGTTGAGTTAAACGATTGCCATAAATATGCCCCCTGATTAAATGCGCTGATTGCGCGGCGCTTGCAATCGGCTTTAATCACATGTAGCACAAAGCAGCCGAAACAATAAACGCAGCCCGAGGCGTATGCGAATGTCAATAACAAAAAAAGTAAATAAAACACGTCTTACACTCGCCTCGGCTCACATTAGCATACGTTGCGTATACGCAACGTCTGCCGCATGGGGCAATTATTGCACGTAGCACGGCCAAGCGGGGGGCCTGGCTGTTTCGCCTCAATGAAACTGGATTTGCGTAAGGCAAACGCTACAATTGAAATTTCAAATGCGACGCCGGGCGTTGACAGCGACGTTTATGTTGATGATGAAGATTCGCCCCGCGGAGTAGCTGCGCCTGCTCCTCGCTCCTCGCTGCTGGCTGCTGGTTGCTGGCTTACACGGCCTTAACGTATTGTCGACCTGATACCAATAGCTCGGCGTGTCAGCCTACGGTTCAACTGACACACACACACACACACACATGAAATTGATAACGTGTGATTTAATGTGTTTTTAACGCGTTTTCATGTGATTTCCAGTTAAATGAGGCGTAGCATTTTGAAAAGCCTTCGGCCTCGCCCTCTTTTGAAGGGCCAACGGGCCTAGTTGGGCCGCCTATTGATTTGTGGGCCCATAAATATTCCTCAGCCATGGCGCTTATCCGCTCTGGTGTTAAAGTTACTTTTATAATTTGATTGCGCAAACAAAAACACGCGCCGCCCCAAAGTATGCAACACTTTCTGTAGCGCCCCAAAGGCTTAGGCCGCCGCTAAACACAAGCAATGGACGAGGCTTAAATACTGAATTGTTGTTTGGCTACTAGCAGTGCCCAGAAGATTTAATATGCTATATAAGTGGGTGTGTGAATGTAGCTATGTATGTGTGTGTGTGTGTGTGTATGGTATGTAAGTGTATGAACAGTGCTGCTCAATTGAATACTTTAGACTTTCTTAAAACTTTGAAAAATTCTATCTCCTCAACGTAAATTCCGATTTAAATGAAATCAATTTTCTTAAATACTAAAACTATTCAGCTATGGCGAAAAAATAGTTTGAGTCTTGTTGACTTTATTTTTTTATTATTTTAAATTATTTTTTGGTTATTTTATTATATAAAGAGCTAAATTTCAATTATCTGGATAACTTAAATAATAAAATATATTTTTTTCAATTTTATATATATATATATATTATATTTAGTATGTGTGTCCTTTTCAAGTATACGCATTGGTAAACTATTGAAATACCTTAAAATATATTGAAATATTGTATGTATCTTGTTTAATCTCTTCTTGTTTAATGGACTTACAGTTATAGTATGGTATATACCAAGAATTGAATGTTTCAGCCAAATAGACAATGCTGCAAATTTGGCAATTTAAATAGTTATCAATCAACAATTTGCAATACAAGTCTATTGAATCATAAAAACATGCCCCAAGGCACAGTTTCGCATGTAAATAAAAAATCATTCAATGGCTACATTTTTTCACTATTTCTGCAACAGAAATAAATTTGAAAAGATCATATTAAAATGTGTCGGCATTGTGGAATGCAATAAATAAATGCCTGCAAATCACACACAATAAATTCCGATTACAATTTCAACTCGTTGGGGCTGGGCCTCGTTTAGTTGTTTCTATTTTTTACACACAATCAGCTCAAAGTGCGGCGAATAGTGGTGCGAAATTTATGAGACAATATGAATGCTCTCCCTCATTTGCCACACACACACACATTTGGATTCAATAGGTAATCAGAGCGGGCTGAAATTGTTTCCTTTTTTCCACTACATATCGATTGCAAATGCGCACAATGAATTCTCAGCTGAACCATAAAGCATAAAAAGAGAACATTTAATCGAATGCCGTTGTTACTTAATCAATTGAATTTATGGCACATCAGCAGCAACCGAGCAGATGGAAATTGCATTTGTGTCACAAGCACTCGAATCGCAATTTAGTTTTATTTATTATTATTTATTTCACATATATATTTTCTAAGCTTGTATGTTTCAGTGACTCTGACTCTGCCCTAACCTTGACACTGTTGTGTCTGCAAATTTAACCAAGCGCAGCCCACATAGATAAGCACTCGTCACAATTACGCTTAATAACCTGAACGAGCGAGCGGCGAGCGAGCAATTTAAAAGCAATTCCACGATCATCAAATGACACCAGCAGGGGCGGCTCTTGCCCGCCCAAGCGTGAGTAAACCAGGTGAGCGAGATGAGTGCAAAAGTCATATTTTTTTGTATAGTTTTAACTGCTTTACAGATTGACAGATTAGCATCTTGAATGACAGCTTAATAATATGTTTCAAGATTTGTTTGAGTTGCTCTAAGTTTTATGACTTGAGCAATTACAAAAATTTTAAGAGGAGTATATTGGCTGGTATATTGATGAGAAAGCCTATCTTAGTTGTTACTATATTTATCTATCCGCCAGCTCATCTATCCGCCTCTCAGTTCGTCCTTTAGCCAGGATACCTATACCTGCTAAAATATATGTGCAAAAACATACACTGCTATCGATTACTTCGCCCTCAGAAGCATCTGAATGGTGCTCAAGCAGGCAGCAAGCTCAACAACTGCTCAGCTTAAGTGCTGCTATGCTCTCGTCAGGCACTTCTAACTAACTTCTGTCTTAACTGTTTCCTATTTAGTTACTAATTAGCAACTTTTGCTTGGCCACTTCTTTGAATTAAGGTAGAATTAAATATGATTGACTCTACGCCTTTAGCTTACTTTGTTTAAGATAAATATATATATTTCCATACATATCTATATATCTAATTATATATATTTACACATTTTTAAATATTCTACAGATTCCACATGTCATAAGTCGACTTGTACTGCTGAAGTCTTTAACTAGTCAATTTTGATTTATGTCAAATTGGAAATCCCCGTCCCAAGGTTGAGCGAAGATTAAGTAAATGAGTACAGAGAACTCGAATATGATATACCTCTTAAAGATTCTATTGACAGCAAACAAGCTATTGAAATAGAAAACATGATATATAGCACGAATAGTAGTTCGATTGTTATATATACATATGTTTCGCTTTGCAGCTATGCTGAGGCAATTGTGCAGCAAAAGCCGAAAGACTCGTTTGAAAGGCAGAAAATCATATAGAGAGAGAGGGAGAGAGAGGGAGAGAGAGAAAGAGCGAGAGAGAGAGAGAGAGAGAGAGAGAGAGGCAGACAATTGGATAGTAGCCTAGATAAACTGATGCAACTTAAAGACTGTGGAGGCAAGAACAGACAAATAAATAATAAATAAATTTTTAATAAAAAATAAATAAAAAAATAATAAATAAATAATGAGTGAATGATAATCAAATAATAATTAAATTTAAAAAATAAAAATAAAAGAGAAACAATAAATAAATAATAAATAAAAATGTAATAAATTATACATAATTAGTAAATAAATAATAAAAAATAAATAAATAATAAATAAATAATAAAAATATAGTAAATTATACAGTAATAAGTAAATAATAATAAATAATAATAATAAATAAATAATAAATAATAATAAGTAAAAAAATATATAGTAAATAAATAATAAATAAATATAAAACAATATATTAGCTGGGCTAAAATATAACAAATCCAAGAGCTGACTACAGCTTCTACTCATATAAATATATAAATGATATAAACTCACATAAATATATAATCATAGCAACCCAAACTTGCACATCTATTATTAAAGAAGTTAAACAAATTTCGGGTTTGCAATGAAATTTGCATTTGCAGGTGACAGTTTTGGCTGCGCAGGAGTCGTGCTGCTGTCGCACCGCCACCGCCGCAACGCTTTGATTACAAGTTCAAAACCAATGAAAATTGATGGCTAATTATTTTGGCTAATTGCAAATTGCATGGCAGCAGTTTGTGGCAGCCCCTTACCAGCCGCCCTCTGCTACTGCAGCTACGTAGACCGCAACAACATATTGCTGCTGTGGCTGATAGTGTTGGCAATGCTGAGGTCATTGGCGGAAGCTATTAAAAACTGCGTGCGGCATAAGAAAAACTCTCAAAATGGGAAATGAACAAAAACTGAACGTGCGACGTGCGATGTGCGCTGTGCACTTGAGGCAAGACTCTGGCCCGGCCGAAGTCAGCTATTCAATGATGTATGCAAACGCTCACCGCTTATCGTGACAAGACGTTTGGGTCAAGTCGTTGGCCAGCTGAGCTGAGCCGCAATTCAGTTGTAATGCCATGTTGATTGTGGCTAACACACACACACAAGTGACCACAATTCTGTTACCCAAAATGGCTACACGTGTGCTCGTTGTCGTTGCCCCACACCCACTCACTCAGACACCCACTCACCCAGCCACCCACACACGCATTCATCTGCGTTTGCAATTTGGTTCCTGGAAATCATTCCTTTATTCAAACAATTTCTGTATCTGGCCGCACTGGCCAGCTCGGGCTTGTCCCAAATAGTATCACGTACGCTTTCAAACAATTATTGTCCTTGCCCAGCCACACGCAGACAACCACCCAAACACCCAACCACCCACATTTATTATGCAGCATGTCTTGAGATAAACTCAAATTTGATTCGAGCTCTCGTCGCTGCTCCAGTTGAAGCTTTGCAGACTTTAATCAGCCCAACGCGCAGCTTCGATAGTTTCTCGATTTATCCATAAATTTTCGCGTTTCGCTCTGTTTGCGCTTTAATGGTCACGCAATTAAGACAGATCGCCATTCAAATGACCCAAATGGACTCGAATATTTTCGTTGCCGGCGTGCAATAAATAAACACACGCTTCGGGATGCCGCTGCCAGTTGAGCAAAGTTTCTAGACCAGTGAACAGTTCAATACCAATCAGAATAAAACAAAAGCCGAATTTATTATTCATAGTTGCGTCGCTCTTAGTGTATTAGTACTGTGGCCGCAGCCGAGCGTGAAACCAATTGCAAACAGGTAAACTATAAATGCAAATATTTGCAGCATGCAGCGTCACACGCGGCGTATGAGTGATGCAGCCAGCGCCGATGATTCACCCGGTTTGCCTGGTCGTAAATCGCTGCCCGCCTGTAACCGTAACAAGTCAACAAGTCCACTATTTAGCGCTGCGGTGCGAACTATTGACTCAGCGAAAGTCGCTAATTGTTTGCCCAATATGCACTGCGCCGCAGTGCAGCATTAGCTAACCGAATATGCGGAAAAGAAAGTCACAGCCGAACGGCCACTCGATGGCCAGCCTATGGCCGCCCCATCAATCTGCCACCTGGCAAACACATTAATCGGTCAAGCGGCACGGCTCACGTACACCAGGCACAGGCAGCTAATCAGCATGTCAGGCGGCCACTCATGCATGGCAATTTCTGTAGCCAACGCAGTTGCTGTTGCTTCGAGTGCTCTGTGCCCATTGAAGAGTTGTTGAGGCCGGGTATCTACGTTGTTGAGAAAGGGTATATAAGCATTAAGTATGACCATAGCTTGGCTTGATTTTCTCATAGTCTTACTTCTGAAAAATTCTATCTCTTCAACGAAAACTCCGATTTGAGTGAAATAAATTTTGTTTTATTAAAAAATCAATTAGCTATGATTTAAAATTATGTTTGCATAGACACTTTTAATTTAATATAATTTTTATTTATTTTGTTCAAGAAGATTGCCATTTTTTTGGCTCCCTCTCCTCTGCATACAGAGCATCTGCTAGTCCATCACTCTCCCACTCGCAAGCACTCTCTACTTGCTCACACTTCAAGTCACAGTTCCCTAGTTGAGTACACAGTGCGAAATGGTTGCGAAAACGCAACTGTAAAGCCAACTGCGCACGCGCAAAGCCCAAGTATCTCACGGCTGCTTGGCGAGCCAAAACAGCTGAGAGACGCGCTCAGCGTCGAGCTCTGTGTACACTGTGTACCCCCCGCTGCCCCCTGTGGGTCTCCATTGGAAAACGTGTTAGGCGGCGCCGAGTGCGAAACCCAAAAACCGAAAACTTAAACTGAAATCGAAAACCCACCAAGCGAGCCACGAGTCGCGCGCCCGCTGCGAGAGTCGCTTCGCTGCTGTTTGCTGTGTGCTTTGCCGGCTTCAGCGTTGGCCAGGCTTATTTGAGTACCTGTAAGAGCCTCTCGAGCACTCAGTTGCGAATTTCATACAAGCCGAAACGGTCGTGTGTGTGGGAGTTCGAATTCGGCACATCAAATCGATTGATAAGCCCAAGATCCAAGCCAACGGCGAGCAGCGCGTTAAGTGTTAAGAACGGAAATTAGTCAAGTCAATAGCAAGTGAAGTTCTGTGCCCCAACTCAGCGAGGGCCAAAAAAGAGAATTTGAAGATAAACAAGTAAATACTTTGCGCAAACAGACTCAAAGATGATCGAGCGACGCAGCCAACTGGATAAGGTAGGCAAAAGTAAATGAATTTCGGGTTGAGGCTGAAGCTAAGTACGGCCGAAACGCACTACAGTTAAGTTCATAAACTTTTAGCTTAGAGATATAGATCTCGGCTTAACATTTGACTCTTGACTAAGGTCAGGTTGGCAATTAATTAAAGAAAAACATAAACAAAAATGAATATATCATAAAGCTGAAAAAAAAAAACAATTTAAATACGACCTCAGAGATGATAAATTATATATGTGCGGAGACAGATAAGGAAATTAGAATATATGTGTTATATACACATATAATTTTATACGAGATTATATAAATTATTTAAATTAAATTAATAATAAAAAAAATAAAATAAAATAAAAAATAAATAAAAAATAAATAAGTTCTTTAATTCTAAAAAATATATATATTTATATACATTATGAAATCAATTAATTAACAAATATAAATATATTTTATATATCTATATTAAAAATATTAATTATTAAAAAAGATCTATTTATATATTTTTAATTATATATAAATTACAAAAATAATTAATTAAATATTTTAATAATTAAATCAAATTAATTAAAAAATTCTTCAACAATTTCTTGTTAACTTTTTGGCTTTTCAAAGTATCGAAAAGAGTTTTGACTGTACTTAGGGCATCAATTCTTGAGGCTTACTTCATTTAGGCATCTCCACTGTACTCTCCGCTGATAAGCCGGTTTCGTGTTATTAACTGTTTCGTATTTATTTAGTTTTTTTTCGTATACACAGTGAGATCATGAGACAAGAATTATGTTTCTTGTTGCTTTTTTCGCTGTCTCTTAATCTGTAGCCAAGTCTGTGCTCCGCTTGGCGTGATTCAGTTTTCCGCTTGAGTCATTTGCATTCGCCGATGATAATATTTCAGAGACTGTGATAACTTTTGCTTTTGTTGGCTGGGCCCATCTGCAGGTATGAACAGAAGAACGCTTTGAAATTCTAATTAATGACGTGCTCGGCTGCCAGAGTTGCGTAACTTTGTGGCGAATCGCAGCAGCTGGCTGCGATATGAATAATTAATGAAACTCTGAATTGATACGAGTATATATGATTAATTTGAGTGGGCTCGCGCCTGCTCGCCCCATACCACCCCTCTGGCCGACTACAAAGTATTAGGCCAGGTTATATATACAGGCCCCAACATTTATAATTATAAATAGCCCAGCTCATTGAGGATGCTCGAAGCGAATTTAAATTCTGTGCAGCGTCTTCGTTTTATGACTCTGGGTGTTTTTTTTTTTCTGATCGATATTTTTTTATCGATCTGTGCTCAATGGACGTCAGCACGCGCGTCACTTTTCGCAATTATTTTATTCTTATTTATTTTTATTTTTTTTTTTGGACGCTGCCATTCACTCGGGCTCCGGACGCTGTGATCCATGTCACGTAAGCGCATGCACTCGAGTTGGCAATAGAGCTCTGTAGCCAGGCAACAATTACTGCAAAGCCAGCCAATTGGAAGCTAGCATAAGTGGCTGCCGGCTGGAGGAATGCACGTGCCGGGCTGGAGCCGGAGTATTCGTACTGGCTAAAGTATTCCACTTGATGCTCGTCGGGGCACTCGTCTTTGGTTTGTTTGCCCCGTTTGTTGATTTTAAATGAACGCCCGGCGCACTTTGCACAATTAAGCTAATAGGAAATAATCAGAGCCCGAGCTGAGAGAAGCTGCCGAGAGACGTAGAAAAGTCCGTCCGTCAGCACGAATAGACACAGTGTTTGAGCGAGATATATACATCCTTATAATCATATACTAAGAGCAAAGGCAAATTGAGTGGGAGCGAATTAAATGAAGATAGTTGGAGGGGTCGACTAGCAGATACCCTGCAGGCAGCTGAGTGATGGATGAAGAGGAGAGACTAGATAAGGTATACCAACCTTCATGTATGTATATGCTGGGAAGTAATGAAGTTAGATGATTCAGTGTATAAGACTTAAAGATACCCTGTAGCTAGGCTTTATATATCATTAGCATAGATAGAGAGTGTTTAAGAGAGATATATACATATACCCATTAATAATAGAATAAGAAAGAAGAAATGAGAAATGAGATGAGCAGATTCCAAAGACACGACTGACAGATACCCTGTGCGCAGACTATTTTAGAGGAGAGTACACAGATATAAAAGAAAAGATGAGAAATAGTTGGAATAGGATTGTCAAGGAAAGGGACTACCAGATATTTTTATATTTTATAAAACTTCGTTTTATCTCTGCTTGATAAACCTGTTCTCTGATGTCAGTCCAAAGCATACATATTCATAAACTTCTCACAATAGAATTATTCTAAATTTTCCACTATCTATGTATACTCTCCCAGACCCATCCGCCACATCCACAGGGTATATGAATAGCAACATTACAAGCACTGAGAGCTGCTCCTCCTCACCCAGAGCCCAATACTAGACAAAGTTCATTAACCAAGCGCAAAGCAATTAAACAAGTCGCACAACTTGATGATTGACAGACTGGCAGGCAGACCGAAAGACAAGCTGGCCTAATCCCATCAGAGAAGTTGGCCAACGGCTTTTGATCGGATCTGAAGTTGATTTTATGAGAGGCCCCGCAAAACAATGTATTGCTACACATTGATTGTTGGCCTGCCGACTGCTTGTGCTTAGACTGTGCTACAAACTTGTTCTACATAGTCTTTAAGCCCAGCTCCATTAAAGCCGTTTCAAAAGACATAATTATTATGTCATGTGTTGCCAAGAATGAAGTTGGCCACAAAGAGAATGTATGGGAAAACAATTGTTATTAATGCAAGCGCCGTAAATTTTACTGTTTGTTTATTATTTTTAAATAAATTTTTATTAATTAAAACTACAATATACGCATATATATCATATCTTATATATGGCATACAAAAGTTGACACTATTCATCACGCCTTAATGTGCTTTTTATATTGGAATAAAAAAAAGGAAATGCATAATTAATTTGTATTAAAACATTTATCGATTGATTTTTGCACGTGCCGCATATTAAACATTAAGCAAATTACTTCTTTTGTTCTTCCCCACTCTTTATTTTGCATATACTTCTCACTTGCCATGCTCGTGCAAGGAATGTGAAGCGAGCATATTGGTTTTGTGGGAGAAATGTGAGACTTTTCTGCAAATTGTGAGAATATTGCGAGAGTAGACTTGATATTGAGTAGGATAATGTATATAAATAGTCGTGTATGCTTTAGACTTGTATAATATATTCACTGTATAGAGCATATATAGTCGGGGTAACTCATACAAGTCTTTGATAGGCAAAAGAGTTTGCACTTAAGCATTGATATCCCTTGAGTATTGAGAGTATCACACAAGTCTCTGTATACTCAGTTGCCTTTGAGTGGCAATTGTTTTAGAGAGGCAAACAGATTTGCTGCTGGAATCAGCTCTCGAGTAATTCAGCATTTCTTATCCAGGCGAGTATCAGTCGACTCTGCATACTCAATTGCTTCAGAGAGGCAAAAGAGTTCGCTCCCAGCACTCCTTCTCCTGCTGATGCTCCTCGGGTATGCCTACATTTATGCCTCAGGCGAGCATCATGCAGTCGGCTACAGATCCTCTCAGCTAATTCCTGATCGGGTTCATTTAAATATGCACATTAATTACGGTCAGACGGTGAGACAAGTTGTAACTGAAAGAACATTTATATTGAGTTTACTATACTTTGGATTGTTTTTTTATATGGCAAACCTTACCTGCCTGTGTGTGTGTGTAGGTATGTATGTGTACAATAAAATTATTGCAAATTAATTACATTGATTATTTGGGTATTAAGTGGCTGTCATTTCTGCGGCTGTTGCGGCAAATTACGGCGTGTGCACATCAATCTCAGTAGCTGCCAGCCAGGGCTACACACACACACACACATACGCAGAGACATGTGATTGCTACTGAATACTATTAATTAGCTGCTTGATTTACGATACATCGAACCGCCCCCGCCTGCGTTCAGCTGAACTCGACGTAATTGTAGTTTCACTTTTTATTGAGCACACTTCATCTCCATCATCCTCCCGTGCGATTAAAGATACTTAATTAAGTCTTTAAGTAGCAGCAATTAAGTGGTCAAACTTAATTGAATCTAAACTCTCCTCGTTCTCCTGCTGCTGCTGCTGTTTTTGCTGTTCTATTAAAATGTCTGGCAACTCCACCCTGAACTGGAGCAGCTTGTGTGTGAGAGAGAGAGAGAGAGAGAGCACATAATCTAAAAATAACGAATATGTGCATAAAAGAAAAGACAAGTAAGGCTGGCAAAGGCAAACAAATGATGCAAAACAAATTACAAAAGTTACTTCGCGAGCTCAACATTTTACAAGTTAAAGAAAACGAAGAGAACGCTAATAATAATAGAAATCAACATGTTATACAGGCCCAGCACACCCAGACACACACATAGATAACTAAACACATAATCATTTATCTTCAAACAATTGCGCCGTGTTTCTTGCACGTGTTCGAGTTCAGGTTCAGGGCTTTGTGGAGTCTTTGCCGCTGGGCGGGCGGCTGAGCTGAGCTGCTGGAGGGCGGGGCAGTCAAAAACAAATCCGACTATCTGAGTTACAGTTCGCGTTTTTCCGCAAAAAGTTCACGTTCTGCGACCGATGGAAAAAAGTATATGAAAAAAACAAACAACAACAAAGCAGTATAAGTAAATCAAAAATAAACGCGAAAGAAAATAACGCCAAAGCAATGACAACAATACAAGAAACCGAGACGGCAACAGTGAGTGAAGCAGCGGGAGAGTGAGCGAGAGAGAGGCTGAGGCAGCTGCATAAGCAAAGGCAGACAGAACGGCAGAACGGCAAAGAGTATGAGAGCGGCAGAGTGATGAAGAGAGAGAGAGAGCGAGAGGCTATGGCAGAGCGCAAATGAAATAAAAGCAAAACAGGTAATAAAATATAAAAAGCTGACCGTGAGCAATGTCAGGGGCTCATGGTGCTTAGGCGCCGTTCATTTGTTTGTTGCCTTTGGCCTGGGACTGCGCGTAAGTGTGACCAGAGCTGCGGTGCACAAAACCGTTTGCTACAAATTTATGCATTGTCAGCGAGCAGACACCGACAGAGCGAGAGCGAGTGAGATAGCAAGCGCAATAGAAACAATAGCAATGCGAGAGCAAATGAAACAGCAACAGCAGCCGGTTGAGTCGAATTCAATTTTACGCTTTATGCCGCTTTGTTATTTGGTTTCTAGTTCAAGTTTAGGGTCAATAACTGTCGATTGCATTTTAACTAAGTTCGGTCAGCAGCTGCTGCTGCCGCTGCTGTGGCTACTGTTGATTTACAATTTGTAAAATTGGCAAACAAACAGTTTACGAAAATACATAGAAAATGAAATAGCGCTAAGCTGGCTAAAGCTCTACAACGAAACCTATATACCCTACCCGCAAGCAGTAGACGTGTGTGGTGTGTGATAGCTAATAGCGGTAGCTTAAGTCTCCCTGTTGCCACTTTTATATTAACATGCAAATTGCTGTCAACAAAAGAGAGAAAAAAAACTCAAGAGTTTGTCGATCTATTCGTCAGCCTGTTTATCTTTATCTTTAGCTGTGTGCACGTATGAGTGCGTCTCTGTTTATCTTTTTGAAGAAAAGGGCGCGCTAAGTGAATCACGAGTAAAGAAAATGCTTTACAACAACAACAGCAGTATCCGCCGTAGCCAGTTCAATGGGATTTGCGATTTACGAGCAGCTTTATTGCAGGTTCAATGCATCATCTTTCGCTGTTAGCCAGAAATAAAACTAATGGATGAGCAGGTTAAAGGTTTAAGGCACAAAGTATACAAGCAGTTATATATATAGCCAGACAACTGAATCTCTGAGTAGAATTTATATTTGTACATATATATATGCATGCACAAGTAGGCAAAAAAAAAAGATATTTGAATAGATCCAGCTAGATTTAAGCACTTAAAATATTTACAAAAATTCTTCCATTTACATATTCAGAAAAAAAAAACTTAAGATGATAAATGATAGACGCATAAAAATATAATTAATTGATTTGCAGCTATGTCTTACAACATGTAAAACTAGTCTTAGATCTTAAGTTTTTGGGCAAAAGGTAAACAGAAACTTACAAGATTAACTATATTTTCAGAAGAGAACTCAAAGAAGAGACTTAATCTTAATCTCAATGGTTCTTCGTACATTAATCTTAAGTTTTTTTCTATAAAACAAGCCCAACTGAATCTCCATAATATAAATAGAATATATATAAATAATATACTTTGCCAAATTGAAAACTTTCCATCTAATCCAGTTTGGCGTCTTCATAAAATTTCTCTACAAAACGTTATTAACGCTTATTTATAGCCCGATGACGTAATTGGAGCACATAGCCATATCCGCAACTTAAACAATTTCCCACCAATATGTTTTCCGTCTTCTTTCTCGTCCTCTTGCTCTGCTTCTGCTGCTGCTTTTTGTCGTTTTTCGGTCCCATTTATAAGGTTGATGTCCTTTTTTGCCTAACTGGCTTAGCTGGCTTTCAACTGTTTCCGGCCTTTATTATGCTTATTGAATTAAATTTGTGTGCGCAACCTTTTCGCTCACTTTGTATGCGAATCCGTCCCACAAAATATGCCTGAAAAGGCTCTAATAAACTTTTCCAAATAAATGTCATGAGCCAGATATATCCCATAAGGAATAGACATTTATATAGATACGCTGAAAGTTTCATTATGTTTTGCTTTCCATTAACTGTTTTTCTATAGTGTGAGAAGACTTTGAAGTTATTGTTGGAAAATCCTTTAAAGTAACTGTCGATAAAATTATGATATCGATTACTTTAAATACTTTTAAATGCTAAGCACAAGTTTTTTTAATGAGCCCATCGATTAATTATTTTTAATACTCTAAAATATTCAGAAATTGTCCATTGAGATATCGATAAATTTCTAACAATATTTATTGATAAGTCAAAGTATTTTCTTTTTGTATTCTTTTTTAATATACCCAAAACGAGGAATACAAAAATTATAAATATTCAGAGATTATCCTTTATGATATATCGATAGCTTTCGCAAAATGGTCTATCGATAGGTCTCAGTATTTTGAAGATTCCCAACCCACTTGCCTATTTAATAATACAGCAAATCTCTTTATAAGTTATAGAATTCACTTCAAAGTTCTCTTGAGTTATGTACTTCTCTCAAGATCTCTTTTTTGTGTTCTTCCTTAATTACTCACAGCTGAGTACAGGGCATTTCCTCGTCGACTCCTTATAGGGCTTCGCGCTCATTTTGCTTTAGCCCCGCAGTTCGCAACCTTTTTTGGGTCTGCTTCGATTATCGCATCGCATAATTAAATATGCAGCTACGTTCGAGTTCAAGGTAGTTCCGGTATGATGATGGGCAGGCAGGCAACGTAAACTTACCTTGCTGCATATACACATACATATATTCACATACATACTTGTGGCATTAATTGTCGACCTCATCTGCAGCAATCAGAGGCTTAATGATGGAGTAGCGTCGCGTAGAATGCGGCTGACAATCTGATACGAGCTGCTGGCTCAGTGGGCATTCACCGCTTGGCATTGTGGGCGCCGAAAAGTCGGTCAGTCGGGAGCGCTCGTTCAGCTTTCGAGCCCAAAGGTGAGCAACTGGAGATCTGTGAACGGGTTCAGTGAACTTAACTCACTCAAGCCACTCGCCTGTGGCATTGCAACGGAGTGCCTGATCGCAGATATTAAGTAGCCGTCGTGTTGTTTCGCCTTTAGTTTGAGTAGAGAAATTATAGATCGGATTTCATTGAATCGAAGCCAGTAAGTGTGTCAGCCGAGTCGACTGCCAATTGCGCGGAAAGCAGCCAGTCCACTTTTTGCTTGCCCCCTCATGCCCCTACTGCCGTATAACGGCTGTTAAACCAGTTATCTGCGGCGCTGAGAAAGCGGCTCAAAGAAATTCTCTGCGTCGACGGCGACGTCGCTGCCCCACGCTCAATTTCCATGTGCAGCGACAGCTCTATGGCTGTAGTGCAGTGTATAACACTATCCATGTGTGTGTGCGTGTGTGTGTCTGTGATCAGCTGTCGCTTGAGCAGCTGCAGCAGCGGCAGCAGCAACAGCTCAGCTTCAGTTCCAGAACTGTGCTACGTGCTGAATATATGTAAGCAGCGCATGCGCTGCCCGACGTCAGTTGCTGCGCAGACGCGTTCATGTGCACTTCACATTCACGTTCACGTTCACTCAATCGCCGGTTGACGTTATCGCCTGAACTGTATCGGGTATCTATATACGTACATATACACACACGCTCAATAGCTGAATTGGCAAAATGGCAGCGCGCAGTGTCTATATCACAAACGAGGTGAGTTCTTCCTGCTTTGCCGAAATAAATATAGTCCAGAAGTGGCTGGCCCGGCCTGAAGAGAGCCACTCGAGAGGCAACCGCTAATTAGTGCTGGCTCATTAAGTGCCAGCCAGACACTGCTTGGACGCGAAAGGCAGCAAGCAAACAGAAATTTTCGGTAACTGGAGTATGCTTAACAGATGGGCTGCCTTTGAGGCGCTCCAAATTCTTTGTATTATGCATAATAAATATATATATATATATATATGTAAACATATATATATATAAACATCTGCTGAAATTCATTCTTCAGTCGTGCTCCGAAACCCGTTTTAACACTTTTGCTTTTTAGCTGGTTGGCTGGGAAAACTTTTACCCAGCAGCCAAGCCAAACAGTCAAACAGCAAAAAGTTGGCTTTATCTTGGTAATTAGTATGAAATTAGTATTAATTTTGCAACAGCAAAACATAAACAGCTCCAGGGCGCAGAGCAACAACAAAATCAATAGCAATAGCAATACAAATGAAAACGAAAATGAAAATAGAAAGTAACAAAAAAAAAAAAAAACGGAAATGGAAATGGAAAGAGCTCGAGGTGTTTGCTTTTGCCCTGCAGCTGCAAATATTAAATTCAAATTTCGTATTAGGTTGTTCTGCTGAAAAGTTAACAGAATTGATTAGATTTAAATGGAATTGCAATTAAAATATTTAAGAGACAGACAGACAGATTTCTTGGTCTGCTGGCCCAGCCAGAGGCCAATGGGATAAATAGAATTTAGCACTTCAGAGACTTTATTTAAAATGAAAGTGAAATATATGAGGTACTTTAAATTATGACTTAATTAACTAATAAGTTCGCGTTGAATTCGTTTTTCGGTTATTTTTTTGTGTTGAACTTGAACTTCACGAACTTTAGGCGCTGCTCTTGACGTGTTTGCATTTTAATTTGTAATAAAATATTTTAATATACATATATATAAATATTTGTTTGAGTATATACATATATTTATATATATATATATATATATATTGAATATTGTGCTATATATATTATAAATATGAAATTATTATTATATGTATATTTTTTGCACTTTATTTACTTTATATTTTTATTTATTTATAAAACTTTATATATATTTTTTTTTAATTTAACTCTTTTTTTCTGAATATCTTATTTTTTTGTATTATTTTATTTTTTATTATATATTAACAACTTATATTTATTTTTATTATACCTTTTTATTTTTATTATTTAGTTTTGTTTATTTTATATTACTTTTTCTCTTGTCATTATTATTTATTTTTTTTTTATTATACACAAAACGTGAATTTTAAGCTTTGCCCAAGTTTATTTTGTTTGTGGCTTTTCTCTTGGCTTTGACATAAACTTCAGCTGATGATTAAATAATAATTTCTTTGCGGCTTCAGCTGAAAGTAGTTTAAAATAAGTTTGCTTTTGCATTGAAAGCATGCTTAAATTCTTTTAGAAAATGAAGGAGTATATCAAGTTATGAAGAGAATTTAACTTCATTTTCATGTTTTCATTACAGAGCTCTTTATACTTATGATAAAATATATAAACATGTATATATTATGATATTCATCATAAACTTCTCACACCTGCAGTATATATAAATCTATATATTCACTTTTAATAACTCAAGAATACTGATATTATGAATTGACTTGAGATTACTCTAAACTACGATACTCTAAACACAAATGAACACAAAGTCACGATTTCAGCAGTTCATATAGTTTATTTTTTGTATAGTATATTAGTCATTATATCAGCCAAACTGGCTGTCATATCTCAATAGTAAAAGCACGTTAAGAAACTAGATTAAACTGAATGAATTGTAGCTTAGATATACTCAGCAAGCAAACACGATATAAACATAAATTGGGAATGAGCTATGAGCATAATTGCAAAGTTCTCAAAATAACACTGGTCAGCAAAACTAAGAAAAATATATATACCAGAATATGTTGCCATAAGAGAACAGCCAAGGCAAGTATGCTACGCTAAGGTTCTCTTCATCAATATCACCATAAATCTCTTTCTATATTTACCCGAAGAGACTCTGTGAGATATGAGCAAGACCAGCCCGACTAATCTGAGCTGTTGTAGTTATGTTTGCATACTAAACTCTGTTGCCCTGTGTAGTTTGTGTTTGGCAACGTGTTTCTCTCGCGCTGCCCGAAACCAAACGAGATTAAATTGATTTTTATGAGCTTCGCACCTAAACAATACCAAAATTTCGCCGATTGTTGTTTTAAAATAGCTTCAAGCGTGTATGTGTCTGTGTGTAAATGTATTTGTATGCAATATATAATTAATATTTATTGACAGGCGCAACTTTTGCAGCCGCCGCGATTTCTTTGATAAAAATATGTTCACATAAACGTGTGACAGATGAAATAGCCCAGCTATAGACACAGTCTGTTGCCTGTTGCATATCAGATAACAGCTCTAGACTATATTATGCGCCAGACATTTAGCTATCCACTTTGCATTATGTGTGTTTACCACGCAATTTTGGCTCTGTTTGCACTTTGAATATTTGCCAAAGTTTTTTTTTGTTTTTTCTTTTTTGAGAAAGAATAACAAAAGATTTTTGCGCGTTGTGTAAACAGAATGTCACTGCCATAGCCAAGTAAACAGCTAGCAACAGCAACAACAAGCACAAATATGAAAACTCACACGCTGAAGAGCTGCGAGGGACGACGCTGCGTATGCTTGCCACATTACGTATACGCCCGGTGCAGCGGAATGAAAACACTTTGCTGCAGACTTGAGCTTAGCCCGAATTCAATTTACAAAACTCACAACAAAATTGAAATTAAACATCAGAAAGACAAAAACATTTCAAATGGAAGCAGAATAAATGCATGAGTGAGTGAGTCTGCCTAAGCTGTGTGGGTAAATAGTTTAGCAGAAACAATTCCCTGGCAAACAACTAGAGTTTGCAAAGCTTTAGATAAACTCTCCTTACCCTTTTGGGCATACACTTTGTATGCCTTCGTAACTTAATATTTTGCAATTTTGCATTGCTTTGTGCAGCAAAAGGTTTCTTATTAGACGAATCAAGAGACTATTGGCCATATTGATGGAAGGGAAGGCAGCAGACTGCAGTCGACAGTCGACTTTGCTACTGATTGGGCTCTATTATTTATGGATAATACTTGCCACACACATATAGACTCCCACACAAACACACACACACACACACACACACATACGAGCTGTAGTCATGCGGCATAAAGACGCTGCCAAATGCAGTCTTTGATTTCGTTTGCAACGTGCTCCAGCTGGCCGAGCTCCTTTGCGTAGCCACAACTTTGTTGCCCACTTAAAATGTGCATAATAATAACAGAGAGCAAAAAAAAACAGAGAAAAACGAAGAGAACTTTAAAACAAATGACAAAGCCACTGCTCGGCTGCCACGCCCAGCTCCAGCAACTAACTCAATTTACTCTTGAGCCCGCATACATAAATGTCAGTTGGGTTTGCTGTCTTCTGAGCGCTCATAACTGAGCAAAAGGAGTATATGGAGTTGGGAGTAATGGTCTTTGAAAGCCAAACTGAGAAAGATTCCATGTATATAAATATAATTTATAATATATACATAATAAAATGTTTTGTAGTCCTTTAGCTTGAATGATATAGAACATATTCAATATTTACGGGGAAGGTTGTGTTATCCTGATGACAATGTACCTACACTCTCCCATCTTCAAACTCCACTTAAACTTTTAGCAAGTATCTCGCAGTCTCTCATGCCCCACTTTAAACATCCCATATACTTTGTTGCCTGCCTTTGTTAACCCTTCTTCAAGCGACAATCGCTTCAGTGAATCATACACATTTTTTTCTCTCTCTTGATTTATGCACTTCCTAAATGAATGCTAATAATTTCCACATTTAACTGTTCAATGTTTGTGTTTGCCTTTTATTTTGGGCTGTTTCGGCTTTGATTTGTTTTCGTTTTTTCTTGTTTTTTGCATTTTGTTTTTGGAGGCAAACAGAATCTTTTGAGCCGGCACCAAGCCAAGCCACACCAAGCCGAGTCAAGTCAAGGGTCAGGGCTGGCGCCAACGTTTGCCTAATTATTTATTTAATTACCCAGCTAGAGCTGATGCTTTATTGTTTTTGTTTATGCGCCCCGGCGATTCGTGTCAAGGCTGTGACAGAATCTTCAAGACGCGCGTTTAAAAACAACTTAAACAATTGTACAATTAGACTTGGCATACTTGCTTAGCCACGACCTGGGCGCGGAAGGTCCGACATGAGCTGAGCTACGCAAAGTCAGTGCCGCTTGCCAAATGCTGCGTGCCACAGCTGATGTTGCAAACGCAATCGGCCAAATAAACTGCGACAAGAGCTAACAAGCTGAGCCGGGCAGCCGTTCAGGCGTGAAATATACTTGTGTATATATGCACATGTATATGAGTGTGTGTGTGTGTGTGTTTAGTGTGTGTTGTTTATTGACTGTTGTTACTTAAGATTGACCTGTGAACTGTGTGCGGTCTGCGGGCTGGCCTAAACTGTTTGCCTATATATAGACAAATGTTGATCCAAGATGTAGACAAAAGTCTAAGCCAACTCTTCACATAAGCCTACAAAAAATACTGGAAAGACTAGAAAAAATACTAAAATATGCCACAAATACTAGAAATACTAAGCCAACAATTTTAAAATATTTTTAAAAATTCGAATAAATTTTAAATTAAATTTGTAGCTAAAAATTAGCTTAAAATAGAAAAAAGGCAATCAAATATACATTTTCCCTCGCCAACTTTTTATATAAGTCCCTAAAAATACTTAAAAATACTTTTAAAAATTCTAAAAAATTTTAAAATAAATATAAATCAAAGCACAGCCAAAAATATAAAAATAAAACCAAAACAAATTAACATTTTCCGCAGCTGAAGCTGCTGCAGCGTTTTATTGCTCATACGCCGCATGGTCACTCGCCTTGGCCGAGCGTCTGCTGTTGCTTTGGGACGGCTTTCGAAACAGATTTAAGTGCGCGGAAAATGTGCGGGCTGTGGAAAAACTTGCTGCTTGATACACATGAAGCAGCAGCCGTAGCCACAGTAGTAAAACAAAACTGGTTACGCCTGGCAAACGCCACGCGGCAAGTTGGCCTTGTGCTAATCCACATTTCAGAATCCCAGCAGCAGCAGCAGCAGCAATCGCAACAGCTGAAAAACTCAGCGGTTGCGAATTCTCCAATGAAATCGTGAGCACACAACCGTTTGCCTCACAGAACGTGGTTGGCGGTTCAATCGCAAAGTCGCCGATCGGCATCAACTTGACTTTGAGTCGCGTTATTTGGGTAGCATAATTGCAATCGCAGATCTTGTGCAAGATCAATGTGCCAGCTGTCAAATTAAGCCAAATTAAACCAATATTTAAGTGACGCCAATGACTTTTGACAATGACGTACGTTCAAGTGTGTAAACATCCTAAGTGCAATATACCAAATTAATCAGGCTTTGTTTTCTCTTCTAACGACTCTTGCAGATAATTATCACAGCCATGGACCGCTTTGTCTGGTTTGTGCTGCTGGTGGTCATGACTCACCTGGTCACGGAATTTACACGTGTCACTGGCTATGCGAGAGGACAGCGTCAGGAGCTGGTGCTAATCAACGATGTAAGTAAGAAAGTTCGATTCAATTAGACTTTAAAGACTGCAGTTAGGAATTTAAATTTTTGTTGCATACTTTTAAGCGCTACAGAAAATATATTGAGAGAACATAAAAATGAGCAATTGAGAACATTTAAAGAGCAACCTTGATTTAGATTATGTTCTCTTTGAGATTATTAAAGCTTAAATTGAATTATTAAGAGTTTAATTATGTACAAATTTATATTATACAGTAATACCTTAGATAATTTCACATTGATAAGCACGCTTCATGAATATGTAAATAAATTTGCAATTTAGATGCTTTTAAGTATATAAAGAATTCCAAATAAATTAATTGAGCTGCACTTAAAGATGCATTTAGCCGAGCTAATTATTCATTCATATTAATTGACTAACTAGAATAACACAAGTGTTCGTTTTTCTAATAGTAATTCCCCAAATGCCGTTTATATGATTTAATTAAAGTGTGTTAATTGTGGCTCATTTCAGACGCTGCTGCAGCCGATGCCCGTGCAGAATATGCTGCTCTATCCGAGCTATGATTACGCACACCATGAGAGGCCACAGTCCGCCGTGAGCACTGGCAACAGCATACAGCAGAATGCCGCCTTGGTGCTGGGTAATTTGGGTGGCGGCGGCGTCGGCGGTGGTGCGGCGAGTGGTGCCAACGTGGCTGGCAGCAATGCAGCTGAATCGAGCTTTCCGTTCTTTAGCCTGCGGCCCTTAATCGACAGCATTTTCGACGTAAGTTAAGTGCTCGATCTAAATCAAACTCATGGCCTAATCAGCTGTTTACCCTTCACTGCAGATACCCATATCCACTTTGCGAGCCGTCAACGCGATGGTGGGTCGCCTCACGGGCAGCTATCGCCAGGCGGCGGAAGGTGTGGAGAAATCAGTAACTATCGTTGCCGACGAGCCACTCCGGCTGCCAGCGGGTCATCCGGCAGCGCTGCCCGGCAATTTTCGGCTATCCACCACGGGCACCGCTGAGCGCCAGCAAATGCGCGAGGAGCTGGCGTAGTTGGAGAGCCCAACACAGTACTTGACATTTACATTTACATTTACATTTACGTTCACGTTCACGTTAACGTTTACATTTATTCGTAATTAGTTCGTAATTCAACTTTGACCTTTCGTCAAACAAAGGGCAAGGCGCGCACACGTTTCTCAATGTTGTGTTTAATGGGCATTTCTATACGTTAGCTAAAAGTCTTAAGTGTGTGTGAGTGCTTTTATATGTGTCTGTGTCTGTGTCTGTGTGGTGTGAATGCATGTGTTTCCTTTTAATGTTTAGCTTTTAGACGTTTTCGTTGTGATATATGTAAAATTGTTGTAAGTCTAATTTAATTGTATTTATAAAACAAAAAAGATTGAAAAAAATATGTGTAAAAAATAAATATGAAATGCATTTTTCGTGCAGCTTAAAGGTCTGTTTTGCCAAATCATATTCCTGGAATGCTTAGTATTTAAGTTAAGCCAATTCCATCCAAAACTCAAGTATTTTTTATCTAAGCTAACTTTTATGTTGACTTTAAAGCACAAAATTCATATTAAATATCAAAGTTTTAGGAAAGTCTTAAGTGCTTAACTTAAATTCGTATTGTAGTTAACGAATTTGGCTTGGGAAGCCAACCAAATATGTATAAATTCATGCATGGCTTTAAAATAAAATAAATATATATATTTACTATATATATAGATCTTTATTCATATATACACACATATATATACATATATATATATTCACCGAAAAGCCTTGCCAAATAATTCAATGGAAATTGTTGCCCATTATTTAGCATGGCCATTTTGATGGGGCCGCCTAAAAGTAGGCAGCGCTTTTTGTTTGTATAATTAATTCATGCAAAACGTCGGGCCAGAAAGCGTAGCATACTTTTGCGCGCCGCATAAAAATATCAACAGCTTTTACACTGGAGAAAACATAAACAAAGGGAAACTGCCGCTGCTAAGAATGTCAACAGCCTGCGGCTGTCTATATCAGCGCGGCGTCTGTCAGTCATCAAGAAATCAATGTTTAAACATTTCCGAGAAGCCAATTTACTAATAACACCTAAAAGATTAAAGGCGTTGTCACAAACATATATAGGAAGTTCATTGAATACATTTTTAATGAGCTTTCATCTTCGACAATATTTTATATATTCATATATATATTTAAGACATGCAAAGTGCAGAAGTTCTCGTTAAGTCGTTAGACAAATGCTGATATAACTTTTGTGTTTTAAGCTTGTTTATAGCTCCAATCAAAACCATATCAAATATTAGTTAGCTGTAAATATATGTGTGTATATGGAAAAAGCTTTGATTCGTGAGCAGCGAGTATCAATTAAGCAAACGCGTTTCACAAATTTTCCAATGTCAGAGACTAACGATTAGACTGGGCAAATAACTGGAATTAATATCGAGAAATGAAGCTTAAATCAAACGGCAATTCAAGGAATACACGCGCCAATGAATCGGTCGGGGCCGTGGCCGGGGCACAGCTTGAGCCTTTGCTGCCGTCCGAAATTTGGCGTATTTAATTAGAATTATTTTTTGAATGCGGCCCTTTTCTAGGCATTTGATTTCGCTCACGCATTTAAATTTGGCCAGCACGTGCTCCCACGCTGCGTGGTCACTGCGCGCCGAACAAAAGCCAAGTCCACGTCGTGTTTCTGTCATTTGAATATTTAATGAGCGCTTTTTAAAAGAAGAAAGCAAAAGAAGAAAAAGTTAAAAAACAAGAAGAACGTTTCACCAGCCCAACACAAAGAGCTAAACAGCCAATGGCCTCTTAGCCATTTGCCTATGTGATTGGTTATCTGCCAGGGCTGGGCTTAAAGGGCAAGGCTTAAAGTCCATAAAGTCCATCAGCCGACGTCGAGTCGAGTGTACAACTTCAATGCGACCGCAATGGAAACTGAAGCGAAGCCGCATCTTTATGGTCAGCTGCAGTTGGCTCGAACCGAAATAAAAGCTGCGCTCAAGTGATATAATGGACTCGTTACTGCGTCACAGGGGCGTATGCGCAATTGCAGCACAAGACAACGGCCGAAAGGCAAGAGTTCATATACTCTATATGAACTATAGGCATATATGTATGTGTTTATGTTTACAGCTTTGTTATGGGTCTTATCTGTGGCATTCGCTCGCCTATTCTGCTCTGTGCTCTGTGATTATGAATTCATCAAAGACATTGAACATATAAATTCCTATATAAAGAGACGTTTGCATTTCAATTGCGACTCAAATCCAGTTCGACAGACAGTAGCTGCCGCCCGTAGGCTACTTTTCGCATTTCTCGTTTCAAGTTTAAGCCGCGCTCGCAGCCAGACGGCGTCGCTCAGACGCTCTGAGTCAGTGCTAAACGACAGCGCGTCGCGTGTGGACGAGTTTCTTGTTGTCTGTGAGATTTGTTTATGTGCAAGAAGCGAAGCTCAAATTAAAAACAAAACAAGCTGAAGTAAAAGTGTTCAGGTACAAATTATATATTATGCAATCAAGCCCGAAACATTCTACTACATAATAAGCAGCTGCTATGTACTTGCCTAAAGGCCAGCGTTAACCAGTTAGCGACGCCTCTGTGCTGTACTGGGCTGGGCTGGCCAGCTTGAAGACTTCGCATTCTCGAATGTCCGGTAGAACGCGCTGTGCATACAGAATACAGTCGAGTCTTTTGTTTTTATCCACACAAACTCTGAAAACTCTGAAATGTTGCAAGCCAGCCAGCCAGATTGCCCTCTGGGCTGTTTGGCAGCTCTCTGCTAGCCAAGCAAGAAATTAATTTTGTTTCGCCTGTTTTTCAGCCGCAAAATGTTTGCGCTATTCGTTCCTGCTTTGCTGCTCTTGCTGCAAGCCTCGCTGGCCCCGGCTCAGGTAAGTTTGACTTGCAACTTAAAACTAGGAACTAAGTCCAACTCGAATTTCTTGTTTGTACAAAGCTCTCAAAACACTTGCCATAACTATGCACTCATGTGTGCCGCTGCCGAAGTTCGTGATTAAGCAGCAGCGGGCCCAGTTGCCCTTGCCACAAAGCCACTTAGAGCTTAATTCTTTTAGCGCAAATATTTCAATTATTTCGTGTATGCAACGTGCCCCACTCCAACTCGCAACTGCCTCAAATTGTTTTATTTATCAGCGACCTCAGCAAAGATTGAATCAAACAAAATCAAACACGAGCAGTGAAAGGTTCATGCGGCGCGCGAGTTCACTGAAACTTTTGTTATGTTTAGTCAAAGGGTTTGTCTCCTCATGAATTTCCTTTGAAATAAATACCTTTTTACCTCATGTATGAAAGGTTGTTTTTGTTATTCTCATACAATTTCTATAAAAAGTGTATCATTTTACGTTTATATTCTGAGGAAAGTTTTTGTCATGTGAAAGTGACATGGGTTTATGATCCATATGACCTGTAGACTAATGGATTATTACCTTTACTAATTGCTAAGAATTTTCTAAAAATAATTATATTTAAAGTGAGCTGCAGTCAAAATATGAAATTTAAAAAAAAAACACAAATTAATTACTTTAAACTTTTGATTAAAAAGCAAATAATGAGCTTAAGTTTTGAATACCATAATAATACTATAATAACTAAGAGTGTTCTAGTTGGGATTGCCTGACTAGGAAATAACCACAAGCAGACGAACAGACGAGTACAGATCGAGCTACTCTGCTCACTTCACAGATCACTTCATAAGACAAAGCTTCAGTCGTGCATATATTTCACATTACAGCTCTCTAGCTCAGTCTCCCTCTTAAGTTCGGCTTTAAATTTCATTTCATTTATATACGATTTCGGTATAGCCAGCAGCCCAGCTTCACAGCAAACAAGATCTTAGAATATCTAATTTGAAACACTTTGTTGGCATTAATTATATTTCAGACTTCAGATTTTCGTCGTGACAAAGCAAAAATAGCGCACGAAAGACAATAAAAGCATTTAAAAAGCCAAAAATAAAATAAAATAAAATAAAGTAGACATGAGCTCATGTCTGTATGGACAATTGGCTAACTGTCTGCGTGTGTTAACTGACTAGTTAATTGTTGTATTGTGTAATAGAAATTAAAGTTAGAGATAGATAGAGATAGATAGAAATATATAGGTGTATATAGATAGAGATAGATAGCTATAGATAAGTTTATAAAAATATAGGTACAGATAGATATAAATATACTAAGAGATATAAAGAGATACACAGAGATACATATAGATATCGATAGATTGAAATGGATAGATATAGCCATATATGTATAGTCTATATATTTCTCCATATATCTATGTATCTATCTGTCTATCTATCTATCTATCTATCTATCTATCTAGCTATCTAGCTATCTATCTATCTATCTATCTATCTATCTATCTATCTATCTATCTATCTATCTATCTATCTATCTATCTATCTATCTATCTATCTATCTATCTATCTATCTATCTATCTATCTATCTATCTATCTATCTATCTATCTATCTATCTATCTATCTGTCTATCTATCTATCTATCTATCTATCTATCTATCTATCTATCTATCTATCTATCTATCTATCTATCTATCTATCTATCTATCTATCTATCTATCTATTTATCTATCTATCTATCTATCTATCTATCTATCTATCTATCTATCTATCTATCTGTCTATCGTCTATATCTATCTTTCTATCCATTTATCTATCTATATCCCTGTATATCTATGTATATCCATCCGTATCTATCTCTATCTACATCTACATTAGTCTATATCTATATCTAACTATATTAATATCTATCGCTATCTCCACATATATCTCTCTTGCTCTCTCTATCTCTCGCTGTACTTTATACCTAATACTCTCCACTCAAAATCAAGTTAACAGGCCTTTTACCTACTTACAGTCACTCTGATTTCTCGTACAGAGTTGCCGCATAAACTTCATTCTGGCCACGCAAATTGTTGCTGTTGTTGGCCATATTGCAGTATGTTACGAAATTTGCGCAAATGTTGGTGTTGATTTTATTTGCGGTTTGCTGCACAATCGCTAACAGCCCAATGGTCGACCACTTGATTTTGCGCTAGCAGCAGCTAGCAGCAGCGAGAGGGTGGCAGCTGGTAGCTGGCAGGTGGCAGGTGGCAGGTGTGTGTGCGGCAGCAGCAGCAGGTGGAAAGTGTCCGGCAATGTGAACATTGGGCTCATTAAATTGTTGCGCAATGCAACGGCTATTAAATGTGGCAATGAAGAACTTTAGTGTGCGGGCAACTCCGGCCGTAATTATATGTGAGCCAAGGTACAAACGGGTAATTACCTTTGAGCAGCGGATAACCCATTAACCCGCGAGCTCAACTATGTTCGCTCCTTAGCCGGAGCGCACGATTATATATCATTTTAACAACAGCATCTGCCTTGAACTTTCAACCGGCCTATGTGTCATCTGATATGCCGACGCCGCCGACACGGGCACAAATGAAGCGTAATTTTTAGCTAATTACGCATACGCCGCATTGTGCAAGTTCGCCCGCAAAATGCGACAAATATTTTCACTGCAATTTTCATGCAACACAATAGTGTATGTGTATGTGTATGCGTGTGTGTTGGTGTGTTGGTGTTTGTGTTTGTCCGCATAGCAGCCATTTTGTCGCGTATGCTGTCAGTGTTGGGGTGTTAGCTGCGTGTCGCCTGTCAGCTGCTGGCTCAGGTGGCCCCTTTTTGGCCATGTTTGCCTGCTGGGCGTTGCTCCCGCTGTCTGCTGCACTTCTTTTAGCCTTTGCCCCGGCTCAACTTGGCCCAAAGTTTTCGGGTTCTCGGGTTCTCGGGCCGTCGCAGCTGTAACAATTCGTAGCACTTAACGCCGCTCTCCCAGAATCTCCGCTTTGGTTTATTTCTATTTGTTTACGGTTACGGTTACGGTTACGGTTTGGGGTCGCCTGCGGCCAACTAGAATTTAGATTTTAATCAACGCATGCATGAAATTTGCATTTGCCACGGCCAACCAAATTGTTGCCAGCTCGTGGCAATTGTACACAATTGAAATTGAAATTAAGCCTCACTCGGGCAAGGGTTTTAGGATCTCTCTTCGTATTTTCCTCGCCGGGCTTTTCATGCAAATTTCTAATGCTCTGCGGGCACATAACAAAGCGAAAACGAAAACGAAAAAGTTTCGGAGTGAATTAAAGGCTATTAAGCCTTAAATAGCTGCGCTGCAATCGGTAATCTGGAATCTGCAACGTAAATTAGCCGAAGCCATTGTCTGCTGAATGTTGTTTATGTTTGGGTCCGCGATGCTGCTGCCGATGTTTATCAGCAAATTATGGCAGCTGCCCTCAAACAGTGCAAATAGACACATTCGTAAGCCAGTTGACAATACAATCCGAATTCGCCTCCATCAGCAGAATATTTAATGGATTCGTGCAAATATTTAGCATCTGAACAAAGCCAACGAAGCACAAACAGCCATTAATAATATTGCAATGCAGTTCAAACAGCTGGAACAAAGCGAATGTCCTTTTATGGCAACTTCAAATTCTAATCGCAGCTTTCGAAAGTTTTGGCGAGAATGAGGTATATAAATTATTGATAAATAAAAGAAACTTTCAGAGACTGTGCAGATAAGTTTTCAGGCATATAACAATTAAAGTTAGATTAAGGGTGGGGTGGCTCAGCAAGTGTGATGCTATTATCGATAAATTTTGCTTGGTTATTGTTTGGTTTATCGATAAGTTTTGATTGTGAAAATGTCTTATATGATATGCCATTTTATTATAAAATAATGCCACATTTTTATAAGTTTTTTAATTATTTAAAATTTAACAAAATTCTGAAACTCAATCTAAAATTCAATATTGAATTTGAATTTCAGGGCAAAATTATAACTTTAATCTAAGGTACTATCAGTTTAGGTAATTAATATATAATGGCATAGATATATGTTCAATTTAACATCAAAAGCAACTTCACAGCTCAAACTTGTTAAGTTTTATTATAATTCCTTTTTGTATAGCTCGGACTGGGTCAGTCTGCATCAAGCGCTTGGCATTTCCGTTGTTGGCTAGGCTTACTTTGTTGTTATATGTATATACTAAAACTGACTCTCTGTTCTAATGTTATTTTCCATTCACATTAATTATACACTTAAACTGCTCAACGCCTAACTAATTCAATTATTTTGCATTTGCCTCAACTTTGTTTCGTTTTTCGCCTCTTCGATTAAATAACTATTTAATGATGCACATGATGCATGTATTATGCCAGACAGAATCTCTGTAATAACTTATATGAATTCTCAATTAAGACGAAGCTCCTATTGAACACAATAAGGCAAAAGGCAGGTGGAAAGGCAACGTTTAAAGTGAATGAAGCTGCTGTTGTTCCCTCACAACAGCAACAACGACACATAAATTATTTCTTAATCGGCCCAAAGCCTCTTATGTGCCATATTGTACGTGGAGTGGGCGTGGCTGTATTAAACAGCATTTATCGGGCGCTTAAAGCGACTTACGCTGGCAAAACCCAACCGCTAAGCGGTGCAGGTGGGTGTGGGTGTGGGTGGGCTGTGTGTGGGTTGTGTGTGGCGAGGTGTGCATTTGCATCTCATTACGAGTAGCTGCAACATCCGCAGCAGCAGCAGCAGCAGAAGCAGCCCGACTGCTCAGGCTGTCGCACAATATTAAATTCCCAAACTGAAGTCTGTAAAGTGCGTAAGTGTGAGTGTGTGAGTCTGTGCCTCTCTGTGCATTAACTTATAATGGAATTTGCACATTTTTCATGTTAATAAGCGCAACTCTCATGCTCTTAATTATGACATTATAATAACTTAGTTAGCTCTGCCGCCTGTCGAGCAGGAAGTCGGCAACGTCGAATGCCAAGTTTAATTGCAACTTAATTAAGTTGCCGACTAGAAAGAAAGAGAGACAAAGAGAGATAGGGAGTGTGAGTACAAAACTTTGTTAAACTGTGAGCAGTCAAGTTATCTCTGGCAGATAAGAGTCACCTGCACTCGCTGGACTAGCCCAGTGCGACGCCGTAGATGACCAGCTGGAAGTGCGCCGAGGGCACCCGTTCGTAGCGCTGGAAACGCACCGCCGCATGCTGTTGACCCACGCCGCCGCTGAGCAAACGCACTTGGCCGCCGTTGCCGCCCGGCAAGGTCAGGTCGTACGCGTGCACGGCCGTTATCGTGTAGCCATCGTGGCCTGCACTCGAGTTCTGCGCGAGAGATAAATGTCATGTTACGCACTTGTTTCCATACACCTCTTTGCTGATGTCCTCTACCTGTGAGCCATATGCAACATCGCGTAGATCCACAGTGGCAGCTGCGCCAACCACATCCGCATCCGTGCTGTTAACCTGCCCCAGGTAAACATCTTGCGCGTGCAGCGTGCTGGCGTATTTGTTGACCAGGCCCCAGGTGACTGTGGCGCCATCGCCGCCAGGCCACCAGGCCAACTGCAGCAATAGGCCGATAAGCGTTACTTTTGTTAACATTGCGGCACATGTGGCACAGGCATACACAAACACACAGACTCTCTCGCTCTCTCGTGCAACGCGCAAGGTGTGAAACTCAAATGAGTCGCGTCCAAGTGGCCAAGTTAAATATTAACGTTCTGTCTACCTTCAAATGTCTTATCAGTTGGCAGTTGGCTCTCTCCCTCTCTCTCTCTCTCTCTCTCTGTCGCTCTCCCTCTCTCACACTGATACTCTTGTTGTTATTATCTTTTGTTTTATGCTGTTGGCTCTCCATCAATTACCCTAATATGGGAAAAACACAGTGTTCGAACTCTCTGCCCGTCGAGTCGCGACTGTCGCTTATCAGCTTATCATTAACTTCGATATAGATTTTTGTATGTCAGCGACACTGGCAGTCGCCCGCACTGGCTTGCGTAAATTCTATTGAATAAGCTGAGCTAATAACATGCGACGCGACGACAGCAAACTGTGCAAATGTTGAGCATGTAATATGTGCATTGTGAAACAAGCTTGAATCTAAACTGTGCATTGCATAGGGGTAAATGGAGCAATAAAAAAATGAAGGTCCAAATTTGAACAGTATGAACAGATAACAGAGACTATGCAAACAGCAATTAAATTATCAAAATTATGAAAAAATTAACAAAAAGATGTAAAAAATATATAAAAACTAAAAAATTTGATAAAATAGAACTGTAATATATGTATAAAATATTAGTTTTATAATAAACAATATTTTATATATTTTTGAAAAACAAAATATATTGTGAAATTATTAAAAGAATTTAAAAAAATAATAAATTTATTAACTATTATTAAAATATACGACAGTTATATAGAAAACTATTAAAAATAAAAATAAAATAAATTTATGGCAACAATTTGTTACTAACAAATAATAAATTGGAAATCTAAAAAACGAATTTAAGCAAAAGTAAAACAATAACAAAAAATATTTGTCTAAAATAAAAATAAAATTAATTTAATATTTTTTAAAATCGTACAAAATTTAATAACAAATATTTAAATGTTTATATTATATATATCTCTTCAAAATTGTATTATATAATTATATTTTCGAAATTTAATAGATATATGTATTATTGTTCAGGCTCGTTAGCCTAAAGACATTTAACTTAGTCATGCCTTTCATATATGATATTCAAGTTTTCTTCGAAAGCTTCTGCAACATTATTATAATAATAATTTTTTTATTATAATTTTTATCTTTTTTTCTTTAAAGATAGTTTTATATCTAGAACCTGTTCCATATTTTGTTAAATTTCTTTATCTATCATTAAAAATTCGTCTATTAGAGAAACTTGAAAGCGAAATCCAGATCGTGATAAGATTTAGTGTATAATTGCTTTAGTGTATGCCATATAATGCTTAGAGTCTTCTATGACTGTGTCTAGATTTGGCATTCGTTTGTGTTTGTCTAAATATTTCTCAATAGAGTTGGCTATCAAAGAGTAAACAGAAAAAGTTACAGACAGCCAGATCTGTAGCCTTAATGTGTAACAGATTCTTTGCTTCACTTTTTTGTATGGGCAATAAGAGAAGTCCTCTCAGACCAAAGAACTTCCTCTCTCTGTTCATCTCATTGGTTGATAGACCTATTGCATTGCCTTTTCATAATCTTAGTCACACCATAAACGAAACTTTTCAAAAAGGAGAATTAAAACACAAAGTGTGTTCCAGCAGCACGTGCGCTGCGCCAGGACTTGGGTAATTGAAATTTATGATTTGGGGTCAGGTCGGGCTGATGTTGCCCTCTTTCTGTATAGTAGATGCAGCTAAGTCAGGCATTCAATCGAATTCCATTCGTATTTCGGTTTTATTACAAAGTTGGCAAACTTAATTTAAATTGATTGACGCTTTTCGGACACTACTCGATGGCCGGGCGGCCGGAAATGCCATAGAGGTGAAACTTGTTGCCTACCTGGGCCGGCTGCCTTTCGGCCAAGTCTTTAGGTGTTCGCTCAAAGTTTCCTTTTGGGCGCAAAACTTTTACTATTTGTGAAAAATGGCGTCGGTGTCGGCCCAAAGTTTTGCATGCCTAAACAAAGAGCGCAAGTTTCGGTAGCATTAAGTATACGCAGCGTGTGACGAACTTTGGCCAA
Source organism: Drosophila mercatorum (assembly GCA_961210405.1). Lineage (NCBI taxonomy): Eukaryota > Metazoa > Arthropoda > Insecta > Diptera > Drosophilidae > Drosophila > Drosophila mercatorum. Next base: position 14,184,235 of record CAUIUS010000005.1, read on the forward strand.
CTCACTGCGCCCAACTCATCTCCGTCTCTAATCTGTGGCGTCTCTCGTTTCTGCAGCTGATTACGCTGCGCGATGGCAAGGTGGGCGTCAACTTTGCCGGCTACCACGCCGATGCCGGACTGGGCGGCCTGCTCACGGGCAACGCGGCGCACGGCGGACTCAGCGCCTCGGCGGGCACACCCTGGGGATCGCGTGCCGCAGCTGGTCTTGGTGGCGGTCTTAACGGTATTTACCCGCATTAATTGATTTTGATTTTGATTTCTCGCTAAATAATTTGTATCCACACAGGTCGCACCGCTGGCGGTGCATATGCAGCGGCCCAGGCCAACGACGAGGTCGGCGCCAGCGCGCTGCTCGGCGGCAGCGTGGGCGAGCACGGCTACATTGGCTCCGAGGCACACGCACCTGGCCGCAAGTCCGTCCACTCAGTGAATCTCGGCCCACAGCATGTTACCTCCGGTCCAGCCACCGTTGAGCACGCGGCGCCAGTGCTGCCCACCGCCGGCCCGACCACCTACGTGCAGAAGGTCAAGCCGCCCAAGAAGTATTCCCTGATTGCCCCGAACGTAAGTGAAATTCATTAAGATCCACAGCAGGCACCCTTAGAAGTCACTAGATAAGGTTCCGACTGCGTGTGCATCGTCTGGCAAATAATCTAGATGCGAGTGCGCAGATAGCAGACGACATTGTTGACTTGCCAAACGAGCATTTTCGCCTACTAAAGAGTGAAATATTGTTTATTTCCTGTGTGTGACGTGAGCTACGTTTTGCCCGTTATCGCAACTGCATACAAGCGACAGCTACTCTTTTAGTTGTCAGACTCTACACCTGTCGGAAATGGGATGGCTGACTAGTTGGGTGGATATGACTATGTGCATCACTAAATAAGGTCTATCGGTCTACATTAGTCTTTCCGTCTGTCCATTTATATTAAATTATATATTATCAAGCAAAGTATTACTATTACTCTAAAAAGACTTTCTAAATCAATTCAATATAAAAATTCAACAATCAAATTCCTATAGTAAAGCCCTAAAGCCCCACTCAGCCGCAGCTCAAACGCTGCTCGCCCGCAGCTCAAAAGCTGCCCGAGTGCAGTCGAAACGTAAGCGACGTAAGCGACTTAAGCAATGTAAACGACGTAAGCAATTTTAACAACGTAAGAGACATAAGCGACGTAAGCGACACAACCAACGTAAACGACGCAAGCGACGTGGGCAGAGCTGCGCATGCATATCTAATTTACTATATATAATAGTCTCAGATTGTTAGCAGCTCTGCACAGGGTATTTCATAGTCAGGCACTCTTATTTACATATTGTTTTAAAATGATAGCAAAAGATAAGAGTATTTTAGGAGCTGAGAAACGTTTCGCTCTTTAGATGGCAGCTCATATCGAATTGAATACGTATATAAAAGACAGAAAATATTCCTTCATTAGCATATGACTAATTGAAAAATGCCAACGGACTGATGTTCTATGCACATTCAAGCCACTCATCAAGTTTAGTGTTTAGCTCTAAGTAATATATTATTTAAGCGCCAACATCCATCTATCTGTGTAATGTTTTCATGGTGTATGTTTTCGATCCGCTCATCATTTATCCATGTTAGTCTGACCACAGTCAAATCAATGAAAATCATGCTGAAATGGCCGCAGTGCCGGCCGCAGGGCAAGCGGCCAGCCCGCTGATAATTGTGAAGCGGCCACGCCTACACGTAAAGCGACTACGTCAACGCCAACGCAACGTATATATAACGCAAGCGGCACAGCCGGAGGAGGAGCAACCGCACGAACAGGCGACTGTCGCTGAACCGGCGAAGGTAACAGTCAAACAAACAACTGGGCTGATGTGTGGTAAAGGATATACTATATACACGCCCATACGCCCACACACACAGACACACACGCCCACACAGACACAGAGAGAGTGGGCGCTGTCCAAATGTTTGGCAGCAACAGCTTTCGGCTTTTGGTTGAAACTTTCGCTTTGGGGTCAAAATATTTGACCATCGTTTGCTGTACATTTATTTAAATTGTGGTTTATTTTGGGGCCAACTTGTTGAAATATTTTCAATAATTTTTGGCTTTATATTTGTTGTTGTTTTTCATTGCGTTTTTGGTGGCATTTAAATATAACTTTTGCATTGATTTAGCTTTGTTCTTGTTCGTTGTTGTTTGCCTGCCATTTGTGATTACATTTTCATAGTCAACTGATTGTTTTCTTTCACCCACCCACCCACGCACGCAGCCGGCGACCAAGAGTGATGCCAAGGTGGTGCACAAATACGCCAGCCAGAGACCGCAGGGCGTCAGCCATCACGTCGTAGCACCGCAGGCTCATGGAGTCGTTGGCCAGGCACTCGACGTGAGTCATCCAATGCGACTTAATTGTCTGACCTTCTCTACATGCTATCCTCTCTCTCTCTCTCTCTCTCTCTTCCTCTCTCTTTACAGATTCCCATTGGCATATTGCGCTCCCTGCAGATGAGCCTGGGCGGCTTAATAGGCGGACAGGCGGCGGCAGCTCCACAGCCCAATGGTCAGCCACTGCTGGGTTGAGTTAACGTTGTAAACGACATCAATTTATAACTGCACAATGTCTTATAAGCAATAAAGCTAATTGAAGGAAAACAATAAATAAAATACTATATTTTATAGGGTATATATGCTTATGCTTATGGACTGCTGTCATATGGCAAATGCTTTATAGTCTCTTTTAGCTCGTTCATAAAAATCGTTGTTTGGCCCGAGTTTAATTACGTATTTACATACTAATGCGAATGCCTATGTCACGAACGTTTTAAAACTTTGAGAAATTGCCGACAACAGACTCGAATTCTAGACTGTCTAGTCTGTCCAGTCTACGTACGTCTTTTTAGGTGTTAATTAAGTTAAGAACTCGTTAACTTCTACAGACTGGGAAGTATTCTTCTTATTACTATATTAATGTTATTATATGTATTATTATATTTATTATTATTATCTTTATTATTATTATATTTATTATTACTATTATATTTTTATTGTTATTTTTCAGCCTTCTAATTTTAAATTCCAAATATTTACTTGTGCATGCCGAACCAGGCTCAAGAATATTTATATATAGTATTTATATGGAGTAATATAATTGAGTAGTAATAGTAGTAGTAGTATACATATATAGAGTTAAGTAGAGTCTAGTATTTAACAGATTTCCACTAAAAGTCATAAAACCCATTAGCTAAAACTAGATCTATGTTTGACAGACTGAGAGACAGCAGCAGCTAGCTTAACAGCTGAATCACTATGAAGCTTCGTTATTCATAAATCTATAAAATGATAAAGTGCATTTCTAAAGAGTTGAAAAAATAAAAATCAAGATCATCAGCATATATCTGTTGGACCCGACATATAATATTATAATATGTTTCATGACTTTCCATTTCCCACTTCAGTAAGTTCACTATTTAAGATCGGAAATTGTCTCAAGAGCTGAGCCTTGTAAGAGATTATAGTTATAAAGAGCTTCGTTCCGTTGCTCTATTCTCATTTGGTCCATTAATGCATATTCGTCCTCACATATCATCAGCTTGATCATGCATAGCCAGCGCTTGCAGCTCGAGCAGAGAGAGCAATTCACAACAGTTCGCCAAAGTAGAGAGCCCAACATATATCAGCCCATACCACACATAACAAGTGCAATTCAATGCTCATTTGATCCATCACATGCATGTTCGTTCTCATGTAGCAACAGCTCGATCATGCATAGCCAGCGCATGCAACTCATAGCGGGAAACTCACAATAGCTCGATAACAAGGATAACATTAGCTCGAAAACAGCGAACAATAGTTCGATAACAGCGCCGAGTCAGCGGCGCATCGACTCGATCAAGCATAGCCAGCGCCTGCAGCTCGAACATAGAGAGGAATTCACTATAGTTCGATAGCAGCGTCTGGCTATAGAGCCTCATCTCAGACCATACATAACAATTGCAGCTGTGGTTCGACTCTGCACAAGTATTGAGCAGTCTGTTAAGCTCGAAGGCAATGTAAATTCTGATCTCTTTGCTCTGTGTCTGTTTCTATGCACTCTTTCAATTTAGATGTGTATGCCACTGCGCCAACAATATCATATTAAGTACTGCCCACTGCTAAGAGCATAAAATGCTCTGCATTTGCCTAACTCCAACTTTTATATGCTGTTTGCTTTGTCCCATGTAATAAACTTCTTTTGGCTCATATGAACTTTTGCTCTCCTCTCTCTCTCTCCCTCTCTTTCTCTTTCTCTTTATATTCATATCTCCCTCTCTAAACTGTGACTAAATCCTACTTCATTTATATAAACTTTAACAGCTCAGCTAACAAAGTAAAGCGAAAGCTCAGCCAACTGCATTTAAACTATATATATATTTAACTGTATAATATGTATATATTTTATATATACATACTCATGTCTATAAATAGTTAATGTATATTTAATATGCACACTTAATATATCATCAGCTTCAACACTAATTAATTAACTAGAATTTCTATTCTTAGGTCAGGTCCCCCGTGCCAATATTTAATCTAGACTCCGCACAATGCATTAGCCATTTGGTTATCAAATAATAAATAACCCACTCGCATTAGAATTTGCATGAATAAATCGAAACGCAAAATGTTTGCACAATTTATGAGAAGTTGTGCCAGTCCTCTCTGTGGCGCCTCTAATTTCATTTCGTTGAAGATGAGCCATTTTATTTGTCTTTCAGTTTCAGTTTCAGTTTCTGTTGTGTTGGCTGTGCTGAAAGGGTTCCTGCATAAAGTCAAAAACCACAACAACAACAAGAGCAAGAGCAAAAGCAATTCATTGAATAGTTTTGTCTGTTGTCTAAGTTGAGCTGAAGCTTTGGCTTTGACTCGGGGGCACGCCGAGTGGAGTCGGATGGGTTAGAGAAGTCCACAAAAAAAGGGGAGTGAAAAAAAAAACTCCATTGGCACGAGCAATGTGCTCGAAATTCAAGTTTAAAGCAGGAAATGCCACAGCGTCGGACTTGTTTATTTAGGAGCTGCTGGCCAGACCCTCTCAGACAAGATACGGCGGCACAAACACACACACACATAAACGATTGCCATCTGTGTGTGTGTGTAGAGGATGTGGCAGAGCAAAATATTTCACACTCTGCAACCACAGGCACTTGTGCGGCGCAGTGCAAGAGGACACAGAAGTGGGTAGCGCTCCACACATGTCTGAATGCTTAAAACACACACACACACACTCACACACACACATATATACACAGACACATGTAGTGTATATGCACGTATTGTGTAAATATGCTTAAACACCTCGGGCTTTTATGCTTTTAACCCTTTGCCGCATAAAGTCGCCGCTACATAAGTGTGAATGAGTGTGTCTCTGTATCAGTGTCTGTGTCTGTGTGTGTGCGTGTGAGCCAGCTTCAGTTAGCGGCCAACAAAATGAATGTCCACGCAGCGTGCGTCGCTCTGTCGCTGCTCTTTGGCTCTTTGAATTTCTTAATTAATGTTGCGCTCGCAATTTATTGACATTTAGCGAACTCCAAATTTGGTTCCAGCTGCAAATTATGGCCTAGCCTAACCTAGCCCAGCCCTGCCCTGTCCTGCCTAAGCCTTGCCTCGAGCCGGAAGCTCAATTCGCCGTAGCTACTTGCATATCACAACATAGACACATACATATAGATGAAACAATATCAACTAAAATCAACAAAGACAAAGGGCGCTCAGCTGGCATATGTTTACTCGACCTTAAAGCTTTGGGCAATTGCTTAAAGGGTAGATGAATATCAGGCTATATAAATATATGGAAAACATATAACATAATATATAATAATATATTGTTATTATTACTTTAAACTCTTTTTTCTAAGACCAATTCATGAAATTTGTCGCTCGTTTTCATTGATTTGTCTCAAAAATGTAATAGTTACACAGGTCAACATGTTAAAGTAACCAAGAATATTATTTAATAAATATTTAAAATATTAAAAAAAAAGTATTTTTAATTTTTTTTAAATAATTATGAAAATTGAACATTTAAAATAAATATTAAAGATCTATGAGCTTTATAAACATTTTAGATAATTTTTATGCTTAATACTTATTTATATTTATTTTATTTAATAATTATAAATATTTTAAATATTTTAAAATAAATTAAATATTTTTAAGTTTTCAGTTTTCTTTAAAAATAATTATTACAACTTTAACAAAATTTTAAATTAATACAAAAAATAAAAAAATTCTGTATTTTATATAAAAAGAATTATTTAATATTTTTAAATATTTATAAAGTAAACATTTTCAAATATTCATTTTTAATTCAGTAATTAACTTTAGAAATAATTATTAAAAATCTTTTTTTTTTAATATATACTCTATTTCCTGTTTTACTGTTCTTCTCTATATATATTTTTAGGGTTTCTTAAAGTTGTTCAACTCGAGCCATCCAACTTTGTTCTGCTATAAAAATACAAACATGCATGAGATCAACATGAAATGCTAAACGGAAAAGGAAATCAAAATACAGCAGTCAGCCATGACAAGTTTATCTAGTATATATAATGGACATATACATATGTTTAGATGCGAAAGAGTAGTTATGTATTCAGTGCATTCGCATCGTATTGAGCTTGAGTCAACACATAATTGTTTGGCTGAGTTGGCTCTGGGGGGCAGCAGGGTTAACAGCGGGTCGCAGCGTTCACAATTTGTAGGTCGTTCGCAGGCGGCGCATTAAATTTTACGCACGTGCCGCACAAATTATATTTACAGTACAGTTATATATGTGTATGTATGTATGTATGTATGTATGAGTGTGCGTGTGAGGTCCTATATATACGTATATACATAAGCAATTTCTAATTTAGAAAATAAATAGCCAGTTGAAAATTGAAAAGGTTTTTTGGCTTTGTTTCGTGTTGCCAGGCGTTCAAGAATTTCCTTTTTTTCTCGCTTTTCCTTTATATATACGCGCTGTGGGCACAGGGCGAAAATTTTTGAAAAGGAATAAAGCAAAGGCAAGAGTCAAGTTACACACACACACACACACGCCTACACACGCGCGTATATCCAATTTGTGTGCGCTGAAAGGTAGGCAACAGAAAATGCTCGCACTCCATGGCGTATGCGTGATATGCTGACGCTGGCCCAGCTTGGCCAAGTGCAAGGTCTGCACACTGGGCAACGAAGACAGGCCCAAATCCGAAATCCGCTTAACAATGCATTTCAGTTACATTTCTAACAACGTTTAGTAAATAACTAGCAATGCAACTCTTAGTTATAGATACTTACCGCCTGCATTGTTATGGACTCTGAATTTAATCCAATTAGGAACTTGTCGGCAGCTAATTGCAAGATGAACAGATAGTGCTCAGCAACATATATATATATCTAACTAAATCTCTGTCGATTATGTGAAAGGAACTGAGATTACAGAGCCTGTTGGCTGGCTGAGCGACTGAGCGACTGAGAGGCTGACGAAGCACATAATGAATATTCAGTGCCCGAGTTTGTGGAAATTGAGTGCAAACAGGTGAATATAAATATTCATATTTGCTATGTACATACGCCCCAATGCAATCTTCTGAACTTTGTTTGCCCGCTCAAAGTAATTTAAGTTCTCTCTGCGCTTCGCTTTAATCTTCAAATTGTTGTATAATTAGAATTACATATATACATATAGAGAGGGAGAGAGAGAGAGAGAAAGAGGGGAAGAGAACTTATGTTGGTAGCGCTAAAAGCATATTGAGTCGAAGTAAGGTAAATTTGTGCATAATTAATAAGTCGACACCATTTAATTGAGCCAATGTGATTTTAGCCCCCAAGCCAAACTCTATGGAACGTTGCCATATGCAAATTTCTATTGCGACGTGCTAACCAAAAAGGTCTTACGTTAATCAACACCAACATAAACAGTTCATGAAACACACGCAAATATATATATATATATACATTATATACATATATATAGTATGTACATTGTGTACATGTGGTTCGTGCTTCATGATATTTTACATGCGTGTAACACATTTTATGCAAATGCATGAGGATATGTAAATGAGTTATTTGGTGACAACGAGCACATAATGCTGCACATAACAATTAAAATAAGCTTTTAATGTGACTGTATAAACTCTGTGAAGGCGTTGCGTTATGTTAATTGAATTGCAGCCTTAAGCTGAGTAAATATAGACTTACTCTGATCTGAAATTAAGATAATAATAATAAACATAAGTGGCATGAAACTAGTCCAATAATGAGATTTGGAGATAATAGTGTTGGCATTTCTTGAACTACTTTCTATATATGTACATATATATTTTAAAAACTTAATTTATATTTTTACTATATTTACGAAACCTCAAAAAGTTCAGAATTGCCTTTAAATAGATGCAACTTTTGTTAAATTATATACATTATACATAAGTTTTACTCTGTGAAGAAATGAGAAATTAATTCTAGCTATGCTAGGCATTAAAAGGGTGATACTATTTACAATGCTTATATTTCAGTAACCGTTTGAGTTAATATTATAATTTTACTTTGAAAATCTTAAATAAGGCCTGCCAATTAGGATAAAGTAAGCTTTGGCATGTCAAGCTTTCAATTTACCGAAATAACACTGCATGCATGTATTATACTGAATCTTAAAAGTGTGGACCCGACGCATGCATTGCTCTCAAGACCGCTGACTGCCAAGCTTGATGTCCTTTTGGAATAGTATTATGCTTTATCCAAAATGGCATGAATGCAGCTTTAAAATAAAATTAAAGGTATTAAAATATCTCAAACTGTTTCTGAAAAATATCAACTTTTTTTCCTATCAGACTTATGTGGCCAGCCTTTAGAACAGCAGCTTTTCACCTTTGAGCGCTATTTTGATATACTTTGTGCTTTATATGATAAACTTTATACTATTTATGTGTATTAACTAAGCTGTATTGGCTGAATTTCCAGCTAGTCAAGCATTGGTCGATTGCTCACTTAAGCAAACCAACTCCTGTGAGTACTTCAGTCAAGCGGCATGCCAAGGGCTCAACGTTTTCATCGACTTTTAATCTTCCCAAATCCTAATTTATTTGATAATCAAAAATAATATTGTTCAGCTAAAAATATTTTAATTTATCGTTAATTCAGTGAAAAATAAATATGTATATATATATTTATAGCAAATTCCTAGAATCTAAAAGCAATTAAAATTGAATGTAAAAATTTCCATGAAACTCTTTTAATTGCCAACTAAAAATAAATAGTTTTAATGCCACCTTCGTCACAAAAAATCAACATTCACAGCTTTAATGAGCATAAATATATATTTTTAAAAATAAAAATATATATGTATGTATATATAAATGATAAATATATATTACGCACCTAAAAAAAAAAGCTGACCTCATTAATAAAAAAGCATATTAATTGTATATTAAAGACGCAACCGGATTAGCAGCTGCACACGGGACTACATCATCAGATAGCACCATCGGTCACTGTTAACGTATACGTATATTAAAAATTTCAAAAAAAAAAAATAAAGGAAAAGTTTTTGGTCGGATAAATGGCGATGATAGTGATGCAAGCAAATCAGCGCTGGCTTTGTTCCTTTGATGACTCTGGCTACTCACGGTGAGATGTAAAAAGTTCAGCAACTAAAAAAAATAAGTGGAGTGCGGTATAGAGTGATCGACGAGCTGATACCCTGTAGGTATGCCGAAACTGGACAGCTGTATTAAGTAGGGTATCTATAGCATATTTATATAAAAACAACTTATCAAGAATCCCATCTAACCTATCCGTTACATACACCTTCACAAGCACATTATACCCTCTTTCCTCATCATCGGCGCATAAGAAACTCAAAAGGAAAAAGGCAAAAAAAAAAACTTTCACGGCGCATTTCACAGGTTGAGGCTGAGCTATGCATCGCGATGCCGTAATAAAATTATAAGTCCCCGGCCAAACCGATGCGAGGTTAAGGCCAAACATGGCTGGCTAAAAGAACAGCAAAAATAACCATTTTGTAACTGAGTTTGTTGGTGGCTTTTGGCAGGAAGCGGAAATGATGTTTAAGGCTTTGTTATCTCAGCCTTTGAGTTTATGCTTTCGCTTTCGCTTTAGCTGCGAAATGAACGATTGCAGTTCACATTCAGCCATACTTATTTTATTCGCTAAGTTAGTACATAGAATTCTTTTGGGTCACAGTAACTTTCTCGCTTTTTAGTGCCGACTCTCCCATTTATGAGATTTGGTTACCTTTGGCTCATTCAGCTTTGAGTCTCCGTCCGCCGTCCGCCGTCCGTTTTTAGCTGGCTTCAATTTTTATGGCTGCAGGAGGCTAATTAATTTTATTTTACGGCAGGGCGCTTTGCAGAAATGCATAAACTCAATTAACTGAAAGAGCAACGAAAAAGTTGTAGCAGCTTAACTAAGCGTGATATAAATCAGCTCTGGCATGGAGTAGACGCCGTTGCAGCGACTCGCAGCTTATTATAAACATAACAGCATAAATTTGTAAGAAGCGCAAATTTCTTGTGATTAAAGAATATTTATTTTTAAAAGAAAATGTTGAAGGAGCTAATGAAGCAAGGTTGAGAATATGTGAAAAGATGAAGAAAACATTTTGAAATATTTATAAAGCAATAATTATTAAAGTATTACAGTATATTAAGTATTTTGTGTTTGTTATATTATTATTAAATTAAAATTAATTTTAATTCCAAAAATTGCCCAGAATTTGAATAACCGCTGTTAAATATATTTAAATACGTCTCATAACGTACTTTAATTGTTACGTTCCTTACTTAGCGCTTACGTAGTTAATTTCACGTTACGTAACGGCCGGTATGCCGCTCACAGCTGTTTTAGGCGCTTAAAGCTCTTTGCGGCGTTTACGTTGCTCTCTTTTGCGTTCGCCGTGCTCACTTTGCGTTCATCACAAAGTTTGTTTACAATTGATATCGTGCCGCATGAAGTCAATTTAATAAACAAAGAAGTTAATGAAAACAAACTAACAGAATTAAAGCCAGTTTTGAACAGTCAACATTGGTGCTAAATGAACTGCATGCAGAGCGAACAACGCCTACATTTGAAAACACGCGCACAGCGCCCGCACTGCCAACAGTAGCCAAAGGCGCGAAGGTGGGCAACGTGGAAATTGTTTTGTTTCCTCTTTTTTGTGTGTTCAAAAAAGGCCGCGCCGTCATTCGAGTGTGGAGCGAGCTGGCGAAAGGACACGCGCGTTGCAATATTTGAAAGTGGGATACTTGCGGTGCCCAAACAAACAATAAATCCCGTTTGTGTGTGTTTGTTCGAGGAAGTCAAATTCACATACGAATCAGTAGCTTATAAAGTTGTCCCGTTTTAACTGACAGTTTGTCGTTCCCGTTTTAGCTTCAACAGTGCTGCCATGGAGGACTTCAGTGGCATAAAAACCAATACGTCAGTGGTGAAGCTAGCCGCCTGCTTGGAGAAGATCTACAACAAAATCGTCGAGTCCAAGGAGAAGCAGCTGCCGGAGCACCAAATCAAGGAAATCGAGTTCCTGAAAACCCAATGCAAGCACGAGCACATGCAGCTCAGCCTGATGAGCTGTCAGACGCTGGTCCGCCTAGTCGACGAGGGTGTCCTAGATGCGAACAGCGTTCAGAACACGCTCCTATCAATGCTGCCCAATGCGGGGTAAGTCCAAACACACACGCACACACTTACGTAAACATATGCCACATACACATACTCATATATCCTTTGGGCGCGCCCCGTTCGAGCACTTCCGTTCAAGTTGGTCTGCCGATTGGCATTGTAAAGGCGAATGCACCTGTAAAATTGGCGAAGACTGAGGCATAAATTACCAGACTATCTGCATATGCGCGTGGAAGGCAATTGGATATTTGATTAGCAGGCTGAAGGGGTCTCTCCCTCGTCCTTGTTAATTAATTGGCCTGCTCTTAATAGGCGAAAATGAAATACGAGGCATGCCAGCTAGGAAATCGAAGTTGTTAACGCTTTTACGCGCACATTGGCATTGACTTACGACTCCGGGCCGTGCGTGAGCAATTTACATAGCTTCCTGCCGCTGACCCATTGGCCGCAATCTCGACAAGCAGCAGCAGTAGCAACAAGAGTGACACGAAACAATTGAAGTATACGCATTATGCATGCAGGACGCCAAAAAATCTATTAGCCGTTTCCGTGGCGCGACCGCACTCCCAGAGGAAGCCATACATCAAGGACAGCGTCTCGGCCTTGCTGGCTACAACTGACCAGTTGGCCATTTGGCCATATTCAAATTACGAGCCAGGCAAATATTTGATATGCAAGCCGAGAGAGTGAAACGTGCGGCATTGAACTTGAAATAGTTTACACACCTGAAGGACGCTCGCCCCCAACCAATCACGTTGAAAGTAAACAGCATGTAATACTGAAATTAACCTTGATAAGAGCCAAGGTGCAGGTGCAGGTGCAGGTGCCAGTAAAAAGGATTGCATATTAATTGCCCCTGGTGCAACAGAAACAGCAATTAAGCCAAGCAGCCAATGTGGACGCCGTGTGAAATGTAATTATCGCGTCAAACGCAAAACGATTTGCCTGCAAGTGCCAGGAGCAGTCACTGCTCCATTCGCACCTCTCTTTCTCTGTCTGTGTGTGTGGGGTGGTGTGACGGAAGTGGGTGCTAAACGCTAGTTAAGCCAGTTCAACCCTAATGGCATCTAACAACTGATATTCATCTACCTTACCTCACCTCAACCAGCTTATACTGAGCTGGCAATTGCAATTACTATCCACACGCAGCGCACCCTGCCCTTGCCCTCAGCAGTTGCTGGCTGCTCTGCTTTTCTTTCCTAGACACGCACACTTAACCCGAGACTCTTTTATGATTAGTTTTAAATTATAGTTTTGCTTCCTTTTTTGAAAGTTAAGTAGTCTTTAAGCAGACACCTCTGGGGGTTTTATGTATTTAGGAGTAATTTAAAGCTGTAGAGCTAAGTGCACTTCATAGTAGATATGTTGTTAAGTACTTATACCTAAGTATTAGCAAGAATAATGTTCCTTTAGTAATAGAGTTAAGCACCTAAGTAGTTAAGTACTTTAACCTTATCCTTACATAGTCTTAATAATATTAACTATAATCCAGCTCACATTTTATATTACTAATCATTTTCTTCCCTTACCACAGTCAAATGCACTTTGCCATCATAACGGAGACCATTCTGGGTCTGCAGCTGTTGACCCTGAAGCGTAAGACTTCGCTGCTTAAGGACAAGCAGTTGTATCAATGCCACTACGGGCTGAAGACGCAGTTGCATCCGCTCATATCATTGCTACAGCACACCAGCGCCAATATGCATGATGTCAGCCACAAGATTATAGGCATCTGTCAGCATCATGACCAGAGGTAAGGAGAACCTTTAAATTCCCTAGACTAACTGTACTAGAACATCCTTTTCGCATATTCCCAGCATACGTAACTATAGCATTGAGTTTTTGCGTCCCGTCTTCCTCTATGTGCTCTGCAATCCCCAGACGCTGCAGGACGTGAAGCCCATTTGGACGTGTCTGCTCGGGCTGAGCAAGAGCCAGCCTGAGGCGCGTGCCCTCATGCAGGAGCTGCTGTCGTGGAGCAAGTTCAACAATGCCAGCACCTGCCTGTGCACCAGCATTCTGGTCATTGAGGCTCTCGACTACTTTCTGCAGCAGTCGGATTACGCCCAGTCTGTGGATCTGTGCATCTACCAGGCGCAGCTCGTCAAGCAGTTGGCACACTTTGGCATCGATCCGCGTCCTAGTTTGCAGTGCCTGCTGCGTGTGTTGCATGCGACGCGAGAGCACACGCGACACCACTACCATGTGCTGCTGGTGCTGCTCGCCGAGAGCCTGCACGTGCTGTCGCCCTTCTATCTGGCCGATCTGCTGAGGATTATTGTGTTTGTGGTGGTGCAGGAGCGCTGTGGCCATGAATACATTCTGAACATGTGTCTGGACGGCATCATTCAGTGGATGTCTCAGACTGCATTCATACCCGCAGAGGGCCTGGCGCTAGCCCATCAAATCGTTGACCGCGTCCTCGAGCAGCAGAAGCCACCGCCGCCGGATAGCCACGAGGAGTTCGCAACGCCCATATGCACCAAGGAGCTGCAGCCGGCACACATACGCAACTATCATCCGGACATAGCCATTGCCTTTGATCTGGCCAATCTGGTGGAGTCCTTTGCCGTCTCTGAAAACAAGGACGTATTCGCCTTCGTGGACGCCCTAAATGTCAAGGCCAACTCGGCCTTTTGCCAGCGTCTGCATTTGTTTCTACGCGCGCTGTTTCTATCGCGTGAGCCGCCCGTCGACTGTTGGTTCAAGATCTATGAGGTCATACTGCAGATCATCAAGGTGAACGAGAGCATTGCCTATGACTTCCTCATGACATACATCTTCAAGCTCGCCCACGAGCACAATCCTGAACTCCAGCTGGAGCTGCTGCGCGGCCTGGCCAACTTTGCTGTATCTAAGGTGCGTGGAAGTGATTTATGCTTAAGAAACCAATCTAAACTAATTGTTATTATGTTTGTCAGGATAACGTGCCCATGATCCTGAACACCATTCGCAATCTGTCCACAAATAATGCCACCTTCTGTGTGGATTTGTATTTGCGCCTCTGGCGCGTAGAGACGCGCACATATCCCTTTCTGCTAAAGCAAATCGCACAGCCGCTGCCAGACAACGATAAGCGCTGGGAGCTGGAGATAGCGCGTACGCATGCCATGCGCGAAATCTGCCAGGAAAAGTAAACAAAGATTTTAGTGTATGAGCTGTAATTAATACTGTCCTCTTTTTAGACCCACTTTGCATGGCTCTGAGCTGCTGCCGCATTTGAGCAACACGCTGAATAGCTGCACCGATGAGTCTGGCGATCTAGCCACTTCCCTAGCCCTCGATGCCATCTATTCCCTCTGTGACAGCCACACAGTGAACATTGCCTCCACGTGGCAGGCGCTGGGCAATAAGTTTCGCAATGAGCAGCGTCCGCAGACGCTGAAGTCGCTTTATCGCCTGTTTGGTCTAGTGCCGCTTCTGCAAACTCCGACACTGGAATACGAGAAGCTGGCCGATGATGCACTGGAGCAGCTGTGGCAGGCCATTAGCCGCCCCAATACAGATGCCACACAAGTGCGGCAAGCGCTCGCTGCACTCAAGAGCTATGAGCCGGGCAACACGCTGAGCCTACACCACATTCCGCCGCAGTTTTGCTTTGAGATTGCTCCGAGTGCAGTGGCAGGCGGTCGTGAAATGATCAATTTCCAGCAGCAGCAGGAGGCCATTCCAGGCGAGGTGTGGGTGCAGCTATTGCAGAAGATACGACCCGAATGCGGTGATGCGGCTGCTGATCTGGTGGCCCATTACGTTGGCAACGAGATCAGCGGCTTTCGCAGCGGCGTCTATCGTCTGCCCGAGGGCAAGCCGGAGCCACGCAAGCTGATGGGTCTCTTTCCCACCAGTCCGCTGCGTGCGGTCAGCAATTATCTAGTGAGCCAGTCTCGATTTGGGGACTACGTGCCGGAGCCCTACGCCGTCACCTATGCTTTACGTGCACTGTCCAAGCGGTTCGCTAAGCCAATACCACCGATGGATTGGAGCTGCCTGACTAGCTTCTTCCACCTGTCGTTTGATGCTCGCAAATATTGCATCATGATAGCGAAGAACCAAGCGCTGCACAGCGGCACAGCTCGACGGCTGCTGGAGAATTTTCTAGCCGACTTCGAGCCCAACTGCTTCGAGGAGGATCTGCTGCTCTTGTTCTCCCTGCTGCCCGAAATAGGCAACAGCGTGAGCCTGCAAATACTGAAGAACTTTGCCGAGAAGGTAGCTGTCTACTGCTTTAAGGAATCGCAGCTGAATAACTTCGCAGAAGGTAAGGAAATCTGATACTTTTCTATGCCAAGACTAAAATGTGCTTTGCAGGCTGCCTGTTTGAAAAGTTCTTGGACAGCGTGAGATATATATACACGGACAAGTGTGAGGTGCCCGAGGTACTGGATGTATTCACGCTTATTGTGGAGCGATATATGGACTCCATGGATCTGGACTCCAGATTGTTTGAGCGGTACACTGAAGTGGTCTCTGTGCTGCATCCGAATGCCATCGATGGATTGACCACGCCAGCCAATTGGTGGGAGACACCGGTGGGCAAGCTTAAGAAGGCAACGATTATACGCTGCTATCTGGTTTTATATAACAACAAACTGCCGAATCCATTGAAGTGGCTGACGCCCATAATCGATGCCTATGAGCGTCGATCGGAGGAACGCCCCTTTTTCTATCGTCATCTGGCCACCACATTGTACGCCTTTGCGAGCGATGAGCATGCGTGCAACTGGATTATGGAAATATTTCTGGAAATACAAATGATGCTCGCCGAGTCGTCCAACAAAGAGAAACTTAATAGAGCGCTGTATTTACTGGATATTTTCATATTGGCAGTGGATGTCTTGTCAGGCTGTGCTGTGCTGCTGGGCGCTGTGGATGTGGTGGCCACAGATGATAGGGAACGGTTTGCATTGTTTCCGGAAAGCTTACAATATCTATGTGATCACATATTTTGGAAGGATCAGGAGGCAAAGGTGAGTATTTGTCTTTAGTCTTTAATCATTATAATTTACTAAGTTCATCCCTTTTTCAGATTTACGAATTCCTGTATAATCTGTATAAGCATTCGTCCATACCGCCAGCATATGCTGCCATTTTTAAAGAAGCAATTATTTGTTCGCGCAACAAGCCCTACTTTGATAACAAAGGTGTTTGGACCAAATACGTGGGCTTGCGCAAATGAGAATAATTCACACACTACACCGACAATTACAGATGTGGCCCACAGCAGAAAGTGCACTTATTGTTATAGTTGAAATAACTTAAATCCATTTTTATAGCTTGTGCGATATTTGTTGACTTTATTAAAAGAATTTTTAGCACGATTCAAATTCAAATTAACGGAACGCAGTGCTGCCAGATAAATGCATATTTAAAATAACTATCTTTCACCGAAGATGGCAACGCTAATGCTAAAACCTATCGTTTGGCCACCTTCACGTTGGGTGCAACCTGGCCGATAGTATTGTATCGAAAATTAAAATATCGATAGCATATCAACAATCCCAATTTATAACTATAATAAACTGCAATATGTTTCAGTAAAAAATGTTAAATAAATATTAAATTATACGTGAGTAATTGATTAAATTCGCCGCGCAAGCAAGAACACGTGCCGTCGGGAATCTGTGTGGTGTTTTAAGCAAACAGTTCATAGTGAAACGTGCGAAAAGAAAAACGTAAACAATGGACGATATCAAGCTGGCAAAGGTATGTAAATCTATATTTTAGTTTAATCAGTGCGGATATGGTTAGGCATGCTGATATGCGTGCAGTAAGCCATTTATCAGTGGCACCTGTCCTCCCACCAGCTGGGGGCTGACTCATGCAATTGGAAACTTTTATGTTTAATTCAAAATCGATGGTCAGGTGGAAACTGTTCTTCCTGTTCTCTCTCTAAATAGAAACAGCGTGAGGCAGCCACAGCAGCAGCAGCAACAACAAAGGTCTGTGTGACCCGGCAGGGCTAACCCTTGCGCCGCCCACCATAAGGGTGGGGCCAAGGACGAGGCAGCCTTGTTGGCCGTGCCGTGCCGCCCACACCTGTTCACAGCATATGTACATAAACATAACTGTAAATCATGCGCAAAAGCGTGAACTTAACTCAGATTTTCCAGTTTGCTTCACGGCAACTGCGCGATCTTTTGCACTAGCGCAAATAATTACGTTCATTAGTAACGCAAGTATATATGTATGTATGTATGTGTGTGTGTGCATATATAAATATATATGTACTTCTGTATAATTTGACTGTGAAAATACCAACCTTATCGCAGTTCACAAAGTCTTTGCTACTGTTTAGCAGCCGGCCTCAACGCCCTTTTTATTGAACGATCGATCTAAGTTGAAGTTATTACGGGAACTCATTAACTTTTATGAGTTAGTAATATAAATTGGCTTAGTCTACATTGTTTTAGTTGCTGTTAAAAAGTATAAAAATTGCATTCAAAGTTCAGGAGAAAATCAATTAAATAAATAGATTTTTTTTGCGATAACTAAGTGCATATCATTACGCTTGATTACTAGATTATTAGTCAACGTTGTTACTTTAGCTAAACTAGCAGATAACTGTAAACACTAATGACTGACTAGAAAATACCCTAAAGCCAAAATATGTTATATTTTAATTTAGGGCATAAATAAAATACCTTATCATACAATACAAATTAGTATTATAAAAATACGCATAAAAAACATACTATATATAGCTCGTATATAATATTAAAAGTGGGTCTTTAGCTTACACATACCTAACCTAGGGTATTTTGTAGTACCTTTTTCGTTTGCCTTCGGCCGGTACTGGCAGAGAAAATGTCCCAGTGGCAAGAATTTCCCCACAACAGAAGCGTACCAATGGGCGCTCGTAGCATGCTTTTAAGCGCGCGCCTTTCGCAGTCGTCGCAGAGTTGGCAACGGGAGCGGTCGTCCGTCTGTCCGAGCGTCGCGCAGTGCTACACTCTGATAACACAGACACAGAGACACAACAGTGGCAGTGGCAGTGGCAGCAATAACAAAGTGGCACATATACACATAGTATATACATAAATAAATATGTAGGGTTAGAGCACCACGAATAAGTAGCGTACGTACTTCGTCGGTTTCTGTGTGCTAAGCAGAAGCAGAAGCAGAAAAAAGTGAAAGTAGCAGAAGGCACGGGACAGGACAGTTCGCCTCCCCAGTGATTCACGTGATTTGATTTAAAAGCCAAGCACAGGCTGCTGGCGCTGCTTTTGATGTTGATTTAAAATCAATAAACATTTAGCCAAAGCAAACAGTAGCTCTGCCTCGAGATATACTACGGGCGTATATATACACATATATAGTTTGGCCCAGTGACAATGGATTTTACCAGATTCATGAATAAGTTTAATGAAATCGAACGACAACTGTCGCCCACGTCGGCGCTGCGTCTCAGCTTTGATAATATATCGCCGGAGAGCGAAGAGCCGCCCGACGGCAAGCGCCTGTGGGGTGTGCCCGTGCCGCCGTTTGTCTCCGATAAGGTCGTCTCCTGGATCGAGGAGGAGTTCAACGAGGCGCCCGTCTACTACAACGGCAACACTGTCCTGAAAAAGGTGACCAGACCAGACCCGACACGTCCCGACCCGATTTCCTTTGTCTCATTAGCCAAATGTATGCAGCAAGCGAAAGTAATCAAGCTATATTCAGCTAATTTCTCTCGACATTTTCCCATTCCCTTTGTTACAATCGCCGCCGGCTGCGCTCGGCCGGAATATGCAAATGACTGTGCGTAGAGCAGGAGGGCTTCTGCTCGTCTCCTCTGGGGGCCATGCATATTTTATGTAGGTCGACTGGCCGAAAGACCATCCATCGATGGTCCCATTCACACTGCGCCATTGCGTTCCTTTCATCCTGAGAATGCAGCAAATTAGTCCTGGCAAATTGTTGCCTGCGTTCCGAGACCACAAGACTTTGTTCTCCACTTGGCCAATTAAATAATTGTGGCTTCTTGTGCACTGATATGGCTTTTAGCGGAATTACAAGCTTGTGTTTGAGGGAAATTATACAGCGATAGAGAATTTGATGAGGGCATGGATATCTAGAGATTATAGAATAAGCCAAGCTAATTCTGTGTTAGGCAATAGCTCGAAGCTTTAAAGATTCTGCTTTAATTCAAATCGGAACAGATGCCTATGAATGTTATACTTCCTTTAAAATAGTTTTTATATATAAATAAAATACCAATTGAAATCTGTATAGAACTTGAGTATATATAATAACAAAAAGCAATTAAAATAACTGTTAGGGCGCTTGATGAGCTATCAAAGAACAAATGTTAGTTTCCCAGCTCAAACAGCTGCATTACTGGCCCTTGCCCTCGCCCTCGCCCTTGGCCCTGCCCTTGTCATTCAATTTCAGTCAATAGCTGTTGCTTCGCGTGCATTACAAATGATGTCATAGAGGTCTACTAGTAAATGGATTAGTGCAATAAGCGCACTTGCCCTTGCCTTGCCTTGCTTCTGTCGTCGGTCTGATGGAGTCTATTCTCTTAAACGTAATCAATCTAAAAGTTTGTCGCAGTTGTTGCGCTTCTGTGTGCACTCTAGCTCTCTACCTCTACCTCTCCCTCTCTCTCTCTCTCTCTCTCTCTCTCTCTCTCTCTCTCTCTCTTTCTCTCTCCCTCTCTCTCTCTCTCTCTCTCCCTCTCTATCTCTCTCTCTCTCCCTGTGACTCTTTTATCCACTGGGGAAATTCATTTGATGTCGCATAAATCTTCGTTATTCAATTTGTCGCATCTTATTTACAATTCGAAATGCGGTTAGATTGCATTTGCCACATATCAAAGGGAATTCTGTTAAGATTAATGGGAATTTCCCTTTGTTAGCTGTGTTATGATCAGAAGAGTGTGACCGTAGTTTTCTGCAAATAAATAAACTAAAAATTTAAATAAATTGCAATAAATATGTAAATTAAAGCTGCAAAAACTTATATAAAATATATTTAATAAAAATTTTACTTTATTTTAACTTAAAAAGCATGATTTAATTATATTTATAATCAAAAATCTAAGCAGCAACATATATGCCAATCCTTTGATTCAATTAATATTATGAATAATAAAAACTTTTTATGAATTTTATGAAAATATTTTCATTTTCAGCAAAACAACTTTTTTCCAAATATATTTTCAAGGACCAACTTTTGCTCTTGACTGTCCGGCAGTAAAATAATTTGCAAGCATTTTGATGTTGTTTACTCAGTTTTTGGGCTTCCTTTTGCCTGTGTGTGTGTGTGGGTGGGTGGTTGAGTGGTCCGTGAGTGGTTGGGTGGTTGGGTGGTTGGCTGATTGCAGCGCAACTTGTGTGTGGCTGACGTCAGCGAGCACTGCATATATATGGCAAACAATAAATAATAAAATGTTTTTATAGTGCTTCTTGCCTTGTAGTTGATAGTTGTATTAAATATATTTAATGCATTTCTTTACCTTTGCCTTTCGTTACAGGTGGAAAATGTGCGCATGATTGATCGCTACAATACGAAAAATCCCACTGTTGGCACTTTATACCTAACGGCCACCCATTTGATATTCGTGGAGCCCGACAGCAACAAGGAGACATGGGTAAGCCAGAAGCCGCACTCGCAGCTACCCTTATGACATCATCAATTATTTTATGGGCCAAACGGTGTTCGAGTGCTCCTACTCTCTCTCTCTCTCTCTTCCACTCTCTTTCTCTGTTGGTAAAGTGGGTCCTTGCCAAGTTCAAGCAAAATACTTTGTACAATTTCTTTTTCCAACATTTTCTGGGTTGATTTTTTTTTTTTTGGCAACTGTCGGCACGGCATATTGAGTGCGTGAGTGTGATGTGTGTGTGTCGTCCTCCACAAACCGCAAAAGTATGTTACGGAAATATAGTAGACCGCAGAGGCATGTCACAATTTTTGTAGCATGCCGCAAACATGTTGCTTTACCAGGCAAATGCCACACATAAATTATTGCATTATGAATTTGTTTGAAATATTTAAAACAAATGACAAAAACATTAAATATTTCATGTGCTGCCCCTGAAGCACTTTCCATTATGATTTATTTATGAATTATGAAACAAAAACATTTTATTAATAATTTGTCAAGTGAATTTATTTGCATTTTACGCGATCATATGTAATAATAATAGTATAGATTATATTTTACTCTTTAAATTATTATTATATTTAATTTAAATTGATTTTTAAGTTTATTTTTTAAAAGCAAACGTAGTTGTCCCTATGAAGAATATATATGTATATATGTTGATCAGCGCAAAGAACTCATCTAATGTCTCTGCCTATGTGTGTCTGCTTGCTGTCCGCCTGCCCATTGTTAAGAGACAGCTGTGTTACTCTTTCTGTCTCTCTGATTACTCAAATAACATTGCTCAGGCACTCAGCAGAGCAGTACGAAGCAGAATCTCTTTTAAGCTATCTCTGTGTGTGTGCCTGCAGCAATGCACTGCTGCAATTTTCGCTCAACTTAGAATGTTTGAAGCACCACAAAGAGCAGGGCAAGTTGACGCCACGCTCCGATCGCTGCTCGAGTGAAAAACTCACTGAGGCAAAGGCTCGCGGTTGGAGTTCGATGTTGCGTGGGGACTCCTCGCCCTATAAAAAGGCGAGCCTGTTGCAGCGTTTCTTCAGTCGTATTCCTGATCTGCTAGCGAGCAAACACAGTGTTCCTCTGCTTCTTATTCTTTTGGCTGGCAGCTGTGTGGTAAATGTTTAATAATAATATTTTATATTTTAAGTAGCAGTCTAATAGCTATATTTCACACTTTGAGCAAATTGTTTTTAACATTTTAATTTTCTTTCTTGTTTTATAAATATTTTAATAATGAGCTGAAAGCTAAGCATTGTTAAGTTAATGTAACATTGTTAATAAATTATTATTATTTTAATTGTATCATTTAATATATGTAAATTAATAAATATTCTTATGCTCAAGTACTTAAATTGAAGTAAATAAAATAAAATTGAAATAATAATTAATGAAGTATTAATGATAATGGTCATTCTGACAATATGAATGATAATTGCTTTTATTTTGATATATTATTATCATTTGATTTAATATTTCAATTTGATTTTAAAGTTTTATTTTCTTTATTATTTTATTTAATTAATTTTGTTTATTATTTAAATTTAAATAAATGTTTATAAGCTATATATACTTTAAAATATATTTAAAAATGTAATCTCTTACTTTCTCATGCATATCAATTGATTAATAATTACGTAAGCTTTATTAATTATAATTTATTACTTTGATAAATCTTTAAACAAAAGTTAACTTAATCTCCTTTATATACATATACATACATACATATATTGTATGCTAAACGCCCACATATATATTTGAGCCTTTTAAAATTTCATGAAACATTTTCATTAGCTTCTTAGTAAGAAGAAAGAGAAACTTTTCAAGCAAAGTAACTTACTTAACTTACGCAAAAGCGAAAATCATTTAATATTTACATGCTTTAAATTGAAGATAAAAGCGCTCAACGGCAAACATAGTCAGCGGCGCAGGCACAGGCAGAGCCAGAGCCACAGCCACAGCGAACGTGTTCAAATTCAGCACTTGGCGTTTACATTTCTGACCTCGCTCGTTAAACATTTTGAGCAGGAGGTGAAACTCAAAGGCTGCTGCGGCTGGCATTCGTCATAGAGTACCTGGAGTACTTCTACTTGTATGCAAGCCCACACATGCAGGCGGATATATATATGTATATATATATTTATATATATATATATATATATATATATATATATATATATATATATATATATATATATATATATATATATATATATATGTATATATATATTTATATAGGCTTAGCTGACAGCTGGCATGGCCCGCACTTCCGGCCACTTGGCTGGAAAGTTTCTTTTCTTAGCCAGGCGCCTCAAGGCTGCACACAAAACTTATGCATATTAAAGTTTCTCCTGGGCTTTAAGCAGCTTCCTTTCGTCTTGTCTTCCATTTAATTAAAACGCGTTTGCCCAGCAGAACTAGCCGCAAACACAATGGGACTCTGGCGCGAGGATTGCGTATACGCCCCATTGCATAAATACAAATTAAAATGCCATGTCGACATGCCCGCTGTGCCGCGCTTTATCACGTTGTGTGTGTGTTTGTGTGTGGGCGTAACATTATATTATTCAGCAGGACACAACATGCATTCAAAGTCCCCGAAGAAATCCAACAAAAGTGAAACATGCGCTAATGTAAGAGAAACATTGGAAAAGCAAACTCGAATTTACTGCCAATATGCCAGAAATGCTGCTGGTCGGGGAGACTGATAAACTGACAGACTGATTGAATGCATGGCTTGGCATGCATGGCAAACAAATTGCTGCTAAGCGGCTGCAATTCAATTTCCATTCATTCTCTGTCCCAGGCACAAAAGGACACAGCCAAAGTAGTTGAGCTCGTGACAGCAAAGGAAAAACAGCAAAAAAGGGAATTTTTGTTGAATTGGCATACATAAGCAGAGACAGATTAAATTAGAAATGCTAATCCTGTAGCAGATTTGTGGTATTAAATTAAGGGCTTTAGCTAGGGATAGATTGAACTAAGTAAAAGGTTGGGTGAGGATGGCTTTGGATTATAACTTAATAGTGATAATAATAAATTAAATAAATAAAATAATGTAGTAATTAAATATTTAAAAAAATATATATATATATATATATATATATATATATAAAATATTTAAAAATATATAGTAAATAAATAAATATTACAAAATATATAATCAATAAATAAATATTACAAAATATATAATAAATTAATATTTTAAGTTTTTTCCTTCATTTTGATACCATTTTTAGTTAACTCTATATCCTATATAAACCGAATTGTCACACTAACAAATATTTTAGATGCCAACAGTTTATATATATAAACTTATTTTAACTAAATATACAATATAATTCAACTGTATATATATTCCATAATTCAACATGCGATTTTGGGCACTTCTTGCCGCGCTAACACCCAACCTGACCTTCAGTCGCGATGATTCATTTTGATTTGAAAAGAATACATCGCCGCTAGAGTCAACATTTTGTGAGCTTATGACGCCTGCCGCTGCCGACTGCTGTTTAAGTTGGGCTTTCTTTTATTTTAGCAGCGCCTGTGCATTCAGGCAGTGCGCTTTTAATTGCTACACCATAATTATATCAATTATGCACTTTGCAATGGCGCGACAAGTGGTCGGAGACCCGAGAAATGAGCATATTAACGTCACGTTGCCTCCTCCATGCTGTTAATTAAAAGTTAGGGCACTCGTGTGCAGAGCCAGTTGCCAATTATGAGCTGAGTGGGCTTTAACTATCGATTTTCTTGCTGCCACAAGACTGGGCGGCAGGCAGGCGCCACTTTGTAAAAGTTAAAGTGCCTGACCTGCGGGCATTAACTGTGGTCACGCAAAGGCCCGCTTCAAGTTGAGTGATTATGAGTTGAGATTGTCTTTTGAGTGGGCTCTTGATATATATATCTTTATTAACTGCTCTCCTTCATTACAGATTCTGCACATGCACATCGCCAGCATCGAGAAGCTGCCGCTTAGCACCACCGGCTCCCCGCTGCTGATACGCTGCAAGACGTTTCTGTCGGTGACATTTGTCATACCCAAGGACTCCGAGTGCCACGACGTTTATACTTCGCTAATCAAACTCTTTCAGCCGGGTAACTACCACAATCATCACACATTTAGTTCGATATCTAATTTATTCCCTTCTCGTAGTCTCCATCAACAAGCTCTATTGCTTCAATTATCAGCCGGCTAAGGATGATTTTCCCAAAAACGTCGGCTGGGACTTCTTCAAGCTGGAGGCCGAGTTCAAGCATATGCTGGTGCCCAACGAGAACTGGACCCTGTGCTCCATGAACGAAAAGTACGAGCTGTGCGACACGTATCCGCGTCAGATCTATGTGCCCAAAGAGGCCACCACGTTGATGCTAATAAGCAGCTCGCGCTTTCGCTCCAAGGGTCGCCTGCCCGCACTGACCTATTTGCACAACAACAAGGTAGCTAAGCAGCTAACAGCCACAAATATTTATCTAATATAATCAATTCAATCAACAGGCGTCTATATGCCGCTGCAGCCAGCCGTTGTCGGGCTTCAGTGCGCGTTGTCTCGAGGACGAGCAAATGCTGGAGGCCATACGCAAAACCAATCCCAATAACGATTACATGTTCGTGGTGGATACGCGACCACGCGTAAGTCCCAACAGCAAACAATATGTAAATAGGCAACGGCTCTGACCCCATTTTGTTTGCAGATCAATGCCATGGCCAATCGTGCCGCCGGCAAGGGCTACGAGAACGAGGCCTTTTACGAGAACATCAAATTCCACTTCCTCGGCATTGAGAACATTCACGTACAGCGCGCCAGTCTGCAAAAGGTGCTGGAGGCCTGCGAACAGAAATCACCAACGATGAGCGCATTTCTTAACGCCCTCGAGTCATCCGGCTGGCTAAAGCACATACGCTCCATATTGGACACGTCGAGGTAGAGTAAACTCACAACTCACTAAGCAAGAGATTATTATGTATATTAATGGAGTTGTTCCTTAGCTTCATTGCCAATGCCGTGGACAAGGGCGTCTCTGTGGTGGTGCACTGCTCTGATGGCTGGGATCGCACCGCTCAAGTCTGCTCGCTGGCGCAGCTGATGCTGAATCCTTATTATCGCACAATCAAGGGCTTTCAGGCGCTCATCGAGAAGGATTGGCTGGCATTCGGGCATAAGTTTAGCGAACGCTGCGGCCACATTCAGACAGATGCGCGCGAGGTGTCGCCCATATTTACACAATTCCTGGATTGTACCTGGCAGCTAATGTCGCAGCGCAGCGAGTCGTTTGAGTTTAATGAGCGTTTCCTGTTGATACTGCACGATCACGTGCACTCGTGTCAGTTCGGCACTTTTGTGGGCAACTGCGAGAAGGATCGACTGGACCTGAAGCTGGCCGAACGCACATTCTCGCTGTGGGGCTACATGTCGAACCACCTGAACGAGTATATAAATCCGCTGTACAAACCCAATGTAGACGAATCGATCAAAGCCAATCTGGCGCCGCAGTGCATCAAGTGAGTCCACAGTTGATTAAGCTTGAAGAGCTCTCCCTAATCTCATATATTTATAGATTCTGGCGTGGCATGTACAGCCGCTTTGAGAGTGGCATACATCCGCGCGAGCCACTGGGTGATTTGCTGCTGGACAGCAAGGAGCACTGCAACTCGCTGGAGGATCATGTGCAGCATTTGACGAAGCGCATTGCCAGCTTCAAGAACTACATTTCCAAGTCGGCCAAGAAGCTGCAGGACGCAACCACCACAACCACCACTAAAGTTAGCAAGGAGCCAACCACCAATGAGATCAATGACAACAAGTAGGAAAACATTAAATATAGAATATCCAGAGATACCTAACAGTGCATATTTTCCAGATATAATTACGATAAGAAACTAAGTGAATTGTCGGCTGCCGACGATGATCATCCCTTAAAGGCGAGCAACATGTCATTTGCTAATCTGTCGTTAAACGCTGAGCAGACGAGCCCGCAAGCTTTGAACGAGGAAATCTCGTCGGTGGCGCTGGATTGGAAATCCATGCGGAATGTGACCACCTGCTCCTGCTCCACGCCCTTCGATCAGTTCAGCAAAAAGGTGAGTGACCTGATGACCACGTAAAAGTTTATCTTTTTCATCTGCCTCTTCATCTTCCAGACCCATTGCTGGCGCTGCGGCGAGATCTTCTGCGAGCGCTGCATTGATAAGAACGTGGCGCTGCCTGGACACGACAGCGGCAAGGCGGTGCCCGTCTGTCGTGGCTGCTTCCGACAGATGCAAAAGCAGACTCCATAAGCCCAATTTTAGCATAATCCTAGTTGTAAAAATTGTTGAGCATGTGACGCGGAATGAGTGTGGCAAGCGCGCGAGAGTGTGGCGAATGTGTTTCGGGTGTGTTTTGCGGCATTAAATACATATACAAGGATTAACATACAGATATATATATATATACATATATTATATTATATTTATTGTTGCATTTGTAGTTGTAGCTACTTAAAAGCACATTCGACCCTCGAGTTATAGCGTGCAAAAATCAACCAAAAAGCATTCAAGCTAGGCAAGCTTCCAGTCGTGCGCATATATCAGAACTTCGCCTAGTCGGGCACAAATCTATTTTATGTTGTTGTTTTGTTTTTTAAATAACTATTTTTCTAGATGTCCAGAGCTAAATTCCAAAATATAATTCGTTCCTTAAATTATGCTGTTCATCAAGGGCTCAGCTGCCGTTTTATGTCTTACATTTCTTAGAACATAAACTTTTAACTTAAATTACAGAATCTCTGTTCAGACAGCATTCCACAGTAATCTAATCTTCTCTTGAATTGTTTTGAGCTTGCAATGACATGTTCGAGTAGCTCTGACAATTCGTCTGGTTTTACTTTAGGAATTTATGTGTAACTTGAACCAGACCTCTTGCCTCAACATACATATATCTCACACAAAGAAGACAGTACAATTGCTTACATATTATTGCATACCTAGGTGTGTATACTTATATACCATTAGCATGGATACAGTTAAATAATAACAACAAAACTATCGTAATGATGTCGACTGCAAGCTGTCAGACAATTTAGCTGCTTTTCAAGCCGTAAATGTACTATGCAAAAATGTTTGATCAAAATATAATAAAAATGATTATTTATTCAACAATTGCCCTCGACTTTTGTAGGATTGAGCCACGTTAGTAGCCAATGTCTGGCTTGATGCGCAGAATGACGGGCACGCTGGTGCAGGGCAGAATGGCCACCTCGGTGACAACGGCGCTGACCAGTTCGGGCGGTGTTATATCGTAGCTCAGATTGAGTGGCGTCAGCCGGCTCTTCGCTTGCCAGTTGTTGAGGCAGCACTTGCCATCCATCACCAGCAGGTTGGGATCGCACAGCTCGTTGTAGACAATGGCATCAGTCTGGAAACGTTCACTGAACTTGTGCGTCTCACAGCACACGAGCACCGGCACGTTATGGGAGTTGGCAACGAGCGCCACTTGGGCTGTGCCCGTTCGCGCCATCACATATCCATTGGCTAACAACGCATGCGCTCCCAGCATCACCTTCGTGGCCTCCGGCATGACGTAGCTGATGGCGTTGATCAGCACATAGGTGCATGGTATGCCGCAGGCGTGCAGCCTACGCAGCATCTCCTGTCCCTCACAGAAAGGCCGCGAATCGACGACAATTACCCGGAATGTCACCTTGCGCCGCTTGGCCTCCTCGCAGATGAACTGAATGAGCGACGAGCAGGCAAAGGTGAGCAGCACATCGCCGTCTGTGATCTTCTCCTGCATGGAACTGCTGATGGCTTGCGCCGCCTTGCCAATCTGATTCTCTATGTAGGTGTCTATAAAGTGTCCGAGCAGCTCCTTCAACTGAAACAGCAAAAATAATAAATATATTGCTGACTCTAATCACTGTTTGGCGGTTCGGTCTACCTCCGTTTCGGGCGTGTCTCCTGGCAGTTGCGTCAATTGGTTCTTGAACTGCTTGTAGGCATTGTACACAGACACGGCCAGCGGTCGGCACTTGTTCAGATGATCCACATGATGCTTGACGGCCACATCAAGACTGCGTCCGAACTCCTTCTTGGCGGGCGTCTCAAAGTCCTGCACCACCTGCCGCAGCGCATGCAAAAAGGCAATGCAGCGCGCATTAGACCCGACAATTGTACGCTGGGCATACTGCACGCCCAGGCGCGCCATGCTTGGATGCACATTGGGATCGTTGATGAATAAGCTGGCATCTTTGTCAGCGCTCACGAGATGATTGAACAGCTTCACCTTGCACTCCCGATCCGCTTTGAGTGTGCCACCCTTGGATGGCGACTTGGCCGGGGATTCATGCTTGTCATCTTTGTCGTGTTTATGTTCCTTGATGGGCGTGGCAGTCACATTGGGCGTCGCCTTAGCGCTGTTGCCTGCAGCTGACTTAGCAGCAGCTGGCGTTGGAGCCGTCTTTTTAGTTTGTCCCTGAGCCTTGGCAGCACGTTGAGCCTCCTGTATGGCTCGCCGCTCCGCCTTGCTAAGCGCTGGCTTTTTCTGGAAAGGGAGATGGGAGGGTTTCGTGAGTAAGAAATTATTGGGACCTGAGTATAATTAACTAATAGAAGATAAATTCATAAGGTACGGAATAAGCGCTGAATACGCTAAATTAGCGCTGAATGTGCTGAATAAGCTTTAAATAGACGCTGTAAAGGGCATCCAAGCTTGAAGCTGCTTAAGTAGCAATCGTTAGGGCAAAAGGTCACTTAAATAATCCGTTTTTACACACGTAAATATATAAATTATATATGCATAATCGATTACCGTAGCTATACAATTCGTTCACCTTTTCATGATCCGCTGCGGGTGCTCCTCCTGCTGTTGGAGCAGCAGCTTCAATCTTGGCCTCGACTTGCAGGGTGTTTAATTGCTTGGCTGCTACATCCACATTGTTGGACTTGGTGGATTTTGCAGCGTGTTTGGCGGCCTTTTTCGCCTCGCGCTCCGCCTTGATTTGCTCCCGCGTCTTCTCGCCCGCTGGCGCCGTTGGGTTAGCCGAGTTTGTGGAGTTTTGTGCGATTGCCTGGGATGCTGAGATGGTTTTTGTGTCGGCGACATTTGTAAAGTTTTGTTCTTTCGTCGTTGTTGTCGTCGTCGTCGTTAGCTTTTGCGTGATGGTCGTTTGTTCCACTTCGGTGATGATTGTGGTTCCGGGCGTGTTGGATTTCTGTTTCTTGGCCAGTTTCGCTTGCTTCTTGGCCTCACGCTCGGCCATCACTTGCTCGCGCGTTTTGTCCGCCGCTGCGTTCTGCTGTGGATTACTGCTCGATTTTTGCATTGTGCTATCGTTGCGGGGCTGAGTCTCGGTATCTTCCAAACGGTTTCGTTTATTTCTGGGACGATTGCGTTGGCGCTGCTTCTTCTTCTTGGTACTTGCTGAGGTCGTGGAGCCCTATCGAATGGAGAAAGACAATGTAATTCCCACACGAGTAATTTGTAATTCACCAACATCTGTCTAAGCATGCCAAATAAAAACTTTTAATAAACTCTTAGCTACATTTTTGTTTAATTGTTAATGAGGCTACATAGGTACCTGTTCGCTTGTTATAACCATTTTGTTGGCTTGAAAATATAGAAATATGGATAGCTTAGTGGCATAGGGACCTAATCATAATATAATATTGGGACTATGTTAGGATGACCCATTTTTATTTACCTTATAAATAAGTTTGTTATAAAACCGCTTACAATATTTGCTCACGATGGCAATTTTTTAGCAGCTGGTTGACAGCGTTGCCAGAGAGTCAAATAATATATTGGCAGCCCCGTTCGCATTCGTTGTGAACGTCAACAATACGCTGACGTGAATGCCTATAAGCAAAATTTAACCCTTTAGCATGAATAAGAAATCAAAATACGTTTTGAATCTTTTATTCACCAATCAATATTCAAATAAAGCCGACATAAGCGGCTTCGAAATGTAGATGCAACTTTAAACAACTAAACCAATGGCAGCCCGCTTAACTTAGCAACTTAATGGTGCTCGGCAGCTTCCTTAGCCTTGCTGGCAGCCCATGCCTTCTTGTTTTCAGGCGAGTTAGCTGCATGAAAAAAAAAAAACAAATTTAAAAAAAGGATCTAGATATTTATAGCCTTATATACTTACCCAATCGGCTGATCTTGTAGAAAACGGGCACACAAGCAACTACGGCAATGAAGTAGTAGCGCCAGATCCATTGGTTCTTAATGTAATGCTTGATTGGGAACTGGGCGAGTTTAGCCGAGAAAGTGTACGGATATCTCATGGGACGTCCAGCAGGTTTCTCAGCAACAACTTTGTCGGCCATGGTTGTGATTTGTTTACTGTGCGTTTATCAAAATTTTATAATAAAAAATTATGTAATTTTAGTTGCGAATGCCGCAGTTACGTACCTGTGCAAACGTAGAGAATACCACAATATTTTAATGCGATGTAGCAGCCCTGGCAAAATGTGAAGTTGGATGCGACTTTTTCGGAATGCCAACTTTCAAGATTTTTCAAAATGTTTACAATTAAAAAATTTGTAAAAAAGATGTTGCTTCGAGTATGTTTACTATAATAAATATTGTTAGTTATTACGCTTATTTCAAAGTTTTCTTCATCAACATGGACTACTTGGATTCAGTTTAAAAAAAAAAAATTATATTTGGTATATACACTTCGAAACCTATGGTCACACTCTTTTAGCATTCACGGTGTCACTGTTATTAATCTCGCCGGTCGTCGAACGCGGTCAGTTTTACTTCAGTTCCTCTTACTTTTATTTATGTCAATTGCAATTTTTTTTTTGGAATGCTTGTTTGTGGTACTGAAATAGTTAATATGCGCCTGAGCCGTTTTAATATTATTTCGTTTGCCCGGGGAACACTGCGTGCCTAGGCCCCTAGCATAAACGTTTACTGCGCGCAGAAAACACGTGAAATCAAATCTAAAAAAAAAAAAATAAAGAATAAAACGAGATTTAACAATGGCTGAAAATCTTGTTTTCGATGACTTAGATTTTTTGCTACAGGAGCCACCTCAAAATGCAATTCAATGCAATGATAATTCGCAGATGACGCCTGCAACTCGGCAGTCGTCGAAGAAGCGTCTTCGAGTTGCTGAGCTCATTGCGCAGATTGATGAGATGGTGACCCGTGTAAAGGAGCTAGAGGAACAGCAGGAGCAACTGTGCAGCGTCAAGCGAACTGCAAGCGAGGTATCTGAGCTCTATCAGCGGGAGAAAAAAATACGCATGAAGCTCGAGCGCTGCGCGCTTGAAGACAGTGAACGTTGCGCCGATCTGGAGAGCCAGTTGGACGTACTAAAGCTGAACTGTGAGCAGCTGCAGGAGGAAATAAAGCTAAAGTCCCTGCCAGTTGACGCTAAAGAAATGGTCGTTAATTACATGCAACTAGCCCTGCGCATTCTCGGGGATTCCTCTTCGTGCGGCCTTACGCGGTCCGAGCATAATTTTCTGCGCAAGCTAAAAGAATACTGCAAGTCAGCGAATATTTGTTTGCCTACGCCGAGGAGCCCACCAAAGAAGCGAGCTAAAGTGGCAGTAGCAACGCAAACAACTTCGTCGACACAAACGCTAGCCACGCAGATTTCAGCGCATAGCAAGCCGGAAATGTGCTCGATTGCTGTGCAGAGCGAGAGATGCGTGACCACGCGAGATCAAGGCATGCAGCACAAGAATACTACAACGACACGCAGTACGACGACGGCCTCGTTCATCAAAATGCGCGATGTAGGGACTTGCTTTCCGGAGCCGAAGCCCCCACTCAATGCTTATCAGATCCTGGACAAGATGCTCGCCTGGACGGCCTTTACGCCTCTGAGTCCCATCAATGATCAGGCATCGGCAGTCATGACTAGTGTTGGCACTTGCACCGATCTGTGCAATGTGCATCGGGAGATTGACTTCCTGCCCAAACAGCCAGCTCAGCTGAAGCGTTCTGATTCCCGGCCACCGTCGCGTGCCATGTGCGATAGCGTTAAGGATGAGCTGGTTGGAATGCCTGTCGACGGGGCTGCTCTAGATGGCTGTAGCCATCACATGGCAAAGGAGCTGCTCAGCTTCTTGCCACAAAACCAAAGCGTTCTGGCCAAGATGCCACCCCAGGTCTTCGAGGAGGTCTGGCAAGTCATGGGCCAAATGGTGCTCGTTGCCCTACAGAGTCGCTCAGCGAGCTCCATCAGCCATGCAGATTTTCGCAATTGGTTTGATACGCTCTACGAGAGCCATCAGACACAAAGTGTTGACAGCAGCAGCGATATTAGTAATAAAGGTAAGACGAAGGGAACACTTAATAGCGATAAAAACAAACTCAACTCAAACTTGATTGCAGAAATGAAGTTTATGTCGGAAGCAGATGAAACATTGGAACTTGGTTCCATGAAGACGCCACCACCGGAAAGAGGCCTAGACCTCACACCGATACGACTGCCGATTTCACCTGAGTTCAGGGCTACACGAAAGCCCAATAACAAGCCAAAGAAAAGGAAGCTTCAGCCACACTCACGACCAGAGCCAGACTCAGAGTCAGAGCCAGAGCCAGAACAGCAGGAAGTCTCAAGACCAGCCTCGCCCCCAGAAACTGCAGTTAATTTCCTAACCAAATTAAATGCTTTTCATGAACCCAACTGTGATAACTTAGACATTCAGCTGAATGCAGAAGAACGTCAATTGCTAGAACTGGCATCTGCAACAGCACTCATTAAACTGCCGCCGATCGCACAATTGGATACATCGTTGGATGAACGCTGTGCCGCAGAGGATACAGCGCAGCCAATCCAAGCAGAGTCATCGGACACACCTGCAGTTCCTACTCTTAGCGCACTACCAAATAAAGGTAATGCAAAGATTATGTTGGCGCTGTTTGGTAGTGAATCGGATTCGGATGCGGAAGGGGAACAGAAGAAGGTTGCAATTGAAGAAGGAAAGGCTGACAGCAGAAGATTAAACTCCACGAGCTCAGACAGTTCGGATGAGGAAGACAATGAAAAAGATGTGCAGCATGAAGATATTCCGCCGGATGAGGATGTACACAGTGATGAAGATGTACAGCATGAAGATATTCCGCCGGATGAGGATGTACAAAGTGAGGAGGATGTACAGCATGAAGATAAAGTACAAGATAAGGATGTATACAGAGATGAGGATATGGAGCATGAAGATATAGCAACGGATTACAATGATAACGATGTACAGCATGAAACCAAATCGCAGGATACGACTTTAATCAGCAATAATGCTGATTCCGATAACATCGATCAGGCAAAGCTGCCAAATGTGAAGCAATCACCTGAGAAAGTGCTTGTTAATGAGCGCAAGCGAAAGGCAAGTAGCTCGTCAGATGAGTCTGAGTCATCATCGGATAGTGACGAGGAGAGCTCAGTCAACAGCGAAGATACAAAACTTCATGCTGTTGAAAAGGAACCTTCAGTTCCTGCTGAAAAACGCATGCGAAGAGTAAGCAAAGTGTCAGAGTCGTCGGAGAGTGAGGAATCAAGTGACTCGGATGAAAGCGTGGACACGCATGAACTACAGAGCGCTACGGATGATAAACAAGCAGAGAAATTAGCTGTGATGAAACCCGCTGACAACGAAAAGCGAGAAGCAAGTCCTTGCACAACAAGAAACGAGTCCCAGCGGACAACTAATGATGAATCCGACGATTCTGATACGGACAGCGAGGACAGTAATTTAATTATCAATGATGCTGATCTTGGCAATGACAAACTGCAGGAGCAATCGTCTGATGACTCAAGAGATTCCGATGCGGACAGCATCGATGAAAGACTTATTATCAATGATGATCATCAGCATAGCGATGCCGATCAGGATGAAGCTGTCTGTCCTCAAATTCCTGTAGAAAGCCAGCCTGTGATAAAAGCCGTAGATAATCGCAAGCGTAAATCATCGGAGTCTGCCTCGGAGATGAGCAAAGAAACAACTGCTGCTGATACGAATAAGAATCTAGTCAAGGATGAGAACAAGCAGCCAAGCGGCAAACAGCCGCCTGGTGGCAAACGCAAGCGAAACTTAAGCATGAACAACTCCCTGGAGTCGCAGCCGACCGAAAAGCGTCTCACGCGCTTGCAAGCCAGGCAGCTGCTGCTGGAGGCAGACAATCAGAAATCGAGCAATACGAAAGTAGCGCAGCCAAGCTGCATGGATGACTGCTCGCCCAAGTCGCCCGTTGCCCCGACCGACTGTGAAGCGAGCGAGAGTGAGCCTAAAGAAATTCCACTGGAGCCACTTGATAACCCAAATAAGTCGAGTGTGCCAAAGGCGCTGCTGTCCTACATGATTAACTCGTTCAAAGCAAACGCCAAGAAAGAGGCTCATCGAAAGCAGAAGCCAAAGAAGAAGCAAATGGATAAGCTGAAGTCGAAAGTAATGGAATACTTTAAGCTCTCGGTGGAGTTGGAACTGATCTCTGCTCAGCTGGAAGCAGCAGATGATCAAGATGTCATCTCTCTGCTGATAGAGGCATATGGTGAAATGTCGAGCGATGCTGGTGTCAGTGATGTCCTCGTGCTGGAACGTCTGCTGACGCTGCTCAAGCATTTGGAGTGTCAGAAATCGTCATTTATAGAGAGTTTCATGACGACATTGGAACAGCGTTTGTTCAAGCCGAAGGAGCGATTGTCAGATAAAGTGGCACACAAACATGTCAAGTTCTTCCTGCAGTTGATTGGACTGCAGGCAAGTCAGGCTAAGCCCGTCGAGAGCTATGCGAATCCAGCGCGTCTGCTGCTAGCTAAAATACTCTACCACTACAATAAGCAGATGGCACCGTTGGTGCTGGAGGTGGTCTGCCATTTTCCAACCGTGCTGCCGCATCGAGAGGAGCGTGACTACGATCATAGTGATCCCTTAATTACGGTGATTAAACATCTGCTGATGTGTCATACGTACAATGTGGCCGATCCTCAAGGACCCGATCGTGCGCTGCTCTCCAAGCTTCGGTTCGAATATCACTTTCAACCATTTGAGCCAACAAAGCAGCAGGTGATCCAGAATCTCGTGGAGAAACTTAAAGCGGGTCGCGTCCAGGAGCTGAGCTACGCCTTTGCCCTGTTCTGCAGGCGAAGCTTCCAGTTGAACGTGCCTAACGTACTGTCGGAGCACCTGATACCGCTTGTCAACACCTACTGTGATTTCTGTGTGGAGAACGAGGAGTACGATTCGCGCATGGCGGCTCTGCTGCAGTCCACGTCGATGATCGTCAAGCAGCTACGGCTAGACGGACAATCTGACATCGCTGGCTACGTAGCACTCTTCAAACGGATACTCGTGGCAGTGCCACGGCCTGTCGTCCAGGAGGCAGCCGTGCAGGCCATCCTGCGCATCCAACGATTCGGCTACGGATTTGTCGTGGAAGCCCTCCAGGGCTACCGTCCGGACTATCAACTATCAGCGCTGACCCGCGCAATGCTGCGCAGCTTCGTCGAGCGACGTCAGCAGTACACGCAATCGAGGAAGACGTAATTCAGTTCCGAATATCCATTGTATGAATTTTAACTATTTATTTGTATGTATATAGTTTATATATATATATTATTATAATTATTTTGAATTAAACTAAATGCCAAGTGCAATTGATATTTTTACAATTTTTCACTTAGAACTAAAATGAACTCGAATTGGAAAGTAATACACATTAAATGTTATAAGTGATTGCACGTTAAATCAGAGAAAAGCGTGGAGTGTGTTCATGTGTGTGCCATGTCAATCGAGCAACGTAAAGATTAGCATAATTTCAAATGTACAAAAGTGTTTGTTTCGTGACTGTACAACAAGCATGGGGGAACGAGCACACACACGGATAAGTATATGTCAATAGAGGTATTATTAACTACGCCGCCTCCAAGTCGAAAAGCAGTTAGAGCAACAACTTGTGACTAAGTTGAGGTAAGGTACTTGTGAACTTGGGCTAAACGTTCAGCTTGAATTTGTAGTCTAAAAGCGTTTCATTGCACGGCTGCCACCAGTCGCTGCTGCCGTAGGATGCCAACAACTCTTGCTAGATCAGTTTGTTAAGCTGCAAATGAAATATTATTAATGAAGGCTGCTTTAGCTGAATCAAATTTAGCACAGCTTACTAGTGAGCGTCGCTGGTGCTCCTTTTCCAGGGCAACCTGTGCCTGCTGTGGCGAAAATTTCAGCACTGCTGATATGACTTTAACCAGAGTTTCGTTATTCGTATTGCCGGTTAAATACTGTAAATATATATAGAGAGTTCAACTATAATTTAAATTTAAAATATATATTTAGTTATTTCCCACCTGGAACATGATGTTACGCAGATATTCGAATTCCGTATTAGCTGGAACGCTGTCGCTATGCTGCATGGATACCTGTAAGACAAATATTCAGTTAAATTTCAGTAAATTTCCTTTTGGGCTAATCTCTTACCAGTGTTTCATCCAATTGACGCGATAATTTGGCATTTTGTAGCTTCAGACGCTCATTGGACTGCTCGAGTATAAGAAAGTTTTCGCACTTTTGTTCGAGGAACAGATTTCGGTTGGTCACGTCCTGCACCTCGTTCATGATCTCCTTCAGTTTCGCCTCCAGCTGCGCCTTCTCGTCGACGGCAGCCGCCTGCTGCACACTCTTGGGTGCCAGGCTGGCCAGCAGCTGCTGGGCCTGTATGCCGGCGCGTAGCGTTTCCAGCTCCGTAATGCGTTCAGTCATTTCCTTATTGTTGGATTGCAGCTCAT
Source organism: Drosophila mercatorum (assembly GCA_961210405.1). Lineage (NCBI taxonomy): Eukaryota > Metazoa > Arthropoda > Insecta > Diptera > Drosophilidae > Drosophila > Drosophila mercatorum. The sequence continues at coordinate 14,222,184 of CAUIUS010000005.1, forward strand.
CGATTTCCTGCTGTAGATTCGTCTGCTCTCCGTTGGTTTTGTGCTTCAGGTCCTCCAGCTCGCGTTGCAGCTGTTCGTTGAGGCTGCGCAGATGCTCGGAATCATTTGGCAGTGCTGCTGGTGCCGCCTGCTCCTGTTCGCTCTTCAGCTTGCTCAGCTGCTCTTCGAGACTGACGCAATGCTCCTGCGTCTTTGACAGCTCAGCTTGGCGTTCCTGCAACTGTTGTTGAGTCTGCATCAGTTCCTTTTGCACCGTATCGTTCTGTTCGCTCACAAATCTGGCGTGCTCAGTCTGACGTGTCAGCTCTAGGGCCTGTTCCCCCAGCGATGCCTTCAGTTGCACTACTTCCGCCTTGGCTGTGGCAGCTTCTGAGTCCTTCTCGGCCAGCTGGCTGGCATGCTGTTCGACCTGCTCCTGCAGCACGTAGAGCTCACACTGCAACGACTTCAGCTTCTCGCCGCTGTCGCCGTGAGAAGCCAGTGCCAATGCGAGTTCCTTTTCCAGCTGTTTCGTGTGCTTGTTCAAGTATTCGTTCTCGATTTCAAGTTGATCGAAGTCGGCTTTCTCAAGCGTCGAGCTCTTTAGCGTCTCGATTTCCTTCTGCAGCGCATCATTCGCCTCGTGCAAACGCTGAACATCGCCATTGGCCGCACTCCAGCGCGCTTCCAACGTTTCCAGCTGCGTTGCATGAGCTGCGCTGGCAGCTTGAGCCTTTTCCAGCATCACCTGTTCCCGCTCCTTAAACGACTCCAATTGCTCGCGCAAATTGTGAACTGTTGCCTGCAGCGACGCCAATTGCTCGGTACTGCCCTCCAGCTCCGTACAGCGCTCTGTCTGCTCTTCCAGCTGCTGCTTGAGTTCCCGTTGTCGCTCGCGCACCTCTGACAGCTGCTGCTGCGCCTGCTCCAAGTCCAGCTGCAAAGTGCTCCGCTGTGATTCCAAGGCAGACTTTGTCTGCTGCAAGCTGTTGAGCTCATCCTTGGCTAGAATATTTTCCTTTTCGTAGGCATCGCACTTGTCTTGCAGCGTGCGATGGTCGTGCTCCATTATCTCCTGGGCATTCTGCAGCTTGGAGTGCTCATCGAGCACCTGTTGCAGCTTGGTCTGGAGTCTGGCCAGCTCCTCCTGTTGCTTCTGCAAGTGATTATTCTGCTCCTGCAGCAGACAGTTGTGCTCGGCCAATTTGCTGTTCTCGCGCTCAATCTCCTCCAGTCGCGCCGTCGACTGCTCGCCCTGGGCATTGCGCTCCTGCTGCTGCTGCTCCAGAGCCTCAATGTGTGATTCCAGCTGTTGCTTTTCGCTCTGCAGTTGGGTCTGTGCACTTTGGACTTCCTGCAGATGCGTCTGCATCGTTGTGATCTCCTCGAGAATGACATTCACGCGCTCCTGCAGTTCCTGCTTCTCTCTGCGCAGCTCCTCAACGTTTACCAGCTCTGCCTGGAGCTGCTCGATGCTGGCTGCTTGCTCGCTGTGCTTCGCCTGCAGCTGCTCGTGTTGTTTTTTAAGCTTGTTCAATTTGTTGCCGCTCGCCTTCAGCTCCTTCTCCTTGGCTACTGTGCCGGCTTGAGCTTTGCTGAGCTGTTCATTGAGTGCTTCGATCTGTGACCTTAAAGACGCCATCGCCTCCGACTCGCTGTTCGTGCTGTTGGCAAACTGTTCGCTGAGCACTTGCAGCTCACGCTGCAGCTTGAGCGTTTGCTCTTCGGCAGCTGATTTCTCGACAGTTAATGCGGCCACCGTTTCCTGCTCCACTTCGAGACTCTTTTCAGTTTCGAGCGCACGCTGCTCCTGCTCCGTCAGTCGTGCTCTGGCGTCTTCCAGCTGACTCTGCACCTCCGTCAAAGTTAATTCATTGCGTTGCACAATTTCATTCAGCTGATTGTTGTGCAAACGCAAATCCTGCAAACTCTGCTCGCTGTCCGTTTTCAGCACGCGAAGTTCCTCCTGGAGTGCAGCCACTTGTTGCTCCTTCTCCGCATTCTCGTTTCTCAGTGTGTCCAGCTGTTCCTCCAATGCAAGCAGTTTGGCATCTGCCAACTGTTTGGTGCTCTGCAGCTGTTCTTGAAGATCTCCGGCTGCTGTCACATGAGACTTGGACGATTCCAACTCAGTTTGTAGTTTCTCAATCTTCTCCTGCAATTCTTGTAGCTCAGTTTGATTCTGCTCCAGTTTGGACTGCATTTCCTTCTCCTGTTGCTCCTTTTCTGTGAGCTCTAATCTCAGTTGGTTCAACTGTTGCTCCGCTATTAGCAGCTGGGCATCCGCTTCCTGTTTGGCACGTTGCAGCTGCATTAATTGCTCTTTCACATCGCCCGCTTGAGTTTCACGACTGTTGGCCAGCTGCAATTCGATTTCCTGTTGTTTCAGCTTTTCATTCAGCTGTTGCAATTTGCTTTCTTTCTGCTGCAGTTCAGATTTTGTTTCTTCCAACTGCGTCGCCACTTGTTGATTCTTTTCAGTAAGTTCTGTTTTCAGTGAATTTAATTGGTCTTCGGTTGCAGCAAGTTTAGCTTCTGCTTCCTGTTTGGCTTTTTGGAGCGTCTCCAACTGATCCTTTATGCCATTTGCCTCGATTTGACCATTATTTGCCTGCGCGAGCTCAGCTTCTTGCTGCTTTAACTTGTCATGCAGCTGCTGCACCTCCTTCTCCTTCAGATCCAACTCGGATGCTATTTTCTTTTGCTGTGCTGTGAACTGCTGCTCCTTTTCCTCCTGCTGTCCTTTCAGTGTGCTCAGAACGTGCTCAGATGCGATTAGTTTAGCCTCTACTTCCTGTTTTGCACTTTGTAACTTCTTGAGCTGCTCCTTAATGTCACTCGACTGTGTTTCCCGTCCATTGGCAATTTCCAACTCAGTCTCCAGCTGCTTAACCGTGTCCTGCAGCTGACGTACCTCTGTTTCTTTATGCTCCAGCTCCGTGTGTATAGCTTGCTTGGTCTGTGCCAGCAGCAGCACATTCTCCTCCTCCTGTTTCCGCAATGCAGCAATTGTATTGTTGGCCTCCTCATTGTTTTTGGTCAGCTGCTTTAGCTGTGCTTCATGCTGGGCCAGCAATTGCTGTAGTTTCGCCAGCTCCTCATCCAGTTCCGGGACAGGCTGACTGCCATTAGAAGTGGGCGCTGCGACTGGCGTTATTATAGGCTCCTCAAGATCGATCAGCTTGTCCGCAGTGTCCGCCTGACCACGCTCCAGTGCTGCTGTCACGTTATCCGGATTCTCGCCTAGAAGCTTCAACTTGGTTTGGTAGGCCTGCATCTTGCAGCTCATATCGTCCATTTCGATGCGCAGAGCCTCCTCCAAATGTGCCTTGGCCTGCTGCTCCAGTGTACATTGCTCACGCAGCTCACTAATGCGACGCAGCGCCTTGTCCTGAGTCTCAACAAGCACAGACTGAAAGGGAAACGGGATTAGATTCTGTTGCATTTGCCAAAATATATATATTATAATCCTAATCTCGTCTGCGTGGATTAAAATCCTTATCATACCCGCGCCTTGCTGCTGTCACGCTCCAGCTCCTTGTACTTTTTAGCCAGATCCGTGTAGCGCAGGCGATATTTGTGATAGCGATCCAGCGACTTTTTGTATGCATCATATAGCTTATCCTTGCTGATAACATCCAGACGTACTGTCGACGCTGAGTCATCAAACTCGCTGCTCGTCTCATCCAGATCGGACTGCAAGTGGTACATCTATTTCAAGAGTAACATTAGTTCAAGGTCAAGTGAATCGAGAAGGCACCTCCCACGCACTTACCGCTGGCGCATCGTAGGTAGGCAAACGGAACGACACATCGCTGGCCATGGACGAGTTGGAGAGCTTGCGAGTGCGCGGTATTGCGCCACTGCCCATGCCGTTCAGTGACTGAGTCGAGGCACGGCCACCGCGCGGCAACTTCTGTATGCGGTAGGGAGAGTTTTGAGGCGTATCTGTGCGTTTGGCAAGAAGAAACCGTTAACACTGCTGATAAGGAAACGAATCATGTATATATATAGTATATATATTACCTTCTTCAGTGATGCTGAAGAAATTCTCATTAGTGCCGGTATCGGTGTTCTCCGAGCTTGGTGTTGTTGTGCTGGACGATGAGCTCACGGCGGCCTACAAGAAAGCAAACCGATAAAATTCCTCTGCATGTGTGTGTATGTGTGTCATGTGGTGCGATTGTGTTGTGTATGGGTGTGTGCTAGGGGGGTTGGGTGCGCACCCAGCTGCCAGTTTCATTCAAATGGGTCAAATTAAATAGACCTAGCCAATTGCATTGACTGTTTTGAATGCATCACCTCCCCGTTAGGACACACACGCACGCACACACATACCAGTAAACCCACACAAACAAACAGTTTGCTTGTGTGCGTATGTTTTCATTAATTTGCATTTTTTTTTTTTTTGTATCTTGCCTGGGCTGCATTTGCAAATTGTTGGAATTTGGACGGCGACGCTTTCACCTCCTCGATGAGTTTATTTTTCAGATTGGCAAACATTGTGGGGCAGCTGCTGCGCTTGTTGTTCACTGCGTTGACTACTTAATTTAGGCACAATTGAATTTATATAAAAAAACATCTAATATAAATAAATACGTGTCTGCAGTTCGCTCGCTCTAATTGCCACACTGTTATGACTAACGCGATGTGGCAGCACTCATTTCAGTGTGACCATATTTTAAGATACTGCTGAGTTTGGTATTTTAATAAAAAAGTTTGGTCAACTTAAAAATAACGGCTGCAACGAGCGCGAACTGAAAATTTGAATTTTCTGCTTTTGATTTCGAATTAAGGAAGTAACTAAAAGGAGTATTAAGCTCAATTATTTTTTTATTCCAGTGCATAGTTTGCATTGAATTTTAACATCATATTTTAAACAGGAGCAACATGTATTGAGAATATTCTGTTAAACACAAAACGTTTAGAAAATCTGTCAGATTTTCAAACTAACAACGATTGTAGACACACAAATAGCGTAGAGAATTGTTTTTTTTTTTAAGAAACAGATCTCGACTTAAGCAGTACACATATATATATTTCTATAAAACTTTATTTATTTCTTGTCGATGCCAAATTGTACGTTGCATAGGTCGAAAATGTTAGTTAATAGTTTCGTATTTACGCGCGGACTCAGCGAGTTCAGCGCCACAGCTGTGTTTATGATCATTAGCTGTATGGGCGGCACTATGAACAGCCAGGACGACAGCGGATATCTGATTTCAAGCTTGATCTACGGACTGGCCACCGTCGTGGTAATGCACATCTTTGGATTCATATCGGGCGCACATGCCAATCCGAGCGTCACCATCGCTTGCTGTGTGCTGGGTCACATTGAGACCACTATGATGCTCACCTATATTGTCTGCCAGTTGGCTGGAGCTGCCTTTGGATACTATCTGCTGATGCAGATGCTATCGCAGGACGTAATTGATTCGAGCAAACTGGGCGTTTGCATTGCAGAGCCGCTGGACAGTCTGGACAATGGACAAGTCTTGGCCATTGAGAGCTTCCTCACTTCGGTGCTGATACTCGCCTGGAGCGCACTGTGGGATGTGCGCAGCGGACGCTTCCTCGACTCGGTCACCCTGCGCATGGGCTGCCTAGTGACCGTATGCAATCTGGCAGGCGTAAGTCCAGTTCTTTTTCTATATCCTGTTTCTTCACAGAATCTAATATATTTTATTTGCAGGGCAAGCTCACTGGCGCCTCCATGAATCCAGCCAAAGCCATCATTCCACTGCTATTCAATGGCAATCCGGAGACCGCATTGCTCCAGGTGGGCGGCCAGTTGCTAGCTGCCTTCGCTGTGCCTCACATTTGGCATTACGCCTATACTCCCTGCTATCGACCCCTGCAGATTGACCACGCCGAGCTCAGGAATAGGTTTCTGCACACATAAGCTCTTTTTTTTTTATAGTTGCCCAAAAAATATATTTGTTTATCTATGTATTTAAAATATATATATGTAATATATATTTAATAATACTTGTACTCAATGACCCAGTCGTAGACAGCAATTAGTTGAGCCCCGCCGGGTCTATTTAGCTTCAAGGGGTCGTTAACTGGTTGCCATGTGGTCTTTGAGTGCAGCTTTAGTGGCTATGAATGCCTAAGATAAATTTAAAATGTGAGATAAATTAAAATTTTCCTCATTGCTCTTATCTGCGCAGCTATCGCATTTGCTAATACAACTAATTTAAAATAATTTATGGCGCTACGGCACAGAAGCGATTGTAAATTGCTACCAACAAGATAAGATTCGATAAAATTATATGGCATGTCATCTAAAACAGTAGCAGACAAAACAAAAAAAATAAATAAAAAAAATAAATATATGTATGTACATGTAGAAAAGTGCGTAGCATGGCATTTACCGGGCATTTCATAGTCGCGCACTCCCATATCTCTTTTTAATATGGCATTGCCGGAGCCATCCAGAAGTTTGTAAATAAATTTCAACTCTTTCGTTCTTTACTAATATATATATATATATATTTGTAATGTAGCTGCATAGATTATAGATATACACTTTATTTCCCTTATACTAGAACTATGCTAAGATATGTGGAACATATTGATCATTATTTATAGTTAACCATTGTAATTTTTAATAATTACTACACATTAAATTCATATATATATATATCTACATATATATATATACCCCGGATAGACATACACACACTAACTACGGCTGTGCTTCGTTGGCTTTGCTTGGTGGCCTTTCCTTCTGGCTGCGGAAACCGTACTTATAGGCAACTGAAGTGATTAAGGAGGACAATAAAGGAGCCACCCAGTATATCCACTGATCCTGCCAGTAGTTATTCCATACGGCTGGAGCGAACGACCGTACCGGATTCATGCTTGCGCCTGTGAATTGTCCCTGTAGATACGCATACAACTCAATCAGTCAATTAGTCAGAGCTTGAGCATATTTGGATACTTACCGCCACTATGGCTATGCACGAAATGGTTATTGCAAAGCGGATTGGTATGGAGTCCTGGTTCTCCGCATTGCGCTGATCCCAAACACCGCAGCAGACACAGATCAGAACGGACGTGATGAGGAACTCAATGACCACGCCCTGCCAAACGGTTATGTTGTCGGCCACAGCGGTCACGCAGACGCCCTTTGTGTTGAACTCGTTCAGCATCAGATCTTTGGGCATCGAGGCAACCAGCAGTCCATAGCCAATGCAGGCGCCGAGCAGCTGTGCCACAAAATACAAACCGGCCATCAGCCACGAGATCTCGTCGTAGACTAAGCTGGCCAGCGTCACGGCCGGATTGATATGTGCGCCAGATATGCAGCCAAAGGCTTGGATAGCGATGAGCACGGAGAAACCAAAAGTCAGAGAGCCCTGAAACGCCGAGTTAATGGTCGTCGCCGACTGCACGCAGCCCATGCAGCCAATGTAGAGCAAGACCGCCGTACCGGCCAGCTCGCCAAAGAATCTGGCCACATTCTTGAGGGCTTCACTCCTGCAATAGACGTGGAGAACACAGACATAGATTAGACTTCGACCTTGACTTTGACCCACAGACACAAATTGTAAGAGACTCGTCTGCACCTGCCTCGTCTTTTCGCTTTGCTCAACCATTCTGGCAGCTAACCCGTTTCCGACGCACCACCACGCGCAACTGAATCCGGCGAATCTGACTCGGAGACTGCACCGCGTAGTCGCTATTCGTGTGACGATTGTCGCTTGTCGTTGCTTGTCGTTGGACGATTAGCGCTGCCACTCGACCCATTGACAGGTACTTGCAATGCTTAACTCAAGCCTCCCCTCTCTCCCCACGCCACATTGAAGCAATGGGCATTAATCTTCAACAAGGGCCATTATCAATTATCGAATTATCAAATGCTAAGACCAATTATCAGCCAACGCGTCCACATCTGTATATACATATAGGTATATATTCCTATCAAGCCCAAGCGATCAAAACTTTTGCTTAATACCCCACTACACACACATATGCTTTTATGGCAGACCCACATTGCTCAGACTCTAGTCTAGTTGTGCCGCTAAAATTTTGATAGCTATCTTTAAAGCTGAAAAGCACTTAAGGCAGAAAATGAGTTTTATTTTCTATTCCGCTCAGCGATATGCATTTATGCCCTGATTAGCAAATCCATATGAAATATTCGGATTAATCATAACTCGAATGGATAGCAGAGACGACTAGCAGAGACCCTAACCAGTCATATATCTATCTATTCTTCTGCTTTACGTGCAACATAGTTTCAAACATAAATTTTTCTTGGCATTTCCTGAAGGTCGTTTAAAGAATTTTATATAGGCTTATCTTCTCGATTATAGCTATTTTGTTTACCAAATTTATAGACTCTTAGTTCAATCATATTTCAATTGAATTCCATGCCTTTGCTTTGAATAGGTTTATGTCAAGTTTAGGGGCAGGAAGTTTGATAGCAATCGAAAAGTATATTGACACAATCTATCTCTCTTGACATGAACTACAGCAGTGGGTAGAAGAAGATGTACACCTTGTCACACACTTCATACGACCCTTCTCCTTTGAAGCCTCTGGCATCAGCTCTGAACTTATCATCAGTTGTTATACTCAAGGATCCTCACTTTCAATTTTGTTTAAGTTGGCCGAAAGCAGCAATAAATTTATTAAATTGTTAAAACATTCTAAATATTTATGAATATTTACTATCTCAGTGATTGACAACTTTTTCCACTGCTGAAATCCCTTTCTGATGTCCAGTCATGTGGCACAGCTGACTAACAAGTTGGCTGGGTTTTTTCGCCCGAAACCAAATGTTATCAAATAAATTAAAATAATAATAATAATGTTGATCTCTGCCTTCAATCACTTTGATTAATTGACAGACCTTAGCGCCTAAGCAAGCCAGACAGCTCAAGTTTGTAAATCTCAATAACACTAATATATATGTACACTATATATATTTATATATCTGATAGCTTACGTCTGACGTAGAGCTATCTTATCGATTGGCGGTCTATTGAGACACCTTTCTTAATACAAGACTTTAATTAGTGTCAGATTTTTAACAATATTTTTTAAAGCACTCTTTTTATTGTCGCCCCAATAGTTTCGCTTTCAAGGCTGATAAAAAACATTTGCCACACGCTCATTCAATTATATTTAAACGTAAAACTCATGTTCTCTTTGCACTCTGTTCCCTGGTAGTCATAGAGCAGTAGATAGAAAAAAGAACTCATCTCTGCCTGCCTGTATGCAGCCTTTCTATGCGATTTTCATAAATTAAATTCTCTGCTTTCACATATTTTTGATATTTTTAGTTATTTTTAATATTTTAAACTTAAACTTTACTTAAATCTAATATGGCTTTCTTTCAGCATGAAGACGCCCGCTAAACGCTATCGACGAAATTGATTTGCGCCTCTGCGGGTCGCAGCTCAAGCACTTCTTCGCTGCGGCCCTTGAAGGCAAAGCGATAGATAACTGAGGTCAGAGCGGCGCCCACCAAGGGACCCACCCAGTAGATCCAGTGGTGCTGCCAGGAATTGTTCCACACCGCCGGGCCCAGCGAACGGGTCGGATTCATGCTGGAGCCAGTGAACAGGCCCTATAGAAATGATATAATATAATAATAATACAATATATTATTATATTTCATGCTCATACCGCGGCCAAGTTCAGGCACGAAACTGTCAGGCCGAAGCGAAGTGGCGTCGAGTCCTTCAGCTTGGCATTGCGCGGATCCCACACAGAGCAGGCGACCATCGTCAGGAAGCACGTGATCAGCAGCTCAATGAACACGCCCTGCAGCACCGAAATGTCCTTGCTGAGCACTGTGACACACACACCCGCTGGCTCATCGACACCCACGATGGCGTTCAGTGGCAGCACTGCCTTCAGCAGGCCGTAGCCAATGAGAGCACCTGCCACCTGGGCTACCAGATACGCGATGGACATGTACCAGTTGAGGGCGCCGTAAATCAGGGCTGCCAGCGTGATGGCCGGATTGAGATGGGCGCCCGAAATGGAGCCGAAGCTCTGTATGGCTATCATTATGGCCAGCCCGAAGTTCAGGCTCAGCTCGAAGTGGGAGTTGAGAAAGAGGGGCGTGGTCACACAGCCCATGCAGGCGACGAAAATGAAGGTGGCCGTGCCCACCAGCTCGCCGAAGAAGGCCGCCACTCGCGCCCGATGGGCCGCGCGCAACTTAAGGTATCTCCATTTGGCTCTGGAGCTGGTGGTGGAAATGTTTATTGTGAGCTTCTGCTGCGACATGCTGGCCGAATACAACTGAGCCAACTGTGCGGGCCCGTGGGCCTGGTCGACTCCGACCAGCGCAAGGTTTCGACTTTAAATTGGCCCCTAATCAATCAATATGAATTATAAAACCTTAATGCTAATTATTATGAGGATTTTTTGTATTTTTTTCTTTTTTTTTTATTTTTTTTTTTTATTTTTGCTTTCCTAGATATGGGCCTTTGCGCTATTTGGTATTGTCATCGTATAGTCAACCCCATTCGCAAATTAATAAATGATTTATCATGTTTCGAACTCCGAGAACTCCGCAGCCAAATTGCCACACGGCGTGGCAATCTTATCTCGTGGAGATCTTATGGCGCCTCAAACTGAATGATTCATGCCAGCTGAGACAGCCAAACTTTGGCCTACTTTTAGGCGCAGGCAGTTCTGCCAGCTCAGAATTCGAACTGCATTGGGATCGGGTATCCTTGAGTTGTGCATACCCCACACAACTGAAGAATATCATTCTCAATGCATCCCAAGAGAAACTATTTTCTTCGAGTTAGAAAAATCTTCTATTTTGCTTTATTCATCGATGCTTTATATTAAAACGTACAACAATTGCTTTAATATAAAATTCTTAGGCTTAGGACTAATTAGATTTTGTTTAAGTGTGTGGGTGCCCTGTACAGTGGGGCAATTTGGCACTTTCTGTCTATAGAATTGTCTATGAGAGCTGGACGTCCTCCAGTTGGCGCAGTTTCTCGTCCGAGATGATCTGGGCCTCGACGACCTCTCGCCGGAAGACGGTCTTGTAAGCGATGGCAGTGATGCCAGCACCGCTCAGCGGTGCCAGCCAGTAGATCCAGTGCTTAAGGAAGTTGCCGTTCCAGAGCGCCGGCGCGAAAGACCTGGCCGGGTTCATGCTGGCGCCAGTGAAGGGTCCCTGCAAGCGAAAACACATTATATTAACTCCAGATTTCCCTTGAGTGATCAGCGACTTCAACTTACCGCGGCACAGGCCAAGCAGGCAATGGCGAGGCCAAAGCGAATGGCCACCGAGTCGTGGTGCTTGGCATTGCGTGGATCCCAGACGCCGCAGCAGACGATAACGAGAATGGAGGTGGCCACAAACTCAATGCCGAAGGCCTGCAGATTGTTGACCTCCGAGTGGGGCAGTGTCACGCACAGGCCGTTGGGCACGTTCAGGGTGGAGGGTGGCAGCAGGGCCATCAGCAGGCCGTAGCCGATGAAGGCGCCCAACATCTGGCCGACAAAGTAGACAAAGGCCATGGGCAGCGAGACCAAGTCATAGATGAAGGCCGCCACAGTGACGGCGGGATTCAGATGGGCGCCCGACACACAGCCAAAGCATTGAATGGCAATGAGCACGGCGAAACCGAAGTTCAGAATAATCTGCAAGTGGTTGTTGGGGAAGAGATCTGTTTTGACGCAGCCCATGCAGCCGAGGAAGACCAGAATGGCCGTGCCCATCAGCTCGGCCAGGAAGCAGCTGATTTTATCCAAAGTCGATGCCTTCATTTTGAACACCTTCAAACAACTGAAATGCGAAACGTTTACCATTTAATTAACCAACTCAACTAATTTGTCTTTTTTTCCGCCATTAGCATGCAAACGGACGTTTGGCGCCTACGCAAAATCAAATCAACTTCATCAATCATGCTCGAGCATTAGCTGCAGGCCATCCATGCCTAAGCCTTTCAATTAAATTTGATCTTACTCACACACACACACACACACGCACACACACACTCGTACACACACTCCTATTTGTAGGTTTCTATTAGAGAATGACTGTTCTCTGTGCACTTTTAGCTCGCTTTGCTCTCTACTTGCAACTGACGTCGTCTTGTCTCTAGCTTTTCTTTCGGCAATTGATTTCCATGTTTGTTGTGTTATTTCATGTTGCCTGGGCACATTTTATGTTGCTGTTATGAGTTTGCTTGCTGCGGCATCGATTTTTCCAACTTTAACTGGAGCGACCAGCTGGCCCAAACATATGTCTGCTGTTTGGCATGGGAAATGCCATATGGATAAAGATGCTCATGAATATGCTAAGGGAGAGAGTCTTGAAGTGTTGCTGAAGCTATTGAAAATGGAGAGAGCTTGAAGAGAAGTTGAAGTTTTTGGCTGGTGTCTTAGCTGAAGCTAATGGAACTGTTAGAGTTTATATAAATAATAAAATATTAATAAATACTTGCTAAGATCACTTCCTTTATCAAAGAAGTTATCTAGCTACTATATATACTTTTTTAGAGCACCCTTTATAGAATATTGTTTTGAAAATTGCTGGCTTTAGTATGAAGTTAAGAGTATTTCACATAAGGAATAACTTAACTTTACTTGAACTTATGTTATTTAGGGTCTTTCACAATTTTTAGTTTTTTCTTTGTCACAAAATCTATTTTTAAATATTTTTATTGATTTACAATTTATAATATCGAAAAGTAATCATTATATATGAAAAATTTCTTTATCTTTGCAACTGTTTTTTAAGAAAAAACTATGCTTGAGCGATTGTTTTTTGGATCACGCATAATTTGTCAAATTATGGTTTTTTTTTCCATGTCACCAAATCTATTTTTAAATATTTTTATTGATATATTTTCATATACTATCACAAAGTAAATATATATGAAAAATATATAAAACGTAAATAAATTGATATAAGCATGTCTTCATAACAGCTCCAAAAGAGTGCCAAATGTTTAAAACTTTTTATAGCATAGCAGTTATATATAGCTATAATATTAGCTATAAAACTGAACTCTTGCTTTCATTCAAATCTAAAACCTTCTCATGGATACTGTACAAAACTCACAAAAATTAAAATTAGTAACATAAACAAAGCCAAAATTCTATTACTCTCAGCATTTTTTTTACATTTTCTCTATATAAAATATATTTAATGACATATCAAAGTCATAAATAAATTTTGTTTGATTCTCATAAGTCCCAAATCTAACCACAAACGTTCTTTTTTAAACAAATATTATTTTCTATTTGTTTTATGCACAATTTTCTTCAATTTTTTGTGTTCATTTGAAGGTCAAACTGGGCGCCAAAGTTTGCGTAATTTGTTTCAAAAAAAGCACAGTCTATATAATATTTTTTTTTTTTTTGATAACCAAAAAGTTTTTTATGGAAGTTTATTTTTGATATTTACCGATTCAGGCACTCGCGACTCATGCTAACGGTATTTGTGTATGCTATTAATATATTTGTTTCTGATTAATGTCTTCTCCTGCCTGAGTTACACGAACTCGATCGAACAGCTCCACTGTCAATGTCAGTCTGAGCGTTGGAGTGTCACTAGCAAATATTTATATATGTATATATCCATGGTGGTGCGCCAACTTATATATATCTAGTGCGTAAATCAAACGCCCATTTTTAGCCGCGAGAGACACTAGAGAGGCAAATTAGCAAATCCTCCACGAGCAGCGATGCTGGGCAGCGAGACGCGAGCCGAGTCGCATCTCCAGCCACATCGTGAGGCATCTCTAGAGAGCGTATCTCTGCACGTTTTACAAGCGCTCGCCGCTCTCCGATTGTGTTAGGAAAGCTACATTTAAAAATAAAAACAATATAAGTAAATATTGTCTGCTCTTATCAGGGCAGGCAGCGCTTTAATATTTGCTCTAACAACTCGTCTCACTATATGAATGGGATTGAATTATCAGCAATAGGTTAACAGCAGTATATTTTCAGTATTTACTTGTGTGACGTTTACTGCAATTCGCACTTCAAATGGGTTTCTTATCAGCGAGAATAAGGAGCAAGGCTCTTGGTTGGCAATGCCGGACTGCGAGATACCCTGAGCGGGCATCGAATATGATAGTTTTGGCTATTTACATATTAAAGAAACTATAAATTTGTATTGTTATCTACTTTCTATAATGATATAGAAGGAAAATAGAAGGAAATTTGATATCTTTGCAGGCTTTATTTGTAATTGATTAAGAATATAAGAAAAGAGAGTCATACTATATAGGTTTCAGTTCAAGTAGGTTTCTTGGTTAGGCCTGTGAACTCTAAGATCGACAGATAGAAAGGCAGACAAAGGGGCGGATAAGGTTAAAGTACTTATACCAAAGGACACACAAAGAGAAGGCTATATCAATTCGACTGTTACTCCTGTCAAGAATATATAAATACACTTTTAAAAAAACCTTCATACTCTCTTTATCGCTAATCAATGGGCAACATCAATCAGTGCAGCGCGTATCAGCTGTCAGTCAACGCCACTGACGCAATAGCCGCCGCAGCAATATCAAGTGGCAAATTGCACAGAGCAAATTGAAAATTGCAAATTGCGAATTGCGTGCCACGCAATGTGTGTGTAAACAAATCAGTGCAATTCGCAATTCGCCGCTGATTCTGTGGCATTTGTCTATCAAAGCCATTAAGTGTCTCAATCGGCATTGCAATCTAATTGAGCAAATCAAAAAGTAATACATTCCACATGCCCTGAATGAATGCTATGAATGCTGATATGCAACATCAAATACACATACATACATAAGCAGAATATATGTTTATATAATATATATACATATATTTAATGTTATTTCGCTCGTGGCTAAATATAAAATGTTTTTTTTTTTTATTATTTTTTATTTCATTTTTATTTTTTTTGCCATTTTGTTTGTTTGTTTTTATTGCACAATCTGAACACGATAACCTTTCTGATCTTAATCCCGTTCTCATAAAAAATGTATTAAGTGCTTGCGTTCGTCCACCTACTCGCAATCGCCCAATAGGAAAATTTTTTGTGCCGTCTGTCGAGAGCATTACGAATTGTGTAAGGCATACAAGGAAATGTCTTTAATCCAATATTAAATATGTTATATAAATAAATAAAGTATATTTTGTTGGGATGCAAACAACAACAGACTAACTGATAAATAAAGTTATCATTCAATATTTACTAAAGTAAGAGCTAACTCGAACAATTACAACTTCTGATGCCTACTTTTCTAGCTATGCCCATATGGTATAACTGCTCTATAGAATATTCAAGCATAAAACTCTCAGCAAGTGTATTTAAAATTCACCATAATATATCATACTCTATCATATAGCTTAAACCAATAACACCTTTATATAAATTAGCAGGTAAATAGCCATTTTTTTATAGCTAGTGTCTGAGCATCGGCAGCTGTGAGTGCACATTGGAGTTGCTCAACTGTTTAGCGCTGTTCACAAATCATAATATTTGTAATAGTCTTTTGTTGGGGTTACGAGAAACGTTTGGCAAACAGCCAGCATAAATATTATCTCAACTGATTGACGGAGACATAAACGTGTGTGGGAGAAAGAGTAGTCGGACGACACGTTTTGGCAAGTGGAATGTATCTAAATTGTTCATATACGAAATATATACTATAAATAAGTATGCCAGCGACAATTGAAAAACAATTTCTATTATATCATTAGGAAGGCCAAGCACGTTTTTGGCTCTAGCTAAAAACCAACAACCAAACCAAATCAAATCAAATCAAATCAGAGCTGTGCTACCTAAACGGAACTTGTACGAAGTTGTTTGAATTTATGTGCAGAGTGTGCGCTATGCAAATAAATCAATTATCCATAGCGGGAATCGTGAGCTTTTTATTATTTATGAGTTTTTTGTTTTCTTTTGCAATTTGCTAATTGATTTGCCCGGAAGGATCACGCAGTAGCTGCGCATCATATCATGAATCAGCTGCATGTAAAACGATTCGATACGATTAGCGTTCAATTTATGCGAATAAATCAATCTATTTTTAAATAAATAGTAAGCCCCAACCTTTCCAATAAGAATAAATGTGTTAATTAACATTTAATGCAAAGAATTGGGACGTGAGCAGCGGCCATTGATAAGCTGGAGCAGAAGAGAACTTTCGAAGAGCAAAGAGCGAAAGCTTTTTGCAGCTTTTATGTAGACTTTTGTCTTCGACTTGTTAAGAGGATCGCGGCAGCAGCTTTGATTGAGCTTTCGTGCCGACGCTTTTTGTAGAACTGCAAAAGCTTTTGCCGATCTTTATCGAACGTAGTTGAACATGAATTTTAAACGGGTCAGCATGAAAGCGGAAAGTTTTACTGAACATCAATTTGGGGTAATTTAATTTTGTTTTAATTTTAATTTGAATATAAATTTATATATAACAATTTTAAAAATATATATAAATACATATTATATATAAAAATAATTTATTTTTATTTTTAATTATATAAAAAATATTTATTTTTTATTTTATTTATTTATTTATAAATATATATGTTTTTTAAATATATTTTTATTTATTATTTTTTATTTCTCTTTAGATAATTGAATATATAAAATATATGAGAATTTATTATTGACTGGTTAATATCTATGAGAAATATTGAATTAGTATTCAGATTTTGTGATATATTCATACCTAGACTTTTTAGTTTGCTGTTGATAACATATTTTATATACTTTTTGCTAGTCAAAAGCCATAAGAGACAGATGCTGATCAATTTATATGTATATTATAGTTTCACGTAATTGAGCTCTTATCTCTCTACTTAAAGATCTCTTATCTGTCTTCCTTAACAATATTTACATGACTGCTGAACTGGGCTATGCAAAGTTTAAAGACCAGAGACAGATAAAGAGACAGCTATAAATATAGATATATCTCTAAGTATAAATATATATATATACAGATCTAGATTTTCTTACTTACTGCTATCTGTACATAACATAATTACACTACTCTCCAAGTCAAGCATACTAATCTCACGCGCCACTCAAAGGCATCGCACCTCTTGCGACTAAAACTATTCTGAGCTATTGTAGTGGGTCAGTTATTTTTAATTGAGAGGTGCTTAAGAGATAGCTGGCGATAATACCACTTGGCAAACACCAAAAGCAATTAAATCCCGAAATGAGTTTTGTCTGCAATCACATCGACAGACCAGACATGAGAGACAAGCATACAGACAGACAGAGCGAGGTACGTACATACATAATTGCTTGATAATTGAGCAGTTCAATTTGGAAGCACTTAATTAGGATTTGGCGTTAAGTGATCAGACAGCTTTGCTATAACACACACGCACATACCTTATCGCTCAGATATCGCATATTGCGGCTGACTGGCTGACTGACTGGCTGGCAATATGTTTTCCATTCGAGACGAATGCCAACGTGTTTCCTCTTCCCTATTGGCGAATCTATTTATTGGAGCGCATCTGCTTTGATACGCTCGTCGCGTTCAGAGCGCGCTGCATCTTGTTTCCATGTCACATTGATAACTAATTCAGCTCATTAGACTGGGACTACTTAATATGCTGATAAGCTCGACTGATCAGCGCTGACATTGAGCAGTCAGAGGTAGTCGGGCAGCAGCGTCCTGCCCTAGCATAAATATACTTATTGTAAACTCTGTGCACATGCTACAGCCTAATATATGCCACAGCTACTGCTGCTGCTGTGTGTGTGTACTGTAAGGCGCTTATCGCTGGCATTATTATCAGCGGCGAATGTTGACGTTTTATTGCGCAACACGTTTAAAGCCAACAAAGCGCCAGCGCATGCTACTTCAGTGTCGTTGTAGATTCTTTTTATGGGCCCCGCCGGGCGACACTCGCCTCCCCAAGTTTTCAACAGCCCCCCAAAAATATCTGAGGCGAGTGCCGCAGCGAGTGTTCGTATTATCGCCTAGATAGCCACAGCCAGAGTCATAGACACAGCCAGTTGGCCAAGACAGCTGACAAAGCTAGTGAACTTTGAGTGAAGGTGCTGCGAGAGGGCGTGGTAACGCCTTATCGCACTCACATGATAGGCGACTGAGCTCTGTCTACCGCGAAATAGCGCTAAACTTCGCATATATAACAGTTTATATTTGGACAAAATTTAGATTATGTCTGCAGATCTAACTGAAGTGAGACCTCAAGGGGGATTATATATCTTTATCAGCATTTATGGACGATAACTAAGTTCAGCTGAATAGTAGTAAACTAGTTTATCTGTACCAGAAATAGATGCATTGTTTTATCATATAAACGAAGATTTACTGCTTTAGCTTGTCGTACTACTCTTACGCTGATGCTGTTAAGAATTCTACTACTACCATTGTTACTAATAGTATTTTTTCTACTACTACAACTTCTTTTGTTACTTCTGCTACTACTACTACTTACATTACTACTATTGATATATCTGATACTACTATCTACTACTCTACTATTACTAATATTGCTACTACTATTAGTATAACTTTTAGTACTACTTCTTCTACTACTACTTCTTTTACTACTGCTGCTTACTAGTACTACTACTACTACTATTACTACTATTGCTACTATTACTATTACTACTACTACTACTACTACTACTATAACTACTACTACTTCTACTACTATAACTACTATTACTACTACTACTACTACTACTACTACTACTACTACTACTACTACTACTACTACTACTATTACTACTACTATTACTACTACTATTACTACTACTACTATTATTATAACTTTTAGCACTACTTCTTCTACTACTACTTCTATTACTACTTCTTCAACTACTACTTCTTCAACTACTACTTCCTCTACTATTACTTCTTCTACTACTACTTCTTTTACTTCTACTGCTTACCATTTCTACCTCTACTACTACTTCTACAATTTCAATGCAACTCCCATATTAACAGTTTCTTTATTACTACTTAATCTTCATTACATCTTACAATAAGCGTTCCCTCATATATTTTCATTCAGTCATACGTAATGCATATGCAGCTTTGATTATCTGCCAACTTTGCTAAATTATTAATAAGTTTATACGAATTGCAATTAGCCGCAAGCGACTTAATTATTTGCTTAGGTCTGGCTGAGACTCGTGCTTTAATTATCGTGTTATCTACAGTGCGCTGCCAACGACATCAGCTCGCTACCAAGAGGCGGTCACTCACATTGTCCTAGGCTCTCGAAGCCGTTGGCTGGCTTAAGCAGAGAGATGCCAATAAAAATCGATTTGTGGTCTAATCTACGAACCTCTGCATCGGGCCATAAAGCAATATTATTCAGCGTGAATATCTACAAGTGGTTCACGATAATACGGCCATAAATCAGAAGTCAACTTGAAGAGTGTGGGCAGTAAAACAAAATCAAAATCGAAACGAGAATGAGAACGAGAACGGGTCCCCAACACAGAGCCGTCATAGCTGACGGCTGAGCCTCTGGAGTGGAATGCGGACAGAGCATTTAAATGGCCTTCATTGCTGGCAGTTTGGTTGCTTAATTACAAAAGCTGATCTCACCAGGTGTAAGTCCCAGAAATAATAGCGATAATTATAATGAAGTTTCTATCACGTGCGTGCGTATACTTAATGTCACAGCATACATATCGTATGACACCTGATGAATGTGACACCTGACCGACCACACGGAGTATTGAAATCTTCCCATTTAGCAGGCGAACGCTAATCAGATTTATTGAGTTATCAAAAACTCATATAGGACAATGGCCAAGCGCGTGGCTCGGTTCGATCAGCTCTATTACATACTGATGGCTCCATCAAAAATTTTTAGTGCGAATTAACAAGTTGGAGGATGCGATTCAATTAGCTCATCTCCGCTGTCGACGTCATCTGTCACGCGGCTTACATAACTCTGCTCCATTATCATCGAATTTTGGACAAAGCACGCCCACCGAATATGTCAAAATAATTGTGGTTATATATAGCGGTGGAAAATATCACAGAGCTCAGGTGCCAGCTGCTAATGGGTAAGGTAAATATATAAGTTCCGAAATAAATAACAAATTGTTGAATTGCGTTCACACGTGCTGAACTAGGGTAAGCCGACGTCATAGCTTTGCATACCCTGTGAGTGGGGGTAGCAAAGGGTATGGTAAAATAATTATATATATTGTAATGTAAACAATAAAAGATAGATATCTAAGGGAGTACTAAAAGGTATACTAAAAACTTTATAGAGGGCGAAGGTGCGTATGCCCTGTGAGTGGAAGTAGTAAAGGGTATGCTAAGCAGCTCATAGAATAGGAACTTTATATATATCCCGATTGCAAAAGTATACTAGAAACCGTATAGGTGATATAGCTTTATATACCCTGTAACTAGATATTCCCTAGCAAATCTATATACCCTGCGAGTGGCCACAATATAATCTATACTAACTTAATAATAGTTTTTTAATCATATCTACTTAATCATGTTGCTGGTGAGGAAGGCCTAGGGAACAGACAAAATTAAAAACAATTTAAGGAATTTTTAGCTGCTGATAATTTTGACTGGCTGTCTAGTCTATATAATGTCTGTGGACTAGACACTTTGTCCAAATTATGGAAATAATTTGATTTATAATAATAATAGATAATTTTAATAGCAGCAAAAAATTGTTGAAAATTTATTTAATGAATTTCTAGCTGCTGATAAATAATGCCAGTTAAAAGTTCGTTAATAGATAATGCTATGAAAATCTATAAAAAATAATCTAATAAATATTAATTTATAGCTGAATTTTAAAATCTATATTTAGTTTACTTTTGCCAATTGGCTTTGACCTGAATGAAATATATTTTTCTATGGCAAATGCAATTTGGTTTGGCTGACTTCTCTTTGGCTTTGGATTGGTTTATGCTAAAAAGAAATTGCTGTGGCGCAAACCGGTTCGGTTCACACCAGTTGACAGCCTACATTTTGCAATAGTTTGATAAAAAGCTTTCACCAAAATAGGTTTAAAACCAAATTAAATTGAAAAGTGATGTTAAATTTATATACTCTGTGTGCTCCTCTTCTCCTTACACTCTTAGCACTCTGCCAACTATTATCTCTGTCTCTTTATTGTCTCCCTAAATCTAATTAAATTGTGACCTTTTCTATTTGTTGAGCAATCTAAAAGTTATTTAATATATATTTAGTATAAATATTTGTTTTTATCATTTTAATACTTGACAGTTTTTTTTAAAAATAAATAAACTTTTTTTTACTTTTTTATTTTTAATCAAATTTGCCTGAAGAGCTCAACAAACTTTGTCTGCTGTGAAAAGTATTTTTAGCTAATTGATAAGATTTTCTGCTTGTGAAATTCAATACAGAAATTTACAGGGTAACTCCTAGTCAATAATTAACAATTTTTAGGTATTTTTATAAGACGCACATAAACATTTTATCTGGTTTGCGTGGACCGCAAGGCGAGCGAAACAATTTAAATTCTTTTCCACTTTTTTTTTTTGGATGTTTGTTCTTATTTGGCATTCAGATAAATTTCGTGGCTCTAGAGTTGTAGACATGCTAAATATGTGAATTATAAGCAACTATTGACACAGCGCACAAAGCGGCGTGGCGATTATGAAGTAAATATCAAAAAAAAAAAAATTGAACAACTGAAGATCGTACGATCCGATCCGATCCGTCTGGCATATGCAGTGCTTGGTTATCAAGCGTGGCATTCGATAGAAATTCTGACCCTGCGCCAAATCAAATTGCAATCTCTTTTTAGTTTAATGATAATTTTGATAAGGGAAAGTGGAATTCGGACGCGCGCTAATTAGACAAGCAATGCGTGTATAACACATGTAGACCGAAAAAGAAAACTGGAACAGCTAGCATATAGACACACGAGCAGCAGTCGCAGCTGCATATATATATGCTTATGTATTTATACTTTCAGAATATTTCCAAAGAGCTGAAGTGAAATATTTTAAAAATAAAAACTTTGCTGTCGCATTGCTGTCAAGGCGTGTTTGCCTGTAATGTGCGGTTAAAAAACGTATAATTTTATGATTATTTCGGTTTATTTATATATGGGATTTGTCAGTGAATGTTAATGGAATATCATTTCGAAAGCAGCTAATGCACTTTGCAAGGAAACGAAGCGAGTGTTTGACTAAAGACTTTGAGCTCGCGTATCTATATATATATGTATATATATCTGTATATATATATTTGTATATATATCTGTACATATATCTGTATATATATCTGTATATATATCTGTATATATCTGTATATATATCTGTATATATATCTCTTTATATACATTCTCTTTCATATACATTCTCTTTCAATTCAAATTCAGCTCATTTGCTGACAGACTCCATTCGAAATATTGTTTGTTATGTAAGATGGCTTATAATTCTATGCGCTATCTCCCACGTGTTAAATTTGATTACCGACTGCATTTAATGCAAAATAATGCACATAATTATAAGCCAATAATGCGGCAGTCAATAAACAACAACAACAGCACTTGCCAAGTAACTTTGTAAACTGAATGGGATGGGTTAGGGTAGGGACGGGTCGTGTCGAGTCGAGTCGAGTGGGGAGTAAGGTGTGTGTGTTCGTAGATTGTTTTTGATATTCAAGCAGGCGCACAACAACAATTAAATGCCATTTAATCAATATTAAGTACATAAAATGCTAGAAGCGTAGATAGCGTCTGGCCGACAAAGGCCAGAGCAGACCGGGCCAGGCCAGGCCAGGCCCCAAAAAAAATATATGCACATACGATAAGCTTGGATATGAATAACTTTAGAGCGAGCTCTATTCACAATTTACGCTGGCACGCAGCATATTTAAATTAGCTGCTAATTAAGTCACAAGATTTGCTTAGCACACACACACAGAGAGAGAGAGAAGAATTATAACAGTTAATTACCTAAAGGCACAGGATCTGCAACTAACTGCGTTGTTGAATGAAAACTGAACGGTCTTTGCACTGGATGCCTTTTTATATAGATCAAAAAAATTGATTTGACAACAGCAGCAGAGAGTTTAAATTTCTCTTGGTCTTTTGCACATTTGATGAAATTTGGAAACAAGTTTTTCTAATTAATTAGTGTTTGACGCAAACACACACTCACTCACGCACTTGCCGAAGCAGCTGACTGGGAGGAACTAACCTGCGCTTTTGTCGATCGTTTGATTGCAATTAAAACTCTTGAAGGCGCAGCAGCAGCGAAAGGCGCGCGCGATCAACTTCGGCAGCGCAAAAACAAAAAGCAACAAAAACAACAACAAAAAGCAACAACAACAACAACGACAACAACGAAAACGAAAACGAGCTTCAGCCACCATGGCGTATTATTGTTGCTTATTACCGAAAGCAGCGCTGTCGACGCGTCGAAACTTTGCTGCTTATCAATCGTAAGAAGAGCGAGAGAGCAAGAGAGCGCAAGAGGCCGAGCAGCAAACGAGCGCGAGAGCGTACGGCGTCGTGTGAGAGCGCTGCCGACTCGTTTGAGTGTGCGCCAGCGCAGCGAGCTTTTAACGGAAGGTTACGCACGCTGCAGATAAGCAATAGAGATGTGCTGCGTAAGCTTTTAGGGGTTTGTTTTTGTTGTTGGTATTTATGTAACTGAAGTAGAGTTGAAGAAGTTCTTGAATGGAAACTTTTCGTATTTGGCTATGCAAATGACAGCTGTATTTGTATAAGACAGCTGTATAAGACTATAGAAGACAGCATAAAGCTACGCTTGTTCTTTACCGTTGCCTGTTATATTTAAATAACCAGTATTCTAGAAATTAGAACAAAGAACCAAGCGACCTTCAGACTGTTTTTTATGAGTTTTTGTTATACACATATTTATTTAAGAGTTTCTGCACTCTATATATGTCTACAAAATATATTTCATAGCATGAAAACCCTTGAAACCTGATATCTTTTACACACACTCACACACAATATAACAGTTATTTACTGTATATTCTGTTACTTCACAACACTAGCTTCTGCCCTCGACTGAAGCATTGAAAATTCGAATTTTGGCTCAGTTCTGCTTAAATAATTCATTTATATTCCATTTCATTATGAAACACAATAGAAGTCTGGGCATCTGAAGTCTATTAGATCATTGTTTTAATGCTGATTATTATACGCCATCATTTTGGGCTATCAATAACGAATGAAACAAAGCCAAGCGTGAGCTTAGCCTAATTAAATGTTTTTATATAATTCAAGTAGCGCACTGAACCGTTAAGATATCATAAACTGACAATATATATAATATAGATATATTGCGGGTAATGCCAACTTAGCCTTTTTCTGGCTAAGTCTAAATGTTGCTAGGCTTAGCTAGAAAATTTGTGTGCTGAGCGGAAGTCTAGCGGACGACTGAAAGCTGTGATGACCTCTGCTGCGGTTGCCTTGTGCAGATGTCGAGGCCAATAGAATATTTAGCCAACTCCAAATTGATTAAATAAACAAAAAGTGATATTTAAAGCTAATACGAGCATATTATGTATTTAGTAAGAATTCAAATATTAAATTTTGTTGAGAAGCGATTAAAAAGAATTCATTGTTTAACTATTTAACAGACTAATGAATATAGTATATGTTTTATGGTATATATATTTTGCTTCTATAAAGGGAATACAAGAATTTCTTATTAACTCTCTTTAAGACTGATTTGATAATACTATATATATATATATATATATCTTATATCTTATATGTTTATACTGCTAAACAGCATTCATACTATGTGCTACTCCAGGGTTTATGCTATAAAAGCTATATAGCATATATATGATTATATTGTATATCTGTATATCTTTTATACTATACCACTTATGTAAGCTGTAAAGTGGTTTTCTAAGCATACTTCATACTATATGTGGCTTATACTATATAGAGCTTATACTCTTACACTTGCAAGCTTTGTCTCCAGCCTCATAGATTTCCTAGCCATAAATCCTTCAATTAACTTCAGCTGTCATCATTATCTCAATAAATCTAAGTGTAATTGTCAACTAACATGCTTTATTATGCACAGATAAAGTCAGATAAAGTTGTAAACATTAATTCCATTGTTCAAGCGTCACGCCCCGTTATACACAAGCAATTCATCAGCTGCCAGCAATTACAGCTAAAGATCTTCAGTACTTACCTCTTGCGCTGCGACTTACCTGTGTGTTGAGGGCTCTGGGCAGGGCTGGCATAGAGGACACACTATCACTTATCACAGCACACCCCGAAACACTTGACGTCAATTTCCCAAGCGGAAAATTTGTCTGATTGATTTCACGCGGCCTTTTCCATGCTTTTCCCATATGGAATTTAACCTTAACTTTAACGATGCGGGAAGCATTTCTGCTTTGCTTATCAACCGCGCGGCTTCGTTTTGAAGTCGCGCCAAACAAGATGTGGTTAATAATACCTATCGGCTGGCTGGAAGTGAAGTATGTTAATGTCGCTCGAGTCTGGCCAATGAATAAATATCAAATCCGGCAAAATGTCGACAAATCAAACTGATGATTAGCAATATTTGGTCATTAAGGGGTTAACAGACGACGGACTCCGCTGGGCCATCGAGTGTGTGAGTATTTCTGGTTGTGCCCATTCATATGATTTATAATGCTCTCTGGCCGCACACATGACTCGACTCGACTCGACTCGACTGGACTGGCCAAGCTCGTTAATCGGCTTAAACTCGTTTCTTTATTCAAGAAAATGCCAAAAATAAGACACAAAAACAACAGCAACAACAAAAACAAATTCAATCAAGCTTTCTGTCTATGCTATTTTCACGAAGCTTTTGCTGCGTCGAAAATAAACAGACGCCAAAAATGTTAAACGAAATAAAAGTATAAAAGCTGCCAAAACCGTTGCACGTGACGTATACGCAATGCCCCGACGCCGTCCAACGAATGTGTGTCAAAAGTGTTGATTTGATTTGTTTTTGTTTAGTATTTTGTTGCTGTTGTATCTCTTTATACTCGTGCTGGAAGTGAGCAGAGTATATTGGTTTTGGTGGAATGGAGTTTTTGAAGGAATGAGAACTTCTGAGAACTGTCTTTATATTAAATTATATATTTTTTAAAAATATTTTTAGATATATAGAATATGAAATATATGTTAAAAATGTATTATCATATATAGAAAATTATATTATATATTTTTAAAAAGTATTTTAGAAGACGAAGACTGCAGAGTTGTAGGTGACTGCATGGCCTTACTATATATATAGGTATATATACATATACCTATATCAACATACATCTCTAGACTTCGTCTTAAATCATGTAAGTCCAGTTCCTGCATAGTTTTACAGCCAGAACTGCCACACTTGGCAATCAAGTTGATATAAGCCCTGTTAGAGCAAACTAAATCTGAGATATCCTAGAGAACTCCTGACATTTTTAATCGATATAAAACACATCTTAATTTAAAAGTGCCCCACTTGACTTCGATTATGCTAATTTATAAAATTTGTAAATAATTTTAGCCAAGTTTCAAACCGCGAACGAGTATCCTGCAGTCAGTCACGCACAACTGCCGCATTTGTGACCAGTTTTTGTGTTGTCTGTCATTTGTCGCAGCTTAACAATAACTGTTTTTATAATTAATATGTATTGGCCATATCGAACTATATATATTTTGCGCACCTTTTAACTATTTTCTTCTCGCTCAGCTGCAGCTTGGACGGCGATTGCTGCTCCGCTCGATGCAGTTGCTGATTGAGCAAGGCAACAATTGATGGCACTGAGTGTTGCTGTTGTTGCTGCTGTTGCTGCTGTTGCTGCTGCTGCTGTTGTTGTTGCTGTTGTTGTTGTGACATGATTACACTATATTGTTGTTATACGCACTTTAGCACTTCTTTCACACGGACACACAGACACTCGCGCAGCACTCGGATATGCAAATTGGCTTTTTTTATGCAAAATATTGCAGACGCGACGAGGAACTTTTTGTTCGGCTTTGGTCTCGATGGCGGGCTCTCAATGTTGTTCGCAAATTATATTTATACTTGTATCAGTTTTATTTTTACTTTTATGTTTTGTTTTTGTTTTGCTTAAGTATCTATCGGATCTGCATGCACGGCCGGCGGAGCGCTGTTGCGACGCATGCGAATTTTGCTTTTGGTTTGCCCAGCTACGGCGAGCTGACTGACAGAGTAACCGTCGACACGTCGACTACGAAGCTTAAATTCATCGCAGATGGCAGCGGCGGACAATAAATATAAAAAAAAACACACACACACACACATATATATATATAAATGTGAATATATATATATAGAAATAGCAACAACTAAACAAATACAAGCAGAAAATGACAGCAAGTGTCGTGTAAAACGACTTTTGGCGATCAGCTGAATTTGGCAGGGTGTAAGGAGCGGGTATGAGAGTTTTCGGCAGGCGTATGCAACGGGGTATGTATGTGTGTGAAAGGGAAGACTTAATAATGAGTATGGGTAGAGGTAACATGCTGAGCCAGAGCTGAGCACTTGCTGAGAGCAGATTAATAAGGGCTGAAGCTAAGGTAACAAAGCAAAGATAATTTGCTAAGAGAAAGGTGCTGTTGAACCAGGAGTGTGCTTATGCATGAGTGCATCAAACTGGGAAAGCATAACAGCTAGAGTCTTCCAATTAGAGATTTAGATTTTAGCTTAAATGAAAACTATATGAATTAATATAGATGAAATATTTATCTAATGCAACTTGCAAATTTTTAGAGTAAACAGTTTATAATTTACACTGTGCCAGATTGTATGCATTTTTCTGGAATTCTTATTCTCTTTCTATAATCCAAAACTATAAAAAAAAGAATCAAAAATTAAAATCATAGATATTAGATACAACAAGTTATTTAAACTTATATCAAGACTGTTCAGCATTTAGATTGGAAGTCGTTCACTACCTGCTGCTTTACTAATTTTGTATCATTTTATATATACAACATTTACTATTTATACTATATTGAATACTCATACTATATTTGCTCTATCAACTATTTAAACTATCTGTTAAACTTTGAACTGCTCAGCAGTTGGGTCAGCGTATTTGCTAGTCATGCACGCTCAATTAACACGCTCCTAGTTGCTTTACTTTTTTTGTTCTCTTTATATATACCAAATATAGTGTATATACTATATATATTCAATTACTAATCAATTCTGTAGTTAGTTCAGGGTATTTGCTAGTCGTGCACTCCCCAACTCACGCTGCTTTACATATTTGATCGCTTTTGCTAGTTTGTTGTTGACTTTGGTGCTCCGCACTTTCGATTTTTGTTTTGATTCATGCGGTTTACTACACGTTGTGAGAGAAATGCGCGTTTGGGTCAAAGGTTTAGTGGCTTTCGGGTATTTTTTATTTGTTTACAGTTCTAATTGAGGGTTTAATTGAATTTGAATTTGATTTTGTCTCACATGAAGCGAATTTCTCTCAGTGTGTTATTTTAGTATCAGATCCAGCTCATATTAATGCATATATATATATATATATTTCGATAGTAATAATGGTGTTTTATTCGTCACTGGTGGCTGTTCGTCATAAAATCAGCCATAAAGAAATGCTTAGATATTGACATCGACATCAATAAACCGGGCGAGCGGAGCGATAAGGCCGGATCTGAAAGCAGAATGCAAATGAAATAGACATTTGTTGCCTTTATTGATATATATAAAATAAATATTTGGGCTACACTTAGCCGATAAGCATATAAATACAATAACTAATCCCCCCGTGCTTGCTAATCAGTGCGATACTAAAAATACTGTTGACCATGGAATGGCATTAATTGATTCGGATCTGCCGATAAATTAAAAGTGTTTTCAAATGTTCTAGATTTGATTTAAATGTTCTGCCAAACTACTATTTTATTAATGTGTCTCCTAGTTAACTAAGAAATTTACAATACTATAAATCTATGTTGATTAACATCTTTACCTGATTCATTGCTCTATATAAATCTAGGTTTTAGTTTACATATTGTTAGAAAAGCTATAAAATTGCGGACTTTATTCATAGTTTTGCTTGAACGTCGAGTTTTGGTTTATGGCTCGTTTTATAGTTAAATAAAAAGTGTAATTTAAGGGGTGAGCCAGGTATAGATATGCATTTCAGATACATTTTAACAAATCACAAATATTCAGCAAAGTTTAGCAAAAAGTGTAGCATACTTTTATGCGCACCCTGAAATTATTTCGCTGCCTTGCAAAGATTTCTTCACTTTTCACTTATTTATTTCACTTATTTCCTTTTGAATTTATATGCGCTTATTTTCAGCTTGCTTCCATGTGCCTTTTATGTACATACTGCCTGTGCATTTAAGCGCACCACCAATATATTTTTATATGCCGCCTACGCATGGCAATCTAAAATAAATGTAGCATACTTTTGCGCTTCGATATAAAGGGGCCTGCGCCTGTGCTTGCGCTGATAAGCAAGAGCCCATTCAGATTACATATTTGCAATAAAAATACGTTACAAACTTTATTGGCTATGTATATATATAATTAAATATATACATATTTTTAATTTAAAACATAAGCTGCCTACGTTCTGATTACAAATGAATAAACAACTCTAATTTTCTATGTTTTTTTCACTGTAATAAGTTTTCAAATTTTATTAATTTTTTTTTAGCTAACTACCAAAATTTTAAATGTATTCACTTGATAGAAAATGCAGCAACAAATATACATATATTTATGAATTTTAGCAAAGTTTCAATTCGGAATAGCTTTGCTCAATGCTCATAGCCAAAAGCTGCCTGCTACAGTTATCAGAACTTAGCCACTACAAAGCTGGCAGCTATAGCAATGCTGGCCTCGCTCGAACTAAGTTTCGAATTGCAAACTTGAATGACGAACAAAATAAACTTATTGAAAGAGTTCCAGCCCAGAAGAGATCAAAAACATAAGCATCAACAGAGCGCAGCATGAGAACGCGATTAGCTGGAATTAACATGTGCTGCGTGTATCGCTAAGGCCGACTCAATATTGACACGACGACAGGGTCTCCGGGCATATCCGGTCTTAACAACTGACCGCCGCCAAGCCGCTCGCTCTGTCTGCTTAATGTATGTAATCGATTTCACACTACTTTTTAATCACTACAAAACACATTTATTGTTTGCGCACAGCGAGAAAAGTTCAACAAAAGGCGGAGCAGGTGAGAGAGAAGGAGGAGGAGGAGGAGGAGCAACTATACAAATTGACATGGCCACATTATTGGGCATCTGCAATGGCACTGGCAACTGGGCCCGAAGTATCTCACGCCGTTAACAAAAGGTTTTTATTGTGATGTATATGTACATATATATATATAGTACTATATCTGTGTATATAACTTCGTTGACAGCCTCAATCGTCGAGCCTGACTCGATTTGGGGCTGAGTCGTTTGTTATATTTGTTATTTATTTTGCGGTTATAATACTTATACGCGCCTTTTTATTGTATTTACAGAAAATATTGTGCGCCATTCAAAAAACGTGGAAAAAAATAAAAAAATGAAAAAATTAAAACAATAAAAAAAAAACAGAAATAACAAAAAGTTTTTTACAGTTTAACTTTGGGTTTTGTGCTCGCAAATGATAAATTAGCTTTGTACGTAAATTCGAAAAAGAAAATCTGTACGTGAAAATATATACATATATAGCAAGGGAGAGGGGGAGAGAGAGGGAGGGAGGGAGGGAGGTAGGGAGGGAGATATATAGGTATAGCTTAATTGTGTAAATATCTTGTCGGCCGTATGACAATAAGCCAGCCTCAGGCAGCTGCAGTGTGAGTGCTGCCCATTTGGCTATCTTCAGTTGAGTTAGCTCTGGCGGGAATTAAGCGGTTTTTAGCGTGAACAAAATAAAATAAAAATATAAAATTTCAATATTTCTTTACTTAGTCCAGCTCGAAGACTCTATAAGACAGAGAGAGAGACAGAGATGCAGAGAGACAGGCAGACAAACAGATAGAGAGAGAGAGAGAGAGAGAGAGAGAGGGAGAGAGAGAGAGAGAGACATACAGACAGACAGACTGCAAGACAGACAGTCAGGGAGGCAGCCAGACCAAGAGACAGTCAGACTGAGAAGCAGAGAGACAGATAGGAGGAGAGACAAACAGACAGTCAAAGATACAGGCAGACAGAGAGACAGAGAGACAGACAGATAGAGATACAGCGAGGCAGACAGACAGACACAGAGACAGGCAGTGGATTTTATATATATCCTATATAAATTCTATACCACTAAATTCCCTTAAAATTATAAAATCTTTTTTTTCTGAATTTTTAACTTTTTATTTAGCTATTTCTGGCTTTTTTTAACCAGTTGATCTGGGCTTCAAGAGTTGCCAGCACAGAGCAGTGTGCCCTCAGCCACCTCTCTCTCTCTCTCTGTCTCTCTCTCTCTCTCTCTCTCTCTTTGCCCCTCTCCCATTGACATTTGCGTCATGAATGCCGCATTATTATTATTATTATTTTGTACTTTGTCAACTTAAACCTCGGCGCGTTGATGCGATGTGATAATTCAATGTCGCTCAGCCAGCGCACGCACTCACGACTCTGGCTGCGACTCCGTCTCAGTCTCCGACTCAGATACAGATATAGATACAATATCTTTTTATATGCATATGGGCTGTAGTTGATGGCCGTTGATCTTTGTAGAGATGACCGCAGTTGCTTCTCTCTCTCTCTCTGTCTGTCTCTGTCTTTTTAACATGCCAAAAGAATTGTAATTACGCCACTGTCATCTGTAGCCGTAGCCGTATCTCAATATGTATCTGTATCTTAACAATGGCATCAGCATAACAAAGAACAAATTGCTGTAAGCTTGGCTCACTACAATCTCCCTCCCTCTCTCTCCCCCTCCCTCTCTCTCCCTCACTCTCTCTGTCTCTCTGTGTGTAAAAAGCGCCTAAATAGTGTCAATGATTAATTGCTTTTGTGATTATGTGGAAATTTAATAGATTTTTTATTACGCTCTCTCGTCAAATTGATATTCTATAAAGGTACGCGGAGAAGCTGTCTGGCTGTCTGGCTCTCTAGCTGGAGGCACGTATCCACTGCAGCAGCAGCAGCAGCAGCATCATTATTACCCTCAGTTATTTGTCAGTTTGTTTTCGCTGCTGCTGCTGCTGCTCCTATGACAGTTGCTGTTTAGTAGACGAAAAAAGGGCCGCATCATTGTTGTAAATTCAAATTCAAATTGAAATTGAAATTCACACGCGTCACGCTGCCTCTGTCGCTGTTGGGTGGTTTTGGGCTGGCCCTAGTTCTGGCCCAGGCTCTGGCTTGTTAGCATATTTGTCGCAGTAGCCAAGTTGGCAGCTTGTATTAAATTGTAATGCCACCACAAATCCTCTAAGCTGACCACAGTCAGTCAGTCAGTCCAGCTAGCGCAATCTCTTGAAATCCGTACAAAGTCACAAAGGAAAACGCACATTGAAAGGGGAAATTCAAGTGGAAATTACTCAATTACAGCGGGACAGCAAAAGCAGAACGAAAACTAAAAAGAAACGTACGTTGATACCTAAATATAAACCCCATTGACCGACCACTGGCTTAGCACTCGGCCGGTCCTGGAATTACTTTTAGTGCCTTGCACTCGCCTCTGCCAGTCAATGTCCTTGCGCCGCTGCCGGAGCACGTGACACGAGTGGAGGAATTGACGCGTTGACTTTAAGTTGTCGAAAAAACTGCTTTGGGTGACGAAAGCTGACTGAGAAACGATTAAGAAATAGTAAAAAACTAAACAGTCAAGAATTCACTTCATATTTCAATATGCGAAATATTCTACAAAAGTTTTTATTTAAATATCTCAAATATTATTTAACAATATTTTATTTAAAGAAAAAATTGTAGAAAATTTAAAAATTGATTTTAAATGTATTAAATAATTTTTAAAAATTACTAGTTTAATTATAAATGTATTAAAAAATGTCTAAAAAATAAAAAATAAATTGCAAAGCATAAAACAAGTTGGAATAATAGGAGAATAATGCTAAATCTAATAAAAATATGTTGAAGAACTTAAGTTTGTGCATTCAAACTTCAATTAAAAACTAAAAAATAAATAATAAAAAAAGAAAAAATACAAAATTAAAGAGTTCTTATATAAATAATCACTGTCTCACTTAATTGTTAGCTTAACTAAATTTAATAATTTTAAATCATAAACTAAAATGTAAGCGAAGAAGTTTTCTTTTCCTTTTGAATAGCCACTTTAACTTAACGGTAAAACTAAGTTAATAACCTGAATATGCTATCAGCTATCTACAGCATTGTATTCTATTCTATATTCTATTCTATATTCTCTATATATGGTATTTAAATTCTTGAAGTATGAATATTCAATGTATTCACAATATCTAGATCCAATAAGAAAATCAATCAACTAACTAACGACAAACAATCTGGCTGACATCAATAACATGTATCTTAAGCCATCGCGCATTGCATCTGCTCGTGTCATCCGCCCAATGGCCGTGTCACGTTGTCACCCTTAATGCTTATTGATAATTCTGTGAGGTACAATAGCTGAAGAGGGAAACCCTACAAAGCAATGCGATGTGCGCGATAATTACACCCCATCAAATGGGGGAGCCGGGCAGAGACCGGCAGATATACGGACATTATAACAGGACAATTATGTAACCTGATAAGTCGCAGACGGAGAATGTTGTGAAATTAATAAGTTGAACACTAGCCAGCCCCAGCCCCAGCCCCAGTCCCAGCCCCGGCCAGCTCTGGCCAAACATATTTATTACAAATAAAGAGACAAACACAAAAGACAAACAAATAAACAGGCTAAGGCAAGTGCTGCGAAGACCGGTACAACAAAGCGTTTGGAGCATTTAATAGGCTTAACTAGGGAAGTTGCTGGGGGCAGGGCGGGGCGGGGCGGGGCGGGGCGGGGCAGGGTGGAGCAGACGAGGCAGAGTGGATTTTAACAAAGCTGAAAGAAGTGTTGACATGTTGTTTGGCATTGTTGTGGTTGCAACAATTTACACTTCCAATTCGAATTGGATTTGGGTGGGGCAACACGCTATTAAAGCTCTGTAACTGTTGGCGATTAGATCAATCTGATTAGTCTGAAGGCACGTTCGGGCAGTGCGCGAGGCTTTTCGCACTGCAAGCCTCTGATTGGCGCATGGCCATCGGGCTATGCATTTGCCTAATGCTCGCGAACATCTCGCGAAGCTTTCAAACTGAGCTACTCGTATTACGAGCTAGTCGCCACACATAACTGAACTTAGCATGTACATAAACACACACACATGCACAGTCTATCTCTCGTCCCTGTCACTGCTTTGCCGTTTCATTTCCAGCAATTCCAATTCCAATTTCAATTCCAATTCCGAATTGAATTTTTATGCGCACGCTCTCGCTCGCGCGTGCCAGAGGCCAACGTCTCTCCTCTGCTGGCGCATCCATCGGCCAGTGTCTCTCGCTCTTGCTTCCGCACACGGCTATGCGCTGCTGTTGTTGCTCGCTGCTCGCTGCTTGCTGTTTGCTCTCGCTCTCTCGCCGATTATTTTATCTGCCGCTCGCCAGCCAATCACATGGCCGTTTCATTGCCAGGTGAGCTATTGGCGTTTCGTATCAAAACGAAATTCGTATTGTAATTGAGTACATAATGCCCCACGTGCCACACCCAAAACTAATAGCGAGGGCTGCTCAGTGGATTGCTTAATAGCCGGAACACCTGATGCAAGACACAATGGCGCTTTTACGCTCTTTTAATTGAGTTAGCTAATTAAATGTGGCCGGCCATCCCTGCTGAGAGCCCGAGCAAGGGCTGTGGGAACTCGCACAGCTTTGGCGGGCATAAAACCGTGCGAGCTCTAATTGTTGGGTGGCATTTTATTGTGATTGGGCAGCACTCAAAACTGAGCTGAGTTTAATGTGTTTGGGGCTGGAGCCACAATTGCTACAACAAGCTGCAACTGCGCTCGGGCTCGGAAATGTGGGCGAGCTGGAGCTTTTCTTTTTCCCAGGCCGAGCCAGTCGGGGTAATTGCTATGCACACACCTCACACACACACACACACACACTCATACACATTCTATTGCTGTCGTCCAATAATTTCACGCAGTGCTAATTAATTGCTCAACAATCGGCGGCGTCCAAAATGCAGCGTGGGAAACCCGCGCGCCAAAGCGGAAATCGTTTCCCACTCGCTCGGAACTTGTCGCTTCAGTTTTTACGGGCTGCCTGCCAACACTTTTCACACCTGCCCGGCCTGGCCAGCCAGTTAGTCAATTGATTTCACCTTTGAATTGGGCAGCAAATTCAATTAGTAATAAACAAGGCATTGTTGATACGCGCCCCAAGCAGCCAAGCAGCGAAGCTGCCCCAACTGGTCTACGATCCCGTGTGACTATAAAATTTATTAAAGCCCGGGGGCTGACTTCGACTCAGAGGCAGGAGCTGCCTGGTGCTGGCACTGACTGTGCGCGCCCACGTGTGGCACTTATAATAAAGTAATTCAGAGAAATCATTTGCAGCAGCGGCTGCCACAGAGAACCGAAGCATTTGAAGTGCGCCTATTAAACGCTGCAAATCACAGCCGATGCGCAACAAGCTGTAAACTTGTTGCAAAAGATGAAAAAACTCAATGCGACGCTACTCCACATACAAGTGCCACACACACACACATATATATATAAATGTAAGTATGTAAGGCAGCGAGAAGAAACCACAGCGCTGTCAGAGCCAGAACCAGAACCAGAGCCAGAACCGTGCCATCCAGCAAAAGAGCCGAACACCAACGCAGCGTAAAGAGATCAAAATGAAAACATTTCAGTTGCGAAGACATTGCACAGTGGCTTGAAATTTAGGGAAAATGGGAGTATATATGTACATATATAAATGTGAAAATAATTAATAAATATTTTAGAGTACATTCCAAATCTTATAATATAATATAATATATCAATATAAATATATATAAATATTATATAATATTATTCAGCTTCGTCTTTTAAATTATTTGAGAATTTATACGAAATGAACTTGTGAATGCAGATCATACAGAAATAGGTTGACTATAATTATATATAGCTGCGATTTTTCATATATATATAAATGTTAGAAATCATATATGCAATTTGTAAAAGAATATAAAATTGTATGTCTAATTTAGTTCGATATAAAAGAGTTGAAAATGGGATTGGTATTTATCCTAAATATCATTAGAGTCTTTAGATGTATGCAAAGATTATGTATATTTAATATATGAATTTTATTATTATTTGATTATTATTTAATATTTTTATTTATTTTATTATTATTTTATTATTGTCATTTAATTAATATTTATTAATATTTTTATTAACATTTTCTTCTTTTTATTTATTTTATTTATCATTTATTATCTATTTTTCATTTTATTTTGTTATTAAATTATTAAATTTATTTATTATCATTTATCTATTTATTTTCTTTCGTTATTAAAATATAATAAATAATATATATTTTAAGCTTTTCATATACATATGTAAGTAATTATCTATTTCTTTTTACATAATGTACATATTTTTTATTAAATATTTAGGTATTTATTATTTATTTTATGTCTTATTTTTTCTTACTTCTTTCAAATTTGAAGTTTATTATATTTGCAATCTTTTTATATATTTTTTAATTCTTAATAATATTATTAATAATTATTAAGTTAATATATAAAAAATATATATTTAAAGTTATTTATATTAATATTTAAATTTATTTTATTTTATTATACTAAATATTTTTACCACAAGAAAAAGCTCCGTTTCTTAACCCATTGTTTCTCCTCTTTTTCGCAGACCCTGGACCCACTGTGCACTGTCATTGAGTCTAGAGAGCAAGCGACCAGATCAGGCCCAATTTCAGTCACAGTCGCAGGCTGCCGTCTGCCACTTCGTCCTCATACTCATCCTCATGCGCTCCCTCTCCTGCGCGTTCTCATCCTCATCCTCGTCGGCTGCTCGCCTGCTCTCGCTGGCTGGCAGTCTGTAAATCACGGAGGGCGTATAGCGTTGCTTTTGCTCTTCATTTGTTGTATTTTATGCGTACATCTTCGCGGAAAACGCATAAAATTATTAAAAATCGTTTAAGTATTTCGGCATCTTTCATCGCTGCCACAGCGGAAGCAAAATAAAAATGCAGCCATCTAACTAACCTCCAGCCAGCCAGCCAGTTGGCCCAGCCCCCAAAAGCGAACGACGCGTCGACTGGGGCCCACAACAATGTTTTCAATAATCATTTCATTGCCACCATCACAGCCGCCTCCCCCTCCGGCCAGCCCACGATAGCTGAAAGAGATTGCCGCAAGCTGCGCGGGTGTCAACTGATCGATGCAACAGCGGATTAGCTTGTTGCACAAGGATGAGAGGGGGGAAGGGAGAGAGAGAGTGCTAATCATATATTGTTAATGCAGTTATTAATTGACTAGTTCCTCAACTCAACACACAATCCCTAATGCATTTATAAATGTGAGAAAATTAATAGCATTTTGGTTTAGCAAGGGGGAGATTGATTTGGAAGTAAATTTTGTTTAACTAGCGAATGATTGATAAGTTATATGATACAATGAAAGAAAAGAGCTTGCTTTAATATAAATAATAATATTGAACAACTTAATAATATTTCTGTTCATTATATTCATTGTATTCCTTCATTTTAAATTTATATTTTCTATGCCAGTTTCAAAAGAGCCAAGCTGACAAAAAAAATGTATAATGTAAAATATATATAAATAAATATTGAAAAAAATAAATATTTATAAATAAATATATATAAAATAATATAAATAAAATAAATATATATAAAATAAAATATTTTCAAAATGTATTTACATATATAAAAATATATTAAATATTTTTTAAACATTTCAAAATTTCAAAAAATATATAAATATTTTATATTTTATTTCTTCATATATAATTATTAAAAATTTTTTAAAATATTTATATCTATTTTATTGTATATCTTTCTATAAGCAATATTTTTTATTATTTTATAAATATTTTAGTTGTCTAAAATATATATATTTAATAAATATTCTCTTAACAAAGTCTTGCAAAACTTCGCTTATTTCAGATTTTGAGCTTTTGCAAAAAAAATCTAAAAGCCTTAAAGAGTTCTAGACTTTCTAGCGAAAGTCATTAATATGATTATAATTAAATATATATTAAATTATAAATTAAATCAAATATTATTTATATAAAAACTATTTTGTGTTCCTTTCAATCTGTATAAAAATTCTATAAAATAAATTTATATATATATAAACTTAAGGCTTCATTATAATCAACTTAATCAACGCATCGTCCATTTCTGTAAGCCACAACAAATCAGTTATTTCATGTTTAGACGCGTCCCATTAAAGCCTTTTGCTGGGAATATCAAAAACTCTGCCCAGAGACCTGGCTTTAGCTGCGCGCTGTCCGCATTCGGTGGCCAACGGGTCATGTGTGTGTGTGTGTGTGTGTGAGCTATGTGTATGCATAAACACGCTTGTACGTTTTAATATTTAGTGTTAATATGTTGACGGATTTCTGGCCATAAACACTTTTTGTGTGGAACGGTCCACGTCCACGTCCACGTCGTCGTCGCCCGCCTTGGCTGCCTAGGATGCAGTGCTGTGCCGCCGCCTTCCGCTGGCCCCCTTCGCTGCTGCTGCCAGAGTCGTCAACGTCAGTGTCGTCCGTCTGCATTACAGCAACTTGGCTATAATTTTCTTTAATGATGAAAGTTTGGCTGACTTGGCACACAGAGAGAAAAAGAGAGAAAGAGAGAAAGAGCAAGAGAGCGAGAGGAGAATTCGCCTGTGCTCAGTCGCCAGGGTCCCGGAGTTCATTAACATAACACAAACATTGTGGAGAGCTGGGAGAGCTATGGCCGTAGCTGCAGCGTCATGGAGAGGTGGAGCCTACGCATTATAACAATAGTACGAAACCTATTAACAGCAACGATTTTTATTTTTACTGTTGAACGTCGCGACGACGACGACGACGACAGCAACTGCAACTGCAACTGCAACTGCGGCAGCCACTGCTGGGAATGGGAATGGGAATGGGAATGGGAGTGCAAGTGCAGATTCGTTGCGCATCGCCGCATTTCATATTTTGCAAACGGCACGCACATGAAATGACATAAATTATGTGGCAATCAATTATCGACCTGATGATCACGAACTGTATACATATATACATACATATATGACGATCGCCATTGTCATAATGAAGTTGTGGGCCAATGACTGAGCCGAGCTTTGCCCGCTCTGAGGCCAAAGGGGCGTTCAGATCCCTAGACCTATTTGCAATCGATCAGCGTTAAGGAAAAGCTATGAGCCATTCGCAGTTGGCATCGGCCACAACTCTCACCAACAACACCAGCCAGTTTCACAGCTTGTCTTCCTGCCTATGTCCCTCAGTCTGTCTTTCTTTCTTTCTCTCTGACTGCCTTCATTCACGAGATGCTGTTGTTGCTGTTGTTGTCTTTCGTTGCCAGTGTCAGGTATTACATTGTAACTGTATGCGTATGTGTGTGTGTGTGTGTGAATGTGGAAGTGTTGCTCTTTAGCTGACTGCATTTTTAAGCATAAAAACATTAAAAAAAAGGCAAATACATCATCCACATACATAGCATAATATGATTTTCCATATGACAAAAGTACAGCAACTGCGGTCGCGGCTCGCTGAGAGGCACAGTGGGACGCGAGTGTTAAACAGGTGCTCAAAATTTATAATGTATAATATAATATGGTAGTAATCCATATCAGTGGCATACATAATATAGGAGACAGTGGTGCCAGTCCTAAATAATAATGATCAAATCCTTTTTTATAAAAATTAATTTTCTCTACAAAATTATAAATGAATATATCAGATTTTATAAAGAGAAAATCTTGATAAAATCTATAAATGTTATACATGTTATATTCATATTCACATCTATAACTAATTATAAATCATATTTAGTATTTATATTACTTTAATAAAATATTTACTAATAATATATTTTTATTTTATATTTTCTATATTTTAATAGAGAATATCATTAAAAAAATAACAAAATATTTCTTATATTTATGCATATAAAATATAAATTATTATCTTAAGTAAACGAATTTCAAAAATTACCTAGAGAAATAAGAATAATAATAGAATTTATACTTTAATATAAACTAAAAATATTTAAAATAAAAATATTTAAATTAATAAAAAAAATGTAAAAATATTGCTCACTTTGCCTTTAGATTTCACTGCCCCATTTTAATTAAAAATTGAGCAAATGTGTGTGGTGTTCGTACCACTGTGCACGTAATTTAGTGCTTGGCTTATTCGCAACGGCTCTGTGCCTTATTGTAATTGTCTATCTCTGTCTATCTTTGCCCATATCTTACTTATTCTCGCTGTCAGTTGTAGGCTCTCTCTCTCTCTCTCTCTCTTTATACTTCCCTCACACTCTCTCTCCCTCTCACACGCCGGTGTGTGTGTGTGTGTTGCCATCTCTATCTGCTGACCGGGCATATCAACGAGCTCGATGTAAAAAGTTATACCTATTTCGCTGCTGTCTATTATTTATTGCCGTTGAGAAGACGACGTTTATTATAATTCGAGTGTTGAACCTTTTGTTTTTTATTTGGCCCCGACACCGGTGTCGTCGGCTAGCGGCTAGCTGCCATCTAGACCCGGCTGGCGGCCATTTTGTTGCAACATTTTAATGCACGGTCGTAAATTTAATACGCCCCGTTGGCCATAAACATCCATATGCGAGTGCCCATATCAATGGATCTAAAGAGATGATAGTTTTGGCCAATATTGTTGTTGTTGTTGCTGATGATGATGATGTTGTTGCTATTGTTGTTGTTGTTGTTGTTTTTTGCAATTAATTGCTTGGCACATTAATTAAGTGACTGGCGATGACACAAAAAGGTCAAAGGCCGCTAATAAGCGTTAGACAAGTTAATTTGCGTATAGCTAGAAATCTATCTGCTTACATAAATATATATAAATATCTCTCTATATATATCTGTCTATATACCTACATTTATACCTGTATTCTCTCTGTCTGTTCAAAATGGATTTGAGGGCATTAAGGCTAATCGCTGCCTTTACGCAAAAACGTGGCACACAGACAGAGCGAGAGCGAGAGGGAGAGGGAGACAGCGACTGCGACTGAGATATGAGATAATGAATAGAGATTTACAAAAATAAATCGTTTGCTGTTTATTTTCGTTGCCGCTTCGCCTATGCTTTTTCATATCAAAAACAAGACGCATTCTGATAAATACCAAACTTGCTGAGCTCAACCCAAATTGCTGCCCATTGAAAATGGGAACTCTGGCCATGATGATTTGTGGCAAGTATATGTAACAGATAGAAGCAGGCGTGGCATAAAATACTTAAATGGATCAGGAAGAAGTCTGTTCATCTGTATATCTGTCTTTCCCGTGTGGTTAGCGGGTCTAAGAATACAACCCCAGCTGTAACAGCTTGTCGTAAGAGCCGACTAAAGTTAAAACAGGACAAGGGTTGGAACCTACGGACTCCTCTAGCTTTGGTGCCAGGGGATGAGCCTGCATCAAGGCATTTCATGGAGGTCAGATAAGACTGAACAGATTTAGCCTAGCACATGTATGTTCCTCTGTCTATCTAAAGACTAAAGACTTGAATCAGTATGAGTTTATAATTGAGCTCCAAAAAAGATTTAAACTCTAAAGTAAATATCTGTAGTGAATATGCGCATATGATAAATATCTGATTATGGATACCTCTCTTCCTTTCACCAAATTCACCCAGAAAACATATGATAAACACTTGTTCTTTAGTAAATACAAACATCTATCTATCATTACGACACCCTCCAAATTTTATTAAGCACTCGCAGCTAGAAGAAAAGTTATCTTACATGAAAGTATCTTAACATAACTCCAATAGCCTTTACAATTTGCTGGGTATCTGGCAGTCCTTCACTCGCCACTCTATCAGCTTTAGTTATTTTTTATAAATTTTCATTTTGGTTTTTTAATTTTGAAACATTGTGCGATATGTAGCGATTTATAAAAGTCACCCAAATTAAATGTTTAGCTGCGAATGGACAGCAGCAACTGGGGAATTGTTTTTGATGTCATGCTATATGGGATTTGATTTCACACAAACACACACACACACACACTCAGCTAGAGCCACTTTGATATGACAATTGGAGGGCTGGAGCCAGATGAGAGAGAGCGTGGGCGTTGCTAAAACGCAACACTTCCTGTGTTGGGGGCTGGGGGCCAAGCGCAGTGTATTAGCCGGCAGAGAGACACAAGATATTTGCAAAGTCGGTCGCCCCGAGTGTCAGTCGGGCATCAGATTAATTAATCAACGTGTCGCCGTCGTCAATCTTATTGCGGGCTGGCCGAAAGAGATTTAAAAATTTGAATTCAGCTCGAATCTGGCTGCTGCTCGCAGCTAATTTATTTATTTATTTTCGTATTGTTTGTTGTTGTTTTGCTCCGTTGGGCAATGGACGTCAACAGCTGGACATGTTTGCTGCCGTTGGCTCTGCTGCTGTTCATTCAATTTAATATAATTTCTTTATCGAAATAGTTTGTTGACTTGCTCGGCATTTCACATGACATTCTGTTCTGCTTACGTGTGGGCAAACGCGTCACTCTGCCTCGGTCGCTGCCTCAGTCGCTGCTGCTGCTGCTGCTGCTGATATATGAACTGATATGTCGGCATTCCCCGCTGCACACACACACACACACAGACACACTCCCCTCCGACCACATGGCGTATACGTAACGGCCTATCGAAGCCAGACAAGCGCACGCCCAATCCCAATCCCAATTCCAGCCCAGTAGCCAGCGAGCCAGCCTGCATGCAGGTATTATAATTATATATTTATATTGCCCATGTCTTTGCCTCAATTGCGGCGCATATAAACACACAATAAATAAAGCAGCGGGCATAAAACAAAATGACCAACTAAAGAGGTGCCACAAGCACGCTAAAACAAAAACAAAATATATAAAAAGCTGCTTGAATTACTTGGTGGAATGCTAAATACTCTCTCAAAAAGAGATAAAGATGTAGACAGAGATAGATACGTAGATAGATAGATAGATAGATAGATAGATAGATAGATAGATAGATAGATAGATAGATAGATAGATAGATAGATAGATAGATAGATAGATAGATAGATAGATAGATAGATAGATAGATAGATAGATAGATAGATAGATAGATAGATAGATAGATAGATAGATAGATAGATAGATAGATAGATAGATAGATAGATAGATAGATAGATAGATATATAGATAGAAAGATAGATAGATAGATAGATAGATAGATAGATAGATAGAAAGATAGATAGATAGATAGATAGATAGAAAGATAGATAGGTAGATAAAATAAATAAAGATAAAGATATTTATTATGTATATTCAATTCAACAAAAAGAATCTTTATTCTACATCTTTAACTTTATTTATCTTTAATTATATATAAATTAAAACAAAAAATTATTAAGAATATTATATTATGGTATTAAGATAATTACTATAAATATTATTTTTAATATATTTTTTTTTGTTATAAAACTTTTAAAAATTGTATAAGCTTAAAATGTAATTATCTCTATTAAAAATAAATATATAAATGCCTTCAAAATTATATTTCTATAAAACAGACCTCAATGGCAGAGATTGGACTACGAAACCTTTTTATAGATATATAATTATGTACATCTGATCAGTATTTGATTACAAAATATCTTTTGCTTTATTTTATTATATAATAAATAGTCTATAATTTGATATTTCAATTGTTGCATTTATGTATATAAATATAAATTTTTATTCACTTCTAAAATTTATATAATATAAATATCAATTCATTATATATTAATTTTATTATATAAATCTGTTAAAAAATTCATTAAAATTACATTATAAAGATACAAAATCTAGAAACCTACTCAGCCTTCGTTCATTTCATATCGTATGAAATCAACCCCTCCAACTGTGTTACAAACAATGTCCACAAATCACAAGACCCTCTTCAAGGCTGTGGCAAACAACACATGAATAGCAGCAACAACAACTGGCAAC
The DNA here is from genome assembly GCA_961210405.1 of Drosophila mercatorum. NCBI lineage: Eukaryota > Metazoa > Arthropoda > Insecta > Diptera > Drosophilidae > Drosophila > Drosophila mercatorum. The sequence continues at coordinate 14,266,201 of CAUIUS010000005.1, forward strand.
AACAACAACAACTCGCTACCAATTCAATGTCATTATTGATGTCATTCGCATTGTATTTGTATTTTTATGGTTTTATAATCGCCATCCGCAGAGTGGGCTAGGTGCGCGCAGCTACTTGCTGGCATTTGTCAATGCGAACATAATGAAATTATCGCAATTTAGTGCACACATTTGACTGCTGACATTATAAGATATTATAAACCGTACATAAACCCAACCAAACAATATCGGAAAAGTCTTCATATATACTATATGTATGTATATATAAATGGACATATTAATGTACTCAAACTAAAGCTGAAGGCAGGCATTTCCTTGGAATATAAATGAATCTAAAGGCTGAATACAAAAGATATACCAAATATCACAATAGGCTATATGTATATATGTGTGCTTAATCGTTTATTAATGCATGAATAATGACAATATTTGGCATCGTGAAGTAATGAAAAATGAATAATGTAAGGAAGCTGTTGGCATATCTTTATTAAGAACTCAACTCTCATGTGTCGCAATCATTCATTATTAACATTATTATTAACATTATTAAGAATTTTTATTACCATTATTAAGAATTTTATTGTTAAAAAAAATTTTAAAAACTATTTATAAGTATTATTCATATATTTTTTTAATAATATGCAAATATTTGTAAATTTTTATTCATTGTATAAAAAACTTACAAGACTTTATCTCCGGCAAAAATAAATATTTGCCAACTGTGCTTAAGAGTTGTAAAGTTTGCAAGCCAAGCTAATTATTTAAAGCTTTGCGTATAAATGTTTTCTAATTATTGTCGATATATAATATATGTAAGAAGTGTTGTACTCGATTCTACTGTGCAGCGGAAAATACTGCACAGAAAAAATGAGTGCAGTTTTTTAGGAACACTTTAATACTGGTGTAAGAAGTGAATGCATACATACAGATGTATAATAAATATCTTTAAATGGTTTTTGTACTATATTATATTATACATATTTTATTGAAATGATATTAAAATAGTCCACAAATTTATTATTATTTTTTAAATATTTTTAAAATGTTTTAAAGCATTTTTTATATTTTTTTAATATACTTAAAACATTTTAAAGCATTTTTAAAATATTTTTATATATATTTTCATGTTTCTTATATTTTTTAATATTTTTAAAATATTTTTAAAATATTTTAAAATTATTTCTTATATTTGTTTGTATTTTTATTTTATTTTTAACTATTTTTGTCCAAGGCTTTCGAGCTCTCCTGCTGGCAAAAGCCCTTCGATTAGACTAATCGATACCAGGAATAAACTGCAAAGCGATAAAGAGCAAAGCTTCGAATATACAAATGCCACCCATAATCAAAAAAGAGAACTTCAAAGGGGAAGGCGAAGGAGAAGAGGAAGCTTTTGTAATTTATTGCATTTGTGTTCAGATTGCGCTTCAATCGGAGAACTTTTATGTCAGAGATTAACGATTAAAGTCATTAGCAGTTAAGATCGAGATCAGTCAAACAGTTGATGTGTGGAACGACAGAGAGTGAGAGAGAGATCAGCAGACGTATGTATATCCACATATATATATATATATATATATACTTATATATATCATATTTATACTGTTTGGGCAGACAAAGGCGATACAGTTCATTCTTTTATCGCTTTTGGCATTTTAATGCTGTGGCTGAGGCCGAGGCTGGGAGTCAGTTTTATTGTTTTGACTGCGGCTACGAGCAGGACTTCAGCTTCGGCTTGATTCACGCGCATATTAAGGGCAGAGTTATAAAACATTAGCGCATATTAATCATTTCTGAAGTTTTATACGAAAAAATCCATTTATTTCGTTGATTCAAAACGAATTCCATTTCCAGTTGCCAGTTGCCAGTTCCCAGTTGAGAAATTTTCAATTAAAGGCTTGCGCTGTAACATTCCCGGAATGAGTGCATTACATGATGAAGATGAAGATGAAGATCCGAACTCCATCTGCGACGTCAGCCAGTCTCCCGGATTCTCCAGTCTTGAAAACTGTCAAAATATTGACAGGCGCATCCGTTATGCTTTTTGCCCAAATTGATATTCTATTTTTGGCAGCGTTTGCTCGACTTCATTACAAATATTTACGAAACAAAAAACTAAATTTATATTTTAATAAACTAGACTGAGAGGCAGAGGTAGAGAGATAGCGGCAGAGAGAGAGAGGAAGTTGTTGTGAATGGAGTTGGAAAGCTAATGATGCCAGATATAGTTGGCTAACTGGACTATCTGGTCTGGCTGCAAAATTCTTTTAATATGCTCGTTCATTTGCAGAAGGGAGCATATTAGTTTTGTTCGTCTGACTGTCCCTGACTGAAGTATGCCTAGAGTGAAAGGGTAGGGTATAGGATAGGCGTTAGTTTAAGTGCTCAGCTCAGTTATATCTATAGCTATTGTAATGTATCTGTAATATATCTCTTAATTTATATATATGATCATGCCCGCTAGAGCATCTTACAGTCTCCTAAGCTCAACTGCAAGTTCCAATACTTTTTCTTTGTTTTGGTGAATGAAATCGTCGATTGCTTCTAACTGTCTTTCTTACTACTAATTGGGAGATGTATTGAAAGCTTGTTCTATGGCCAGATCTCTAGCTGAAGCTGATGCCAGAGCTGTGGCTATTCGGAAATTATTAATGAAACGCTCAGCTCAGGCTTTTTTTTTGCTTTTTGCTTTTTCCGATGCTGTTTTGGGGCCGCAAGCCAATTTCGAGTTGTTTTTGTATCTTTTTGGGTGAGTGTGTGAAACGATTTCGATCTGGAAATGATCCGCTGGCCATTTGCATGTGGATAGAGTGGGATACGGATAGACGTAGGCATGCCTTGGCTAAATATCATCAATTATCGAAGTGGCTTTCGGGTTCATTCATACGACGACGTTCACGTTGATCTGGTCAATCAATTTGGCTCTGGCCCAGGGCCCTAGCTAACCAAGCTGGCAGTCTGGTTGGTTCTTAGCCTCAACTAAATCGCTTTCTCACACGTTTGCCAGAGAAACTCTTTGATTCTCTGTCCCGCTCTCGGGGATTGACAAATTGCATTTTATTTATTAATGATTGCCTAAATGGTGTTTAATTAATTGACCCTCGCCGGGCCCTCTGCGCGTTGAAATCCTAAATGTCTATTCAATTATCCGTAATTAAATTCGCATTTTTTATCGGCCCAACCAACGATGCCATATCAATCGACATTTACACGTTTGTTAACAGGTAAACAGCAGAAAAGGATTGCTGCTTGAGAGGCGGCCACATTTAATGGTCTTTTAATCTCGAGTTCATAGTTGAGCTGATTTTATTTATTATAATTACAAGGGCGTGTGCTTTATAGAGGGCATCAACAATCAAAAGGAAAATTACTGAATATTTCATTTTGAAATGAGAAATTGAATAAAAAATATAATAAATATCTGGAGAGGTAAAGAAAAGTCAACTGAAGTGTTTAAGTATGGGGACATCATTTTAATAAATATATAAAATATATAATAAATATATAAATATTTTATATATATATTTTATAATATATACCTCTTATACAATCATCGACTTTGGAGTTTGGTAGACACAACTGCAAACTGTACTTTATACTAATATTTGTTTATAAACTTTCTTAAAAAAATAGTTAAAGCCATATCTTTAAAGCTATGAATATCTCTTCTTTCATTTATTAATATATATATAATATATTAAATAAAAATACATATACAGCGAAACCTCGATATAACGAAAACATCAACTTAACAAATCTTTCTTTAAGTTCCTTGACTTTGCCAAGGTTTTACCAATAAGTGCCTAAAGCGAATCCCTAGATGTTGCGAAGAACTTTCTGGTTCCCTCAGATTCGTTATAGCGAGGTTTCGCTGTAATTAAATAAAATAAAAGTCGTCCTTCAAGCCAGATTCTAGATTTATTTTTAAAAAATTATTTAACTAACAATTTTTTATATTTCAATGGGTTTCAATATTTTTGTTTTTAATAAAAAATTAAAATATGTATAAAAATTTAATAAAAATATATTATTTTAATATATTATAACATTATATTATAAACATTATATTTTATATATATTTATAATATAAATATTATATATTTTAAACTTAATATTTTATATATTATTTATTTATTTTATATCTTATATTATACGATTATTATAGAAAATTACATTTTTATATTTAGTATATATTATTATTATATATAAAATTACGTTTTATATTTTTTATATATTTTTCTAATATACTTTTATTTATTTTTTATTGATATATTTTAAATATATTTTTATATTATTTTATATTTGTTATTATATTTATATTATATTTTATTGTATATTTTTCTAATATGCTTTTATATTATTATTATTTAGATATCTTAAGTTAAGCAATTTTTCTTATCCCAAAAGAAATTCCGCTGAAAATGATAAATGAGTTTTTGGCTTCAGCCGTTCGAAAGGTAATTCAACTTTTTCAGTTTAAGGGGTGAAATAATGTAAATTTGCGTGTAGAGCGAGAGAATTCCCCCAATCGTGCACGGAATATCAAATTCCGAAAGAACTCTTACGTTCAATTTCCTATGAAGTCACACCAGAAAAAACCGAAAAAAAAACAGAAACAGAGAAAAGAGCTCAATGGATAAGTGTAATTTCCAAATCTGAGACTCGTAAGAGTCATCAACTAATGAGGCCTCTAAAAGCCGACAAAAAGCATGAAATACATGTAAATAAATAAGCATATATACTATATATATGTATCTGTATCTGTTGTCGTTTCTCTCCCTCTCTCTGTCTCTCTCTGTCTATTCGTATTTATTTATTTTCGAATTGTTTCGGGCACATTTTTCATTTTCGGCTAAAACACAAAATGCAGGAAATGGACGTGTTGACAAATAAACGATGTTCATATAGTACATATGCATATACATCTATTTACCGATATATGTATCTATGAATTAAACACAAAAACAGCTCACAACAAATTTCACCTGTGCTTTTTAGCTTTTTTTTGTCAGTTTTTTTTTTTTAGCATTTGAAATGCGGACGGGACGTACTTTGAAAATCAAATAGCTGCGGCCCCAAATGAAAGTTAACAACGGCAACAACAAACGGTAATTGTTATACTTGCCAAGGCAAGTGTGTGTGTGTGTGTGTGTGTGTATCTTATGGATACATTTAGTATCTGCGGCAATCTGTCGTGGTGTGCGTGCGAAAATGCCGTTCTATTTATTGAATATTGATAAATGCGTTGCGCTCAACGCAGACGTTTGGTTAGAGCCAGCGCCTCCAACCCCCCCACAACTAACCAACGCCCCTCCCAGCCCCTCCCCCTGCCTGGGCCAACTCATTTGCGCCACGAATTTGACGTCGTCTCATTAGTCACATTTAAAATTGTATTTAATTACTTTCTCACTTCATCATCAGTCAAGTCTGTGGGTCGCTGCCTCGCCTCGCCTCGCCTCGCCTCGTCATTGGCGCTTGGGGGGTGGCAAAACGAGCCCCCGCGCGCCAGCACAGTGGCTGCGGCTGCGGCTGCGGCTGTTCCTGGTGGTGTTTGATGAGCGCCTGCGCTCCCTACAAAATGCCAATGCGTGCGAAATACACACACACACACACACACACACTAAATTGATATACGCTCTGCTGCTGCTGCGGCGCTGCTGCTGCGCTGCTTTCATCAATCTCAAATTAGTGAAAATCGAAGAGCAACTGCAATTATTTGCGTGGGCTGCCGCTGCCAGCCAAATGTAACGGTAAATGCTATTCTATATTTATCTATATGGCCAAAACACATTCCCACCTATATGGCCCAGACGAGCGGGCGAGCGACCCACCTACTTTTTCAGCTGGGGCCATTACAAGTGTAATTTATCTCGGAAATCATTAATCAAGTTTTTGGTATTTTCCCGACGCTGGGTGGAAAGTGTGTAATTTGCTCGCCTGTTTTCCCTCCATATCAAACGGCATTTTGGCATTTTGGCAGGGGCAAGCCGCAAATATGGGCAACGCCCCACGAAACTGCGGCTCTCCGTATGAAAAGGGCGTATTTTAAATTAAATCGCGTATAAAAAACGCGGCGCATTTATGATTGAAAGATACACACACACGCACACACTCTCTCTCTCTCTCTCTCTCATAGGCAAGCACTGCTCAGCATGTTTGCATTGATTTGCGGTTCCATTCCGAACTAGGCAAACGGCACTCGACTCAAGCACCAGAAACATGCTCAATAGTGTAGCCTCGCTAAGAGCTTACACACACACACACACACTCTCACAGAGCAACTTCAACGAACGAATGAGCGGCGAGCGCATTGTACACATACACGAGTTTCGTATTGAATAGATTACGATTACAAATTTAATTGAATGCCACCTGAGCGCAGCTGAAACGGCAATCCGATTGGCCAGCCAGCCAGCCCGACCAGCTGGCGAGAGAGAGCGCATCACAAATGCAAACGAATGGGAATGGCACGAACCACCGCTTGTACGGTTCCACTTGTCAGTCGTTCCGCCAACAGAGAGAGAGAGAGAGAGAGTGTGTGTGCGACTGAGCGGCATTTGCGCCTCGCGTTGTCTTTTCGTCGCGTCGTTTTTGATGTGCGGAGAGAATCATTTTTATTCCCAATTGGAGTTCCGTGAGCGTCGGGCGATAGCGGCGGACAGTGCGCGATATCAAACGTGAAATAAATGAACAAATTGTTAATTAATAAGCAACAGGAGCCGATCAGGCACCATCAGGTAACAACAATCGCCGCCTATTCCAATGTAATCTAAATGTGTTTTGCTGTTGCGTGTGTGTGTGTTTATTGTGAACGCTCGAGCAGGAGCTCTGGCAACAAGGCGAACGATAACATTCAAATTAGTGTGAATTCGAGTTCAGACTAAGTGCTGAAATTAAAAAAAAATTACAAAAAAAAAAAAGAGGAGAAAGAAAGCAACGAAACCCCAAAAAATAACGCGAGCTCGATTAACGGTGCTTTTCGAGTGATTCCCTTTTGACACAATCGACAGCCGCAGCAACAACAACAATAAGCGAGGCGACAATTCGATTATTTGATAACGGTAATATAAACGCAGGAGCCAAAACGCAAATGCAAAAGAGTGTAAACGAGCGAGAAAGAGAGAGAGAGAGAGAGAGGGAGTGCAAGCGAGCGCAAGCAACAGAAAGAGAAACAATAATAAAAGTAAATAAATAACAACAACAACAAAGTGTGCTGTGCAAATTACGTAGAAAGTTAAAAGCTCGCGCATTGATCGAAACAATTTGCCATCAAAATCTCAATTTCAATTTCAATACCAATTCCACTTCAAATCCGAAAATCGAATTTCACCCGAAGCTGCCCGCAACTTCGCTCTAATGCAACTCCGAGTGCATCCGACTATGGATTGCAGCGGCCGTTCACATAACACTATTGAACGGGATTCCGATTTGGGTGACGATTTGGTAAGCAAAAAGAAAGAGCGAAAGAAAACAAAAGAACAACAATGACGAACGAAGCAAATATGAATAGCAAATAAGAGTATGTGCGTGTGAGTGTGTGTGTGTGTGGATGTAGTTTAAACAGTTATTTTATTGCCGTAGCAAATAGTTTTATCTAAATTAAACGATATGAAGTCAATTTGCTATTTGCTCTGTGTATAACAGTTGTGTGTATAACAGAGATCGTGCCGCTGGCCGAAAGCTATTAAGATTCAGCGGAAATTTTTGACACAAATGTGCATTTCTTTAATTTGTTTTTAATGAAAAAAAATATTAAAGAAAATAAACTATAATTTTAATGCAAAAAAAATATAATTTTATTTTTAAAATATATAGTTTTAGCAAAAAAAATAAATAAAAAATATAAATAAATTAATTTAAATTTATTTACATTTAAATTATACTTTATTTGCATTAAATTTATAATTTATTTTTATTAATAAATTATAATTTTTTTGCATTTCATTTATAATTTATTTTTATTCAAATTATTATTTATTGGCATAAATATTATAATTTATGTTCATTAAAATTATATTTTATTTTTATATAAAAAATATAATTTATTTGCCTTAAAAATTTTACTTTATTTTCATTAAAATTATAATTTATTTCCATTTAAATCAAAACTTATTTGTATTAAAAATATAATTTATTTGCTTGACAAATTTTAGTATTTTTTCTTTAAAATTAAAAAAATTTTTTTTTTAATTATTATTTGCATTAAATTTATAATTTATTTGCATTAATTTTGTTTTCTGAAACTATAAATTTTTTTCCCTAAATTTTTAAGTTTTATATATTTCAAGATTTTATTAAATTTTTCTTGAGAGTTTTACTTCAATTTACAATTATTTTTCCCTACATTTTCTCAAACTTCTAATGTCTAAATCTCTATATTTTACTGTTGACATATCCATTTTGATGCCTGACAAATGGCTGGAAAATTGAAAAACTTGGGGCATGTCAAGAGTCGACGTAATACCCATTACTCTGTGTATTTAGCTAGAATAGATAAAGTCTAAAGTGTAACTGAATAGTTTCTAAGAATTTCTTAGTCAGCTGTGTACGGAATTCGTGGATATACAAATAAAGATATTATGTGATATATGCATATAATTATAATAATATATATAAATATATATATATTGATTCACTAAAATATTTATAGTTATATTTATAGTTAACACGCCTTATAGTTGAGCCTAACAAAAACAAAGTTTTCTTTTGCTGTTTTGCCGTCGGCAGTATAACAGCTCTTCCTTCTCTCTCCTCCACTCTCCCTCTCTCTCTCTCTCTTAAAGCTCGCTGCGAATGACTAAAAGCTTTGCTTTGATGCAATTCTTCGAGTCGCGCGTCTGTTTGCAGATGATTCGAAACGTAATTATAATGTTAAATTGTTGATTCAAAATTAAGCAGAGGAGACGAGGCAGCAGAGGCCGAGGCAGAGGCCGAGGCAGAGCGGAGTCTACACTTTTTGTTTCTCTGCTTCTTCTCTCTGCCTCTTTTCTTAACCCGTTCGCTGTGTTTGCTATGAAGCCGTTAAAAGGTGACATGCTAAATGGTCATACAACGCATTTATTATACACACACACACACACACACATGCAGAGAGAGGGACACACACTCACACACACACTCATAAATACAAATAGATTCATCTGTTTCTGTGGCTGGTTTGGACCAGGCCTAGACCTGGGCCATGGCATGGGACCCTCCAGCCCTCTGTGTATATCTCGTTCACCTTTCCATCAATTGAAAGATCTCTTTCAATTCAACTCTTTGATGGCGTTCATATGTAAATAAAATGTTTAAATATTTGCATTATTTGTTAGTACCTTAAATGAATATTAAATGGCTTTTATTGCCTCTCTGTGTGTGTGTGTGTGTCCATGTGTGTGTGTGTGTGCATAGGCACAGGTATGCCTGCTCTCTTCCTTCAATAAAACTCTTGTTAGGCCTCTTTTGTTTTTCTTTCGTTTTTATTCCATTGTTGATAGACAGTGTGCCGCGTTGATCAACAATGAGCCAGACTTTAGGCATGCCTATATACATATATATAGCTATATATGTATATATATATATACTTATACTGAGTCAGTTGAGTATTTACATAGTTTTTAATAGCTTCGGCTCCTCCGAATTGCCTCTTTTGATAGCCTTGAGCAAACATTATTCCCAGCTACTTCTCCAGCTCTCCTCTCTCTCTCTCCCCCTCTCTCTCGCTCTCTCTCGCTTCTTCTTTTGCAATAGTTAATTGAACAGTTCGATCAGCATGAGAGGGTCACTCTGAGTATATGTGGGTGTTTTCAGTTTCAGGCTCGCTCTCTCGCCCCGCCGGAATGCTGGTGTCATTCGCGCCTGCGATTTTTAATATCAAAAATCCTAGGGCAATTCGATTGGGAAGCGAGTCTCAGATTTTTCGGACCAAAAGTCACGATTAACGAATAATGTGGGCTGTCAAAAAGCCATAAATTCTCAAATGAACCCAGCTCCAGTCCGAGTCGGAGTTGAAGTCGTGCGCCGGAGTTGCGACTGCTGCTGCGGCCGGTCGTCATTTGAGGCTTTAATTACTTGGGTTAAACGCACAGTTTAAAATTCATTGAAGTTGCTGGCTTGATTTTTGAATCGTTTTTAAATTAAATCAAGCAAATGTGGACAAGTGACACTGCAGAGAGGGAGTCTGAGACAGAGGGAGGGAGTGGGAGTGGGAGTAGGCCTGAGTGGGGGTTAGCTGTCCGGCAAGGCGCTCGTGTTGAGCATCAGCGCCATTTGCTGTTCCCACATTAAATCATTGACTGTGGGGCGCTGTTGACTCTGTGTGAGTGTGTGAGTGTGTGGGTGTGCTAGTCTCTCTGTGTGTGTGTGTGAATCTCAGTGACGTTAACTGCTGTTTTGGTTTACAGTTTAGCACTTGGATGGAAAATTAGCTGACGCTTGGGGCTGCCCCAAAGTCCCCGCCGAAATGATATCTCTAACACTTGAGGGCATGTGTCTGTGTGCGAGAGAGAGAGAGAGAGAGGGAGGGGGAGACTCTTAATGCACTCAGCAGCAGCAGCAACGGCAACGCCAACGGCACCTGTTATAATTTGTTTGGCTTCTTGTACGCTGACAGGCAGCGATTTGTATGAAATTCTTTGGTGGTGGGGGGCGCTCGAGGCAACCCACATGAGATCGAGATATTTGATTAAGTATGCGAGCTGGTCGCTATGAGAATGACAGAGAGAGGCGCTGCAGTGGCAGGCGCCATTATGAAAGTGCATGCGTCTGGCCTCATTGCTGTATATGTGCATAAATATATATGTATATATTTAATTTAATTAAAAAAAGAAGAAGAAAAACTTTGCAAATGTCAAAGCAATAGAAGAAATAGCAATAAAAAGGCAATGGCGACAAATGCCAAAGCCTCGCTCACACACACACTCGCACATACTAAGGCGAACAATTGCAAAAACAAAAAGTCATAAAAATTATGATTATTACAGTTTTGTTTAGAATGAATTTATGAATTATTTTTCAACCATAGCTAATAAAATTGTTAATTGGATTTTTCCAGCACTGGCGGCCGCTCAGCAGCTGCAGCTGCTTACGAGCTGCGATAAAGTGTAATAAATGAAACGAAACATACATACGCACGCACACACACACACACACACACACATACAGTGCGAATACACACAGCTTATTATCAAAGCACTAATAAATACAGCTCGTCTCGCCTTGCGCAAAGGCGTGGCTTTGGTTTTGTTGTTTTGTTTTTTCGTCAACTTTGCAAGCGAACGGCTGACCGAAAGCTCGCTCGCGCTGGCCCATGTAAATGCGGCGAAATTAAATGAACGAACAAACAAATGGGAAAGCAATGGGAAAGGAACAGGCGAATTCAGCCGTGGCGAAACTGCAATGCCCTTTCGCACGCTGAAATGGGCTAAATAATGACAAATTTAGAAAAGTAGAAAACTATTATTATTAAGGGAAGTAAATTCAGCAAGAGTGAATATGTATGTATATATAATATAATTTATGGTATACATATATATATATATATATATATATATATATATATATATATATATATATATATATATATATATATATATATATATATATATATATATATATATATATATATATATTAGATATGTCAACTTTGATGGCAAAAGTGGAAGACTCGCTGCAGGCGCATAAAAAGAGTATTTTGAGTGCACTAAAAGCGTTTTCGCCGCATTTCGCAGGCCTAGCAGTCGCTGCTTGCTGCTCTTGTTGTTGTTTTTCGCCGCCTGCCATAAAAACAATGCGTTTTCTTCCTCTTCTCAATCGAAACTAGAAGAAGCCAAAGACTTGGCACCAGCACAAAGCCCGTTGCTTTTTTAACCGGTTTCATTTTTTTGCTGTTGTTGTTCTTGTTGTTGTTGTAGCTTTTACATTATTTTATTGTTTACGCGAAATTTTCGTCTGCCTCAGTCACACACACACACACAGTCACACGCAACATGGGCGTGCGTGCAGCGCCCATATAATAGTTGGGTAGGTGGTTGTGTTGGGGTGAGGTGGGGCTCGGTCAGTGGGCTCGCTCGTCCGCGGCCAGCGGGCAACCGGCACAGCGAATGCGCCATTATGTTTGTTGCCCGTTTCGGTTTCAGTTTCTGTTTTGTTGTTTCCATTTTTATATTTTATTCGCTTTATTTTTTCCGCTTCGTCGCGTTGCGAGCGAATGAAATGCGCGACGCACACACACACACACACACATGCACGTGAGCATTTGCTCTTGCACTCGCACTCATATTACATACATATGAGCATGTGTGTGTGTGTGTGTGTGTGCGTGTGTATGTGGGCATGTATCTCACAGATACGTTTTGCATTTTAATTTTATTTTCATGCTCTTCGGCCTGCAGCGGCGTTTCCGTATCGACCACGTTGCACATGTTTTGGTCCTGCCCTTAATATACATACATACATACATATATAAATATGTATATACATATGTATATGCATGTATATATATATTTTTTTTGTGTACTTTTTTAGCCGCCAGCTCTTTCTGGTTGTCGTCGTCGTCGTCGTCATCGTCGCAGCGCGTTGAAATAATTCGCCACGGGGCAGATGCGTAAATGAGCAATTTTTATTTATGTATGTTTGTTCGCATTTTATTCAGATATTCTCTGCTCTCATACGAGAAGAAGCCGCCATTTATTACATATGCATGTGAACATGCATACATATGTATGTGTGCATGTGTGTATGTGCATGTGCACTACTCTGCTTAAGTGCCTACACATGTGTGTGTGTGTGTGTGTGTGTGTGCATAAAAACACATTATTTCTGTTACATACATGAAACATATTTTATACAGTCTTTACAAAATAATTTAGACCAAAAATCATTGGCTATAATTCTAATATAGTTTTATATATATCATATTTAATTTATATATAAATATATAATATTAATATAATAAAAATAATATAATTTTATCTATAATATTTAATTATGAATATAATAAATATATTTTTATTATATATAAAATTATATTTTAATATTAATATAATAATATATACATATATAAATATATGATATATAAAATTATTTTGAAATTATGGTTAAATTACCGTTTCATTTTAATATAATATAATATATATTTATTTTTTATTATTTATATATTTTTTTATTTTTTATTATTGCATAAATTAACTACAAATTAGCAAAATTTTAATTTAGAAAAAAAACTTTAAATATTAAAAAAATTCTCTAAAAATGCTCTGTATTCTAATACATCTTCCGTTTATAAAAATAACAAAGTGTATTAAAATGCTTAGCTGAATTTTTTATTTTTTTATAATTAGAGTTTTTCTAATTTTAAATTGTTTCAGAATTCATTTGGTTAAAAATTCGAGTTTTTAAAATTTAAAAATAAGTTTTTCAGCTCTTGTCTCAGTATTTCTTGAACAAATTGAGAGCAACTTTTAGTTTGAATATTATTTTTTAGTTTCTGCTGCTTCTCTACTTAATTACATAATTACTTACTACTTAATTTACATAATAAAATATCATATATATATATTGCAATTTAATTTTCTTTTCAAAATTATGCATAAAAACTTCTCAAAATCTAGCCAAACTTTAAATTCACCTATCGAAATCTTCATTTTTCCCCGCAATGCATAAAGTAAAGCTAAAAATTGGCATTCTTTGCCAATTCAAAATAAAATTTCCAAGCCTGCTTTCCAGGAATGGCACAAAACGTATCATATATAACGAATGCATAATTCTACAAAATTTGACTATGAAAAAAGGTTCGGTTAATAAACTGAAGACGCCAGCGCGCAAAGAGCACTTGAATCGTAAGAACATTAGGCACATCTAGTTTACAGTTCAGTCTAAAAAACACGCACACAGACAGCAGGATTTGAATGAAAGGGAGGAAGAGAGAGAGGGAGAGAGAGAGAGAGAGATAGATTAGGCATATGGCTGCTATATAATCTTAATCCTTCACACAATAAACGGTTGCCTGCCTCCGCCTCTGGTAGCTAGTTGATCCTGTTTGCATGCTGCGCCCTTCACAGCTTGGCACTCGGCACTCGGCGCATTATGGATTTGTCGTCCTTTTGTTTTAAATTAGCACGGCATGTTGCACATGCGGCGCAGCGCTGTCCGCCCGTCCATCCGTCCGTCTGTCTGTCTGTCTGTCCGAGTTGCCCGCCGCGCAGGCCGCAATACGCATGATGAGCGAAGCTGGATGCCAATGCCGACGGCGGCAGCGGCGGCAGCTCTCTGACGACCCTGAGTGCTTCCGACAATTTGTCAATGCAACAATAGCAATTGTTGTTCATATCAACAACAACAACAACAACAGCAGCAGCAGCAGCAGCAACAGAGAGAAATTAACTAAAACGCATTTGTGGTCAAATGCAATGATAATAAATTAAGATAAACTATTTTCAAGCGCGTCGTCTATCGAGAATAATGTAAACTAATTAGTGATAAAAACTGTCAGCGCGGCAAATAAATTGAATATTCTCGAGCCATGCAAACGCCATTTGCCGTTAGATAGAGCCCCAGTCGGCTCTTTGAGCCCCCATCTTGTCACAAATGTCGCCGTCATTGAAAGCTATTAAAGTAAATTGCAATGAACGGGGCCCAACACACACACACACACACAGAAACCCGGAGTCATACCTGCCCGCAATTGTCGTATCTCTAATGTGAGTAGTACACATGTATCTGCGTATCTATTGCGGTGCATTGTGGGTGCACTCAGTGGGTTTTAGCGGGGACTCCTGCAGCAGGTCTAATTGCGATTTAATGTCTTTTCGGCCTTTTCCTACGAAAGGTAAAAGTTAGAAGAAAAAACGCAGCGATAAGCGACCGAGCGCGTCTCTATCGAATGCAGGCTGAGTCCAAATTGATGGAACTAGCGTGTGCTACTAAATACTATCTGCAACTAGACAAATAGCTCAATACATGTATCTGAGCTGGCGACAGGGTTTCCCTACTCCCCATATAGATATAATAAGATCATTAGCTTTGGCCTCAAACTGGCACAGCTTATCGCCGTTCCGTGATTTATGCGACACTTGCGCATAATTGCCCACAGATATTAAATTATCGGCGCACATAAAAGACCTCCAGACAGATATGTATATATAGCTGGAGCTAGAGCTCCGCGAAACTCCATTAGTTTTATGTAAATTCTATGAATGCAATGGAAAATTGTTGGTTTTTAGCATTTTTTTAAGGCTGTTGATAACTGTGGTTGCTCACATATTATTTATAATATATAATATAATATTTAAATATATATTTTGCCAATCTTCTATAATATATAGAAAATATTCTTTAACTACAATTTATAATATTTTGTGAATTAATTTTTATTTTTGGTTAAAAATTTGTACATAAAACATTTTTATAAATTTTCTGCAGCTTCAATTTCAAATATTTCGTAAATTAATTGTGATTTCCAAAACTTCTTTTGCAATTTTAATTTTTCTAATATTTTTAAAATATTTATTAAGATATTTTGAATATAAATAAAATATTTTTATAGTTTCCATCAATTAAAAAATATATTTCTTACCGAGATACTTCCTTGAAACAAAACCCGATTCAAGATATATTTCTTAGTGATAGATGTTAGATAGAAAGATTTCCTTGATAGATACTGAAGCGCAGCATACAGATACATATATTATTAAAATATATATTAGTCTATCATTGAAATATATTTAGTCTGTTTTGAGGCACTTAAGTTCCACCAAATTATATAGATAGGATATTTTTCAAAATATTCTTAAGCTCAATTATTTCATAAATGAGTTTAGACTTCTTCTATAAGCTTCCCATTCAAAATATCAGCTATTCACATAACATGTTTATTTGAAGCTCAGGCAACATATCGCTTGGTTATCGATCGGCTAATGAAGTGCATCAAGCAAAGCAACAAAATTTGCTTTACTTTTGTTGTGTGTGCAACACGCAACAGCGAGGCACAAACAACATTAAAAGCGGCGCAAATTCGTTGTGCATTAATTAGACATTTTATAGGTGCAACACGGCGTAAACTGCACGCCTGTGGCAGTGGCTGAGGCAGTGGTAGAGGCCAGGCCCAATACCACAATTATTGTTTGGGCCTGGTCAACAGCAATGGCAACAAAATGAGGCAACGGCAACGGCAAACCGCAACTAAAATGTTGCCAGCGAAGCGTCCATCGGCCTCTGAGTGCACATATTTCGCATGGATTCGATAACTTACATTAATTTGATGTACACACACACACACACACACACACACACATATACACACACTTGTGGTGTGTATGCAAATATGGCTGGGATGCATGTGGTAACCGCGAATTGCCAACTAACTAACCAACCCAGTGCAGCATCCAATGCGAGCAGCGCGATCAATATAAGCCACACACAAGATGAGAGAGAGAGAGAGAGAGAGAGAGAGTGAGTGAGAGAGGGAGGGAGGGAGATAGCGCGAGCGAGGGAGGCTGTTGCCACTAAACAGCGGCAAGAGCGAGACGTTAACATTTCATTATGCGCGTCCGCGTTCGCATCGTAGCGCTGAACGAGTCCGTTCGGAATAAGAGTTTGCCTGGGCTAGCCAAATGGTGTTGCCAACACTTTTTAGCCACATATGCAATAGCCTAATACACTGAGCGAAATGCAGGGCAATTTACGATTGCTAAAGTATGTGAAGTTTGCAGTAAACTGAGATACATTTGAGTTTTAACTTTAAATTATATATTATATATATTATCTATCTAAATATTATATCTATAATATCTTAAATAACTCTGTTTACATATTCTATATATAATATTTTAAATATATTTCTCTTTAAATATTATATATATTATGTATCTATATGATATCTTAAATATCTCTGTTCACTTTCCAACTTTCATTTTAATTTATTATATAAATAACTTTTATTATTATAATTCTGAAACAAGCAAAGACTAGAAAAGATCTTCAAGTCAAGCTCTTAGTTGCCTTAGTTCCTATAGTTCCCATAGTTGCCATAGTTCCCATAGTTCTCATAGATTCTATAGTTCCCATGGTTTCCGTAGTTCCCATATTTCTCATAGTTCACTTCAGTTTGTCAACTAATTTATATATTTGCCACATCAATAGAATCTCCCTAACTATTTTGCTCAGTGTAGCGCTATGCGTACTACTAAAGACGTTTGCATTTTGCGCCAAACTTCAAAGAATTCTTGGAACTTCATAACTCAGCTGCTGCTGCTGTCGCTGCTGCTGCGAATGGCATAACCCGTAGTCCATTGAGCCCGGCTTTTGTCTATGTGTGCTTTGGTTTTGGTTGCATTTATGATTACAGCAATGCGACAACAGCGACAACGATACCGGCGATAAATGTTGTATACACATGTGCAAAGAGTTGCAAACTGAGATGATGATGGACTAGCCTGGGCCTGACTCTGGCTCTGGCTCAGGCTCAACTCGACTTGGCTTGGCTTGGCTTACATTGTGCGGGGCAGGTTACATTGTGTTTGTGTTGCTATCGCTTGGCTGCCGCTTGAATGTGTTTAAATTGAAAATTCCCGATTTGCACACAGTCACAGATGCGCTTAATTTGCACCTCTCCAAATGCATAAAAAGCAAAGACCGGACCGCGGACATGCAGCGAGCCAGCAGCCAGCAGCCAGAGCCGGCCAAGCGTAGCGCACTTCTTGCCAGAGTCACGGCTGGCAATAGTACGCTTGAAGCGTCTGTGGCCACGGATACGCCATGGCTGTAACTTGCAGCGACCTGGCGGCTACACTCGCCTTTAATGGCTTGGACTCTGGCTCTGACTCTGACTCTGGCTCTGACTGTGGCTCTGCTTGATTGCCATTACCGGCTTGCCATTGTTAATTTATTAAGTGGTTACCTTTGTTGTCGCCTCGCTGGCAATACAATTGAAATAGCTGGAGCTTGCCCTGTCATCCCCCTCCCTCTCTCTTCCTCTCTCTCTCTCTCTGTTGACTTGGCCAGAACAATGCACATTTGCTAAATGCTGCCCACGCAGCAGCAGCAGCAGCCGCAACACGTTCAAGCCGCCGCAAGTTGACAAAGCGTTAAGCATTTGGCCAGCACAGCGGGCGTCTAATCGCATCGATCGCGGCTATCAATGGAATCGGCCAAGATTCATTGAGCCCAATCGCTGCGGCATGTTTTGACATAAGCGCCACCATCAATTCTCACTCTCTCTGCCTCTCTCTCTCTCTCTCTCTATGTTGCAGTCCCACGGCGATCGAACGGATGACGAGATGCGCGACTGCGACTCCGTAGACGGCGAGCATCATCAGCTGAGCGCCAAGGCGGCAATTGCAGCGCGCCTCAGTCACACAGTCGCCGGCGGCGCTGGCCTCAACTTCGCCAGTCCAGAGCAGCAAACAGATCTGCCACTCAGGTGAGCTGGACTTTACCCTAGCCGTATGTACTCTTAGCTATATTCTCTTCATATATTCTCTTTCATCCAGCCATCATCACCAACTGCCGCCGAATCATCCGCTCAATGCTCTGGGCAGCTTCATGGGCATCGGCGGACTACACAGCATTCCAAATCTGCAGCACAGCGATGTGCTCGAGAAGCTCAAGATGCAGGTGCGCGACATGAAAGTGGGTCTCATGGTGAGTGCCAAAGCAATTAGAGCTAAATGAGTGCTTTTGTTCTCGAATGAGAGGACTGAGGGGGCAGCCAAATGGGTTGGTAATGTGAAGGGAGGCAGAACAAAAGGGGGATGGGGGAGAAAGTTGAGGAGTAGAATCTCAAATGAAGAATTGGCTAGTTTGGAATCTTCTATATATAAAATACATATAAAGTGATATATAATATAATAGTAATATATCTTTTATACTTTTATACTCCTTCCCTATCTATGAATTTCTAGTAGAGAGTTTGGAAAAACTTTAAAGACTAATATATGTATAAGCTTCTTCGTCTTACCCATAAAATGTTCAATTAACAGATAGAGTATAGTCGGATAATATTGGCTGTAAGATACCCTGTTCAATTAGAAAACTGTAGTAATACATGATAATGTTACATATACACATATATATACATATGCATAAATATATCTCTAAATTCTTTCTATATTTATATATTCTATACAACCGGCTTCAGCTTCGTCTGGAATTCTCAAATAGTTCTCATTATGCCACAAATATGAGCCGAATATACCCTAAATACATATATATTTAGCTTTTTATATATTCTATATAAATATATCTTATTCATAGACCTCACCAGTGTGACATATGCAAACAGATCGAACCATATCTTATACTAACTAAGATATTTCCTACTTCCCTCAACAATTTTTACAAAATTAAAAATTTTCAATTAAAATACTAAAAATAAAATATTCAAATATTTTTTTTATTTTGTTCTAATCCATTTCCACTTCAATACAGAAAAGTGTCTGAGAAAACACCTTACAACAAATTCGTTTCGATATCTGTAAATTCTCATTGAATTTTATATAAAATAACTTGCAATTAAATCAGAATTTATATCAAATTGTGTGATTTGGAATTTAAATCGTAGAATTCGTGCATAAATATTTCTGATTGTGATACAAATTTGAGATCGATACCAGATGGGGGTAAAGCTGAGTTTTCGCCTTGCTGATTGTCTTTACTTTCGTTGCGTTATGATTGCAGGAACAGGACTATGCGGCGGCGGCGCATGCAGCTGCCTTTGGGGCCAACATGCTGCCCACGACGATCAGCTCGGCCTTTCCGCTGGCCCACAACTCGGTGGCCGCCGCGGCGGCAGCTGCATCCTTTGGCCATGCGGCGAATGCAACGGCCAGCAATGGAGGCGCCAGCTACAATGGAGGCGCCACAGCTGCCACTGGCGGAGGAGCAGGAGCTGGAGCTGGAGCTGGAGTAGGAGCAGCAGCAGGTGGCACAGGTGGAGGCAACAGCAGCAGCAGCAGCAGCGCAGCCAATGCAACAGGCACCGCTGGCAACAATAACAACAATAGTAATAGCAACAACAACAATAACAACGGCAACGGGCATCCCTTCTCGTTCGCATCGCCGACAGCGCCCAGCGCCAAAGAAGGTTGGTATGGGGCTGGGGATTAGCCGGTGTTTAAACAGTTGAACTCAGCGCGTCATTTTGCAGCTAATTCCGCATCGAATTCATCGACGTCCAGCGAGGCATCCAATTCATCGCAGCAGAATAATGGCTGGAGCTTTGAAGAGCAGTACAAACAAGTCAGACAGGTTAGTGTTAGTCAATTTAATCTCTGCGCAAACAAGCGAAAAGGAGGGGCAGGGGACAGGCTGAGGCTGAGGCTAAGGCTGAGGCTGGGCCGGGCCCAGCCGTTTAGGCAAACTATCAATTAACGGCTAATAGCCAAGATCTCTTGAACCAGTTGTAGCTCTCTCACTCTCCCGCTCCCTCTGCCTCTCCCTCTCTCTGCCGTCAAGTTTTGATCTCGTTTTGACGCTTCGGCCCGGAGCTGTTCACATGCAATAAAGAGTTCCGGTTTGCTGCAATTGAGCAATTAATGCTCACATCTCTTGGGCACACACTAATTTGGTGAGAAAAGAGCTAGTTTGTTCATCTTTTTGAGCTCCGCAGATGCTGGGCGGTCCACAAGTGCCCAGAAGTGTTTGTTGTTGGTCTAGGCCCAAATTTGTACACGCATGGCTGCAGAGCCAGCGTGAAATTTGTGCCAGAAGAAGTGCACAATCGAGTAATTAAGATAGTTGGTCTACTCCGTTGCCAAATTGTTGCGCCGTGTGAACCGCAACAGCTTTTGCCGCTGGCCATAAAAACTAAACTTCGATTAACGTTCGCCTGGCGCATCGTCCATACACCCTCGAGTCGCTCTCCCTCTCCCCCTCTCTCTCTCTCTGTCTCGTTGGCAATTCATCAAACAGCCCGCATTCTCTATGCACTATAAAAACTTTGACCCTTGCACACATAAAGATACAAATGTATCTCTGAGTCTCTCAGCCGCTTCACGCTTAACACCTTCCGCGGCCGCAAACCGGCTTAGTCGAGGCGGCCAACGCCTACCAGCTGCGAGGCGCTGCTCTCAGCTCTCAGCTCTCTGGTAGGTGTTGGACCCCTTTCTGGCTATGTTGCTTTTGGCTAATCCCTAAAGTTTGGTGCCTCAAAATGGCGTCTTTCATTAATTGTGAAAATGCGCGCCGCTGCTCAAAACGTTAATTATGTTAATTGAGCGAGTAGCTGCCGCGTATGAAAAGCCATTTTGAATTTGTCTGCCGCTGCCGCTGCCGATGCCGCGCGAGATGCCAAAAAAGAAAATCATTCCGCCCCAACAGACATCGTCGTCGTCGTCGTCAGACATCCAAACCAACTATTCATCCATCCATCCATCCATCTGCCTCGTCCATTGCAGACGAAGACGAAATATTATTTTTGGTATTTTTTTTCCTCGTTTCTATATGATTTAGTTTTGTTATATATGTATAAATAAATATATATATTTGTGTATCTATATGTGCATATATATAGTTGGCTTGCTCTCATTAATCAATGTCAATTATCTGTACATACTGAATAATTATGTTTAATTATAGACCCCAAAAGCATTTTCCAATATTATTTTATTTTATTTTATACGAGCATTTCCTTTGTATATATATATTATATGTATATATATATATATGTTCAGTGCACTTTGTGGATTATGAAACTGTTAATAATTATTTATTCTATTGCTGCCAATGAATTTCGTTCTATATGTATATTATGGCCAGCGAACGTTCTCAATAATAATTAACACAAATACAAAATTAATTATCGCCGCTGCCAACTCTTGCAAATTAGTTCACTTTTGTTTTTTATAACTTACATTTTATTGGTTCATTTCGAAAATCGATTTATTTGCCTGCGCACAAGACCAGGCCCAAACCAAACCAGACCCGACCCGACCGAACGACCATACGTCAATATTTCGTTTTTATTTCCATTTTTTTGGCAATACGGCAAAAGTTTTCATTATAATAACTTTTTGAGTACTTTTATTTGAATGGGAATTGGCTTTTTTGGGGTTTGCGAGGCTTCTGGGAGTGCAGCGGGTATATTGGTTGTCGCTGGGTTAACTGGGAGTAGTATCAGAATAGTAAAAGCAAATATGAATATATTAATCTGTTGATGTCAAGGGAAATTATAGAATTGTGTTGAAACTGTTTCTGTATATAAAGTTTATGAAGTAAAAAGAGCATATTGGCTTTGGGACACTCTCAGGCTTTACTGTAGGTATGAATCATAGAGACTTGAAATATGGCATGTTTAAGGATTGGTGTCTTTGTTGGCCCCCTTTGTACGCATTTGGGGCGCGGCAAATCGAGCAATACAATACTTTGGTATAAGAGAAAGGCTATAACTTAAAGTGTTAGAGACTTTGTAGGTAGGCTTACTCGTTGATAGCCTCTTAAACCCTCTAAGGGCGTGGCAAAGCGGGATATTCTATACTTGATATAGCAGTTATAGTTTGTATCTTCATCTCAGGCAGTACTAAGATTTTCGTATACGCCCACTAGAGGGGCCTGTCTTTACTATATCTGGTATAAGGGAAGTATTTTTGCTAAAGCTTTGAAATTCGGAACACAAACTCCTTGGAATGTCTACAAGGGCTGTAGCAGATCAGTAAATGCTAGATCTTATATATATGCTAAAGACTTGAAGTATAGAATCGCATAGACCAACCCACCAAGACCCACAAAAGCAAATATATCCATAGACTAGAGCACTGTATTCCTAACTTTTGAGGCTAAGCTACTTCAGTATCCTCCCTTAACATTCATCAACAATGTCCTAACTATTTTTAGACCTCGAGCGATCATCACGCAATCCCCAATCCCCAATCTCACCTCATTCCTCTGGCAAATCTTATCAAAATTCGCCCAAAAATCTCGTATTCATCCCGATTCAGCTGCATTCCTCGTGGAATCTCATTTGTGTGTCATAATTTTATTTTCGATCTTGGGTTGTCTTTAATCAGTAAGCACTGTACTTGAAGACGTGCTTAAATCAACAAAGGCAATCAAATAAAATACAAAAAGCAGAAAACAAAAAACAAAAAGAAAGAAGTGGAAAGAAGGCAACGAAACCTCAACGAATTTCAGTTAATTAAAGTGAACAAAACAAAAATCTGGTCAACAGATTTTCAATAACGAGTGTGAAATTCTTAAATAAATATGTGCACAAGATACACACACGCCGTGTGTGTATGTGTGTGTGTGTGTGTGTAATGAGCATGTGTAAATGAAACTGGACAAATTATGAGGCGATCGAACGAGGCGAGCAACATGCAACGGGATCTTGTCATGTATAATTTTGAGTAGCATTTCCATTTGGAAACCTTGCACTTTCCGAGCTGATAGTTATAAATTATACACACACATATACACACCCACACCCGCACACACACACACACAGATACAGCTGCACATTAACACACACTTTGATCTGGCAAAACGCATTTGACAATTCCCAGAATCAAGGATTCAAATTTCAAGCACACATTTTTGGGTCGTAGTCCGCAATGCTAGCGACAAATAAGTGAGATTATTTTTATAACCGAACCCCGGGCCGGCCGGAGTCTCTCTGTGCCATGTGTCCGCTCTATACATGTGTGTGTGTGTAGTTATAAAAACGATTATGATTGGTCTAGAACTTCTGTTAGGGTATTTTATTGTTTTATTGCCAAAGACTAGGCGGATTTGTGAACTTGACCTGCGCGCTTGCGGCTGCCGCTTCGGCTGCTGTGATGCAAGCCCCGCAAACAATTTCCAGGACTTGAGCATACGGATTTGGCCAAGGGTTGCAGGCTGGGCAGGCTAACCCAAGGCGGACTTCATTTTTATTAGGTATACACATATTATTAATGCACACAGGCACACACAGACGACAGGCACAAATACACACACACACACACACACACACATATATATATATATAGATAGATACGCACACACTTGCACACGCACGCGACGTCAGCGTCGATTGCTGCACTCGACGGCACATTCAATATTTTTAGTTGATAAACGACCTTTGATGGCGCTGCATCGTCGCGTTGATCAATCGATGTGGCTGCAACCTGCGTGAAAATTATTCGAAACAGACAAAATCACAAAAAAAAAAAACAAACTCTCAAAGCAACAAGAGTGCAACAAGTTTTCAATTAACCATAAAAGTGAAAAGTGTGTGTTTATCTTCATCAATTGCCAACATGCTCATCTCCGAGGATCAAATACAGGAGGTAGACAACAGCAGCAGCAACAGATATGAACATAAATTATGAATATATATAAATAAATAACAAATGCCTGCAGCAGCGCAAAAGTTTAATTAAAAAAGAAAAGAAAAAACCAAAATTGTTGTTTTGGCCAAAAGCTGTTAAAAAAAAGTCTCAAGTTGAGCTTCAATCAATTTCTGCAGTCGGCACAGAGCGAAATATAAGAAATACGCATAAGCTGATATACATATACATATATATAAATATATAAATATATATGTATAACTCTTGTGGGCGTCGTGCATCATAAAATACAGCCGAGGCAGAGCCAGCCAGTGGAAGCTGCGAGTTGTATGTTGCAGTTGCATTCGCTGAATTTGGAGTCTCAGCTTCGCAATGGCAATGGCAATCGACGAGGCAGGCAGCTCGTCCGTCCGTCAGTCGCTTTGGCTCTGACTCAGAGACAGCCCTCGACTGCGACTTCGACTTCGACTTCGACTCAGACTCCGCGTCAGCTGCAGCTGTAAGAGCGCAAGAGCCACAAGTTGTTGCCTGGCTACAGTCGCCGGCTCAAAATCATTTATGCGAGTGGGGCAGCGAGGCGGCAGTTCGTTCATCATCATTCGCATTGACTTAGAATGTGCACCCAAAGCCTCAGACAGAGCCTTTGCCTTTGCCTTTGCCTCTGTCTCTGGCTCTGGCTTAGCCTCAGCAGTAGGCGGAAAGTATGATGAATTCCAAATTTGATGAGTTCACTCAGATGTTGTCATTAATTTTATACACATGCACAAACAGAGAGAGAGAGGGAGAGAGAGAGAGAGAGAGACTCATATATAAGGTTTTGGCTAGGCTCTTATAATTTAACTAAGCAACAGAAACACAGGGCCCAAGGAGCTCCGCTGGCAAATGGGTTAAAGGTCAGAGTGTGCGCCTGAGGAGTCATGAAGTACAGCAAAAAGACTAAAAAGAAACTAAAATAAAAGACATAATGAATAATCACGAAAACGTAGGAAAACTAGTGAATACTTAGAATACTAGATAAATATAGATTGGGCTGGAGAGGAATGGGGAATGGGAATGAGAAACTTGAGTAAAGTTAATGCGATTATGTGGAGAGAAAGGTTAACGAGAGAGGAGAGAGATGTGTTTATGGAAATAGTAGGATAGTATTATAAATATTAATGATAATGTATGAAAATAGTAGTAGAATTAGTGGAGGTATATAGTAGTAGTAGTAGTTAGTAGTATATAATACTAGTAGTTGTAGTAGTAGTAGTAGTAGTAGTGATAATGTTCAGGAAACTGGTAGTGTTAAATAGCAGTAGTTCAGGAAAATGGTAGTAGTGCTGAGTAGTAAATAGCAGCATTGTTCAGGACAATAGTAGGAGTGGTAGACATCATTCTTCATGAAAATATGAGTAGTAGTAGTGATGTTTATGAAAATAGTAGTATTAGTGCTAGTAATACTCTGGATAATGGTAGTAGTAGCATAGTAGTAGATAGATCAGGAAAAAACAATAATAGTATTTAGTATATAGCAGAATTGATAAGGAAAATAGTAGTAGTACTAGTAGATAGTAGTAATATTTATGAAAAGACTAGTAGAAGTAGTCAACCATATAATATTTTATAGATACTGCCCAATAATATGGGAATTGCTGTGGTTAATCAAACTTAAATAATAATATTCTTATACAGTTTCCCAGTATATCCATTGTTTATGTGTAATCTAAAATTCATTGATCAGCCTTCGCTCTATATAAGCTATTTATCTCACATCCCCTGCCCTGCCCCTTCAGGTTTGCTGTACATAAGCTAAATACATAACTACGATACACAAAGATGCTCATCTTTATCACCTAATTATGAATTGTGCCAGGCCACTCACTCACACGCTCAGCTCAAGCCTTGCCCTTTTTAATGCTCTTTGGGGTGTTTCACACGTTTTGCTATTGTGTAACGTAAACGTTTGCAACCCCCAAAGAGAGGGAAAGAGAGAGGGAGGGAGAGAGACGTTCAGAAAACACGCGCCCCTGTTGTCGCCAGACCTGGGGTCGAGGCCTGTCACGGCGTCTATTGTCTATTGTTAACCAACACCGAGGAACACAACAACAACAACAGCAACAACAACGAATAAAAAGAGAGAGAGAGAGAGAAAAACAAGTAAACAACGCTGCAGCACAATAGAATAGCGTGTGGCAACCATTTTGTGCCAATCCATTGGCCCACAAGTCAAGTATTTGAGCCCCTATTATTGCCCATTGATTGTTAGCGCAGAATACATATGTGTTGGAATAGTAATAATAATAATAATGGAGTGTATTTATGACAATGATGAACAATGATATAAGTAATTTGAATAATAATTGTAATACTAATGAGAATTAGACTGGTTGTAAAGCAGATCATGGAAGCTTATGATTATGGCCAGAATTATTGATAATACTAATGAGAATGAGAGAGATTATAGTGAAGATTATGATGATGATAATCATAATGCTAGTTGCTATAAATATGATTATGATTGGACTATTAGTTAAGACTAATGCTAATCACAATGAGTATGTTAATAATAATGTCACTATCATTGTGGCTGTGATTATGATTCTGAAATTGAATCTAGCTATGATTATAATAGGAATAATGTTAACGATAATGAGTATGCTAATGGGAATGACAATGAAAATGGCTGTGATTCTATTTTTGATTATGACTATCATTAATTGGAATAATGATTATGATAGGAACAATGATAATGATAGTCAATAGTGAAATTCAAAATTATTATAAATGTAAAAGGGTTAATATAATGATAATAATGACAATGATAATGAGTATGATAATGATTGTGCTTATGATCATATTTTTGATTATAATTATAAACATGTTATAAATAATAATGACAGTGATAATGATTATAATAATGATCATAAATGCTTATAATAATATGAATGAAAATAAACTAATACCAATGATAATAAGCAGCCCAATAAATACTCTAATAACAATAACAATTACAATAACAATTTGACTAATGCATTTTTCGTGTTCTATTTCGCAGCTCTATGAAATCAACGATGATCCCAAGCGCAAGGAATTCCTGGACGATTTGTTTTCGTTTATGCAAAAGCGCGGTAAGTTCAGCCAGCTCTAGTTGGGCGTGTATGGGAGATGGGGGCATTGGGGGCACATGGGGGCACATGGGGACAAGGGGCAGGGATACTTGAGCAGCACTTGACGCTCTCCGTTGATCGGGCTGCATTTGCATTTGTGGGTCTAACTGCTGACTCAGCCAAGCAAGTCTGAAGTGTTTGCGTTTCGGACGGACTCAAATTATGTTAATTGAATAAATTTCTCGGCACTTTGCCGTTTGATTTGTCGCTCGCCGGGGCGAGTGCATTAAAATATGCACACAAATTTCAGTTTCTAGCGAACGCCAGAGAAATCATCAAAATGATGCCGCACTTTTGTCGCTCTGTCGTTTTGTCACTCCAAATTACCGTCAAGCGACGCAACACGTTATGCCGCCTCAAGAACACTTCGAGGCGAAACGTCAAGCCCTCGCAAAGGCCAAAAGAGGGGAAGGGGGTGGGGCGCAGCATATGGGTACTTAAAATGCTACACTAAAAAAAAAAATATTACGACTATTTTTGAAATGGCAACAAAAGGCTGAAATTTCGTCATTAATAACATTAACAATTGCCCAGTTGCAGGCATGTGGCATGCAACGCCAAGCTTTGCCACTTCCTGTCACACACACACACACACACACACACACACATGCCTAGGACTTCTCGCTGCTGGCCAGTCAGAGAGTCGCGCGATAGCGCAGCTGAAGTATTTGCGCCGTGGCAGAGTGCATTAAATTTGTTGATATTTGCATTGGCGACATGCAAAGCACAAAGATTGTGCAAAGAAAAAGCCAGAGCTAAATTACAAGCACTAAACATACACTAACACATGTGTGTGTGTGTATGTATGTATGTTTGTGTGTGTATGTGTTGCCTTATAAACATGCTAATGCAAGTCTAAAGCTCGACTTGCAACATGTTGCCACAGCGCATGGGCCAAACTTTGCATTTTGTCTTTTTCTATTTACTTTATCTAATTCACACACACACACATCTACACACACACATACATGCCTCAATGCTTGACAACTTAATGGATTTTAATCTGTCACATGCGTTCAAGTTTTGACATATGTATGTGCAGAGGCAGCGCGCTCACTGTGACTGCGACTCTCACAGTGACTGCTACTGCGACTGGCTGTCTAAAGTGTCTCGCGCACACTGCTGCATGTGTATCTATAACTATATTTATATCTGCGCCGATATTGTACAATTGTATAACGGAAATTATGCTGAAAAAATATATAAAAACTAAATATGTCCGCGTTCGCTACCCTGTGGCTGGCTGAGGCTCTGGCGGCTGCTGCTAGCTCATGTGTTTCTGTTTGTGTTTGTGTTTGTGCAGCGAAGAGCGGCGCAATTCTTAATTAAAAGACGTCAATCACTTATCAACCGGGCGCGCTATTTCTGTAGATATTTCTCAGTGCCCGCCTGACAGACCCTTCCCACCGAGCGCCAACCGAAAATCGACCAAATCAGCTGTCAGCCTGGGAGCTGGGGGCGCGAGCGACAGCGCGCGACTTGCTCTAGGTGCGCGCTATGATTTCAGACTCTATCAAATTTCTCTAGATTCCATTAAAATGCCATGACATCTAAGAAAACAATGCATAAAAATAAATAAATACAGTTTATAGCGATCCTCGTGTGTTCCCCAACAACAACAACAACAAAAACAACAACCAAAAAATGCTTTAAACTCACTAAATTGCTTTTAACTTGTTTACATTTGCTGCTGGGGCTTTTGGCTAAAGCAATTTTGGCAATTGCTGAATAATTGAAATGAATCATATATTTTGAAGAAAAGGTGTAAGACTCAAGATTTGATCTTTGATCTTTTAAATTAGAATATAAAACTCAACATGAGGACTTCTCGAGTTATTCAAATTTAAAGCAGCCATAAATATAGAGCAAAGGCGTTGTACAGTGGCGGCCCTCTGGCTGAAAAGCCTCAGATTGCTGAAATAGTATCTAACGTTTCCTTTAAAGATCTCTGCTAACTTCAATTATATGTAATAAACTATATTCTACTAATACCATTCGAACAGACGAGAAAGTATTCAAAGTATTTGGTTAAATGTTCAATTGAATATAAAAATGTATTCCCAAAAATAAAAAAATT
This sequence comes from Drosophila mercatorum, assembly GCA_961210405.1. NCBI lineage: Eukaryota > Metazoa > Arthropoda > Insecta > Diptera > Drosophilidae > Drosophila > Drosophila mercatorum. The sequence goes on from CAUIUS010000005.1 coordinate 14,295,666, forward strand.
ATTTTAAAATTTGCATGATAATCAAAATTGAAGAAAAAATTTATAAAATGATAATAAAGAACTAAAAAAATACATATAGAAAAAATATATTTAACAAAAAATAATAATAAAATAAAAATGATAAAATAAAAACATAAAATAATAAAAAATATATAATAAAAATAAAAAAATCTTAAAATTTGTATGGTAATCAAAATTGAATAAAAAAATTTAAAAATATTTAAAATAATAACAAAATAATACAAAAATATCTAGAATAATATATATATATATATATCAACAAAAAATAATAATAAAATAAATGTGTAAAATAAAAATATAAAATAATAAAAAATATATAATAAAAATAAAAAAATCTTAAAATTTGTATGATAATCAAAATTGAAAAAATAATTTAAAAATATTTAAAATAATAAAAAAATATCTAGAATATATATATATATAAACAAAAAATAATAGTAAAATAAAAATATAAAATAATAAATAATAAAATAATAATAAATAGTCAAAATTGAATAAAAAAATTAAAAATATTTAAAATAATAAAAAAATATCTAGAATAATATATATATCAACAAAAAATAATAATAAAATAAAAATATAAAATAATAAAAAAATTATAATAAAAAAATATATAGTATTTATTGAAATTTGAAAAGAAAAAAAGAAAGAAATTGTTTGCTATCACGTGCAACATGTGCGTGTTGCTGCCAGTCGAAGGAGAGTTGGCTTCAGTCGTTGCATTTGGATCGACATCAGGTTGGAAGTTGGGTGCCCGGGGCGCAGTTTGCGATTTGTTTGAGCATTTCTGGATGGGTTTAATGATCGCTGAGAGACTGGAGCAAAGTTAATCATTAAATTGCCATTGATTGTGATTTTTTTGTGTGTTGCTGTTGCTGTTGCTGTTGTGGCTCGTGCAGTGATCCAAATGATCGCATCATCGCAATCGAAACACCCCCAGCTGCTGCGCCGTGCCGGCCTTGTCCTTAGCCACGAACCACAAAATAAATCGTTCGATTTACTCGTTTTTATTCCTTTTGCTTTTTTCCTTTTTTGTGATATGCAATCATCGTTGCCCGCGCACGCCTCGCCGCGCCCCCCGCCACGCATTTGTTTATATGCATAAAAAACAAAAACGTATTTTCATTCAATCAACACGTCCATCAACGAGTTTGATTGATTCCTTCGGGCTCATAAAAAGTCGAGAGGCTGCTGCAGGCCCAGGCCCATGCCCAGGCACTGGCACATTGGCACAAACTATAACTCTCTGACAGCAGCAGCAGCAGCAGCATTAAATGATATTCAACAAAATTGTTTTTGTATCGTTTGAGATGAAAGAGGGGCGGGAGAGCAGGGGAGCGCATCTCTATACAAAATCAAGTTACTCACGTACAGCAATTATGCAAGTTGATTTGATTTTTATATGCGCCACTGCGCTACACAAGTCAGGCATATCGAAATGATAGGTGAGCATGAAGGGTATAGATAGTGGGAGATAGATAGATATAAAGTTATCGAGTTGAATAGAGAATAGGCTTGCTGATATATTTGAAATAAAAATACTATATAGAATATGCCGAGATATGCATCTTTGCTTGACTGTTGAAGCCTTTTATCTTTTGTATACCTTACAGCTTTCAATTCGCTTCTGTACTCTACTTTACCTATGACCCTTTTAATGGAATTTTTAGAGAAAATGTTATATGGAGGGAGATCTCTATAAAATGGAAAGTTACCTTTTGCTATCGGCTTTTTTTCTGGTATGTGAAGGAATCAAGCTGAATAGAGACTAGTCTTGATATAGCCTTAATATATTTATAAACACATTCTTCAGATATTATATTTTGGGCATCTATTTTTGGTACTTTCAAATACTCTTCTATCTTCAAGACTATTTTGAGTAGTATAAAAAAGTATTTACATACAAGAACATATAAATCAAAGACAAAGCTTTAAAAAAATACTAAAATATATATAAAAATTCCAAAAACATATTTAATAACGAAAATTGTTATAAATAATATAAAAATAAATAATGAATATAAAATCAAAGGCAGAACTCTTCCAATAAATTCTCAAAAATATATGAAATACAAAAATAAATATATAAAATATAGAAAATTACTAAAAAACTTATAAAAAAACCTTATACCTTTATACAAATTAGATAAATCTCATCAATGCAGCAGATAGAAACTTCGTCTAGGCCTGCAGTCCCTGCCGCTGCTGCTGCTGTTTGCTTTTTTTTACTCTTTCGGACGCATCCAAACAAACTGAAATGGGCAAGCCACGCAGGCAGCTAGCTGGGCAGGCATTCGACTGGGTGTTAGGCGTGGCACGTGAAAATCGAATAATACGATTCGAATGTGAAATAGAACTGAGCTGATGAGCCACAGATGATGATGATGATTAGCCGCCATAAACACATATCGACATATGTACAAACATGTGTATGCCGGCAACATTTTGGATTTATTTATGTTTTTATCGGTGCACAGAGAGAGAGAGAGAGAGAGAGAGAGAGAGAGAGGGGGAGAGAGAGCTCTGCACTTGGCAACGAGTGTTAATTGCTCCCGTGCAAGAGGGCGTGGGTCCAGCTCAACTCGGCTCAGATACGATAAATCTGTTTTATGGCATCTTTTAATCGTGTTTTGCTTTTGCTGGTGCATTTAACAAGCGCATTAGAAAACATTTACATGCCACAAGTGGAAGTTTTATGGGGCAAACAAAGCGCATTGCTAATTTCCAGTACCCACATACATATGCATATATATCTATATAGAGTATGTATCTGAACTATTTCTCTTCTGCTCCGCCAACAGGCACACCCATCAATCGGCTGCCCATCATGGCCAAATCGGTGCTGGATCTGTATGAACTGTACAATCTGGTGATAGCGCGCGGCGGCCTCGTCGATGTCATCAACAAGAAGCTCTGGCAGGAGATTATCAAGGGACTGCATTTGCCATCGAGCATCACCAGTGCCGCCTTCACGCTGCGCACACAGTAAGTATATTTTGTTTGATTATGAGAATATATCTATATATATAGACTACTATTATATATAATCAATAGTAAAGTATCAAGAGCCACAGTTTTAATTTGTCATGCTTCCTAAAGCTATAGTAATAGATTTTCGATTGGGCTTGCCACCTTTCAGCAAAGACTTGACAACTATAGATTTGGACATACCGAAAAAGATTTTCCTTTAGTCCCATGGGGTTCAAAAGCTTGGGCAATACAGATATTGCATTCCCCAAGGACTAGCTGGGTGGAGATTGCATAAAGCCAATATACCCACTTCACTTTCATTGATGAGTATAAAAAGAATAGGCTAATAGTGTAAGAGAGTCTATTTATTCCAAATTTCAAGGCTTTAGCTTCTATATAGGCGAAATGGTTCATACAGACAGACCAAAACCAATATGCCCATTTCACTTTCTTGATAGAGTATGGCAGTTCGACACCTGCTCGAGAACTATGCGCTGCTCAAACAGACGGCAATGCTTGGCGAGCAAATAAAGAGAACGAAACAATCAAACATCGGCAAACCGATCAAGCGGCGATCGATCAGCAGTTGCCTGTGGCCTGTGGCCTGTAGCCTGTAGCCTATGCTGCCCTGCGGCTGCTGCTCCTCTGTTTGTTCATTTGTCCCGTCACGTTTCATATTTACACGATAATTCAATATAAACGTGAATGCGAAAGGACAGCGACGATGCGACGATGCGACGTCGCATGTGTTTTCCTTGCACTCGATGCGTGTTTGCCGCGCTTATTAATAATTTTATGCATCTTTCAGATACATGAAGTATTTGTACCCGTACGAGTGCGAGAAGAAGAACCTGAGCACACCGGCCGAGCTCCAGGCGGCCATCGATGGCAACCGGCGCGAAGGACGTCGCTCCAGCTACGGCCAATACGAGGCGATGCACAATCAGATGCCGCTGGTAAGTGGAGCTCTCCTCTCTCTCCCTCTCTCTCTCTCTCTCTCTCTCTCTCTCTCTCTCCCTCTCTCTACGTCAAACTAACTCCAACTCTCTTGCCCTCGCAGACTCCCATTTCGCGTCCATCTCTGCCTGGTGGCATGCAACAGATGTCGCCTCTGGCTCTGGTCACACACGCCGCGGCGGCCAACAATCAGCAGGCGCAGGCAGCGGCAGCAGCCGCCGCTGCGCACCGCCGACTGATGGGCGGACCGGCGTTTGGCCAGATGCCCAATCTGGTGACGCAGGAGATCGAGAACCGCATGATGGAGTATCTGCAGCTCATACAGGCCAAGAAGGAGCAGAGCGCTGGCCCCGTCCTGGCAGCTGCCACACACAACCACCACCAGCAGCAACAGCAGCAGCAGCAACAACACCAACAGCAGCAGCAGCAACAGTCGCTGCATCATCACCAGCAGCAGCAGCAGCGGCAGCGCTCCCAGAGCCCCGAGCTGAGCACGCGCGATGCGCTGAGTGCACAGGTGGCGCTGTGGCACATGTACCACAACAGCAGTCCGAATGGCTCGGCGCACACCTCACCACAGCAGCGGTAAGTGTTATATAGCCAAGACACGCACCACTTACACACTTAGCTCAGACACTAACCGGTAAGCTTTACACCCCTTTAGCGAAGCTCTGAACCTCTCCGATTCGCCGCCAACTTTGAATCTGAATCACATAAAGCGAGAACGCGAACGCGATCCGACGCCGGAGCCTGCGGATCAGGACGAGACACCGCACCAGCCGCCGCCCGCCAAGCGCGTGGGCAGCGGCCTGATGCCACCCGGTTTTCCCGCTAACTTCTACTTGAATCCACACAACATGGCCGCAGTGGCAGCCGCCGCCGGGTTCCATCACCAGGCGAACAGCGGCAGCCATCATCATCTGCACCAGCAGCAGCAGCAGCACCTGCAGCAGCAGGGGCAGCAGGACGCCGCGTCCGACGGCGAGCCAGAGGATGAGTATGGCAATGCTGAGCACAATACCACCGGCAACTCCTCGTCCATGCACGATGACAGCGAGCCACAGCAGCTGAACGGGCATCACGAGCTCGACCATCATGATCATCATCACCATCACCATCATCATCATCATCAGCAGAATCATCTGGATAAGTCGGATGACTCGGCCATTGAGAACTCACCCAGCACTTCCACAACGGCGTCCGCATCGGGCGGCCATCGTCACAGCTCGCCGGTCTCGACCAAGAAGAAGAGCGCCGCGAGCAAGGCACAATCCAGCCCCAAGGACACGCAGCACGACAACTGCACAGCCGTCGGCAGCAGCGGAGCAGGGGCCGGTGGCGTCAAGCTAAGTCCCCTCGAGACACTCAGCCTGCTGTCGGGCATGCAGTTTCAAGTGGCACGCAATGGTAAGCAATCCAATTAGGAGCATTCGTTCCCAATCTAATCATTCATCCGCTACTCGGCACAGGCACCGGCACCGGCGCAAACGGCGAGCAGCAGTTGATTGTCAATCTGGAGCTGAATGGCATTAAGTACTCGGGCGTGCTGGTGGCCAATGCAGGCGGGCTGGAGCGTCAGGAGCTGGAGCCCGAGTCGGACAGCGACGCAGTTGTGCCCGCTGTAGAGGGCGCAGTCGAGGAGCCAGCGCCCGTGGAGGTCAAGGAAGAGGGCAGCCAGGAAGTGGGCCAGCCAGAGGCAGCAGCAGCAGCAGCTGAGGAGGAGGAGGACGACGAGGAGGAGATGCAGCAACAGCAGCAGCAGCAGCCAACTGAAGACATTGTCAATGGGGGCGTAGGATTAGGTGTGGGCGTGGGTGTGGGCGTGGGGTCGCTGCTGAAGGATGCTGTGGCCAGTTCGTAAGTCGTGCGATTGGTCAAGGCAACCAGGCAAGAAATAGGAATACCAAAGTCATATTTTTCAGAAAAATAAAAAAACCAGACACACACACACACACACACAGAGAGAGAGAGAGGGAGAGTAGGAGTGTGTGTGTGTGAGGCTTAGCAGCGAGCTAGTGCATGAAGTGAGTGTGAACTCGTTAGCCTGGCTAAGACAAAAGTGCATCCACACATGAAGCAGTTACAACCACGCGCCCATTACGCCCATACATAGTTATATATGCCTATATACATATATATAGTACGATATATCGATCGAGTATGTTCATTTTCCACACACACACACACACACACACACTTTGCATAAAAGACAAGCATTGTATTTATTTATAGGCCCTAGTTATATAAGCAGCTACAACAACAACAACTAGAAGGAGCAACAGCAGCAGCAGCAGCAGCGGAGCAGATAAAAACTTAATAATACTTTTGATTAGTTGTTAGGGTTGCAAAAGGTTAAAGCAACTCGCGTGTTTTTTTTAACTATTTGAATTTGTGTTAGGCTTGTGTACATATCAGTTAATGCTATGTAGTCTCTATATATGTATACATATATATATATGTATTCCTTATCTTTATATAATTCTAAGTGAACATTCACAGCAACACACAGACACACACATACACATACATTTGCATTTTGCGCATATATAAACCATATAAAGCATAGTATATATTGTAGACATAAATACAATTATGAGCCTAAAGCATATAGACCCACACCCACACACACATACACATTAATATATAGTAATTATATTATGACATAAAATTATAAATAATAAAAAAACTGTTTGCGCATTCGCCCCACTCTATATAAGCACTTGTCCGACACCACCCCCTACCCCACCCCCCCAACTACTAGCTACAGAGAAAAGAAAAAAAAAACTTTGTTGTAAGCGTTCAATTTATTGAATAATAAATCTATTTAACTTTAGCTCTCAATTCGGTTTCGACTGTATCATAAAACAAGTGCTGATTGCTGCTAATTAACAGCTCGCAACGGGATGACGTAAGGGAGGGGTATGGGAAAGTAGGCTCTCTCTTTCTCTCTCTCACCCTCCCTCCTGGCTTCTCCCTCGCTGCTAAGTGGCTGAGCAAACAGCAAAACTTTGGCACTGTTGCAGGCTCTTAGTCAGATGTTGCACATTGTTTTTCTTTTGTTATGTGGCGCGAAAGTACAAAAAATATTTGCCTTTTCGGTGCGCCCTTTTGCTCTGGCAGGCCCTAAACAGGCTGGGGTGGCCGTAGATTATAATTCCGGGACCTTTCGTCCTGGACCGCAAAAAGTGATGAAAAACAAATGTTGTTGAAAACAATGGATGCGTGAAATTGTCGACTGACTGCGAGGTGTGGCGGATGATGGCAGTGCCGCAATCAAGTGCTAACTACATTAAGGTAAACTTGAGGGGATGCTGACACGCCCCCGTGCAGCCTCCATCCCAGCCCACGCACATAATGAGCCGGCGCAGCGCAACATTTTGCGGCGCCTTTTGTTATTGCCCCTTGAAGGGACTGCGTAAGTGGCAAGTGGTAAGTGGTAAGTGGTAAGTGCGCTCAAGACCCCGGCCATAAACAGCTCAAGTTTTCGCCTCCAGCCGCGCTGCGTGGCCGGCGCTGAACATTTTATGGGCAATTCATGGCCCACGCCTCAAGGCGGCCTGAATTATGCACCTTGAGTGCGGCAATTCATTGCCGCCTGCTGCTCCAGCTGCTGTTGCACTCACATAATTGCACTTGCAACTGGCGAGTTCAATAACTGCACATAGAGTGTGTTGTGGGGCTAATTAATAGGCCATTTGAATAGCTGAATATTGGGCAAGCCTAAAAGTATGCAATGGAAAATTAGAAGGTATTTTGTGTGAAGTTTGATGGGATTTGGAGTAAACTTAATGAAGAGCAGATAAAACTAAATAAATATTTATTCCTATTAGGTATTATTCCTATTAGGTATTATTACTTTAATTACTTTTATTTCATTGCCAGCAGAAGACTTTAACACAAGTCCTCAAAGGTATAAATGTCGAAGTTATACTATGAATTTTGTGCCAGCCCAAAAGTATGCAATGAAAAATATAGAAGGAATTTTGTGTGAACTTTGATGGGATTTGGAGGAGCTCTGTGCAGTGAAGCGGGGATAAAACTTGTTGAAATAATGTTAGAGAATAGAGAAGTGCCTCAGAAAAGTTGACTCTTTAATTGAATTTCCAGCAAAAGACTAATGAAAAGACTAATGAAAGTTTTTAATGTACCAATCACGCTGATATACAAATTGTATTACTTCAGATTACAGCCAACAAGTAACTGTTTTCTTAATCCCTTTGCATATTCTATTAACTCAGACTCTACTTACAGCGCTATGCTACCTTTAAGCTGTTTACTAGCTAAACATATCCAGCTCAACTCAACAAAACTCTCCCAAATATATCAAATTGAGTTTATTAAATTACTGCCATAAAATATTTACCTATGTTTATTTATAAAACATTAACTCTAGAGGGCTCCATTAAAGATTTATTTATAAAACGGGTGACATTAATCAAGGGAAGTCACCATTAAAAGGTTTATTTATAGTAGCTGCGGCTATGCTAAGCAAATGGAGTGCCAATAGTAGCCGCGTCCAAATATGCTCGCTATAAATCAATTTAATTGCGCGCAGCCTGTAAAGTCAAGTTAAATAAGAGCTCGCTAAAGATAACAATACCAGCAACAAAAGCCAACAAAGCAACGAAAACAAAACAATTGAAATTCAAAGGAAAACATAACACAAATTAGCCAAACGGAAAACGCAGGAAATTCACGCTGATGCCTGCGAAAATATTGATGGTCAAATTAAAGGCCAATAATACAGCAATAAAGTCGCCGCCACTCGCCCGACCAACAGCAGTCCAGAGTAGCACACACACACATACAGAGGGACTCACACACACACACACACATACACATACAGAGAGAGCGCGTGGCACACGCAGCGTCACCTTTGGAGGTAGCGCTTAGAAGTATTTATAAATTTTATATAATGTGCCAGGCTCTAGATACATACACACACACACACACACATGTATATATACACCTATGTTGGGCCACATTTAAACACTTGATGTGATGCCTACATAAAGTACAATAGCTGTTTGCCCTTTTTGTGCGCTATTATTTACCAATACAAGCCAAACTTTAAAAAAGCAATGTATATTAGTCTAAATGTGTCTGTGCCCCTCTCACTCTCTCTCTTTCACTCTCTCTCGCTCTCCCATTTAATGTGTTTAATACAACAATTGTGTGGCTTTTTAGTACACAGCGAGTGCGGCTGCGAGCAGCGCGTAATTATGTTGCCAGTGCCTGCGTCAGCCTGCCTATGTGTGTGTGTGTGTGTGAGTAAGCCTGTGTGTGTGTGTGTGGGCTGCCGAGCTCGTTCACTTTCGTCGTTGTGCCTCGGGCCACACGCAACAGTTGTCAATGGCAACAGCATAGAAGTTGCAGCTTCATTTCGCATCAACATGCTTAGCAACATTGCTTAGCAACATTTGTTAGCAACATTATGTGTAGCAGATTTATGCTGAGTTGTGATCAGATAAATGTCTACTTTAATCTTTTGTTAGGCTTATTTCAGGCTTTCGCTTAACATAGCTATGCTAGTTAACAGTGCGCTAACAGCATTATGTTAGTTAACACTGCAATAGGCATTAAAATAAAACTTAAGTCTATGAAAGTTCAGCAAAAACGATTTATATATTGATAGAAGTATGTATGCCAAGCTTATGAACGGCTTAACAGTTATATAAGGGTTCAGTAAGATCAATTTTAATAGTAAATATACTTATCAGAAATCTAACTTATAAAAAATAAATTTAAAATCTATAATATATTATAGTATACCTCGTCTTCATATGTAAATTCTCGTAATATATACTTTTTCTCAGTTTAAAAAGTATAAAAACATTCTCATAGATCGTTTTCTTTGCATTAAAATTAAATTTCTTTAATATTAATAGCAAAAACTTTGGCTACATCTCTTCATGAGCAACTTGTTGCTGCCAGCGCTACGTTCGCAACATTTCGTTGTCAACATTTTATGCGGCGCTTGCGCCCATCGAAACTGTAGCACACTTATGGCGGCTGCATGGCAGGCAGCTGGCGCAAGTACACACACAGAGGTGAGTGTGCATGTGTGTGTGTGCTGAAAATAACAAACTCGATTTCAACTTGCAGTTTCACTCGGCGCTGTCGCTGCTGCTGGTGCTGGTAAACCACCCTTAGCTGGGCGAAGCTCGAAAGCTTTTTGTATCGCAACATTGCGAAGCTCGCAGGCATGCAACAAGCCAAATGTTTGCCTGTTGTTTCTGTTTGTGTGTGTATCTTTATCTCTCTGTGTGCGTGTATCTGTGTCTCGTCGATGGCAGCGCGCTCGTGGCGGCACTCGTGGCCGCAGTCGTCAATACCAACATTTGCTCAGCTACGGCTACAGCTACAGCTTCAGCTTCAGCTGCTCAACATAGCCGCGTTCGGGTGCCGCCGATACTTCACTTATGTAGGATTTTTGCACACTTGAGAGTTTTAGTTCAGTTTTGGCAGAATCGACAGCGACACGAGGCACGCAGCGCGCACCGCCACGCGACGAGTTCGCTGTAGATACACAGATACAGATACAGATACAAATACAAGCACAGATACAGATACAGATACAGACACAGAGAGGCAACACAAAACAAAACTCGGCAAAAAATAAAAGTGAAATATAAACGAAAATTGTTCCATCTCCAGTGCAAGTTTTTGACTCACTCCGCTAACGGCTCTACGGCCCCGTGTGTATCGTGTCTATCCGCCCGGAATTCAGTCACCGCATCCAATTGGAAAACATTTGGCCACTCGCACTGAACACGCGCTGATTTGTTTATTTTATCGCCGAATTCCCGTGATTTACTAACGCGAAGCGAAGCGACGCAGCTGCAGCTGCGGCTGCTCTGAGCGAGTGCATCATTTAATTAGCTACGAAATTGCAGTCGCACAAGTTCCCGGGAAACTCAGCTGCACCAGCCAACCTGCATCCACAACATTCAGCAGCAGGTAATAATAATACATATTTTAGTGCATGGCGTGCCATAAATTCAAATACAATAGCCGTATGGGTGGGGGTGGGGTACATGAAGTGGGTCGTCTGCGTTGCCGGATGAGAGGCGGTGCCGTGATTTGTTTGCATGCAGCCAGCCAGCCCCAGACTAAATAACTAGCTAACTAATTAATTGATACCTACATATGTACGTAAAGCTGCTGCTGCTGCGGCTGCGGCTGATAAAGCGCTCGCTCGTGCCCAGAGCGAAAGCGAACGCAATTACAGTTGCCAAAGAACAAAAGCTCGTTAAGCGGCTAAGCTGCCCAAGCAAAGCAAAGGCAAAGGCAACAGCAACAACCAGAGCAGAGCTTAACATTTCATTTCCATTTCGATTCCTATTCCCATTCCCATTCCCATTTCAATTTCATTTGTGCCACTGTGTCGCTGTGATCATCTCTCCACATCACGTGACCAAGCTTTACTCTCCCTCTCTCTCTCTCTCTGTTAATGCTGAGCCCGGTCACAGCTGGCTCTCACGCACGATCGCCTATGACTGCTGCTCACGCGCTCAGCGCCAGCTACTACAGTTCACCTTGCGCTCCCATCCATACATTTGTTTGTCTCTCCCACTTTGTGTGCGCTCCCGCTCTCCCGCTCAGTTCTATGTGTTTCTTTGGCATTGCTTTGATTTCTTTGCTCTGCTCTGCTCTCGCTCTCGATTGGCGCTGCCAAGTTCATATACATATACCGATATACTCACACTCATGCTCATGCTCATGCTCGCGCTCTTACTCTTACTCACACTCGCACTCGTACTTCTCGTGCTGTGCGTTCGCCTCGCATTTGTATCCCGCAGATTGTTTCAGTTTTTCTTTTCTTTTATTATTTTCGTATTGTTTTGTGTTGTTCTCGTATCGTAACGCGGTGCGGCGCGCTTTGCAGCTCTGAGCGAAATCAGTTTGACGTTTTGCTTTGACAGGCAATCGTCGTCGTCGTTGCCGTCGCCATCGCCGTCGCTGCCGCCGTCGCTGTCGTCGTAGTTGTCGCGTAGCGTCGCGTCGGTCCGTGTGGATGTGGATCGAGATCTCCAACTCGCAGTCACAACTCGCCGGTAGCCGTCGCCGCAGCGCAAGAATAAATATTCTTTCCATTCAAATGCGCAAACAGAATAAAAGAAAACTAACGCAGTTGTAACCAACAACAACAAACATATATACGAGTATGCATTTATCATATACATATGTATGTGTGTGTGTTTTAGAGAGTGTCTCTCTGTCTATGTGTGTGTGTGTGCGTGCGTGCGTGCGTTTGTAAATTAGGCAACCTTAATGTGAGCCAATTGTGTATATCGCAGATATACACATAGTTAGTGTGTTATCGCTGGGCGCATTTGTGACGTCACAGCGCACAAGTTGCACTTTAGTAGCTGCTGCGGCTGCTGCTGCTGCTGCTGCTGCTGCTCTTGTTTGTGTTGTTATTGTTTGTTACTTTGCCTGATGCTGTTATTATATACACACTTAATGCATTTAATTTAGTTATGCAGCTTTACACACACACACATGCACACACACGCAACACAATTTCAATATCTTGTGCGTCAACAACAACAACAACAACAATAGAAAGAGCAACAGCAAAGCAGCGCTGCTGGCGCCGCTGCCTCCGTGCTATGAACGTGACCTCCGTGTATTAAAATAAATTCTAATTTGTGAAGAAAGAGGCAGCAACAGTAGCAGCAGCAGCAAAATGTTTTGTTATTGTTGTGACGATATTCCGCGAAGAAGTATTCGAGTAGCTCTATGCATACATACAAACACACACCAACACACACACACACACACACACACGCATATACAGGCATAAATCTGTATCTACACGCATGCCTATGTGCGTGCGTGTGTGTGCCCATTGTTCATGTGTATTTGTTTAATTTATATCTAGAGTCTGATATAAATATTAAAATAAAAAATATATATATACATATAAACCGAGCCGCAGGCAGGCCAAGCAGCAGCAGCAGCAACAACTTAACTTTTTTTTGGTACGTCAACAGATAATGTATTATTTTGTATGTGTACATACTATACTTTAGTTTATTGTTTTTATTTTGTATCTTCATAAATATGCTGTGGCATTTACACACGACAATATGTGAACATATATGTATGTATATATATATAACTAGCACATACAACTTGCCTTGAATTTGTCGCTGTCTCATTGTCGCACAATATGTACGAAAAATGCCCTCCAAAAAAACGAGAAAAAACAACATGCAAAAATATAAAAAAAAAAAAATTTTAAATGACAACGAAAACGAAATAAACATTAAAATTAAAATCAAAAGCATATTCGGTGGGTGTAGACAATTTTCATGCGACGCACATTTCCAACATTATACAGATACATATATATATATATAGAGGTATATATATGTATATCTGTCAACTGCCGCAACGGCATGGTCTGAGACGCAGCAGCAGCAGCAGCCCATTAAAAGACGCTTAAAGCTGTCTCATGTCTCTCAGCCAGTTAGCTACACACACATATATATACATATATACAAATACATCTGTATATAGACCTATATAGCCATAGCCATACCTGTCATAAACAATGCAAAAATAAAAATAAATAATATCGACTCTCCGTACTTCTAAACAAGTCGTACTCAACTTGCAATTTGCGTTTTCAGAGCTTTTCCGTATTTTATAGAAATGAATTCTTGGTCGTAACTCTATATACAAATATCGGCGGGCTGACCCATTTCAGCGATTATCTAATGTATTTTATTTTCGTATACTTTTTTCTTATTCCGCTTCGTTTCGTTTGATTTTTACTATCTAAGCGATACGCGGACTCCGCCGCAATCAGCGCCAGGCACCTAACGGCTCCGGCTACTTTTTTCTGTCTTCTGTTTTTGTTTTTGTTATTTGTTTGATGTGTTTCGAGTTCTGTCTTAATTAATTCTCAATTTTAACTGTTTATTAAAATTGAAATTGGCGTGGCGTAGTTATTGTTTACAGCAAATAAACCGAGTCGTGCCATCGCATACTGATTCGGCGTTACAGTGGGCACTGCATATTGCGAACGCCGGGCATGTTGTAATCATGCCAGAGAGTTATGCAAGCGACCCCTCTTCATGATAACGATGATGATGATGATGATCGTTGTCGTTGCCGTGTGCATGCTAAGCAGGCCGCCCATCGAGCAGCGCTAGATATAGTAATAGACTTGCCTCCACTATATACAATATATATATCTATGCATATAGTATAGGGGAAGTCAGCTTTATTATTAGTGGTATGCATGTGGCCTGGCCTAAGTGCAGGCCATTCACGAATCGCGATTTATATTATTGCTCGTATTGTCAGCCACTTTCGAGATGTTTGCGACACTTTTTCGCCTTTATCTGGCAGTTTAGATCGGTTTAGTTCAGATGCAAATTCCAGACCAGATCTCGCTCCGTCTCGCTCGCTCCGGCAAACTCTTTCAGCAACATACATACATATATCTATCTGCTTACAGCCATTATCAAATGGGGCAGCGATTAGCTTTATTTTTGTTTCGGGCTCTGCCATTTGTCTCAGCCCAAGGGCGATGTAAATATGTTTGCTGTGACGCACGAGCGAAGAATGAATGAATGAATGAATGAATGAGTGAATGAGTGAGTGTTTGAATGATATTCTCGATGGGCACCGAAGGTCGTACACACTCTAACCGACCGGCCCACGCAGCAATTGCCTAAAGCCCAAAAATATCATAATTCATTAAAATTCATTTAGTATTTATAATTACACGCATTCTGCAGATCAACTTGGCAGACGCTTGACAGCCAACTCAAGTCATGATTTAATCAAATTCGCTGTAGCAATAGATATATATGTATATACAGTTGACATTATTTTCATACTCAAATTCAATTCTGCGGAATCATATGATATTTTTTTATAGCGCAAATTCCGTTTTATTGCCTGTCGCACGTCAGGTGAGGTCTAATGCAGACGCCGCTGATATCTGAGCTTCATCAGCACATGATGTAAGCTTCAGAGTTAACCCCAGTTAACATTAGAGCATTATATATGTGTACATTATATATATAGGAGGCCTGCGAGTAGAGCTCTAAAATTAGTTTTGAGATGTGATTAAGGCTTTTGCATATATCAAAATGTCTCCGAGTGAATTGCTAGTCTATAAATAGGAACTCAAATATGGGCAAAAGCTTGAATCAGCTTTGGCTAATTTTAGATCTAATCCATATAGTAGTTCAGTAGTTATACTATACTATACCCTGCACTATACTATACTATACCCTATACTATACTATACCCTATACTATACTATACTATACCCTATACTATACTATACTATACTATACTATACTATACTATACTATACTATACCCTGCACTATACTGTACTATACCCTATACTATACTAAACCATATACTATACTATACTCTTTACTACACTTGTATACCCTATATGATACTATACTATGCTCTACCCTATACTATACTATACTATACTATACTATACTATACTATATTATACTATACTATACTATACTATACTATATACTATACAATACCCTACACTATACTATACTATACCCTGTACTATGCTATACTATACAATATACTATACTATATATACCCTATACAGTCTCAGCTCTGCAGAGCTGCTCTATAGCTGGCTAAATTTATAAACTCAATTATGTTATCCGATTAGCGTCTGGGGATAAACAACAAAATATTCCAACTAAACACACATGATTTGTTTATAAACCAAAGATTGATTAATCAAATATTTTATCGGAAAGCATAAAAAAAGAGAAAACAAAATGAATTATAGAAAATGATTCACTTTCTATTCCATGCAAAATGCTTAAGAATTTATTGCAGAGAAAAATGCATTTATTATAAAACAAAAATAAAAGTTGATTAGCCTGAGCTGAGCTGAGCTTATTATAATTCCTTAAAAATGATCCGAGCTCAATGATAAAGATAAAACTCAAATTAAACGCTCATTATCGGGTATTTTAATGCACTTTTCTCGCAAGGTATAAATATTTTTCAAATAATTATTAATTAATATGAAGCACATGCATTGAACTCCAGATCAAGCTGGTTTCTTATGTATATATATATATATGTACACACGTATATATATTTATATGATATTTTTAGCTCGTTGCCAAAGCCGTAATTAATAAATCAAAAACATAGCCGTAACCGTGGCCGTAGCCGTAACGTTTATAACCGAAATTATCTATTTCGGTGAGAGCATATAAATCGCGCGATTATAAATTTGCTTGCTACAATGTGTGCGAGCACACACACACATAGATACTTTTTAAAATGCATACACACACAGAGACACAGTCACATAGCTAACTATCTATAGATCAATACAAGTAAACAATACGACTGCAGCTGCAAAACATCAGTTTGCAAAAACTATTAGATACAAAATTGTGCCGCGTTTTGTGCGTCTGCCAAGTTGGCTCGAATATGGCTATGGATATGGCCCCCTGTTGCTCTACAAGGCAATGCCTGGCTGCGGCTCTCCATACATGATGTACGCATACTAATACACATCGGTGCGCTTATAATTTATATTGTGTGCCACACACACCACACACTCACACCACACACTCACACACACACACACACACTCTCGCACCTGATGATGCTATTATACAAATACCAACTACCACCTGCATACTAATAGCGTGCAAAAACATTCCGTATGCCCACCTTGGTGGCATCGTGACTGTCAAGATGCTGCCGCTTGGCATTGCAGCACCGGCGCTAGCCCACACCACCAGCCACGCCCACTTTGTGGCCAAAAGCCCCAACCCCCCACCAGGCAGAGAGGCGTTGGCGTTAATAGAATTTGCCGTTGCTGCTGCTGAGGTCTGATGTGATTAGTTTTAAGTTGCATAGCGCCAGGCGCATGTCCTTGTTGCCACTCGAAGGAGCACATTGATATATACACACATACATATATAGAAAGATATATACTTATACTTATATATACAGATATATGCAGCTTGAAAGCGCAGAGCAAAAATCATTAATTTTCTTTTAATAGTTTCGCCTGTGCTAAAAATAATTTGTTTAAAGCAACAAATAGACAGGGACAAGAGCAGCTATATAGCTGAAGAGTATATAGAGTATATACATATACTATATATATACATATATATATTGCTGCTCGATCTTGTAGCATTGGAATTGACTGGCCATTGTCTCGACGTGCCTGAGACTGGGACTGCTGCTGCTGCTGCTGCTGTTGATGCTGGCTGTCTAGTTTCGTGTCTTGTTGTGACGCCTTTGTTTTTGGCCAACAATCCGAGCTGACAAACGCAAACAGACAGACTGAAAGGGAGAGACTGAGTGTGGTGTGTGCCCTGGCGACGTCAACAAGTGGCCTTAAATGGCACAGATAGACTGTTTATATCCCTTTGGCGAGTCAATCAATGTCGTGCATTGCCTGCTTCCAATCAAGTGCAGGATATAAAGCAGCAACAACAACAACAGCCTCTCGCCTCTCCTCTCAACTATACAATGACCTAAGCATTTCCTCGAGGCCGACACGTACCCAAACTTCACTGCGAGCACGAGCAGCAGCCACTGTGCGAAATTTGAAATAGGTCGACGTTGGGGCCGCCTGCTAATCTAAAGTGTTTTTGGCCCCCATATCAGTTGATTTGGTTCTTTCGCTTTCGTTCAAGTTTTATCTAAATATTTAAAATTGGTTTCGACGCCGTCGATGAGGCATATGCCATTTCTATTTCTGTGTCGCCCATGATAAAGCAGCTCCAAGGCGACGTCACAGCCAGAGCCCGAGTCACAAAGCCATTAAACATAACCATAAACAACGCACACAAGTCGGCATCAACTAAAGCCAATGGACATTCGCATCCCTGAGTTGTGCCCGCCCACGTACGTGTCTCCAAAAGGGTCATCATCGACGCCTATCGAATTTCAGTGTCCTGTTAGTGAAAACTTTTTGGGGTCTGCCTTAAGCTTCAGCAGCCGCGCTGCGACCCTTGGGCGAGTGTAGGAGAGGGGCCTGCATTAGCCTCGAATATGACTTCTGGTTGCATTACGTATTAATGCTTGTGCAGGTTGATCACGTAGCGTGAAGGCGCGCGGTATTCCCACTCGATACACTTCTTGCCTTGACTCCAATAATCATTGCCAATATTGGGCTTTTATGAATTTATAACCGTTGACAACTTTGGCAATTTTTAATTGTCTCGCTGGCCACAGTTTTACGAACGCTCGTCAATGAAACTCTAGCCACTGACTATACATACTTATCAGTATCAATACCCGGGCAATAACAATAAAGCCTGTCTACTGAGCTGATCGATTTTATGGCGCATGGGAGGAGTATACGCACGGATCTTATATCGTCTGTTCAACTGGCTTGTTTTCCTAAGTACGAGTCATAAATACAGGGGAAGGTAAGGGCAAACCGATGCTCGAATCCCCTACCAGAATTTCCTATTCCAACTACAATCAAACAATTCTTGCTATGACATCTGATGATATAATCAGATTTTGTTTATGTCCAGGTTTTCCCATTAAGAACTATTGGTTCTTCCATAGAAACTATTATAAATATATATGTATATGTATATAGTAAAGATCCCCTTTCTTTCTATTGTAAACCTGAGTCAACTACTTTCACTGTGCCTGCCTCGATGCGGTCTATTATTGGCGATCACAAATATGTTTATTTATATAATTGATGTGGCTGGGAAAAGTTTCTCTGGCCGAGTGTAATAGATTTCCTAAAAAGTGATTAATACCTTCCACATGGGTGCACTAAACCAACGCAAAATAAACATCATAATCTAAACCAATTTCTGGCTATTTACATTAGCCAAATTTGCGGCTATTCGACACTAAAACTAAAACAGACGGCTCCGGCTAAAATGCTGCCAAAAATACTAGAATTGTAAGTAGTTGGTCGAAAGGAATTCCCATTTTGCCAAATATTATAAGGGCTGTACGTCAGAGATGTTGATAGATAGTAAAAAGAGATGATCTGTCTGAGTGTTTGCTTATAGATATAGTTCTTACATATGAGCATTTTAGCCAAACCAATATCCCCCTCTCAATACCCGAACGAGTATCTCTGGCAAAAAACCCAAAATTTAAATGAACCTTGTACCTGCGCTCTCGGTTTTAACTTGTTAATAGTCGAGGCGCTTGTATTCCGTCTACGTAGATAAAGGCAGTTGTAGCTCATCAAAAGGTAGAAATTGAAATAATCAAATGGAAAAGGCGAAGACATCGAAAGTCGATCGCTCAACTCAACTCAGTCAGTCAACTTGGAATGTTTTCAGTTTCAGTTTGGCAGGCGGAAAGTGAGCAACTTCCTCATTAATCTAATAACAATGCAGCTATCTGATACTACATATATTGATATTATCGATTAGATATGTTTATTTATGTATCTGCTGCTGCCACGCACCTGCCACATAATCTATTTCACTCTGCGTAATTTCCTGCGAGCAGCAAATCAATTCAAATCAATTCTCTAAATCGGAGTTGAATTAAGTGTGAGCTTTTGGCTAATTAAATGTGATCTACAGTTAGATTTTGATGTAGAGCAGAGCATTAGTAGATTTTCAATTTATCTGAGATTATTTAGTATATTATTTGATTATTTAATTGATTATTTAATTTATTTCCATTTATTTTATTGTTGCTGATGAGTTCTCAAAACTTTGTGCATATTTGAGTAAACAAATTTGTTTCGCAAACTGAACCAAGCCAGCAGAGAAAGATAATTTATTTATAAATGTTGTTCAGGTTCATCCTAAGCACTCTCAGCCTTCACATGCAATTCTAGAGGCAAGCAGGCAGTTGGCTCCAACTCACAATTTATTCTATTAAAATTCAAGCCAAGTAAGCCTAAGTCAAACTTGCAAACTGCACTTAACTGCAGTGCAGACGTATTAAACAGATATATCTCTCTCAGTTTATATTTTCAATTTATTCTACACAGTTTTATATATTCTTAATTTATTTAATATTATTCATTATTTATTTCTTTATATATTTTTCATGCATTTATTTACTATTCATTTTTTATTTCCATATAATTGTATGTATTTATTTATGAATCATTATTTACTTATATATATCTGTATTTATTTATTTATTATATTTTACTTTTTATTTTTAGCTAGTTCTTTTAGTCCCATCTCAAACTTTGAAGCTTTTGCCTACTTAGAAAATTTATTATTTATTAAGATAAAAATAGCTTTAGAACTTTGACTCTCTCTCTCTCTCTCTCTCTCTCTCTCACTCTCTCACTCTTCCTCCCTCTAGCATAAATTTTTAATTAGTTTTTTCTCGCATTTTTCTTACTTTTATGCTAGTTAACACGATTGCTCAGTCACTCTGGGCAGTTTAATGTAATTAACATAAATTTAACAAATATTTACAAAGAACTTTGACTAACTTTAGGCAGCAGCTAGTCCACTCACTCTCTCTCTCTCTCTCTCTCTCTGTTGCCTCGACTTAGGCAGAGTCTTAATAATATTTACTAAATGCCCAACTGTTTATAGAGTAACCCAAAGTGCAGTTATTATAAACAGCTTTGTATCAATTTCAGTTAAGCTTCATGAGCCATAAAATCTCTTAATTGAAGCATTGATAAAGACTGAAATTTAATATGAAATAAAGAAAGAACATCAAATTGTTTTACAACTCGCAGTTGTTTAAACTCTGCTAAACAGCAACGAAAACATATTTCATTAAAAAGTAATTTAAAGTAAACCAAACCAGAATAACTGGAACAATCTAGATAATCAGCGCAGCGAGAAATTTCAGAATTATAACAGTGCTTATTAAGATATATATATTCATATATATAGAGAGAGAGAAGGAAAAGATCCATTGATGAATTGATTTAGTCAATTGCCGATGATTTATGATGATCATGCAGCTAATCTTAATTGCTGTTAGCCTAGCCGCTTGGCTCACAGCTGGCGCTAAACTGGTTTTTAGGGTCTAAACTCCAATTGAGTTCCAGCTGATTGCGAGATTAGTCAACTATTTAGCCGCTTCCATGCGGAGCGAAAACCCACTTGGCCAGCGGCGTATGGAGGTCAAATATTTGAAAACAGCAGCGAAAATAAGCCCAAGCAACTCGGGCGGGGCGCTCACACAATTGAGTGTCAAACGAATAAACTTGACTATTCACAAGACTCTGCTCTATTTACTCTCTCACTCACGTTCTCTCTCTCTCTCTCTCTTTCTGTTTCTTTCTAATATTGTCTGTTTTCTTTATCTTTATGGCACTTCTAGCTAGCTGCTTGAGATGTAAGCGAAGAGACGGCCAATCAGCCAATCAATAGATCGCCGCTTGACGCGCACACCCAAAAAATGTTTCAATTATGTTACCCACAACAAGCACACAACCACAACAACAGCAACAACCACAACAACAACATCAGCAGCAGCAGCCAAATAGAAGCACAAATTCCAGAGTCAGCACTAAAAGCCACAGCTTAAGCAGCAGCAGCAACAGAATTTACTCGGCAGCTACATTGAAACTCAAGAACCAAACCAAACAGCGACCAAAACCAAACCGAAACCGACAACAAATTAGCATAGCTATAGCAACAGGGGCAGCAGCCGGAGCAGCAGGAGCAGGAGCAGGACAGGAAGCAGGACAGCGCCATGGGCTGCTCACCGAGTACATTGCCCAACTCGTCGTCGGCGGCTGGGGGAGCCGGCAGTGCCGGCAACGCGCCCTTGCCCCCGCTGGATGCCAATGAGAAGGATGGCAGCTTGCTGTTCTGCATCAAGCTGCGGCGCAGCCGCATGCGTCGCTGCAGCTGCGGCGCTGTCACGCTGCAGAATCAGAACGGGGACGGCAGCACGGGCAGCGCCACCTGCGGCGACAACATCATGTGCAACCAGGGCCTGCTCAATCCGCTGCAGACCAAGAACGAGTCCGACTACGAGAAGGTGAGTGTGTGTCCAGTCCGAGCTGACCAATTGAACTGCATCTATCTTAATCCCCGCCTCCAGCTCAGCACCGGCAAAAAGGACTCCATTGTAACGGTGGCCGCCCTCGGCAATTTCACGCACAGCGTCGTGCGACGCGCCACTGGAACGGGCAGTAAGTACCCATAGCATAGAAAACCAATCTAACATTGTCCGAATGCCCCGGCTTAGAGCAGCCAGCGCACGTGTGTGTGTGTGTGCAGAGTGCAAACATATGAAACGCTCAAAAAAGAGAGAGAAAAAACTGATTTGTGCCCTAAGCGGATAGAAAAATGGCTTTCAAATTGCTTCATATTAATATGTCAGAGAGACTTCCAATCAATTCATATTGCAAGCTGAATATGTTCTATGAAAAAAAAGGATTACTGCAGCTGAAGAGACTTTGAATTGTATTAAAGTAAATATAAGATAGGATAAAATATAGTAAAGACTGAGTTCAGATTGAAAAGTTCAAAATTAATTTTGCTATTTGAAAATTAAAGCTCATATACAAACGTCTGCTATGGTAGATGAGCACAATTTGTTAAGAATTGTAAACTGTTTTATAATATATAATCTTTTATATATATAGATATTTGATGCAATTTTCACAGACTATTGTGCTACTACTTTTTGGGCAATTTAATTGAATTAAAAAAATATATATTACTTAGGATTATGGAAGAGGAAGAGGAGAAGGAAGAGTCATAGAGTATAATCATCACAGCAAAAGCTTAAGGGCATATTTGATAGATCTGCTGCTGCTGGCACTTCACTCTTCTTCAAAACCTAACTAGAAGCCTAACCAGACTACTTTGCGTAATAATTGACTTTGAATCACAGTCAGTTGAGTGTAGATAAAGTGTAGATAAAGCTTCAAGGCAGCTAAAGGTACATGACAATAGTAGTTTATAGTTATATAAAAAAATATTTTAAAATATTAAAAAAAAAATTTTTAAATTATAAGAAAAATATTAAATTTTTTTTTTTAAATTAGAAAATTATTTTAAAGTATTAGAAAAATATTTAATAATATTAGAAAAATATTTTAAAATATTAGAAAAACATTTTAAAATATTATAAAAATATTTGAACCAAAGTTCACATCAAAAGTTCAGCCTTCAGTCCAGCTTCACATACAAATCCCCCCTCTGCCATTAGAGGGCATTCAGTTGTCGCTGCAGCTCGCACAGCTGACTGCCGGCTGGGTGAAGATCATTAAAAGCGCTAAGGGCAGAAGAAGTAATACGATCTGCGACGAGTCAGCTGGCGCTAGTGTAGGTCTCTGGTATATCCAGGTGCAGCTGTTTTGTGTAGACTCCAATTAACGGCTCGGCCGAAGAGCTTGAGCTTCGCATATCAATGGTGCGGCAGACGGTAGCAGTTGTAGTCAGCGAGAGAGAGAGAGAGAGAGAGAGAGAGAGAAAGACAAAGAGCGAGAGAGCGCGGGAGAGGGAGAGGGAGACAGTGAGTGCGCTTCGACTGAAACTTGATCGCGCTCAGCGGTCTGTGCTCAGCGCTCCGACCGATCTGCTGCTGAGAGCGACGCCGTTTATCGGTGAGCGTGTCTGTGCCGGCCGTGCCCCACCGCACTCTGGGCGCTGCTCCGTCGATTGAATTCGCCTCGGAGCTGGCATTCGCAACAGCTGCTCGCCATTTATGGAGTCAGTTGCTTGGAATTGGTTCGCCGTGTCGGTTGTAAAACGCTTTCGTAACGGGACGTGGCTGCCGCTGTGCGGACTTCGATGCATAATAACAATAATAAATATATATATATAAATAAATATATGATAATACACGAAAAACACAGGCGTAATCGTCGCGCACACATTTGAAACAGCTGAAACGACTCCGGCTCCGGCTTCGCCCAGGTCGCTCGTTATGCAAATCGTAAACGCAGAAGGTGAAGGCGTTCAAATTCAAATTTACATTCAAACTGAGATTCCGATACAGTTGTCGAGAGTCTGCCGCCCATGCAGCGGGCGTGTCGGGCAACAGCAGCGCCAACTGGTCGCCAGCAGCAGCAACAGTTGCTGTTGCAGCAGCAGCAGCAGCAACAGCAGCTCGTTCTACGCGGCCTAATGTGACGGCCAAATTTGGCCAGAAAAATCCGTGCAAGTGACTGCTGGTTAGCCAGGGCCAACCAGTCGAGAACCAAAATCGAATGCAATTAAAGCTTATGACACTGCCAACAACAGCAGCAGCAACAACTGTGTGACACACAAAAAAAGTATCTGAAAGATTGCTGCAACTGATGTGTGTTGTGTTGTGTGGAAAAAAACAGCTCGGCGCCACATAGCGAGCCAAAAAGCAAAAGAATACAGCAAGACAACCGCAGCAGCAACAACAACAGTGCCAAATAAAAATATAACAACAATTTATACGCCGTATCGAAAAGTGTTAAAATTCAAAATAAACTTCACAACTAAGTGTGCCAATAACAACAACAACAACAACAACAACAACAACAACTAAGTAACTGTGCTAGTTGCTCGTAGTCGAATCTAGCATTCTCCCCCAGCTCACACAGATAGATATACTATATATGTGTGCGTATGTATCTGTATCTGTATCGGTATCTGTCTCTCTGTATCTGTATCTGGGTGTGCGTTTCGGTGTTTTCATACGTGAATTTGGCTGCACAGTGCAACACCTGCCCAGAGGTGACTCTTCAAAGTGCAAAAAACTAGCTCATTAACGTGTTGCGGCTGTCGGGCTAACTGGCCAGCTAACTAGCAGCTAACGGCCAGCGGCTAACGACCCACAGCGCTCCAATAATGCAAATAGCGAGCTAATGAGAACAAAACAGGGCAGAAACGAAAACAAACTGACAAAACATGCTTATATAAATTTGTGTATATATTTTGTATACAATAGGAGAGCAGCAAACACACACACAGCAAGAATTTTCTAGCGCACTCAGTTGATTATTAATTTTATTTTATTTTTTTTATATATATATATATATTTTTCACTCAGAGATAAAAAAGATTCACATGACAATCTGGTTGGCGTTACACGCGACTCTGTGACGATCTTTTCAGATTCAGCATTCACACACACACACACACGATCTGAAAAGCTCAATTACTAATACAAACACACACAGACACACGCATTGGCGTTGCCAGAGCGCCCCAAATGCCAGCGATCGACGACGATCGGCAAACAATAACAATATCGAGCGAACGCCCACGCAATGGCGCCAAAACATCAATCAAAGCAAAATAAGCAAACGCGAACAGGCAGACAAAACAAAGGCGAATGCAGGCGGACAGACAAGCAGACAGGCAGACAGACGGGCAGCAGCGTCGTTGGCAAACAAGATTCATTATGCCCTGGGCAGGTGTCAATGGCCCAGTGCCCTGGGCCTAAATTACTCAATCAGAGCTGACTTTGGAGAGAGACCTTTTGAGTTGTCGTCGCAGCCACGTGAAGCTTCTCACAGCAGCGGCAGCAGCGGCAGGCGGCGACCTGGCACTTTCTGCCAGAGATTAGATTAGGGCGCAGACTGTCCGCTCGCTGAGGCAGCCAGTGTCAATATGTGTGGACTCATGCCCCATGCCCGCTATCAACTATCAACTATGAACGGTGAACGGCGATGATCGCCGTCAGATAGATAAAGCCTCGTCGTTGTTTGGTTTCGCATTTCGGGTTCAAGCGAAATGTGCCCAGAAGCAGCCCAACTAACTAACTGTACTCTACCAGAACACTCTCGCTCCCACACTAGAGCCCTGCCCTGCCCTGCCCGGCCATAGATGTAGATTGTGCACGCGTTTTTTGTTTTCTACTTGATTGTAACTGTATCTCTCTCTCTCCCTCTCTCTCTCTCTCTCTCTCTCTCTCTCTCTCTCTCTCTCTGTCTCTTTGTTAGTGAAAACGCATTATATACGCCCGTGTTTCAGTATCCGTATCTCTGTGTGTACGGGGGCCTAAACATCTGAATACTATGAGCAAACTCGCCTGATATTATCTTATCACAAATTAATTGGTTGTCATGACAACGGCCAAGGCGCAAAAGACACTCTTGGCCAACTGGCCGGCTAATGCCGTACGCCTAATGCGCTGCAGCAATCCGCTTGCAATCGCAATAGTTTTCAGTAGCCCTCAGGAATGTTGTCAACAACATGTCGTAAAATTTCGCTAACAATAACAAATACTTTCATGTCCCGGAACCTAAAATTTCCATTCGATTAAAGCAATTTTTTATTCTCTTTATTTTTTTTTTTGTATTTGTTTTTTTTTTTGTGCGCAAACGGAAATTGTTTCGCCTCGGACAGAAGAAAATATTTACTCGATTCCCTGCGGATGTTAAAGCCTTAAAAAATCACGTCTTAGCCAATTGCAAATGCAGCTAGCGCCAATTGCACAGACAAGACTTGGAATAAATATATATATATATAGAGAGAGAATGAGCATTTTAATTACATTTTTATAATCCCCTTTTAAGAAGTCATAATTCCTAATGGGCTCTGGTATCAAGTGGTATAATGTGATTTATAATTGTGCCGCTGAAGTGTGAGCAATACAAATTCCACTCAAGCATAAGCACATACACATACATATATACTATATATAGCGAGAAAGAGTGAATACATATACACATACATATAAATCAAAGAAATTAATTTCATTGAAACTGCAAAGCAAATTATTGAAATACCTGGAAATTTGGGTGAAGTGAAGCGGGGAATTTCGTCGAAAACCATTTTGCATTAGCGGAGGCATTGCCGCTTGGCCCAGATATTCAATTAGGCCAAAAGCTGCTTGAAAAACTTCAATCGCAACCCTTTTTGGCAGGACACAAACAAGTTCTGCTCGAGTCGAACTTGCTTCATAGATGCCAATTAGATTGCTAATTATTTTAATTATTAAAAGATCTCTCTTCATTTTGGCTTCAAATGAAATTTCACATTTAATAAGAAAAAAAAAACTTGTTGACTGTGGCCAAAAGGCCGAGCGTTTGGCGTGTAGCGCCCAGTGCGGTCGCTGGCGGTTTCAGAATCCGTGCGAGAATTATCATCTGGCAAACAGTTTTTCATAACGGATTAGTGCGGACGTTTCGCCGTTGGCCAGGTCTAGTCAGTTCCAACCAACCAGTGGCCCGCTCTGTTAGCTCTGTGCTGTTGCTACGGATTCCTAATTTAACTTTGACTAACTGCAATTTGAGTTTTTCATTGAAGTTTCCCCTCGCATTCGCTCTCGTTCTCTCTCTCTCTCCCTCTGCCTTTCTTTGCTTTTGCCGTACGCAAATAACGGTAGTCGCACAGCCGTATCCGCCATAACTGTGCTCCTGTTTGTCGAGCAGTTAAATTTTAATATAGCCCGCAGTGTTTGCTCAGCGTCGTCGTGGCCATGCTGCAGCACTCGTAAATAAGCCAAGTGCTAATCGATCAAAATCAAGCGCACCTTCAACGGGACCCCCGCCCGTCCCGCCTCTCGCGCGGTGCAAACTTTACACACTAATGAGCCAGTAACTGTTGCCAGTGTGTGTCCGTGTGTGTAACATGAGCCTTAATGTGAGCAAGTGTTGTAAGTATTTGCAGCCAGTTCCATTGGCGCCATTTCCAACTGACGTTCATCAAGAGACGCTTTAGACTTAAGTGGGAGTATGTGTGTATGTGTGTGTGTGTGTGTGAGGGTGTGTACTCTGCTCCAAATAGTTGAGATTCAAATGAAAATTAAACATGGCCACGACGAAAGTTTAAGCCAAAACCAAAACCGAAACCAAAGCCAAAACCAAACCCTGTTGCTTATGGCTCTGGCTGGCTGCTGCTGCTCCTGCTGCTGTGGCTTTTATCTAAACAATTTATCGATTTTCGTTTAGATTACAACGCGTACCGCTAGCCAGCGCAACTGAGGCAAGCGGACGCTAACAACGATAAGATACACACAGGCCGGGCCAAGCCAGGCCGAGCCATGCCATGCCATGCCAGGCAGCATATATTTATTTGAATATACGCAAATATTTTCTCTATATATACATAAGTGCGAGTACATACTCACACACACACATATATATATATACTTATAATATATATATATTTATATATATATATATAAAATGATATGAGCACGGGGGCCGTGTTGAGTCCCGCATGTTTATGTTTCAGGGCTATTTTCGTTCATAAATACTCATAGATACGATGAAACACATAGTTATGCATGTGGAGCAGGTTATCATTACGCACTAATTGTCTGAAATCAATGCCAGCGCAGCCAGATAAACAGACGGCCAGCCGCAGAGTAGAGTCGGATCGGGCGGCCACAGCTACAGCTACAGCTACAGCAGAGCACAGAACAAATGACAAATTAACATAGTGCCACGAAAATAATCAAAAGCGATAATTATGTTGAATATTTGTAGTTAATTTGCAAAGTCAGCGAATGAAAAAAACAGACCCAAAATAAAAAAAATATAATAATAAAAAGAACCAAGAAAATAGCAACAGCAACAACAAAAAAAAAAGGCAGAAAAACCGCACAGCAACCGCAACGGCTAAAAGCCAAACAATGATTATATCTAGCCAGCCAGCGAACCTCTCCGGGACATCGTCGGCCCACATGAGCGAGGGCGAAGCCGTTGAGAGCGATTGCAGCTGTGTGGGCGTGGGCGAAGGCGCGGCGACGACGACGACGGGAGCGGGAGCTGGTCTAATGATGGGCAGGCCGGCCAGACAAATGCAAACGCATGCTATGGAGGCAGAAAAACCACCAACACCACCAACACCACCAACGCCAGCACCAGCACCAGCAACGGCAACAACAACAACCAAAACAACAACACACAGAGCTTCATTAACGCGTCCGGCCTCCGAGTCCGAGCTGCTAGTGGGTAAGCGGATTGTGTCTTGGCGCCAGCAGGAGAAGGGGGGCGCTGAACGTGCGTGTGCCTGTTATAAAGTGTTTTGTTGAAATGCCAACGCTTATAATTAAATAAAACGTGCGACTAGACTAGACCGAAGATATGAATGGGCGGCGGTGGTCTTTAGCTGCTGCCGTTTGATAGTATCTCTCGCTATCTCTATCTCGCTCTCATCACTCGCACTCGCACTCTCTCTCTGTTTGGCTGTGTGAATGCGAACCTAAAAGTAGGCAACACTTTTGCTCGCTCCTACAAAAAACTGTAGCATGCTTTTCAGCGCAGACGTTTTGTGTCTTTTTGCAATCCGAGCCGAGTAATACAATTTGCTGTTGTCTTTTTTGCAGGCACTGGCACATCAGGCACCAGCTCCTCCGGCGGCGGTCGTCCTGGCCATCGCAAGTCCTCGCTGGCATTGGCCCTAACGCCCGAGGATGACTCAATGGACGTGTATCAGGTGAGCATATATATATATCTGTATATATGTATATATAGATAGATAGATATAGATAGTTGTGATGCTGATTAAATGGCCGTTTGGGCCACTCTTGTTTCGCTGGCCCTGGGCCATCGCTTTTTTTTGTGTTGGCGACAACGCACATGTGTGTTACGTCTTTGATAAGATATCTTATCATCGCGCGTTATATGATGGGAGCTCTCGCCAAAGTACGTTTGCTTCTTGTGCCTTCTTTTTTGCTTTACATTTCGCTCAGCTGCGCTGCTTTAAATAGCCGCTCATTTACACTGACTGAGAATTGATTCACGAGCGAGTGTGAGTGTGTGTGTGAGAGAGAGTCGTGCGTGTGTGTGCGGTTATTTGCCATTGAGTCTCACATAAACAATGTGCCGCCAGAGAAATCAAATCAATTAACATTGAAGGTGGGAAATCAAAAAGTAAAGAAATAGATTAACCCACCGCATTGCCAGCTACTCGTAGCTGTCGCCCCACTGTCGAGCCAATTGACTCAGTCAGTCAGTCAGTCGCGTTCCGACCGCAAAACCTGTGAAATATTCAGTTTCTAGGCATAGGAGACCATAGCTCACGACTGGGCCTACGTTTACGTATACGTGTGTAGCCACGACTAGTTCGACTGGATTAATTAAATCTCAATTTGATAAGTGGAAATCTTCGCACATTTTTTCTGTCTTTCGGCCGTAATATGTGCCGCTCTGCTGCTTACGCAAGTGCTCTGCCCAGATTAGTGCTGCTGCTGCTGCAGGCATAGAAGGACATTGTGAGAGTCGACTCAAGTCGAATTGAGGCGAGAGTCAAGTGCGTGTATTGATATTGTGAAGTAGCTTGACGCAGTGAGTGTTATTGTATAATTAGCAGAATGCGCAATTGTTTGCCAAAAATTTTTCGCACCAAATCATCGTCGTCGGTGTCGCTGTCGTCGTCGTCGTCGTCGCCCGCCCATGCAAATGAAGTGCAAGCAAAGCCAACAACAACAACAACATCTACGACGTCGACGTTAATAGAGACTGTTGATCAGCCGCTCGATAAAAATGCCAATAAAAAGCTGCATCAAAAGCAGCAGAAGCAGAAGCAGCAGCAGCAGCAGAAGCAACAGCCGCCAGCCACAGCGACGACAACAACTGCGACGACGACGACTTCAACGTCAACGACGTCGTCCGCTGATGACGTCGATAAGAACCGGCTGATAAGCGCTGACAGAATAGCAAATTCAAATAGCTTGGATTTAGAGACGAGCAACAACAGCCACAAAAACAGTCAGAGCGAGAGCAACGGCAACCAAACAGCGACAAATGGCAGCATCCGCCAAGTGCTCGACACGAATCCGACCTCGGAAATGAAGGTGGCTGGCGGTGAAATTATATTGCCTGCGCCAGTGCCCGTGCCAGTGCCGCTGTCATTGCCATTGCCATTGCCATTGGCAGTGCCCCCGTTGCCAGGCAACTCCAGCAAAACGCCCGAGCAGATGGAGCGGGAATACGAGGCGAACGAGGCAGCCGAGGGCAGGGATATAATGACGCCACTGCTGCGTAGCACAAGGTCACTGAGCATGGCCTTCTCCAGTAGTGCTGGTCCAGGTGCTGGCAGCGGCAACGGCGGCGGTGGCGGCGGCGGGGCTGCTGGAGTGGGTCGCATTATGCAGCCGGAAATAGTCGAGGCCATACGCAACCTGGACACGCAGGCATTGCGCCTGAACAACCTGACACCGGAGGACAAAGCGAAACTGACACAGCGCCAGGAGCAATCTGAGGGCGCTGTGATGCGGCCGAAGGTTTTCGCGTTCGATCGCCAGACGCACAGCCTCTACGAGCGACGGCTGCACAAGGGCCCCAAGCTGCGGCTGTGGGTGGGCAACGGCAAGAAGCCCTCGCCGCAAAGTGAAGAGGATGAGTTTAAAACGTTCCAGGTATTGTTGGATGACAAGCATTATAGTAATTGAGACAGCTCGACAGGGTCCATAAACCACAAAGAAGTCACCTCTTTTTTGCACTTGATAGGCAGCTGATAGCCCGGGCCAAGATAACCCAGCGGAACGACAAAGAGAACGACACGAATTGTCACAGTCATTATCAGTGCAGCGCCTGCCCCTTGTCCATGATTCAAATTGACGAAAAGCGTCATTGATTGATGTTGCCCCCTCCGGAAGCCAAATTACAAATTCAATTTGATTCACATATATATAAATAGGAAGACAATTCACAGAAACTATGTGAATGAAATTGGAATGGAATTTATGCAATTTCTTTCACTCCATAGTTTCTACAAATTTCTAAAGAGTTTTTTTTTAAGCAAAGCAGCGCGAAGAAAGACTTTCAGCTAAAATCTACAAAAAATTTACAATTCTTCAGCTTAAGCTGCCTTAGCCAAGTGTCTCTCAGCATTATAACAAATTATCAAAAACAAATTGGATTGGCAAGAAAAAACAGACTTGTGAATCAATAATGCTCTGTAGCTGGAAGTTAATCTTGAACGTAAATTGCTAAAAAATTACATTTTTTGCTTGTCGTTGCTTGTAAAGTAAATTCATTTTTGGACAAGTTGAGACTGCGGGCATATATATGGCTGGGAGCTGTTAGCTGGAAGCTGTTGACTGTTGGCTGTTAGCTGGAAGCTGACATGCTCAACATGTCTTCGCACAGTCGGTTTATGGATATCGATTGGAAAATCAACGTTTATCAGTTGTGTCTTGTGCCCAAAGACGGTTATAAATAGTTTTCGAGTTTGGTTCCGTTTGATGTGAGCTTGTGTTTTCATTATTGAATTGACACAGGCAAAGGCACGCACGTACAGCGCGTGTGCGTATACGCCTGCGTGTGTGTGTGTGTGTGTGTGTGTGTGTGTGTGCATGAAATCCCGATTTTCACATTTATTCATACGAGCATAATAAATCTGCAGGCCAAGTCACCAATACGGCAAATGGCGCCCCCAACAATTTCCGTCGGGCACAAGCAATTTTATTTTAATTTATCATCATTTTAGCGACACACACACACAGACACAGATACACACCCCCTCACTCACACACGCATACACACTCGTAAACTGACACGACACAGACAGAAGCCGAGTTAAGCCCTCTTATTTTGATGGCAAAGCCAGCGCTGTAGATTTTTATTAAATTTTACACGTTGCTTCACCTGCTCACCTCTTGCTCCTGCTCCTGCTCTTGTTGGCTTTCTCTCACCTGCTTTAACTTTCGTTGCAGCGAAATCTCATGGACTTGAAATATCCAACCGTGCTACCACCGAATCCTCAACTTAAGGTAAGCCGACACGTGCCACCGTGCCCCCCGTCCAACCCACCCGGCTGGCTGCCTGTCCAATTTGACTAATGCCCGATCCAATGTCAATTCGTCCTGCAGGCGCTTTTAGTTTTTCACAAATCGGACAGCATCTGCGAGGTGGTCACCCTGGCCTGCCAGCGCCACCAGCTGGACGTAACGCTGGTCAAGTCCAAGGAGGAGGCGCTCGAGACCCTGCACAAGTCATACGCCACGGCGCAGTGCTATCACCTAATTATAATTGATGCGCGCTCCACCAAGGGCCTCGACGCCGAGCACATTGCAAGGTGAGTGAGCCGCCCCAGGGCGTTCCAAAACTTATCACTTAAACTGATGCCCTTACCACCCGCCCACCCGTTAGAACAATACGCCACACGCACGGACACCATTTAACGACAATAATTGCCGTCTGCAAAAAGAGGTAGGTGGAGAGCTCAACTCAACTTAACTCAGTCCCGCTGCTGCCACTAGCACTAAATGTCTCTTTTCAGTTTCTTTGAGAAGGACGATGCGCTAATTGCTCTATTGGACGCTGGCGTTAATAGAGTAAGTTTTCTCCTTTTTCTATTGGCCGCAATTATCCAACTAACTTTGTGATTGGCCGCGCAGTGCATAGCCGAGACGACCAACCTGACCATGTGCAGCGTGGAGCTGAAGCAGATACTGCACTCGATCATACGGCCCCACAATGTGATGTCCACTCAACAGGTAAGCGCAAAGGGGAAAGGGAAAGGGAAAGGGGGGAAAAGGAAAATGAAAATGCAACAGAAATACGCAATTCGCAATCGAGTTAATGCCGTGTCCGGGTACGCTTTAATTCAATTAAACTGGCGTCCTCGTCGCTGTGGCTCTAATCAAATTGTAAATGTTAACCCGAGGCCCGCCTCTCGCCCCGCTCTCTTTCGCACACCCACACAGGCACTGTACACGGCCCTGCACCGGCTGAAGGAGGTGGTGCTCATCACGGACGACGTGCTGCGCATACAATATGCGAACCGGGCCACCGAGCGGCTGCTCAACATGCGGCTGGTGAGTCACTACTCATGCACTAATGCGCCCAGGGTGCACACACACGCGCGCAGCTCTTAATGCGATTTGTATTTGAATGTCGAACAGGATGAAATAATTAGCAAGCCATTAGGCGACATCTTCGTCTCGGACCTGTCCACCATCAGCGAGCAGGGCAAGAGCATCAAGGAGTTCGACGGCATACTAATGGTGCGCCGCAAGAACCAGGAGAGCATTCCCATGCACGTCCGTGTCGTGCCCGTGGCCTGCATTGGCAGGTGAGTAGCGTTGCAGCAGAAAGCTCTCAGCGCTCAACTGCATTGAATTGATTTGATTCTCTCCTTCTCCATCTGCCCCGCACAGTGCACCGACACATCTGATTTTCAACTTCGATATACCCGGCGGCGGTATGGACTTCATTGCCACGCTGCCGCAGCCCAAGGAGGCGCCACGGGGCTCGCTGCACTCGGTGCGTCGGTGCAGCTTCGACGTGCGTTCGATTGCATCGGACGGACTGCGCCGCACCAGCCTGGCCAAGCTGACGTCGCTGCCGCTGGAGGCGCCCATCACCAAAGTATGACTCCATTCTGTACGCCCAATTGGTTTTGACTAAGCCCCCGCCCGACCCACCTCAGCTGACAACATGCGAATGCTTCTTGTGCCCATGTTGCCAACACTAAACTATTGTCCGTGTCCGCGTCCGTGGTGTGTGGTTTCTCTATCTCTCTCTCTGTGTATGTGTGTGTGTGCGTGAGTGTGAGTCTCTGTTTGTGTGTGTGTGTCATAATGTCCTAGCATTGTTAGGGACTAGCACTGAAGCATCGGTAGCAACTACCAATTCCCACAACATTCGCCTCCACGCCCATCTACAACAGAGCACACACACACGCACACTGGCACAACACTGACAAAGCACCACCTGAATGCGTTAGAGTTATGCTGAGCAGATCAAAGGGCATTAACTAACTAAAAGATAAATAAATTGCTAGAAGTAAACACATGAGTTTGATAGAAGTTGATTCAAAGCAAAGCCAACTGAGCTCCAGTAAGAGAAATCGAAATTTAAAATAGTTTAGAATGATCTCCAATACATATCCTTTTAAGAACAAGAAGCAGTAAGAGTTTATACAACAATTTATATCTTTTTAGTTAAAACAAAGCTTAAATTGAAGCAAAACAATAGAAATTTATAAATATTCTGAATAAGAAAGACTTTAATATGATAGCAAATTACAAAAGTTGAATATCTTCAACACGTTACGTATACGACCCGATGTACAGCTTGAAAGAATTTCAAAGGCAGTTTAGATAGTTGCCACTGCTTCTACAGTTTCCAGTTTCAACGACAGCTCATTTAGTTCCAACTCAAGCATAGACTGCTATAGTTCCAGTTCCGAAAAGCATAAGTTTAGCTGATCTTGAAAGCACAACTCTAATGGAGCCAACAGTTGGGGATGTCTGGCCATCGCCTTAATTATTCATCCGTATCTAATGGCTCGGTTTTTGGCACATGTTCGATAATTAATTGATTTAACGCTACTAATCCCATACTGAGTCAACCAACCAATCAACCAATCAATATATCAATCTCAATCTATATATCAATAACAGACTACAACATATCCAACCAAATTGCACAACTAAAACTATTGTTTTTACATTGATTCTCTTTTATCTCTTATATTTGTTATGTTCTCTTTTACTTTTATGTTTTGTGTGTACTCGAACAAACAAACAAACAAAATATCCAATAAACATTATTGTACATATGAACTGGTTCCATTCGCTCGCACGTTCGCTCGCTCGCTCGTTCGTTTTTGCTCGCTGCGCGCCGCTTGCAACAACAAAAAAAAAAACAAAAACAAAAAAATATTTAAAAAAATCAATCGACAAAATCTGTTCAAAACCAACAACAACAACAACAAACAAACAAAAAAAAAACAACGCACACGCACTTTAGATAATCAATTTACTATCACAAGTACAGGAGAATTGTTCAGCGGACGAGGCACGCCTCATAGACAAAGTCTTGGACTTCCTCAAGCGCGAGGGACTCTACAGTCCTCAAATGAAAGAGATACGCACAGATGATCCCATAGCCACCGATCTCATTGGCGCCCTCCTCACGGTAAGTAGATCGAATAATCCGATATGATCTCTGATCTGATTCCTTCTCTGCTCAGGGTCCCAGTGTCTACTCGTCGCGTCGCAGCTCAAACGACTCCATCATCCGCACTGGCAACTCGACGCGCACAGCAACCATAGTACCCGCCAAGATGAAGGTGGGACTGAATCAAGTTACACATATATTTTGATTTCATTTATTAATTTATTTGATTTCATTACAGGCCAATCCCATTATCATGGAACTACTTGAAGAATCTCTTAAATGGGACTTTGATATTTTCAAGCTGGAAGAGATCACCGACTACCATCCGCTGCTGTACTTGGGCATGGAGATGTTCCGGCGCTTCGATGTCTTCGCCACACTGAACATCGATGAGAACGTGTGCAAGGCCTGGCTGGCCGTCATCGAGGCGCACTATCACAAGAGCAACACATATCACAACAGCACACACGCCGCGGATGTCATGCAGGTGCGTTAGGCCTACATAGATCTATTATTCATATAAGTTACTCTAAAACTCCCTCTCTCTCTATTTCTGTAGGCAACTGGCGCCTTCATTACACAGCTGGCCAGCAAGGATATGGTCATGGATCGCATGGATGAGGCAACGGCCTTGATTGCCGCAGCAGCTCACGACGTCGATCACCCAGGACGCTCCTCCGCTTTTCTGTGCAACTCGAACAATCCCCTAGCCATATTGTATAATGATCTGACGGTGCTGGAGTCTCACCATGCAGCCATCACTTTCAAGCTGACACTGGGTGAGTTAACATAGAGCTCGAGTTCTCTTGATTTCCTTTTGCTAACATCCCGACTGCCTGCAGGTGATGATAAGATCAACATATTCAAAAACTTGGACAAGGAGACGTACAAATCGGCGCGCAGCACCATCATCGACATGATTCTGGCCACGGAGATGACGCGTCACTTTGAGCATTTGGCCAAATTCGTGAGCGTCTTTGGCAGCGAGGTGGAGCCGCGTGAGGTAAGCTGAATAATGCATACTCCCGAGTATCCAGTTGAGTCAACCTTTGATTTCGTTGTGCAGCTTGTGCAGTCAGAGGAGGAGACATCCATACTCATGCGCCGCATGCTCATCAAGGTGGCCGATGTGAGCAATCCGGCCCGTCCCATGCAGTACTGCATCGAGTGGGCGCGCCGCATTGCCGAGGAGTACTTCATGCAGACGGACGAGGAGAAGCAGCGGCACATGCCCATCGTGATGCCCATGTTCGATCGCGCCACCTGCAGCATACCAAAGAGCCAGATTGGTTTTATCGAATATATAATACAGGATATGATGCACGCCTGGGACGGTGAGTTCACTCTCACATCAATTGAGATTGAAATAAAATTGAGATTTGATTTGATTTCAGGTTTTATTGATATGCCTGAGCTGATCACGTGCATGCAGATCAACTACTCACAGTGGAAGAAATACGACGAGCAGGGCGTCAATACACTCGCCGATATTATGGCCAAGCAGCCGCCGGTGGGCAACAAGTCGTCGAGCTCCAAATAGCATACGGCTTTCCGGAGATTATTCTCGGGTCTACTGAAGCCGCTGCCGGCCCAGGCGCCTGCCACATCCACAATTGGCGAGAACGAAATGGAGGATATGCTCTAGTGCAGGCGCATCCGGACCCAGAGCCGTGGCTTGCGTCGCTGTCTCTCGGCATAGGTCTCGTTCTACTTGTTGTTGTTGTTGTCGCTGTTATGCATACATATCTCGACTAAATAACGCTTCCAAAACTCTGTGCTCCGTGTGGCTGTGTGTGTGGGTGTGGCAGGAATCTTAATTCGCAACGACAGCTGGCTTACCCTTAATGGGAGGCAAGAAGACGCACACACACACGCACACGAAAAATGTCGCAAATGTTGGAAGAGCAAAACTAAACAAAACAAAACAAAGAAAAAGAAAAAACAAAAACTAAAAAAGAAAAACAAATTATTGGGCTGGACTCAAAATTTCATATTTAAGTAACATCACAAAAGAAAATTGTTTATGTATATGTGTATATGTGTGTGCTCTATTAAATGTGTGTGAGCGTGTGCGTGTGTATGTCTGCGTATCAAATATATATATATACACATATATAAATAAATACTAATACAACAACAAAAATATAGTCACATATTGTCGTCGTACGAACAATATGGCGTGCGCTCTAGAGTACCTAAAACGGTATAAAAACAAAGCAAAAACAAAGAATAAACATACACAGCGCATAACCCAACATAGCACACATACTAGTACATAAGTCGTGTACGTGTTTGTGTTTGTGTTTGTGTTTGTGTCTCTCCTCTCCCACCTTCACCTGCCCTCACACACGAAGACAATCTCTGTTAAACACAACTGTCCAACTACTTATAAATTAAGATAAATTTTTGCAAAGGCCATAGCTAGATGACAAGGATTCGCGTTGAGTGAGTGTATGAGTGAGTGTATGAGTGAGTGTGTGTGTGTGAGTGCGTGTGTATGTGTGTATGCAGGGACAATTGAATAATGAGCAGAGCAAACGAACTATTGGCTAGAACTACAACTAAAACTATTTCTACTAATGTACTGTAACTCGACTAGTTTGATTAGCACAAGCAACAACCACAATTCGAATCCACAAATGTAACGTGCGTAATTCTATGGGGCCCTTTCTACTACGATTACTACTACTACAACTACTGTCTAATACCTACTACTATCTAATACCTAATATTATATATGATTACTGTTGATGTGTTGCAGCATTATTCAGCGAGATGCAGAAGAAATTTATGATTAAGTGAAATCCTTTTTGAAATCTTTTTTATCTAATTGACTGAACAAATTACATATTATATATATATAACAAGTAAATTAATACGAATCGATAATACGTTCTTGTTGAAACAAAAAAATGAAAAGAAAAGAAAAAAAAAGAAATATATACATATATAAACCAAAAAAAAAGAAGAAAATATTATATATATACATATATATGTGTTATATATTACTATGAATCAAAGCAAATGCAAAATAAAACATATATATTATATATGTATATAATATATATATATATACAATTTATACAACTTTTACGAAGCATAAGCATATTCAAAGGATATATTTATATATTATTATATATGTATGTATGCGTATGCGTGTGTGTGTGTGTGTCACACTGTTATTTGTATCTGTTATAGATCATTTATTTCACGATTACATTTTTGATACAGTTTATACACACGCAAGAAAGCTCCGATCGAACTGATCTTCAGTTGCCCAATCTCCCACACACCCATACAAACCACACACATACACACACACACACAGCCACACGCACACTACCTTTAATTGAACACAAATACAAATGCAAAGTACATACATATATATTTATTGTTGTTAATATGTGAGTGTATGTGTGTTTCAAGTGCGTGTGCTAGTAAATGTATGTGTTAGCAAGCACGCACGCACCTCTTAATAAGTATTTACAAGAACAACAACCACAACAACAAAACAAATCAAAGCGAAAAAGAAACAATTATTTTTAAATACGAGCTCTTTAAACAAATGCATGCAACTTTCTACATATTACTAAACAAAATTCTTAGGTCCCGCCGTTCGTTTGTTCCCCCAAATGACGGGCGAGATCTTTATACAACTACATACATACTGACATATATTTGTTACTACATCTGTTTGCTCCTTGCAGGTTAAGGATTATAAATGTTAAGATTTAGTCAAATTTATTGTAAAAACAAAACAAAACGCGAATACAAAACGCAAATACATAAATACAAATTCAAAAAAAAAACTGACCTAAGCTTTTTGACTTTTACGGCAAGCAAAGAGGCGAAGAAAAAGAGGTAAAAATAAGTTAAATTTACATTTAGGCCTTCGGCAAGGTCGAAAATGAAGATTAATTTGAATTGATTGGGAATTTGAAATGTAGGAAGAAAAGAGAAGAGTCATGGTAGTTATATAAGAGATTGTTGTGATTTATTATTATTATGCCTGGAACAAAATGATAAATGCTTTGGTGGGGTATGACGGACTTGCGAATAGGTTTGTAACAGACCGAAAAGCACAAGGCCTGTGCCGTAAAGTATATATAAAGTATATATAATTTATGTAGGACATTAGTGGAGTTCTAAGTGCAAATGCTAATTATGTTCGTCAGTTCTCCCTGAGTATGGAATCGGAAACTCTCATTCCAATTGGTAAAGCTTTAGATTCTGCTGAGTGCACACATTGACAACTTATATTATATACTATAGTATCTGCTCAGCCGGTTTCTTTCGATTCACTCTTACTACTTTTAATTGCGCTACAACTGCCGTCACTCAGTGCGTCTGCGCGCCTGCGCTCTGCATTCAAACGACCTGTTTTCGACTCTTTGGGCTAAATGTGACTGTGACCAAAGACGTGCGCATAATTTCACCTGCTAAACAATTCAAGGTAAACAAACAATCAAAATGTTGACAAAATAAATTGGTTGCCGAAATATATCGAAACTTTCTTTTACGACTGGTTTCAGCCATAAGCCCTCCTTCCATAAAGAAAGTCTTACAGCACTCATTCATTCCATGCATTCCGAAAATCAAAGCGAAGATCACAAGAAAGAAACGAGAGTCGGTTTACAAGTTACATAACACTCATACAGGGAGATGAACATACATATATGATGATTATACATCGTACGGCTCCATTAGTGATGAGGCAGCCGCTGCACTCGGGTTGAGCGCGGGCTGAGCTCGGGCATCGCGTTCATTATTCATTTATTTGATTAATGTTATTCTTTATGATGATTATTTATTTCGATTGTATAGACAGATCTAGTGATAATAGTTATACTGTGACTGCTACTGATCCCCGTATCTGTATAAATCTATCTCTATCTCTATTTATAAGAAACATGATCTCATATTACTTTTTATCGATGTAAGCTTCGATAAGCTCAAGTCACTTATCACTTCACATCACATTACTGCTCTTCACATCACTTCACTGGCGCATCTCTGGCGCTCAGCGTATGGCGAGAAATTCTGCCTCGACGTTCCCAGCGCCACGGCAGTCGCATTCAATGCAGCGAAAACTGCGAAGTCGAACGGTTGCGCGCGTCTTTAATATTTTTTTGAAAATTCCTATTTTGTCAGTTAGCCAAAGCGTAGTTATGCCCGAGTCGAGCTTCTTTGCGCGGAGCGTGCCCTTCGAGCAGATCGACAAGCTGGCCATCAGCGGCGGCTACTCCTCGATCTACGCCACCTGCGAGCCGAACGTGCCTGTGGTGGGCAACTGGGAACAGCGCTTCTGCCGCTTGGCCGACACCTTCCAGCCCGTGCTGGATCGCGTCTACGACTTCGAGGTGCGCGAGGATGATGTGTGGATCGTCACGCTGCCCAAGTGCGGCACCACCTGGATGCAGGAGTTGACCTGGCTGGTGCTTAATGATTGTGACTTTGAGACGGCCAAGTCTGTGGACCTGACCATACGCTCCCCATTCTTAGAGTAAGCTGATCCGCCTATTAACTGCAAGTTAGTTAAGCCTCTGATTAAATAGATTCAATGGAGTTGTCCCTAATGTGCCCCATGACACCATCGAGGCAGCGAATGGGCTGAGCTCGCCACGCCTCATCAAGTCCCATCTGCCCGCCTGGCTGCTGCCTCGCCAGCTCTGGACCAAGAAGCCGAAGATCATCTACGTCTATCGGAATCCCAAAGACGCAGCCGTCTCATACTTTCACCACTGGCGCGGTATGGTGGGCTACCAAGGCACCAAGGATGACTTCATGCACTCCTTCATCGATGGCTATGTGAACTTCACGCCCTGCTGGCCGCACGTGCTCGACTTCTGGCAGTTGCGCCACGAGCCCCACATCTACTTCACCAGCTACGAGCGCATGAAGACCCAGCTCGACCAGGTGATCAACGAAGTGGCCCGCTTCCTGCAGCGCCCAGTGAGCGCAGAGCAAGTGAAGCAGATGAAGCAGCATCTGTCCTTTGAGAGCATGCGCGACAATCCCGCCTGCAATCATGCCAAGGAGTTTGAGAGCATGAAGGCAGCAGCTGGCCGCGAAGTGGAGGAGTTTAGGTGAGCTAAAACTTGAATTTTTAGATCTTTATCCAAAGCTGAGACAAGGCTATAAAGTGCTGCTCCACACAGGTTTGTGCGGCGGGGTGTGGTGGGCAGCCACAAGGACGAAATGACGGCGGACGTGATACGCGAGTTTGATCTTTGGTCCGATGGCAATCTGCGGGAGTACAAATTACACATGGATGATTTCGCAACTTACAGCAAGTACAGTGAGCCAGCAGCTATTAAGAACCTATTGTGAGCGCATCGATTAATCACTTCGAATAGATTATAAGCTAATGTGATAAAAGCACAGCTCGCAAATATCAGTTGACCGTTTAATGCTCTGTTTCAGTTGAGCGCCTTCAGCTGAACTATTCGAGTGATGCTCTTAGCGGACATTTTTAAGAGAGGTTCACTATTGAGACTCACCTGATGGACTCATTAAAAATCGAGTTTCTGCTCAAAGTGTGAGTGAAAGTCAGTTACAGTCGGTTATCGAGCAGCGCTCAACTGTTATTTGCAAGCTATGGACGAATGTGTAATGTATAAAGATTGTTTATACTACAGTTAATACTATAGACATATATATATATTTCTGTTATCAATAAATGGCTTCTTATTTAAACACAAACAACTATAGGGATTAGTAAGTTTTGTAATCAGCTTGAACTTAATCTATAAATCTATCTATATTGCTCTCAACTCCTCAGCAGATAAAGAGTAACTCTCAGTCGAGCATTCTTTACCGGAGATTTATTTACACAAGCAGTAGACAGATAAACCATATCAGCAATCGGAGTAGTAAGTATATACTTTCTCTCCCTACTTTTAAACCGACAGCAGCAAAGCACTTTAGTTGAGTCCAAAGATGCAACACGAGCAGATCACGCCGAAGAGCTATCCCGTCAATCTGCTTGACAAAGACTGGACGCAGCGAAAACTCTGGTTCAATAGTCCAGCTAAATCATTTCCGGATGTGCTCCATGATATGGAGGTACTGAAAGATGATGTCTGGGTTGTTACCATACCCAAGTGCGGAACCACTTGGATGCAGGAGCTGCTATGGCTGCTCCTAAATGACTGCAATTTTGAGGCAGCTCTGGCCAAGGATTTGGAGCTACGCTCACCCTTCTTGGAGTACGTAGATCTGGCCAAAGGATTTCAAAATAAATAAACCTTTCTATAGATTCGACTTTCTGAAACACGGTGATGAGGCAAGAGCACTGAAACTTGTCCAAGAGCTGCCTTCGCCTCGTCTCATTAAAACCCACCTGCCCCTGCCCCTATTACCCGCTCAGCTCTGGCAGAAGAAAGCAAAAGTTGTTTATGTCTTTCGCAATCTGAAAGACGCTTGGGTCTCATCGTATTACCACGGCCTAACGATTGGCTACAACTACGGAAAGACGCTAGCTGAAAGGTTTAACGAATGCTTAGACGAAAACAGTTATTATCATGAACAAATCGAACATGCAGCGGAGTTCTATCAACTGCGCAACGAGCCCTGGGTCTACTACACCAGCTATGAGCGAATGAAACTTAATTTGCGGGCAGTTGTTGAGGATCTCTGCAAGTTCCTGGACAAGACTATAACGGAAGACCAGATGGAACGCTTGCTTAAGCATCTATCTTTTGAAGAAATGAAGAGTAAGTGCCCACTTTTAAAATAATTGTATTTATCTTAAATTATCTTCTCTTTCAGATAATCCGA
The DNA here is from genome assembly GCA_961210405.1 of Drosophila mercatorum. Classification (NCBI taxonomy): domain Eukaryota; kingdom Metazoa; phylum Arthropoda; class Insecta; order Diptera; family Drosophilidae; genus Drosophila; species Drosophila mercatorum. The sequence continues at coordinate 14,339,094 of CAUIUS010000005.1, forward strand.
CAACAAATCACAAATGGGAATTCGCACAATACGAATTTGAAAATCGCGGTAAAGTTTATCACAAGTAAGTGAAAAACGTTTTTATATGAAAATCTAATAAATATGTATATAAATATATATTATAGCTTTATACGCAGAGGCAAGGTAAATGGCTATAAGGACGATCTGTCTCCCGATCTAATAGATAAAGCTGATCGCTTTTTTGAAAAACAACTTCAAGATAACAAAGTTACGCTAGAAGAACTTTTACTGCTTGACAACGAATGATAACCTACATCCGTAAGACTTAAACAACATTATATGAATCTTAAAAAAAGGGTGTTCATCTTATTTCATTTTTGTCAATTAATATATGTAATTTGCAAAAATTGTTTTTCATGGAATATGGCGGAGTAGCTCTGAAGAGTAATAAAATAAATATGAATTGAATGATAATTTTATAGCAGAATATTTTAAATATAAATATAAATATTTTAAATATTTATAATGTTGTATTTCTAATTAATGTTTCCAGCTAAAAAATAGTTTAATTTAATTTTAAACTCCCCCCTCAGCCGTTGTTAAGCTTCCAGCTAAATTTTTGAATAAATAGCTAGATTTGAGAGCTCAAGTCAGCTGACTGCACTAACAGCCGCAGTTGCTGGCATTTTTAGTGCTAAATAGAAGGTGTCAATCGCTGGTTTGAAAAGGGGGCGCACGCCGACTGGGCTACAGTGAATGCACGGCAGAGCGAACCGTTGCATAAATATATAAATGTAAGTAAATAAACACCTCAAGTTTCAGCCTGTGTTTGCAATTGCCTTATCAATTATATTGTATTAAATACACATGAATGTATGCAAATCGACCTGTTGCTTGTTTACGAATCGGTGGAGAGCATGTGGTCGGTAAAAACTGATAATGCGCAGTTAAACTGATAAGCGGCTAATCCACAGACGGAGAGCCGTAGAGGCTGCATAGAGTGCAAGCTGAATTCATTCGTTGCCCGTTCCTTCAAGTGTGTGCACTGTGCCTCGTCATGGCAGCCATCCAAAATAGCCTTAAAGTAGCCCTAAGGAAGCGCATGAAGGAGATCCTCAGCTGCTTAACGCCCGAGGTGATAACGCAGCAATCGGTAGCGGTGACCGAAAAGGTCAGTAACACTTCAAATCAGACTTAGATCTCTATACTTACGCACATCTGTTCGCGACAGGTGCTGAAAAATGAGGCATTTCGTCAGGCTCAGCGTGTGAGCATCTATTTGAGCACCAGCGACGAGCTGGACACCACTGCGATAATCCGCGAGATGTTCAGACTGGAGAAGATGGTATTTGTCCCCAGCTATCAGGGCACCAAGATGAAAATGGTGCGTCTGTGCGACATGAGCGAATACGAGGGATTGCCGTTGACCAAGTGGAACATCAAGCAGCCGGACTTTAAGGAGAGCCGCGAGGATGCCATGACAAATGGTAAAAAATGAACCTACGATGTCCTTATCAGTACTAAATCTCTTCTGCAGGTCATGGCATCGATCTGTTTATTGTGCCCGGCGTGGCGTTCACGCGCAGCGGCGATCGCATGGGCCACGGCATGGGTTACTATGACAAGTACTTGAAGCAGCACGCGGAGAAGTATCCACACAAGAAGACGACAATAATGGCACTGGCCCTCAACGAGCAGATCGTCAGCAACGAGGAGCTGCCCATGGAGGATCACGACGTGCGTTTGAATTGCGTTATTACAGAGAAATCTTAAATTTAATAACTTTACACACACAAAATGTATAAATCAAATATACACAAAACACTTTGATAGATGCAAGTCTCGACGCCGTTCCTAACGCAAGTAGGGCGGTCTGGAGCGCAGGCCACGCCCACGTGGTCGGCCACTGTAGTGGGGAGAGGTGTAGTGCGAGTCCCCGCCGCTGAAATGCCCTTCAGTATTGCCAGAACGATACGGCGTGCCCGACGTCTCGGACCAATTGGAGGGCGACCCAATGCGCAAGAGCTTCTTTTGCCTGCGAAGAGAAAACAAAAACTAATAAATCTGCTATTTTTACAAGACTTGGAGCTGCTTACCTGTAGGCAGCTGCTGCTGATATGCGTGATCCGCGGTTGCGGCCTACGCGCGAGCCGCGCAGCATTGAAGGTATTTTATTGTAGCCCGTTGGCCCGGTGGGCTGTGCGCCGCAGGTCTCTAGCGCCAGGAAATCGTCCACATGCAGCGACGGAGGCCGCGAAGTATTTGGCGGCCTGGAGCGGAATAGGTCCCCACGCGAGGGTGGAGGCCGTGCAAAGCCACGTCCTCGCACTGCACTTACGAACATTTTCTTTTCAGGTCGACCCGTGGCGGGCTCCACCTCAACGCGTCGTGTGCGGAAACATGGCGCTGTGGGTGTCATCTCGCGATTGGATTGCGGTGAGCCAGATAAGTGCAGCACACGCTTGCAGTCGCCCGTGAGATTCAGATCGGGATTCAAGCACACATTGGCCAAATCGGTCAAATCGCAGGCTATGCGCTCATACAGCGGTTCGTCCATGTCCTCGATAACCTCAATGGGCAGCGGCTCCAGCCAGTAACGCGCTGTCAGCTGCACATTCTCTGCCGTCGCGCAGAAGCGAGTGAATATGGGACGCGCCTCGTACTGGGTGACAATGCCCTCAGCTTGCGGCAGATGTGGCTCAACGTTAAGTGGCCCGGTGCTGACGTTGCCTCCATTTGTTGCATTTGCATCCGCTTCATTTGGGGTTTCTACTGGACTGACCGCAGTGGGCGGCATCTCCTGCTCCTGCTTCGATGCCTGTAGTGTAATCAGCTGCTTCAAATCGGACAGCGCCGCCTCATTGGCCACCGCCTTGTGCTTCTCTAGCACCTTAAGTATGCGCTGCAGAACCGGCGGCTTGTCCAGCTCCACATCCTGAAACTCAAGCAGCTGAGCAAGCTCAGCGGGACCCAGCTTAAGCGTGCGGTTGGGCATGGCGGACATCGCTGGAGGTGGCTCAATTTGGGTCAGGGAGCGCAGCAGTAAAATCAACGACTCAATGTTGGCATTATATTCAACCGTCTCATTGTGGAGTATGACACGCTCCATCCAGGCCTGGAACTCACTAATCTTCTGCTTCAACAGCTGCGCCAGGTGGTAGAAGGTGTAACTGTGCACAGAAAAAACTAGTTTAAGCTAAGGTTTGTTAAGGTATAGTTGCAATACTTACTCATGCTCAGTGAGGATGACAAGATTACGCACAGCCAAAATAGAAATCCCATGAGTGACCTCCACGCTGGCCAGATTACTAAATACGGCATCGATGACACGCGGTATCAGCTCCTTCGGCGGCAGTGCAGCCGAGAGATTAAGCGATGGCTGCGCTGTTGACTTATGTGAAATTAAGGAAATGCCCGAGTCCAGGAAGCTGTCGAGTATGCGATGCACTGCCTCCTGGCAATTGGAGACCACCTCGTTAAACTCATTTAAGGACAGCAGCGACTGGAACAGCTCCCAAAACTTGCCCGACAATATGGACAGCATGGAGCTTTTGAGGGGCGCGAAAGCGCACAGTCTCGTGGAGAATCGGAGCAGGCGCTCCAGATTGGTGGTCGGCATGCAGTTGGAGCTCTGGTATTCATTGCACAGCAGCTCCATAATTGTCTTCGCTATGAGCAGCGTCATGTTGGGAGCCAAGTCGGACAGCTGCATGCAGACGCGCTGCAGCAGCTCAGACAGCTGCGGGAAACTCGAAGGAGCCAACGCTTCCACAAGCTTAGCGATTTGTCCGCTCTGCGGATGCAAGTGAGCGGACCACAATTTGCGTTCGGTGATCAAACGCTGCTTGTGCTGCTGCTTCAGTTGATCGCTCAGCGGCTGTGGCATGGGCAATGGCAACGGCAGCAGTTCCGCCAACAGCTTCAGACCCGGTATAAAGTTGGCCGGCCCGTCGATGTTTTTCAGCACCTCGCGTATCATTTGCGTCCAGAGGGACTTATGCAGCGACTCTTCGTCCTGCTCGTGCGGTTGTGTATATGCCAACAGAGTTTGCACCACCTCCAGCTTGCACAGCTCCACCTCAGCGCCAGCCTGGCAGCGCGTGGGATAATAGTACAGCAGGAAATACACCTTAACTAGATGGTCAATCGATGTCAGATCTTTGAAGGCGCCATCGCGACACAGAATGGCATAGGAAAGCAGTTCGCGTAGAATCTGCAACGTGGGCAACATAATCTGGCAGCAGTGCACGCCCTGAATGGTCATCAATGCAGGTGCATGCATGCCGGGCTGCTCAAAGTACGTGCATAGTCGTTCCATTATCTGGATCATTAGCTGAACGCCATCCGCTGCGTACAGCTGGAGGGCCACAAATCGATGCTTCAACTCCTCGGTGTCCCCACGTCTGGACTGTTTGATGCCGGGCGGCGGTGTTGACTTAGTGGTAACCAGATAACGCAGTATTCTCAATGCCATAATTAAATCGCCTGGGAAAGTGGTGAGATAGTCCAGGGATCGTCCAATTACCTCAACTAGGGGCATTATGTCGTCATAGATGAACACATTGATGGCCTCCAATGGCTTCATATACACATACATTTCCTGTAGCACAGCCGACACAGATGGTTCGAAGGTTTCGTGGTTCTTGGCCAGCTCCAGTATGACAGCGCCATGCTCGATAAGGTAGTCAAGCTGTTCGCAGTACCGGACACAGCAATCAACCATGTCTACCGCATAGCTGAGTACTGGACTCTTGTATTTGGTGCCAGGCGAACTCAGTTGCCGCTGGGACTGCAGCCGCTGCTCCTTCTTAATGAGGTCCATGCATATTTTAAGATTATTGTTCAGTCCCAGCACCTCTATGGTGTGTTGACGACCAGCCGGGTCGCAGGTCTGTGAGTAAATTGCGTGCATATGCGTGGCTACAGTGATGGCATCGTACTCAGGCAGTGCTGCTGTAAAGACAATTGCATCCAGGTGATAGCGCGTCTGCACTTTGTAGGCCAACTCTATGCCCAGACGAGCTAAACGTGGCAAAACGGGCCGAAGGATGGGCGCCATCTTCTGAGGTGGTTTGATGGGTGCGGGTTCCGTTTGTACGGCAACATCAAGTGCTACAGTTGCAGCAGCTGGCCCGTCGACCTTAGTTTCTGCTTCCTTTTCAGAGCTATCCGATGTGTCTAGAGGTTTTTCTATTTCCTCAGTTTTAACTGCAAGATACAAAAGTTAATAAGTATATCATTCAAACTAAAGTTAAGCCAGCTACTTACCAGCTTCTTCCTCTTCCTTTTCTATTTCTGGTTTGGGCATCGTAGGCACTTCATCCAGACCCAGCAATATAGCCACAATTAGTTGCGTCGCTTCAAATGCATCGTCCACAAAGTAGTCTATGCCCACGTGGGATTTGAGCAGAGCATGCATCAGGTCCAGCGTACATAGGAATGTGGTGGCTGGCAGTTCCTTGGAATTGCTAAGTATCAACAGCAGGGATTCAGCCAGTGCATGCTGCTTGAAGTACGATTGCAGCGCATTGCCAAAACTCCGCTGCGCATTTGGATCTGTGACCAATTCGAACTTCTTGGAGACCGGCAGGAATCGACGCGGCTGCTGAAAACTCAGCTGGTTGGCTACCAAGGCATCCATAATCATCTCAAAGGCGTATTCGATCTCCTGGCAGATCTGCTGGGGCGGCCGTTCCACTTTGCGAACGAAGAGCTGGTTGCAGCTGTTGCGAACACTCTCCAAGGCTTCGTAAAGATGCAGTTTTTTGATGATGGCCTGCAGCGCGTACTTGGTCCGAGTGAGCTTGGCTGTCTTGATAGACTCGATAATCAGCTGATAGCCATTGGTGCTGCCTCCCAGGAAGTGTTTGATGCCCAATTGTGTATCCAACATGGCGTAGACAGCTTTCAGCAGCTGCAGCTTTATAGACAGCGCCATATAGGGCTCCTGATAAAGACTGAACACCGCTTCGAATGGATCAAAGTTGTGCTGCTCCAGCAGATGCCGGAACAACTGCTCGTTGTTGCACAGCAACTCAGCCATGCGTGCGCCCAGTTTGATATGCCTAATCTTGAACGCCGGTTGTGGTTGCATGCACGCTGCCTGGAAGCTCAGCGCAATCTGTAAAATGTTCGCTGCCTGACGCAAGTGCGACTCGTCGTTCTTGAAAAACTGCTGCAGCACAAAGTTGCGTCTCTTATAGTGCTGAGTTAGGTAGCCCAACTGGTTGTTCAGCTGCTCTCCCAGGTAGACGAACTGCTCTCGCTCGTCTACAGTGACGCCGCCGTGCTCTTCATTGAAGGCGTTCACGTTGTCCCATCGGATCTGCAGCGATAGCTTCTTAAAGAGTAGCCGAAGTGTGTCGAGTTCTTTACTGTAGTGAGTCAGCAAGTCACCGTCGTAGGTCAAGAGCGGACGCTGCCATGGCTCGAAGGCGTCTATTGCAGGTGGTGCAGCAGCTGCAGCTGCTTCCAGTTCGCGTTCATACTCTGCTGCTGCAGCCGCATCCACTCCATCGTCTTCCTCTTCTATATCGTCACCTATGATCTCGTCGTCACTCAAAATGGGCTCAAATTGTTCCTGCGGCGTATCAGAGCGCTCGCGATCGCGCTCCCGCTCTTCATCTTCACGCTCTCGTGGCAGTGATTCCGATGAGTGCCGATAACCATGCGAGCTCTGCAGCTTATAGGGTGAGCGTGTATCGTCATCGTCATAGTCCATGGTATCGGGAGAGCGCGGACGTGTCGGCGAGTCAATTGAAACAGGGGGCGTGCGCGGCCACTTGTGCTCATCTGCATCGGAACGAGAACGCTCTGAGCGCTTGCGGCGTGCTCTGTGACTGGAATATTCCGGAGAACGTGACCAATCACGCGGTGCCTTGTCCCGTGAACTGTTAGCAGAAAGTTTGGAACATGAGATGTGGAACAGTTTAACCTTATAAAATACTCACCAGCGCAGGTATTCTCGATCATTGCTCTCTGAGTGGGTGTGCGTGCGTAGTGGTGGCGGAGAGTGATCAGTGGAATGTGTGGACCGTCGCAAACGCCGCAATTCACGCTGCTCTTCGTCCGCGTGCTGATGGTAATGATCTCGCGACATGCCATACTCGATATCGTCGTGCTCATAGTCGCTCACACTGACACTCGTCTTGTGTGCTGCTGTAGCCAGCAGTTCGCTCTGCATTGGCTCCGACCAATCGTCTTTAATTACTTCATCGGGCAGGAGCACATTATGCGCCTCTCCGCTCAAATTGCACATTTCGGGTCCGGCTGGCTCGCAAGGCAACGTTGGGCTGGCAATGGGCTCAGTTACAGAGTTCGTTAGAATGCCATACACAGCTAGCGTAATGGCGCTATACCAGCCACGTAGAACAAGGCCATCTGTTGGTATTTTCTCTTGCGAGCAGTCGAGATGTATGCAGTCGTTCTGGTTGTAACGCAACAAACCCAGATTTTCAAATGCTGATGCACCCGGCATGCCTAAATCATTAACGAAGAACTCCAGATCGAACTTGGAAGGATTCGTGGCACCCAGACGAACGCCACCTGGAAAGTCCGCCTGGACGCGGGCGCCCAATGGTATAATACGCACTTGTGTGATGAACACAGGCTTCGGGAACTGAACCAAGTCCAAGTTGATGTCCTGTGACAGTATAAATGGGATTTTAATTCATACACATGTTGATACCAGAAAATGGAAAATTTCACTTACGGTGACTTCTTCATGCGAGAAAGTGTCGAAGAACAACAGCTCAGCTCCATCGTCGGCATCGGCCATCTTGGCTTTATGCGTTTATGCGGTAAATTAAGTAAATTTATATTAAACAAATAAACAAGCGTCAGTCGGCAAAAATTTTTGAGAACTCTTTAAGTGTGGACGTTTTGACGCTCTCTTAAAAATACCAAAATGGAGTTGCCATACAACTCAAACTTTGCATGTTCAAGTATGAGACGTTTCCGACTTGTTAACTAATTGTTATATATCATACAAAATGTGTATTGCCTCAAACCAAATATAACAAGTACTTGTTATTGAGTTCGATTGGATATCAACGCTTCCAACCGAATTGAAAAATATGTATGACGAGTACTTGCATGATACGTTGCATGAGCTTGAGAATGGTTTCTGAAATTTATCAGGTGGCAACCTCAAACCTGTATGCAAACTGCATACAGTGGCAGCTCTAACCGCGACCGGCTAGAAGCTTCGGGCACACTTACGACATACAAGTTTGACACGCAGAAGAGTCAGGTAGGTTTTTTGCGCCACAAAAAATTCTTTCACATACTTATATATAAATGTTTATACATATAATTTAATGCTTTTCTTTGTGTGAAAGCAATAAACAAAATTAATACATTCACATATGTATTTAGATACTATGTTTATATGAATGGTTCTTCTTTGTTGATTTTTAAGTTCAATGCAACTGGGCTTTGAACGTTTTCTTGCATATCATCGTGTTTTAATAACTGTTCTTTATTTTTTCAGATTCTTTACATCAAACTTTGAATAACTTTTTGATAAAAATGTTCGTTGTTCGTCGTAGCGCAGCCCGTTTGTACCCAGCAGGAGTGCAGTAAGTTATTTGCTCTAATTAAATGCTAATTGGCTAACGCCTCAATCCAAAAATGGCTAGAAAAGTAGAAAAACTAGAAATTTTCTCTATGCGCTCGCACACATGCATATATATTTTGTAATTTTGGCCGATAAGATAAACAAATAAAACCCCGAAATTTCTTTGCGCTTGACCCGGCACTTAATGTTTGTATGTGTGTGCGTTTATATGTTAGTATGTATGTGTGTGTGTGTGTTTGATTGTGTGTCGGCTTATGACTTCCTATTACATAATATGTGCAAAAGTTTTAATGCTTATTTGTATTGCGCTGCACCTACAGATTGGCGAAAATGAGCGGCAGCCAGGTCGGTGACTTGGGCAGCGGCGCCGGCAGGGGCGGTGGCGGCGGCGGCTCCATTCGCGAGGCTGGCGGCGCCTTCGGCAAACTGGAAGCTGCACGCGAGGAGGAATACTTCTACAAAAAGGTGAGTGAACTTTTATTCAATAGATATAAATATTTACAATTTATTTAAATAGCATAGAGACTGCAGGAAAAGTCTAGAAAAATCCGCTAATAAATATAGAACAATCGAGTGATTGAGAGAAAACTCTCAACTGCAGTTGAGGTTGCATCTAGTGACAGGGCAATCCATTGAGCAGCTCGTAGACGCCGCACTTCTGTATGCGGAAATTGACTTCCTTGAAATTCAGACCCGATCCAAATGCCTTTTGCAAGCGATTCGAGAGCGCCCAAAGCTCCTCTTTGCCCTCGTGGTTTCTGACGATCTTCAGGCCGCTGGTAAATTGCAGCCGCTGCTCGTCCTCAATTAACAGGGCCACATTCTCTGGTGTATATGCTTGGCGTATATTCCAAGCCAGTATGCCTGCAGGCTGCACCAAGCCGCAGAGCAACATGCCCGTTTCGCTCATGGCTGCTGCCACACATTGGCTGCCTCGTTTGCCCAGCAGCACGAACTGATCGAGGCCCGCACTGACATCGTTCCGCTTCCAGATGCTTCCGTTGTTCACCACACTCAGTGGTATTGCCATTTGCCAGTCGCTGGATAAAGAGTGGAAGTAGAGCATACGTTCCAAGTGCCCCGCCAACCCGTGTGGAGTTAGGGACAAAGCTACGCTACCGTCCCATAACTGGAAGCTCTCGCCGGCTATCTTGAAAGTGCCAAAGTCCGGATGCGGATAGGTGTACTTGTTTTCGATACGCCACGATTTCTGGGCGGCCACATCGTAGACCACAATGCCATCGCCAATTGAGTCAGCCATGTACACGTGCCCCACGTCGCAATTGTGCGCATCCAGCTCGATGGTGGGCGTCACGAAGCGACTCACGCCCGTCTTGTACATATCTTTCGGCATGCGGTAGTGGTGCACCACGCCCCCACTCGCCAAATCAAGGGCGTACAGCTGCGGCGGGCAATGCTGCACAAAGTCTATCTCCCCACTGTCCAGTATCCACATGCGTCCGCATTCATCAATCTGTGTACGATAGACGGAAGTCAGCCCGTTGCAGTCGGCGCCATGGGATTGATGCCAATCGTAGCTCGGATAGGCACGTAGCTCAGTTCCATTCTCTCGCACCTCGTTGGTGACATAGGCCAGGGAGTAGGGCACGCCCTTGGTGAAGCGAGGTATTGTCACGAAGATCGAGGGCGTTTTGTCGCCATCTGAACGAGAAAAAGTTAATATTGGGATAAAACTCGAAGTACAACAAACGGGAATGATGTCAGCATTAGAGCTTTTGCCTTGCAGTTGAATAATATTTAATTTGCTTTTGCTTACGTGTGTAGTAGACATCCACATCGATGGGCACAACATTGTCAGGATCATAGAGGCCTTCGCGCAGGACACGCTCACGTTCCTTTGGCGAGGGGAAGCTCAGCTCCAAGTTGCGCGCCTCAAATACTCTTTCCAAGGCCTTGGAGTGATAGCCAGTGCCTGGGGCAGTGGCAAACTGTCCTGTCACAATGCCAATCACGCAGCTAAGCGAAGCTATTATCCTTATGCAATGCTGGTAATTCATGCTGCTGTAATCCATTCACTTTCGCGCGATGTGCTCCACGTAAGGCCAAAACAGTTACTGCGCATGCGTCGCCAGCGAACGGCCCATGTCTTTCTAATCCGGCTATCAGCCGACCAGACCTGACCAATTGGGTCAACTCTGTGGTAAACTGGTTTAATTGCAAATTGAAAGCTTGCATTGAAATTCTCATTGTAACGATCTTGTTTAAGTCCACTGCTGACCAAAAAAAAAAAAACCAAATCCCAAAAGCTGTACAATTCGGGGCGTTAATTATGAATGCCTTCCAGCGACTTCCAGCTTCCACGCTATGCAACACAAACGTCGTCAAGGTAGAGTCCATTGGCCCCCTATTGGTGTTGCAACAATAAATTACATATACCCTAACGTGTGTGTTGTTAAGAGTTTTTGTTAACTGATCTTTCTGTTTGGCTAAGTCAATGTTGACACTCTTTTTTCCATGAATAACAACAGAGCTTTACCTGCGAGCCGCTTTGCTGCTGTGAGTCTGTATGTACCTTGCCTACAACAAAATTCCCTTGAATACTCATTTGGGGCAAGGTTCTCGTAGAGAAGAGAATAACCGAAGAGTCAAGGTGTGAATTATTTATGCAAGTTTCTCTACTCAAATTTCTCTGCTATTAAGCAATGGCCTAGTTTGTCTGCTCACTAACCTAATTCTTTAGACTATAACTAGAGTATATTATAGGCTGTCATTGGAGAGTATACGTTAGTCGCTTGATGGGCCTCTTTATAGCGCTTTGCTGTCTTTTAACCGGATCCGGCTTAAATATTGTTAACTTGTTGCTGTAAAACAAATTCCATTCGTTCCATGTGTTAGCGAAATCATCTTCAATGCGTAGCATTAGCGATAAGACGTCTTTGAACTTTTGTGACAATATGATTATGATTATAAGCAAGAGATGGACTAGGCAACAACAACACGAAGTGGTATTACTGCTCGAATAAAAGCACCCTGTATAGCGAGTGTTTTGGCAGCGCGTGGCGATTACTGTTTTTTTTTGTATCAAGTCGAGGTATTCAAATACAAAAATCTGAATAATGACTGCAATCATCACAATTCATAAGTATTTTTATTGCCTGCTAAAATTTTAGAAATTTATAATTGATATAGAAGCAGAGCTTTCGGATATTTGAATGTTTACTATACTATATAAAAAGGTAGCTATTGTTAGTTAAGTATTTTGTATTCAGATATTCGGTTGATTCTTAGAGATAACGGCTATCATGTAAAGATTAGTTAAAGATCAAACGATTGGTCAGATCGTCGTCGCTGGCAAAGTAGGCGCCGCTGTGTATATCGTCGAGCTGGCGGCGCAAGATGCGGAAGTTTACCTCGTTTGAGTTCAATGTGCCCGCTGCAATTTTCTGTAAGCGAAAATGGCAACAGTAAAATACCGCAAGAGCTTAGGAGAAACTATATAACTTACCTGAAAACGATTGGAGAGCATCCACAGCTCCTCCTGGCCGCTAGGATTGCGCACGACTTTCATGCCGCTGACGAACTGCAGCTCGTTGGACTTGGCTGCCAGATTGCCAAAGTTGCGTGAGACGTAAGGTGTCTTGGTGTTCCAGGCGAACAGCTTGATGGGATTGAAGGTGACACAGTAGAGATTATTGCGACTGTCCATGGCGGAGGCGGCACACTCGCTCTTACGCCTGCCCAGCAGCTTGAACTGATCCTCCATGGCGTCCACGTCGTCCGCAAAGTTTTCTCGCCTATTCAGCACGCTCAGTGGCACGGAATACTCGCTGATGCTGGCCAGTGGATGGAAGTAGAGATTCTGTTTGTCATTATTCACGGTAAAGATGCCGTCCATCAGCGTAAAGCTCTCGCCGGCAATGGTGTGGCGTCCGTAGTCAGGATCGGGGTACATGAAGCGGTTCTCAATGCGCCAAGCGGCATTGGCCTGATGATCGTAGACGATGAGGCCGTGGTAGTTGACGTCGGGTATATAGATGATGGTGCGGGCACAGTTGCCACGCGGCGGTGGATCCTGCACCAGCAAGTTGGTGGCGATCAGAATCGAGGCGTGGGCCACATACGTATCGTTGGGCAGACGGAAGCGATGCAGCAGGCTATCGGTGCTGAGATCAAACTTGAGCAGTTGTGGCGGACAGAGCTGAACGCCTCCAATGTTGCCCGAGTCAATGACCCACATCTGATTGCACTCGTTGATCTGCAAACCACCAGGTGAAGCACTTAGATTCGATTTTGTAACCAGCAATACTTGAACTACTTACGGACACTCGGAAGGCTGATGTGATCTGGTCACAGTTGTCTCCATTATTGTTGTGCCAGCTGAAGCTCGGATACGGTTGGAGCAGGGGTCCGTTGCGGCCCAGCTTCTCGGAGACTGTGGCCAGCGTGTAGGGTATGCCGGTGACGAAGCGCGGCACTGTGGTGAAGATGCGCACCTGTCCGTTGCGCAAGTAATGGGGCTGCACATCAATGGGCGTGCCAGAGCCAGGCATTAAGTTGCCATCCGACTGCGCCTTCTGCCTGTCCTGCTCCGAGGCGAAGCCGTACTCCAACTGCTGCCACTGCGTCAGGGTCTCCACGGAGCGCGTGGGTCGCGCAGGTCCCAAGACGCTGCTCACCGGGCCGCGGTAGGCAGCCGATACGCCAGAGCCCGCCGCAAAGACAAGCAGCAGAGCCACACCCAACATGCCGCTTAGAGGTCTCATCTTGAATGATTTCCTAAGTTCTCAATGAATTGTGTGGAATGGATCTGGTCTGCGCTTATCAACGGTTTATATAGAATACTCTCAATGTTTATGTTTGTTTTTGTGTTTTGGAACTGATAGGTATATTATTTATTTGTTAATTTAGGCGCGCGGGCGAGCGCGCTAAGCGCTTTCATGAATATTGACTTTTAATTAGCTGTATTTGCGTTGTACGTGGACGGACGGACACTCGGCTTAGCCAGTTGTATCAATAGATCTGCCTTGGGCTCGATACTCACTTTCTGGGCAGACTCTTTGCTTTTACTCACGTTTTTATCACCTCGGCTGGCGACACACAACTAAAACGAGTTGGCAGCCAGAGCCAGCCAATAGCCAATATATAACTGATACAGAATCAGGTTCAGGGTTAGCTTTGGCCAGGCAGATGCTACAGCTCCACAGCCGCAGTCACAACAGCACTGATTATATGTTGGCCGTTTTTTCCCCACATTTTTCTCTTTATTGGCTCTTATGTTCTCTCGTTCGTAAGCTAATAATATGGTAGCTGGCTAATTTGCATCAAGTGACAAGAGGTTTTTGTTTCTTTTGGGTTTTTTTTTCGGGGCGGGAGAGTTGTTTGTATTCTGTCAAGTGTGTGCTAAAAAATGGCTTTGACTTAATAATCGCGTTGACACTCAGACAATGGGGCTGCTTGCTCATAGCTAAGCGGCTTTGTGAACGCAGCTCTTCTCTCTCTCACTCTCTCTCTCTCTCTCTGCCAGTTATTGTCTAGCTATAATAGCATTTCTGCTCTCTCAGCTTTGAATTACTTTCTTTTATATTGTTTTTCTCTTTATAGCAAAAAGATCAGCTGGAGCGCTTGAAGAACGATCAGATCCATCAGGCGGAGTTCCACCATCAGCAGATCAAGGAGCACGAGGAGGCCATTCAGCGTCACAAGGAATTCTTGAACAACCTGCACAAATGAAGCGAACAAGCAAACCGCAACAGCAAAGCAACTTTAGCATCACCTTAAACTATGATATGACATTTACTTAAATGCATTTAGAGATTTTGTTTGTATTGTTCTTAAAGCTATCGAACTGTTTAAATGCTTAAATAAAAATTAATTTGTTTTTATTCTATTTATTTTGTTTTCTACTGCCGTCAGCCGGTTCTGCTCCATTGATGAACATGCTTTAATTAAAATTAAAATTAAAATTTTAAAAATGTTGACAAATAACTAAATTAATAATAATAATAATTAATAAATTATAAACAAGTATTTATATTGTAGAAATTATTCTGGCGAACGAAAACAGCATTAAATACGTGTTTCTGCAGTCGGAATTAACTCAGAGCAACTGCTCAACGTCATTCATTAAATTATATATATAAGAATCTTTTTCATTCATCTGTAAACAAATTTTAAAATTACTTCTGGTGCGACAAGTGAAATTTATCGCATTCGGATGAACGATTCTCCGATAATTTCGAGAACGAATTTTATATACCTTTAACTGGTATTTGAATTAAAGGAAGTACGCGGCATTTTGAGTGTCATTTTACTGTTACATGATTTTATATTCCTTCAAATGTTATAAGAATTAAAGCATGTTTGTTGAAGTTTCGTAATATTATTTAGGCTTTTACAATTTTTTAGCTTAGTTGATAAAAATATAAAATTTTTCCCATCTGACACAAAATTGAAGCTCATCTTTAATGTAAATATATTTATATATTTTAAAGATCTATGTTAGAATTCAATTTTCGTAATAAAATCAGAGGGATCAGTGCTAAGGTCATTAGCGATATTAGCTGTGCTAAGCAAACAGAATTTAATGGCTCAGCCTGAAAGTATGCAGCAATAATTTCAAACAAAAGTAGTAGGACAAATATACAGTAGTGTCCCGAAATAAAGTGCATAGCTATAGGTCTTGCTTTTAATAATAAGATTTTTATGGATTTCATTTCATTAAAAAACTTGTAAAATTAAGCAAAACTGGTATCCATTGTGAAATATTTCAGTTGGAGCATATCAAAGCACTGTATATAGAAGCAAATATTCTCGTCTCATAAAACAGATTCTTGGCTTCTAACGGTTATATACACAAATCTTTAAAAAAAAACGTACAAAAATGGCAAACTTAATACGCAAAATTCTAAAGCAGACCAAAGCTTTCACCCAGTGGTAAGTCCAATTCAGTCAATTCAGCTAGTCCACTAACACAGCTCTGCTAGGAAAGTTTTGATCAAAAACAATTTCAACTTGGCTAATGTGATGCGAAATAGTGTCGATCTAAAGCTGGAGGAACTGCGTCTGGTAAGATCAGCCAAATATATATATATTTCTGTGATCACATAACTCGATATTCACACATTTGCAGGAGCGAGCTGAGCTTGAGGCACGCTCGAAGCTGCTCTTCCAGAAGCAGCGCTGCGTCGAGTCCATGCTGACCGATCTGACCAGAAGCATCAAGCAAATGGAATTCGACATTGATATGATGCAGATGCAGAAGCCGGCACCCATAGCGCCTCCGGATGTTACGAATTCCGAAGAGCCAGCGAAACGCGAACAAAAGATATAGGGGAGAAAGAGAGAGAGAGAGAGAGAGAGAGAAAGAGAGCAAATTAGTCGGTGATTTTTGTTTTGTGCTGCTTATCAGTGGGTAAACTTGGAAGACGTAAATTGCGAAAACCCCGCGTGGTGCTTCACCGCAAGCGACTGTCGGCTACGTATATAATCGACTCGCCCTATCGAGCCCAGCTATTAGTCGCTCTTTGAAGCTGTGCCTAGAACATCATGAAATTCATCGCGCTTTGCTGCTTTCTTCTGGCTCTGATTGCCGCGTTTGGCAGTCTGCCCGGCGCAGAGGCCGAGCCATCCCGGGACAGTGGTGGCAACAGCTGGAGAGGGGGCTCCTCGCGTCCACAGCCTAAGCAGCGGCCCTTCATCTACGATGCGCCCATACGACAACCTGGTCGTCCCGTCACCATGTACGCCTAAGCCGCAGCGACTGCCACGCCCAAAAAAAACCGATCAAATCTTGAGAATTTTGAATAAACTTTAATAGCTTTATAACAATTGCTGGATGTTGTTGTTACTTGTGTGAGGGGCAGAGCATATAGATAAGAGGTCTGCACTGATTATATATACCTGTTGCTTGTCGGACTTTATTTGTTGTAAATTTTGAGCTCGATTTGGCCTTACTTTAGACTTCAAGTTGGAAACGCCACTGCTTTTCAAATGCTAGTCAATTTTGATTCCATATTCGTAAATTTATGTTCCAAATTTTTAGCAAATCAAAATTATAAAATGATGCCCATTCATCAGTTTCTGACTTTGTGTGTTGCGAGGCATCTGCGCCTGGCGCAGCCGTCGCAGGTCCGTTGCCAGCAAGTGCTGAAGTGAGTATGTGATTAAATCGTCGGCTCACCTGGTCAGCTGATCAGCTGTTTACCTGCAGATTTTCAAGCAAGATTAACGAGTCGGGCAAGGCCAAGGAGAACGTGCACTTCCTGAAACTGGTTTGATTTCTATATATATAACTATACATCTGTATATACTCCCTAATCCTCACATGTCTGATAGCAACGCGAACAGCTGAAGGACCTGCGCCAGAAAATACTCAAGGAAAAGGAACTGATTAAGGACCGAATCGATAAGCTGGACAAGCAAATCGAAAGCATCAAAAGGAAGAACGTCGAGCGGGGGAACAGCAAAGCCTGAGTCGATCGATCGTTGTGTATACGTAGGCGTACGAAACAACTTCAAAAGCTTAAAAACTCAAATTACTTAACACCTCGATTCCTCCAAATTTTTTAGTAATTCTAATTTTTTTTTTTTTTTGTTTTTTAAGATTTGGATTATGGCCACCGTCTTCTTTGGGTTGAAGTCTAAACCAATGCTCCGCTTGTTGAGACCGTTACAATTGACCACCGTTCCAAATTACCTGTGAGTTTTCAAGAAAGTTTCAGATCAATAAACATATCTATATATATTTCTGTATCTTAAAGATCTTATAGCAGAAAAATGTTGCAGGATATGAAACCACACGACTACCAGAACGCTTTGCAAAGAGTTTGTATTACTTAGATCTGTTTGTGATTTCTATATATAATCATATATACTTCCTCTCTATATAGCTTCACGATCAGCTGTGCTTGCTAAAAGAGAAAAAGATGCGCGACCTCCTGATGCTGGACTACAAAATTGAAAAACTGGACCGAAAAATTGAATACATTAAAACACGTTTAGACGATGCACCCGAGAAAGAATCAAAAAATTAAAATGAAAAAAAAATGTAGTAAAGATGCAATATTTAATTGATATCCAGTGAACAATAAAAGCATACAACAACAATTTGAAGTGGTTTTCCTCACCAATAGATAGAGCGAGGGAGGGAGGGAGGTCAGACTCAACTCGATTTCCATATCGGAAGTAATTCCTGATCAGGTATACATCCCGTTCAAACTCACTGAAACTTCATCAAGACATACAGCTCATAGGCCCAAAAATCAGTTATAGAATAGATATATTCAGTTTTTGACCTGTATGTTATTTGTCCATTTGGCAAGACCTGGAAATTTCACATTTTTCAAAATTCAATAATCAAAATTGCTCTGTTGTGCATCATTTACGTTATGGATGGTTTATTTGGCTGCAGATTTAAGACTGCTTTTAACCTGTTTGGGCCCCGCCGTTATATTTCCTTGCAAAGCCTCAGGTAAGTCTTATTCCCTCAGTGCAAAGAAGAATAGTTTTAATCAAGCTAAAATTGATGTAGAAACAAGTCTGCTCAGCATAACGAGAATATGCCCACGCTATACAATGCGCCGGATCTACTGAAGAAGGTGGGTACCAAACTACTCCCAGCGATTTCCGATTTCTAATTTCTTTTCTCACTCAGCAATATGATGCTCTCATTGACTTGAAGCGTAAGAAGATTGCCGAACGTAGGCAACTGTCTTATAAAATCGTCGATATACAAGACAAAATCGACGAAGTCAGGGACTTGATAAGATACTAAAGGGCTTGCAATAATCAAAATGACAAAAACAATGAATGCAACTTTTATACTTTTAAAAAACAATAAACTCTCAGCCAAGTTGTAGCGGAACAAAAGTCATTCTTATACTTGAGTAGTTTTAAATGCGCCAAGGGATCTCAATCGTAGTAGGCACCATCAAATATGCTCAATGATAGTCAGTACACTTTCTACAGTCAAAATGCTCGTTTGACTGAATTTTCTAAATTTTTATTAGTATTAGATCAACAATAATGTTGGTAGTCAATCTTTCGCATGGGATTTTTGCGGGCGCTTTGAAGAAAGTCTGTTCTGAGAAGCCAGTGGTGTCCTTGCACATGCACCAAAGTACAGATATCCATAGGAGAGGGAGAGCCAGAGAAAATGTTTACTTTCGGAAAACAGTTTGTATTCGACATTAATTCTCTCTCTCTCCCTCTTTTATTCTATCATCTTCTGTCTTCATTCGCAGCAATACGAGCAACTGCAACGACTGAAAAAATTAAATGAGGATCAGAAGAATAAAGTCGGCCAGGAGACTAAAAAATTTCATGCAGAAATTGAAAAGATGGCGAAGGATTTTGGGAAATTGAAAGGCAATCAATGAGTCCGACTCTGCCTCGAGGCAGATCCTATCTAGGTAGGTCGTGACTAACTGTCGCCTCCACACTGTCTAACAAAATGTAGCTTTGCACATTCGTTCACAAAATTCTAATCAATTTCCAAATTTATTCTGTTTCACACTTACCTCTTTAGATTTTAAAAATTAGAATGCTGCCTGTGTGTAAAGCGCTCGAGTCCGTTCGGTTTGTCAAGCCGATTCTTGACTCAATACTGCAGGGATCGATCTCTATCATTTCCCGACACTACACCAAGGAGATCTACGAGAGAGCCCGAGCAGTGGAAAATGCACATTTTTTAAAGATAGTTCGTATTTGCATTCGATCTAAGTATATATATATATAGATGCACTAACGATTCCCTTTGGCTGCAGCAAAATGAGCAGCTTAAAAATTTGCGTAACAAAATTGCGAGGGAGAGGGACGTAACGGAGCACGTGGAAAGCAATGTACCGGAAACAGCCGATAGCAGCCGGAAAATGCATAAAACACATAGTGTGATAACCCAGCAAGCAGATAATTGAAATGATATTTATGTGAGAAATTCGTTTAATGATTGTGGCAACGAAGCATCGCCGAAAATGATAAGTAGGCTGAAGCATATCTGCTAACCTTTTCGATAAATCACTCCTTTCTGAAACCAAATTCCGAATTCCAAATTTTCAAATCACCAAAATGTGGATCTGCGCTTGGCACAGATGTGGGCTAACCAACATAAGCAGGCTGCTGCAAAGGGCATATCGACAGAGCTATCCAACCGAAGAGGAAAAGGCCAAAATGATTCAAGCCAGGGTAAAGATCCAATAAGAAAGTAATCAGATATAGGAATATTATCATATCCTATCTTTTATGCCATAGATTGCGGGAATGTGGAGCAAACAAGTTGACAATTTATTGCGAGTGCGTAAGACTTACTATATACCCTTTTAATATAATTTGAGAGTTTTCGTGAATATCCTTAGAAACGCGAAATGCTTTCCCTGATTAACGAATACATTGTGCTGCAGGAGCGCTATGTGAGCTCGAGATTATTGACGAACAAGCAGCTGCTCGACCACGCTGTGAAATATCTACAAATCGCCACGAAAAGGTCTCCACAGTAAGCAGATATATAATGCTAGCCGTTGAAATGGGATATACGACGGGTGATCTTCATTTTTTGCATTAAAATGTACTCATCATTTTATTCAAAATAGTTTTGTATTTCTCATTTACAGTTGCTTTACAGGAAGCGTTACATAACAGAGGTAAAAACAAAAAAATAAAATAGAAACAGAAGTAATGCTGTTATCAAAGTATGATTTTTGTTTTTGTTTTTTCTTCTTCTTTCTATATAATGTAATGTGTGCATATATATATCGGGATATATATGAATATACGTATGTGTGGTTCAAAGAGTGCTAGACATGTTTGCAAATTAATATGGCATTTGGAACACAAAAAACATGGAAAATAAATATGAAATCAGCATTCAAAATTTTGATCATATAATAATAATAATAATAATAGATAGATAGGGTATACGCATAATATGTAAGGTGAATAACTTAGGCTCTACAATAAGATAAAAAGAATTTGTTGTTGTTGTTGTTGTGCATTTCGTTAGTCGAACTCAAGTCAAGAATATATATACGTATATATATATATATATATATTTTTATAAGTACATTTTAAAATACATTTGTGGTAAGTAAAGTGTGTTCAGTGTGCGTGTGTCTGTGTGTGTGTGTGTGTGTGTAGGTTTTGAGCAACTTGGAGAGCTGTTACAAGTACTACAACTAAAACTAAAACTAAGTAGAACTAAAAACTTGAATGCGTTCGTTCGGGCGTATTCACAAATCACTTGACTTGGTCAAGTGCAGAGCCACAAGACACGCGCCTCTCTCTCTCTCTCAACTCCCGCCCCAAGTGCTGTGTCTGTGTGTGTGTGTGCATGCGTGTGTGTGTGAGGTAGGCTGTATGCTTGGGCTGTTTGCTGTTGTTGTTGTCTTCGGGGCGAGAGTCCTTTAACTATATAAAATAATATGGCATACTTTTGTGCGCCACTGCAGCTGCTAACCGAAATGAGCTGCCTTCTGTCTGTTTCTGTCTCTGTATGTGTGAGTGAGTGACTGTATATCTGTGGGTGTGTGTGTGCTTCTAGCTTTTAAATACTGGTCAAACAATGCCAGGAATGTTGTGAATTGCAGCTCAATGTGTCCGTGTATATGTCTCAGTGTCTGTCTGTCTGTGTGTGAGTGTGTGTGTGTGTACTTGTGCCTGTGCCTGTCTGTCTCTGGATACAAAATTGATTCTTAGTCTAGAATTTAACTTTAGCTACGCCCTACGTGCTAAGTGCTACGTGCTACAAAGTTACAGCTACAACTATAACAACGATGAAAACGATGATAATCAAGCAGTTAACAGGCAGCTGGGCGCTGCTCTAACTGGGCAGCCGCTTGCTGGCCAGCTCCTGCAGCTTCTGCAGCGCCAGCGTCTTGTTAATCTCGACCAGATCGCGGCTGTGCTTGGCCGCCTGCAGTTGGACCTCTAGTATTTTCATGCGCATCATGTGCTCCTTGCTCTGCATCTCCATGAACAGGCGCAGCTCGAAGGAGCTGGTCGCGCTGGTGCTGCTGCTGAGCGCGCCGGCGGCGGCGCTGCTGCTGCTGCCTCCGACGACGACGCTGCTGCTGCTGCGCTCCAGTGCCTGACTGTCTGAGGACTGTGGTCCAGCTGTGGCCAGTGGCAGTGGCAGTGGCAGGGGCAGCGCTGTCTGTTGCTCCTCGCTGGCCAGACTGCTGCTGCTCGTGCGCTGGCGCTTGACCATCGGCTTCAGCAGATCATCGTCGTCCTCATTGTTATTGTTGTTGTTGTGCTGATGTTGCTGCTGCTGCTGTTGCTGTTGCTGCAGGGCCGCAGCCTGCGCCTGATGCTGCTGTAGAGCGACCGCAGCTGCTGCGGCGCTCGGGAACTGGCCGCTGCGCAGCGCATTGAGCGCCTCGAGCGTAGCGGATATGTTGTTCATGTTGAAGCTCGACTGAAAGCCGGACATGTCGCCCCCAGTGGGTGGCATGAAGGCGCCGCTCGTGTCCAGCGCTGCGGCTGCCGGACTCTCTGACTCGTGCAGGCCGTTGCGACTGTGATTGGGCGAGACACTCAGACGCTCGCCGTTGGCATGAATGTCGCTGTGATTGTTGTAGGTCTCGTTGAAGGTCTCGTTGGTCTCCTCTTCCTTGATGTCCACATCGCAAAGCTCCTGGGGCGGTGTGCGACTGCTGCAAGTGGCAATTAGAGAAATTTCAAAGTTAGTTTTGGCTCTTGGTTTATGGTTTATCGGCTACTCACTCGTCCATGTCGTGCTCATCGGCATTGAATTTGTAGTCATCGCGGTATTCAAAGTCCTCCTCGAGGGCCAGCGGGATTTTGGAGTAGTCAATGCCGTCGAGCGCCTCCGACTTGCAGGCCTTCTTCGCCTCCTGCATAAAGTCCCAGACCTCAAAGGTGAACGGCGAAGGCTTCTTGCGATCGGCCACCTCGGCGCCGAACCTAGCCAGGCGATTGTTATAGTCAAGTATCTCATTGCGTGTGCAGGCTGTAAGAAATATATGATTAGCAAAGGATCTAAAGTAAACCGGAGTCAAGCTCACCTTTCATGCGGCGCCATTGCTCCTTGAGGCGATTGCAGGTGCGATCGGTGCCAAACTGATTCGAGAACTTCTGATGTATGATCTTCCAGGCTTTGTTCTTGACGGCAGTGAGACCCGCATCGAGTCGCTTGTTCTCAATGATGCGCATGTCCTTGCGGCACAGATCCAGCAAGTATTTCTTCTCCTGATGGTTCCAGTTCTGTGTGCGCTCCCGTTTCTTATACATGTTCATTGAGGGACTGTTCATGTATTGCGTCATTTCTGTGAATAGAAAAAGGTCTTGAGTAAATCTGAAATAATAATCAAATTTAGAGTCACTCTACCTGTCTTCAGGTCGACACCTTCCAGCAGGTGGTTGTGGTTGGTGCTCTGCCAGTTGGCGGCTATCTTCATAAAAGCCTCCAGATCGTTGGCCGTGTACTGTTTGTTCACCTGCAACAATTAGAAACGACAAGTTAGCAATTTGCATCTCTCCAGTTACAGACGTTAATTAAATCCGCATTATAATAACCAATCCCAGCTCGAAACTGAGCCCCGATCTCTGGCTACTTGGGCATGCAAAGCTTGTGCCGGCCGAGA
Source organism: Drosophila mercatorum (assembly GCA_961210405.1). Lineage (NCBI taxonomy): Eukaryota > Metazoa > Arthropoda > Insecta > Diptera > Drosophilidae > Drosophila > Drosophila mercatorum. The sequence goes on from CAUIUS010000005.1 coordinate 14,362,191, forward strand.
CTTGTGAAACGCTTTAAGACGCACTTGAGAATTCATTGAACCTGAAGTTTTCGGACTCAAATTCCAATTGCCAAAAATAAAAGTAAGAAAAAAACACAAACAAAAAGACTAAAAAGACCCGAAACAAAAACAAAAGAAAGAAGGATTCGAGCTCGTTCTTCTTTATTATTATTCTCTCTCTCTCCCTCTCTCTCTCTGTCTGTCTCTCTGATTTCTGACAAGCGCGTCTGACAGCGTCTGATATTCTGATATGCTGCCAATATGCGATGCCACATTAATTGATTTTCAATTAGCCAACAGACAGCAGTTGCTAGACCAGAGGGATGAGGGTGACGGCGAAGGCGAGGGACGACGTTCAGCTTCACACGAAATTTCAATGTTTGCGGGCCATTTTGAAATGGGCCAAGATATTATGAATAACAATGATTGCAAATGCATTCGTTTGAAGAGAATCAAATAAATTGTATCCAAAGAAACAATACACACACACGCACACACATAACACTCTCTCGACTAACAAACAGCTGCCGACATTTTGTGCGCTTTTAGTGTGTGTGTGTGTGTGTGTGTGTGTTTGTATATATTTTTCAGGGGCGATCAAACGTCGCACTGACAGCCAATTATATTAAGATCGAATAAACTTGCACACACACAGACACACATACACACATACAAATGCACAGAAATTCTTCATAGTCGGCTATACATATATAGCCTATATGACCATACTTTATAAATATATATAAAATTATATATATATATACTTAATAATATGTGTTAAGTGTGTATGTCTTTGTATCGTCTCTGTATTTCTACCCAAAACTTATGCGATATGCACAGTGGGCCAAATTTGTACAAAACTTGCAATAAAAGTTTAATAGTTAATAAATATATTTAATATATAGAATTATTATTGTTTAATAAAAATAATTTTTACAAATTTTATTCAATGTAATTTAAGATTAAAAATATTTATTTTTTTATTAAATATATAAAAATATTTTTTTTAAATATATTATATTTCCTCTTTATTGTTTTGCTACCATAAGGATTATCTATAGCTTATAGAATTTATTTTTTATAAAATAAATATATTTTTAATATTTAACTAAATATTGTATTAAATAGTCTTGAGCTCAATATAAATTATTAAGCAATTTTAAAAAATATTAAATTAATAATTTAATTTATTGTATTAATATATAATTAATTATAATATAATTATAATTTAAATGTTAATTAATTATAATATAATCATAATTTAAATATTAATATTTTTCACTACATTTTCATTGACTTGGCACCACGGTAATCGCTCCGGCGCTGCCACAAATCGTCAATCTTTAAGTACGTTTTATTGTGCTTTATTTAACTTTATTTCATTTCGATTTTTTCCAGCTCTTCTCCTCCCGCCTGGTCCAATACGATTGGCCCGCTTCACCCTCCCGCTCTGACCCCCGCTCCGCCCCGTCGCCCCTTCTTTTGATACACCCGCACTGAAAACTTCAGTTCACTTAACGCTGCGCCATGTGTTCAATATTTTTATGCCGTATCTGATTTACAATTTGCATTTGTGAGCACTCATTCCTATATGTTCGAATGGATATGTGTGCGTACTTAATGGGCATAGACGGAGAGCGTACGTACGTATGTATGTGGGTATGTAAATACATATATTTCTATGTACACATTATGTGCCATGGAAGGAACTTAGTCATTCAAAATTGTGCTTATGATTACGATTATTAGTTATTACTGTTTGCCTTATTGCCACATCATACGAATGTATTTATTAGCAGTTGATAATTATTCAATTTGAGTTAGGAGCTGTCACATTTAAATGCGTAACGAGTGCTGGGAAAGGGGCGTGGCCAGTCGGAGAAACGAAGCTGGAATATGTTGAGTGCTGCTGCTAAGCAGGAAGCAAAACTAACTAGGAATATATATTATATAGATCTATTATAGAGTCTGCTTAGATTTAGACTCTCCCTCTACCTCTCACTCTCTGTCTCTCTAGAGATCTATTATAGAGTCTGCTTAGATTTTTGAGTCTCTTTCCCTCTCTCTCTCTCTCTGTCTCTCTGTCTACGATCAGACATCGCGCTAACAATAACGTTTATAATAATACAAAAAATAATCACTCCAATCAATTGTGCGCTTTAAGCATTGAAATTAAACAACTACAAACTGGTTTATACCATCTGGGCAGCAAGCAAATGGCTTTATTTTTATTATTTCTCTCGTTTTCTTAATATTAAAACCAAAAATAATTATTGCCAGTGCTTTACACTGCTCAGTGTGGAGTGTGGAGTGTGGAACCTACACGCAGCGACAATGTGTCTTAACCTTGTGCCTTTAAATAAAGCACGGCATTGTAGTGAGGCCCACTACAGAAAAAAGCAACAACCAAAAATATCAGACAGTAACTGTCTCCCTCTCTCGCTCTCCCTCTCTCTCACTCTCTAACTCTGCTTGAGTTGTTCAGGCATAATTATGACAAATTAACAAAGTTATTGCATGTTACTTAGTACAGTGAACTATGTGCGTCAAAGAAGTTAAAGCAACGTTACAGTTCACACTCGCTAACAGTTTCCGCGGCTCAAGTGCGAATGGAACGCATTTTAATGGGGTCCATATAAGTACAGCTACGAGTACTCGACTGCCTGGAGGGCAGACAGAAACACACATACGTATGCTCATATATTTATTTAGGTATTATAAGTACGTAACTGGGAATCGTTAAACTTTGTAGCACTCGAAATGATTTTACAGATTCCATTTTTAATATACCACGTATTTCGAAAGCTAAAGCAGAGAGGTAGCTTAGAGTCACGATCAGCTCTTTAAAACATCTAAGCATCTAGAATTATAGCATTTATGCATATACATAAACTCCAGCCCAAAACGAAGCAATCAAAACTTGTCTTTGAGTTTAGAATTTCCATTGAAATGAATTTGAGTTTTTCCTCTTGTTTTCCCCCTTTTACAGGGCAACTCTGGGCTGGGCTGGTTTGGTTCTCTTCGCTTTATGCGTGGCGCGGCACAAATTTATGTATTATTATAATTACACAGAGTCGAAATACTAAAATAAAAACTGAAATGTCATCGAACGTTCAAGTGGGCAAGGCAAGCCCATGGAAGTGCCCCGAAAATCCCAATTCCAATCCCTACCCAATCCCAGCCCATTCCATTCGGTTCAGAGTGCCTCGCTCTGGATGAATTCAAGTGGCATCGAGCATTGATTTGTATAGTGTTTATTGTTCTAACGTCGCAGTATTCCCCGAGCTCGTTCTTCTGGCCTAAGTGGAGCTGGCTTTTCTTTGCGCTCCCTCTGTCTCTGCCTCGGTCTCTGCCTCTCCCTCTGCTCGCACACCCTTTACGGCTCTTCGGTTGAGTACTCGCACACACACACTCGCACACACACTTAGACTTTCAATTTAACATATGCATTTTGCCTTTTATTCATACAAGTTGAACAATTTTTGTTATAATTTGGACGCAGCTGACGGAAATTGACTCATGGCTGGCGAATTATGCTCCAGGTGTGCATGACACTGGCGCTGCCAACAACAAATTTATTAGAAATTGCTACAACAAACCAAACACAACAACTACACACACTCACACACACAAACAACTTATGCAAACAAATAAACTAATTTCATGACGCACACGCGCGCGCCTGCGCAGTTGCTTCAACTGCGCCGTCGACGCCAGCGTCGCCGTCGTCGTCGTCGTGGTGTGCTACTTACAATTGTAACTAGCTAAGAAAAAAAACGAAATAAGATTTTTTTCTTCGTTTTTTTCCAAACGTGCCTTTGTTTACTTCCCAGCTCAAGCCTGGCCTACACCCAAAAAAAAAAAGCTGGAAAAAGCGTCGCGCGCGAGTTCAGTGACATTTTTTACTACTTTTTTAGATACTCTACGGTTAGAGCATTACTATTTTATTGGATAGTATGTAACACAGTTGAATGTGATATGAATTGTAAAGCGAAAGAAGAATTTAACTTGAGTAGAAATGCAGCAAAGATAGCCATAAACTTGTTTAGAAGTTGAGCAAAGATTCCTTAACTATCTTATGGTATGTATCTTGACTATTTTATAGCTATAGTTATAGGAGGTGTTTCTGATACACTTATTGTTCTACTATAGTTAAACTATATCCATATACCAGCCTTGGGCTTAAAGTTCTGATCCTACTTTAGTTTAATTTGAAGCTCAGCTCACTCAAGCCTTAGCTCAGCATGTCTCCTTTACTTAATCTACAAAATCTGTACAGCAATCTCAGCTACGATCCTCACTTGAATCTTACTTCAATCTCAACTTCCTCATCATACCTCCTCCTCTCCCAAACATCTCTAAAACTATCCCAAGAGTATTTAGTCTTCGCCTACTCAAAGCTCAAAATTAATTCTTCGTTTTGTAGTTTTTTTTTCTTCAGTTTTTTTTTTTGTTGTAGCTTATTTTTATAGTCTGTGACAATTGTTGAGGCATCGACTGTAAGTTGAATTGCGCATGCGTAGGTAAAACTTACTAAATTATTGGGTTGTGTTTCATTAGTCAGCCCACAAGGCGGCAGCGTGGCTGGGGGGATACGCTTTCGGGCGCAGCTGGCTGTCTGGCTGGCTGGCTGCCTGGCTGAGAGTTGAGTGTTGGGCCAACTGTGCGAATACTTTTGAAACAGACTGTTGTAGTTGGTGTCTTTGTGACAGCTGCAGAGATATCGGCAAGCCAAATGGATTACCTATGCCACCAGGCGACTATTTCTATTGCTATCGCCATCTCAATCGGCCTGGAAACAAATGGAGCAGCTCGCATTTGAATAGTCATTATGCGGTTGACTCTCGTATCTCGAAAAAACTTATTGTACTTATGCGTACTGTCTGTGACTTTCTTTGCTCCAGCCCCAGCCCACTCCCTAAACACGGCTGGCTGACAAGTTCATTACACTGAGCACTCGACTCGACTCGGCTCGGTTTGGCTCTGGCCCTCGCCATATATGGCCAATGCCGATTGTTATTGTATTGTTGCGAGCATATAAATTAGGAGGAGAGCACCGCAGCCTTGCCCCAGAGGGGCGTCCGTCGAACAGCGACTACAATTGATTTGTCTTCACGTTGAACTCTTAAACCAATCGACTGAAACCTAGAATTAACTCTGAGGCCAAAACTGTTTATGAATTATAGTTGAAATTTTCCACTTATTATATTTCTCTCCCTCTCTCTCTCCGTCTCCCCCTCTCCCTCCACATTTTATCAAGAACTTTCGCTGTGCAATTTCTTTGCAATTTATATAAAATGTAGACAAATATTTGAGTTTAGTTTTGGGCTAGTTGGCTAGAAAGTTGGTTTAAGCGCACACGGACACACGGCCAGCGCAGACTCATTGTCAGCAGCAACGCCCACACAGCACAACATAACTCATTTAAGTTGTGCCTGCCCCTCTAGCGCCGTGCTTGCCACAAACTCCAAAGCAGTTGCCACCAATTGCTGACTGGCATTTGAACATTTTTCGTAGCTGCCACTTTTGAATTTCTATACAAAAAGTTTCTTTAATTGTTTATAGCTTGAGTGAGTGTGTGTGCGAGTGTCTCTGTGTGCGAGTGTGTGTGTGTTAAGTTGAGATATTTTTTGATGTGGGTTAACATTTCTTTAAGCATTTCACTTGGTAAACTCATATACAGTGCTGTTGTGGTTGTTGCTATAAAATCTTACTCGACAATTCTAAGCAACAACAACAACAACGGCGACGAAGACCAAATTTCGTTAGTCATTTTTTTCTTTCATTTCAAATTTCATTTGAATATTGAAACTTATTGTTGTTGTTGTTGTTGGGATGCAGATGTATGTGTGTGTGTGCCTGTGTGTGTGTATGTATCTAATTTCTTTTTATGCTGCCAAAGAGCTGGGTGTGTTGTTGTTGTTGTTGTTGCTGTAGCATTTTATAATCGCATCAAGTCATGATTACGCTACGACTTTAGACTTCTGGCTTCATAGGTTTCAATATGTGTATATGTATGTATGTATGTGTGTGTAGCACTTGAAGGCGTTCAAATAATTTCTGGTTCCATTTAACTTGGACTTAAGTAACGAAAACTGAAACGCTTCAAGTAGACAACGACGACGGCGACGACGACGACGATGCCGAAACTACTTACAAATCAAAAGAAAGAAAGCCTCAAAATTCAATCCCCCTCCAGACCGCAGCCCCAACTGCCCCCGCCCCGCCCAGCTCAGCTCAATCTCTCAGCCATGTGGTTACAGAGTTGAGTTATTTTTCTCTCCACTCTGCTCCTTCTTCTTCTTATTTTTTGGCATTAATTGTTCCATGCGCCGAATCTAAGATTGATTGAACGAGTTCAGTGAACTATTCGGGATCCATGTAAATTATCATTACGCGCCGCCGATATACGATATTCGAGCCCGGTTCGCTTGGCGGCCTTTAGAATGCAGTCATTAAACAAGTATATCAAATTGACTATGTGTGAGTGAGTGTGTGTGTGGGGCAGGCCAGCCAACCAGCTACTCAATACTCGATACTCATTTGAATTGGCCAGCCAATACATAGAGAGAGAGAGGGAGAGAGAGGGAGATACGCTGGCTAACCACGCCCAGTGGCTGCCATGTCATGTCTCGCAATGCGCAATAATAATAATAATTACAAATGATCAGATGTCAATTTCTTACAGTCAGCTCTCAGTTATCTACCGCCGCCCCCGCCCGCGGCCCCATTCTTGCCTTGGCTTAGCTACCGCAAAAATGTGTTTTTTTTCTCTTACTTTTAAACAAATGAAATTTATTGTTAACGGTTAGTGACCCGAATTACACGTATCGCTTATTTATATCTATATATTACACACACAGACCCAGAGCCAGAGCCAGAGCCAGAGAGACACACAGCAGATCAAAACTCTGCACCCAAACGCCAGGGCGATCAACAACGAATTGACTCTGTGTCTTTGTGTGTGTGTGTGTGTAAGTGTGTGTGTGGCATGTATCTTTAAGTAGCATACAAGTCAAGTCAAGTCGAGACTGACTGCCTGACTGACTGTCTGACTTTCTGCTGTTTAGCTTTAAGCGTTTTAATTGCGCCAAACGCCGCCTACAAAGCGAAGACGTAACTCAGCTCAGATAATGTATCTTTGTATCTGATCTTAATGCGCACACAGCACACTTTCCTCCCTCTGTCTTTGTATGTGTGTGTGTGTGTTTGTGTGTGCATGTAAGACCCGAGCACAGATCGAACTGCTTCAATTAGTAAGCAGCCATAATCACCAAGGCAAACTTTGAGCTACTTTTTCCACAGCAAATTTCGAGCAGATCGAAACTAGATTCGTATTTTAACATTTTTGCGAGAGATTTTTATAATGATTTTGAGTATTTTTCAAAAGTTATAGAAAGAAGCAGAAATTAATGCAGTTTTATTATTTAATTTATAATAATTTACATACAAATTAAATAAGTTAACTTAAGGATTGCAGTTTTTATGAAAATAAAAACAATTTTTTAGACTTTGGATTTCGATTTCTAATTTTTATAAAAATAAATGAAGCATTTGCAGTCCTTATCAGCTTACAGACTTTGTGGAAATCCTTTATATATTTCTATAAAAAATAGAAATGACAAATAAATTGTTTTAGCTATCTCTAAATTAAAATGATTGTTTAACTCCCAAACAAAAAGTCTTTAAATATTTTTTAAGCTATTAAGATTATTAATTAAATATTATTAGAATATTTATCATCATCGACTGTTGAACAACTTTTATTCAAGTTCAATAAAATCAAAACTCAAATTTAACTAAAATAAAAGCTTTTTTAATATTTTTAAAATATTTTTTTATATATAAAATATATGTATATATTTAACATTTATTATTAGATATAATGCATGCTTATATCTTATAAAAGTCTAATATGTTCTATGCATATTTATAAAAATATATGAAAATATGGAATATATATAATATATGATCATTTTAGTTATTAAATAATATCTTTGGGCAATTTATTTTATTTAAATAAGTTCAGCTTCGCTCAGTTTTGTCACACGGTTTTTGTTTTCCTTCTGCTCTAATTCTTTGAGCGGAGTTCTTGAGTTATGCAATGGATTAATTGAAATGCGAGTTGGGTGCAAAATCATTTTAATGAAAAAGTGGACACGCACATGCATTGAAAATCCAGCAGACACACACACACACACACAAACTCACACACACACATGCATTCATCAATATTGGTTCTTTGTATCTTGTTCTGCTGCACTAACGTTTGGCCTTTGCTGTTGCTGCTGTTGTTGTCGCTCACGTTGCTTCGCCCTGTGACACAGAGAGAGCAATTGTTGCTGTTGTTGTTGTCGTTGTTCTTTATAACTTTGCACGTACGCATTGCGGCTTAACATTCTCCTATTCAAAACTAATCCCAAAAAAAAAAAAAGATGAAGAAAGGAAAACACAAATCATTTGAATTTTCGTTATAGTTTTCGCTTTTTTGTTGGATTCTTTCTAATGCTCATTTCGCATGCGACAGCACATTGCAGCGGCAGCAGCTGCTGCGACTTGTTGCAATCTCTTCTGAGCATTTATTTTTTGCAAATGTATCTAACAGATACATTTTGTATCTATAAGTATAACGCTTTAACATACGTTCCGCTGTCGTAGCTCGTTTCGTTTCGTTTTCTTTTTGTTGTTGTTGTTGTTGGTTTCTTGGAAACGCAATTTAATTGTTGATTTAGGCGTGTTTTTTATGGCTTATCAGGCGGCGGCTAAAAGCCAAAGAAAATTTTAATTTAAATGCGCGCCCTCAACAAATGGCATAAAATACAAATTGTTTAATTATGAGCAGCAACAAGAGGAAGAGGCAACAGCAAAACAAATGTGTTAACTAATTCTAGGCAATTTGGCCCGCGAGCTGATAAACCCACTGAGGAAAACTAGCTAAAAGGCCAATGTGACGCCCGCCTTTGTTTAACGTTTATCACGCTCTTTGTTATGTGCCCGAAGAACTAGGGTTCTGCTTGGGTAGCCCTAGGGCTGTGTTAACACCTATCACAGCGTCATAATTGGGCCACGCATAGTCATTTATGCATTTCACTTATAATTCCCAATTTGTTCTAGCTTTAAGCGGCATATGTAGAGCTGGCTGTAATCAGAAATCGCATTTAAATATAAACAAGGTTTAAATTTTAATTAAGGGGAAAGGCAACTTCTTCCTGGTATCAGCGACTTGTTAAATAAATTTGCACAACAATTCGAAAATACAATCAACAAAGGTGTGCGAGTGTGTATGTGTGTGTGTGTGTGTGTGTGACTAGGTGTAGTCATATCTGAATACTTGCGTGTGTTATACAATAATTGTGGGCCGCTTATCGAACTAAATAAATATTAAATTGTAATTAAAGTCATGCGAGTGATTTTCGGTTTTCCATTTTACTGTCAACAAACAAAGCACCTAGCCTACAGACTACACATAATTGTATTTATCTACGGATAGGTGTTGCTGGTGTTGGCCAAGTCGCAACTGTAATTGACAAATAAGTCGAAAAAGACTTTCCTGGGCATTAGGTCAACGATAATTTAATTGCTAATTGCATCGACGAGCTTAGGGCGCTCAGCGGCTGCTTCGACTAAACTAAGTGCCAGGTGATAGATAGCCTCAATTAGGTTGTCATTCGACAATCAATGCACCTTCTGACACACGGCGGCATTGGCTCGCTCCGTTGGTCTGGAAATTCAAATTCACAAAATATTTGAGCCAACTCAAACAAACAGCAACAACAACAACAACAACGAACACCTCGAATAACATGCAACAAATTGCGCGAGTTTTTCTTTTTTTCTTTTTGGGACACACAGCTTGCAGCAGCAAGCACATTTTTGTGGCGCACACCTGGAGAGGTGCCCACCGAGAGTATATCTAGAATCTAGCCGCAGCCAGCCGCCAGCCGCCTGGCAACAATGCCACAAGGGGCAACAAATCTCCGCAGATACCAAAAAGCGAGCTGACAACTGGGCAACTGCCAAACAGCAGCTGATGCCAAACGCCAACGCCAACATCAGCTGCGCATGCGTTGCTGTTGGCGTCGACGTCAACATCTGCGTCTGCGTCTGCGTCGGCGTCGGCGTCAGCATCTTACGTTTCTTTCTTTCCATGCGCCGCTAGCTTTTGTTGCCTGTTCCGTTTCGACTTGGCTTTTGCCTTGTGCTCCTTAAGTTGCCAATACCTGCACCAGGCGACAAGGCGGGCATATTTGTTACGTTCTAAGAAATTCTATAAAATTAAAAAAAAAAATCCAAATATTTCTAGCTTGTCTGTGATGAGCTTTAAGCCGTTTGCAGCCTGATTAAAGCAAAGTTTTTGCAAGCACGCGGTATTTGGCAGTCGTGTCTGAGTTATTGGAATTAATTTTGTGTTCAGTTTTTAGCCCTCTCCCAGTTATTATGCGCAAGTGTGACGCATGAATCATAGCAATTTATTTTTGCTAGTTGTTGTTGTTGTTTCTGTGCCATTTGCACTGAAAGTCATGCGCTTTAAATTTTAATAAATTATTATTTTCGCTGTTAGTTGATTCTGGCTGGGTGACTGATCAAGCATATATATATTCATATATATATCTGCAATATGCGCTCTTGATTGGAACATCTAGCAGGGCCGAACTAAATCAAAAACGCATTCGCATGATGAATAGTTGGGCGAAACGCAAACCCAAATCAAACTGTCAGAAAGCCAATAAGTAAATGAATTGAGATATATATCTACACGGGCAGATATGTATATAAATTGGGTGTGTTTTTTGTTTTTTTGTTTTCTTTAATAAAATCAATGCCAAATGATGTGAGGCAAGAACTGAGTTCAGCTTAAAAAATGCTGACGACATTTTTAATCCTAAAATTGAGACTAAAGGCGAGAGAAGAAATGAGAAACAGAAAAAGTAGAAGTCGAAGTCGAGCTCGAAGCTCAGATTTATTATGTGCACTGCTCAAGGTGGGGGAGTTATTACGGCAGATAACTGACGAAATGCCTCACATACCTGGGCAGGGAAGAGTTCGTGCGATCGCAACGGCGAGACATATTATAAAAAAAAGGAAGAAAGAGAGAGAAAATACCCCACGACTGGGACAGAAAACAAAAACTGTAACTCGAAGCGTATGTGGACGGGGTGAGCTATACGTTTATATACAATCAAGATTTGGTTTTAATAATTCAAAGTGAGTCGCACGCGGGATTAGCTGAGAAACGCGTCTAATGTGCGGCCAGAGACTTTGAGTAAGTAAAAACTGAAATCATGTTACGTTTTTTTTTTTGACAAATTCGAAAGAAATTAAAATGTGTGTGTGCGGGTGTGCGTATGTCTCTGTCTGTGTGTGTGCGATACGAAAGGAAGTGGCAATGCGCACGCGGCTCGTAGCTGCGCTATTAAAATACAGAACACACCCAAAAATATTTTAACGACGGCTAAAGAGAGGGAAACAGCAACAGCAACAGAAAGAAACAAAAGCCAAAAGGAACGAGAGGAAAGAGAGGCAGCGATAAATGCTGTAGCTAGTTGGGCAGCCGATGGATGGGATGGCTGATGACGACGACGATGATGATTAGGCTGGCTGACGATGATGACAACAGGCGAGTCGCTGCCGGGTGACAGCGCGCGATTTATGCTCGAAATTGTACGCGTTGATGCATAAGTTATGCCCGAAAAGTATCTGGCGGATGCATCCATGGGAAGATACTCGAGACACGCACAGCCAGCCACAGCTCAATTCACTCCGAAATTATGACATTAGGCGAAACCGGTTGGCGGCACGTCTAGCAAGGTTGTAAAATTGATTTAGCTCAGGTCCTGCAGGCTGCAGGCGTCAGGGCGTAAGCCACTTTCCAGGCAGTTCTCAACCACTGCGAACCGGTTCACTCTACTTTTATCTTAACTATTGTGTTGGATATCTACTGTTTTTATGTCTTTTTCTAACCCTAACTTTCGTGTGTAGCCAAAAAATATGATATTGGATGAATTGAAAAGCCATTTGCTAACACCTGAACCGGTTATGAAACGGTAATTCTTAATTTGTAATACAATTTAACCATTTGTGAACCAGTTTACTTAGTTCTACTACAACTGAACTGCTGAATTCCTGTTTATAGGAATCTTTTCCTAAACATTGCGAACCGGTTAAAACTACATTTACTCTATGTCAATCTATGTCCTTTGATTAGTATTCATTTGAAATATTTTTCAAAAATTTCCTCATTGATTTTTGAACCCCAAGTAAACCGACTTATGGTTTATCAGCGGATTATTTACGTTTTAGAATGATTTTCAGCAACTTTAATTTATTATAATGCAAAGGCAACGCCTCTTTATCAGTCCTCGCAGCTGTCATCATTCCAATAACTGGTTGTATTTGTATGCACAAAGACTATGTTTCGCAGTCGAAATTCGACTTCAAAAAACAAGACAGCAATGCGCAGTTGTCGAAATTTTATACTCACACACACACACGCACACACACAGACAATGCAACTATAAAATGTTAATCCTATTTTATTAAGTGCACGCAGACATTTCGATTCAAAGGAACAGCAACAACAACGGCGGAGCTGACAACCCCTTGCTACGAGCCGACAGAGCGTTCCATATGGCCAGCTGACTAACTGGATTCCACAGTCTGTCGCATAAATATATGTACAAACTCCATTATGAATCTGTAGAGCCCCAGCCAGACCAGACCCAGGCCAAGCCAAGCCAAGCCAGGCATTGGCATTGAGCGAGAGACGCAAAATATATTTTTTCCTATTAATTGGCCAGTCAGGGTTAGAAACTTTTAAGATCGTCACATATAGTAGAGTGTATATGTGTGTGTGTATGTGTGTATGCACGTCAACAGGGGCTGGGAACTTGAAATGTGAATAAGAAATATTTATGTATGAAAACAAATAACATTCTGACATTGCAAATTCGCATGAAATTATCAAACTTAAGGCGTTTAGAATAGGATTTTATGGAATTGACAAAATATTATATTTTTGGAATGTACAAAGACTAAAAGTAAAACGTAATAACTGCAGTTAACTTGGGGTCGCTTAATGTGTTTGAATATTAAATTTATTGCTTGTGGAAATTCTAGTAAAATTTTGTTGGGAACTAGGGAATAAAACTGAGGAGACTTTGGGTAATTTTGCTTGGCTTTTCAATTGATTTTGAACTGGAGCAAAGTATTATAAAACAAAGTTATTCATATTCAAGCTTGATTCGTATTTTGGTTAGAGGAAAAACTGATCTATATACATATGTATGTATATATATATATACATATATAGAATATGAATAGTATCTATAGATACAATTTCAATCATTATCCAGATTCATGTCTAAAATCTTTGACTCTTAAATTTTGTTTTTTTTTTTTTATAAAAATATATCAAGGTTTAATATGAGCGTTGCCTTCAGGCAAGTGTTAACTATTTTGAGATCTAAAATATATATAAATAATTTATCAATATAATAAAGGAAGCCTGCGAGCTATCATATTTGGTTTGCTTGATGACTTCGTTTGTATCCTGAACTAACTTGTTCTATCAACATCTATTCATTATTTAAAGAAATAAACATATAATCAAATAGCTAAATACTATAAAAAATATTATGAATATGGAATATATAAATGCATATAAATCTATCAATGAATGAGAGTCTCATTAATAATGCCTGAGCTGCATATAAAAGAGCTAAGCTAATGACTTTCCTGTTTAGTACCAGAATAGTATCATACTTATGAGCTGTTGATATACATATAATAAAAATATATATTTATATATACATATATACATATAATATAAATATATACTTATATACATATATACATATTCCCATTCATACATATGTATATACATACTTATATCAACAACTAACACTAAATAAACATCTAAAGATAGTAAAATTGTGGTTTATTTTTGGCCATAAATGGCTTCGACTGCGGCCACTTCTCATATCAATTTAATACATATACTTCGATATCAATTAGTATTTTTAACTATTTGATTAATAGCTCTTGTCAATTTGTCAAAATTGAGTGTCGAGCGAGTCTCCCTCTCTCTCTCTCTCTCTCTCTGGCCAGGTGCTGACATCGCTGAGTGAATGGATTTCTTGCTGTTTTGCAGATTTATGATCACATCGAGAGCAAAGAATTTTCATTTTGATTTCTCATGTCTAATTGCGATTGGTTTCCGTTGTCAATTGCTTTGCATGTTGCACACAAATAAATTAATGGGGCGCCTACCCCTGGGCTGCGTGCCTTTGGCAACTTGCAGCAGCCCGCATGTGCAGCCAACTGGCGGCCACATGAAAAGTAAACAATTGGAAAAACAAATTTTCGTGTTACCCCCGAAAAAGCAGGGAGAGGCAAGCGTAGCTCGCTTGCGAGCGAATGAACAAAATAAATAAAATGTGGCAACAGGAGCGGGTTAAGCGGCGACTCAATTGGCCAATTGCCCGCCAGAGCAGCAAAGGGGCACGCGGGTGCCCGTAGCACCCATTAGATAGGGTGTCCCATATGTTTAGTGATTAATTCATTGCTTAATTGCTGCTTTTATCAAATACAAATTCAGCTCTCAGCCGCGGGCAGGGCGGACCAAGAGGGGCGGGGTTAGCTTGCCGCAAGTTTTAGTTGCGCCTTGGAAGAAATTTTCATTTCATAGTCGCTCATTGAAAATAATTAAAATTAATTAAGCCATTTTATATATCGCCGGCAGCTACTGCATTGGCTAACTGCTCGTACAACCCTCTCTCTCTCTCGCTCTGCCCCAGCGTATCTATAAATTTAAATCGCCTTTAATTGAGGCGACTTTTGGGTGACGAAGCACAGCGAAGACTTCGCTGTGGAAATTGTCAGGAATTTTATTATGATTATTGTTCGGCTGCTCGTGCTTCTGCTGGCTCTGCTCTGCTCTGCTTCTTGCTCTTGTTGTTTTGTAGTTTTGCGCAATGTTTTAATTAATATTTAATTACGGGGGCTTAAACTGACTGATTTGTTCAAGTTTCTCAAATATTTTAATGGAGCGGCCGAATCAAGAACGAACGACAAAAAACAATGGAAATATAACACGTGCAATGATTGATTGGTTAAGCATGTTTTCCAATACCCTGTAATTGTGAAGAGGCAATGAGGGTGGGCGTATAATGTGCTTGTGCAGCAGGGCAAGCCAGTTGTGCCCTAGTGAGTAAGCAAAAGTATGTGGAGTATATAGATTATAGAGTATTTCAGAGTATCTGAATTTTTGAGCAGCATAAAGAGTTGCTCTGGCTATGCTCGTCTCCTTCTCGAAAACTTTAATATATTGGAATTTTAAATATATATAATAAAATATATCTACTGTAAAAAGAGTTCAATATTTAGTTAGTTATATTTTTGAATTTGCTATATTTTTTCATAAGCTTCAATAGCAAAAGATTTTCAGCTGCAATTCATAGGAAGTTGCATAGAATAATTTTGCTTTATGAATCAGTTTTCTTAATCAATTTATAGTCTCTTTAAAAATATATTATTATTTATTTTTGGCATAGTTTTCCCTGTGCAACAATAGATACTTTCAGCTCAACTTAATCTAGGTGAGGATAGTTTTTAGTCAGGCATTGCCTTTATAGAAGTTTGTTGCAATGGGCCGTGGCTCAAATGTGAGTGCAAACAATACCAGCAAACAATAAAAAAAAACTCAACTTGGCATTTGGTTCTTTGTTGTCTGAATCAAAGAAAAAGAATAACATACATACACACACACTCACACACACACATACAGATACATTACAAAGGATGCCAATAGATAGCAATAGACGCGAGTGACTCACTCATATAGCCTGTCGCACTTGAATGACTGCCTGACTGACTGCCTGATTGATGGACTGATGGACAGACTGACTGAGTGACTGACACGCATTGTCTCTGGCCAGGCTCACATTTCTTTACATTTTACATTTAACATTTAATTCGTTTTTCTCGCTCTCAAAAAGTTGTCGGAAAAACTACAATTTGAGTGATGGAACGAATTTGCATTCGACATTTTATGATGCCAGCAAGAGAGTGACACTCAGAGAGAAAGAGAGAGAGAGAGAGAGAGAGAGAGAGAGAGAGAGAGAGAGAGCTGTGTGTGCTATCTCTAGTCCCAGCCAAGCAACTAATTCACTTAATTACCATACTAAAAAAAAATCAAATTACCTTCGAAATGAGAAATGTTTTAGGAACGCGTTCTTATATCATCGTCAAGCGAAATCATTCCGAATTATGCCATTAAAATGGCATTCAAATTAAAATATTTCCCATTTGTTTATGGCTGGTGACAAATGGTTTTCGGTGTTTATTTAAACTTAATAATCGTTAAATAAAATATTTTAAAATTTAACTCAGAGTTTAGTGTTTTAGTTACCGAAGAAAATAAATTGTAAGTCTAAAAATTTTTTTAATATTTTTAAAACGATTATTAAGTTAAGAAAAAGAAACAGAATTCTTAAAATATTTAAATTGAGAAACAGAATAAAAGAATTTTTTAATTTAAATAAAAATGAAACAGAATTTGGGCCCATTTTTATCTCTTGGGAAATAAAATCAGGAATTTGGTAAAATATTTTAATTAAATTTTTGTAATATTCCTTACAGTCTTTAATAAAATATGTTTTATTTCCCATATATCTTGAGATCTATTATATTTGCATTGTCAAGAAGTTGAATAACTTAACAAACGCATGCATATGCATAAGTTGATATATCCATATATCGATTGATATCTGACAAGGCAATATGCAGATAGAAATTTCTATTAAGGCAGAGCAGACAAACATCTGAAGAAGCTGAGATAAACATAGATTTACGATTCTATAGCTGAGCTAATCATTTGTCGCTGCATACATTTGCCCAATATACATATATATCAGATATTCATATATACATATGTCAATTATACGAATTTATTTTTAATATGCAATATATCCATAAGATCTCTCTCCCTCTTTCTCTCTCTCATTTCTGACTACTTAATTTCCAAGTGCCATAAAAATGCGAATGCCTTTCGGAATGGAGAATTGAAAGCCCCGCGTATTTGGGCGTTGAAAAATAAGTTGGCTTATTTATTGTGCGCTGCTTATAAATATTTAAAAAGCCCGCAAATGAAATAAACAATTAGTTTATTTATTGACACACACATTCAGCCTCAGCCTCAGTCTCAGTCTCAGTCTGATTATTGCTTTTTTTTTATAAATTAAAATATGATATACATTGACTTATAGGCGAGGTATGTGGCCTAAAGTGCTCATGCTGAAAGCCATTTGTATTTGGAGCCCTTTCAATATGCCAATATCTATATGAATCACAGTGTCAAGTTATATATTACTAACAGAGAATATGGAATATGGAGAATATGGAATATTCAGTGCATATTTGTGGCTCAACGTGAACTATTTGAAAATTCTGGCGACACACGAACTTGCTTGTAGATCGTTAAGAGTTTGAGTAACTTATATGGAATATATATATATAAATATAATGAATGTAAAGATATATATATATATAAACTATCATGAAATACGCAGCATAAACATATATGACATTCAGTTTTGGTTGTAATTCACAAAGAGTTTAGGCAACATATTGATAGAAACATATGTTAGGCATAAAGATATAAGAAATATATATAAATATATATGCAAAATATGCTGCCTTATGCATATTAAAGGCTAGCAAGATCCATACAACATCGATTCCCCGCCACTCCTCAAATTCGCAAACAGTTTAGGAAGCATCAGCTCTTGCCTAAATCGCTCGTCGATTATGATCAAACTGTACTTTTATTTGTGGCGCTGCACGAACATATGTTAAATATGGCAATTAATAAATAAAATGCGTCTATTTCAAATCAAATTCAAATACAAATTCGAATACGAATACGAATTCGGATTCGGATTCAGTGCCCCATGCTCCCATCCTCCGCCAAGCGGCGGCATTTTGAGTGCCCGTTGATTTAAAACATACATTGCGGCCTTTAATTGTGGCGCATTTTTGTCGAATCCGTAGAAAGCAGCAACACCAGCCACATTTCGTTTCCTTTTAATGAAAACAAATTTGATCGAGTGTGCGGGAGGGGGGCATGGAGGGTGGGGGGTGGGTTGAATTAGAATACCTAAAGCAACAAATCGAATAACGAACAACTTGAAAGAGGAGCGCGCGAGCGCCCTGCGCAAATGGGCATCATGGATTGGGCCATGTATGTGTACCTACACACACACATACCTATACTCATCTGGTACTCGCACATGGTGCAGGGGGAGGGGGGTCTACAGAATTATGATTTGTGTAAATGTTGCCTGTGATTAAGCACTTTTAAGTGTAATTCGGTGATGTGGCTGTAGTTGTGATAGAGCACAGATACTATAAATAGCAGCGGCCAGAAGATGTTTGCCTAAACCATAACTAAAATCTTTATAGCCAAAGAGATACGTGTGTGTGTGTGTAGAGGGGTAGGAGTGGGGATGGAGGGTAGTGCTGGCTGTATGTGAGATCTTCAGCGTGGACCGCGCTGCGATTGCGATTGCGACTGCGGCGGCTGTTTAAAGTCAATTTTTGAATAATTATGAATCGCTTTTCAGTCGTGCTGCTTCGTCCTCTTCGCCTTCTTCTTCTTCTGCCCCGTCTTCATATCTTGTTGTTGTTCTTCGCTAATTATAACAACATCATAATCATAATAATTTCTTATGAGTTGTATTTTGGCTAGCTCTTCGTCTGTTCTTAATGTGCCAAATATATTTCTATCTATTGAGCCAAAATTGCGAATATTTGTCCAACACACACACACACATGCACTCACACACACACATGCACCAAATGCTGCTGCTGCTGAGAGATTTGAAATAGAAGAAAAAACTATCCGAAATGAATTATTGAAATCGATTTGAAATGCGTTTGTAAACTAAGCAAACTGAGAATTTGTGATTTTCCCAATGCAATTGCCAGTAACACACTATATATAACTATATATATAGAGAGAGAGAGATAGATTTAGCAGAGTTCTAAAACTGTTTGGCTAAAAAATCAAATATATTTATAGGCAATATATTGAATATTGGGGAGGCTAAGCAGAGAAATGCAAGAGAAGTGAGAGAAAAAACTGAGAGCAAAGGCCAAAGAAACTTAAATTGATATATTATATATATCTATATATACTATATAGAATAATTAGAGGAAATATAACAAATATATACGACTAGCATATACGCTTTATATTTATTATTTTTTGTTTACATATATATTTTAATAATAATTTATAATATTGAACTATATTTATATTTTTTATATTTAATATTGAACTATATTTACATTTTATATTATATATTTTTTATATTATCTTATATGATTATCTTTCGTATAATATAATTTAAAAATAAATTATATAGTTCCATAATTTCAAATAAATAAATAGTTAAGATCTTGAGTTTTAAGTTTGATTACGAACCCAAAAAAAAAATAGTTTTTAGATAATGTTGAATAGAAAAACTTTCAAGAGATCTTTAGTTATATCTTTATAGAAAAACTTAGTTACAGCCATACTTTCTAGAGATCTCCAGTTATATGTCACTATAAAATCTTAGTAATAGCTAGAAATATGTGTACCTAGATGATGATGATATAATATGAGGGAAAGTCTTCATTATTATAAGTAATGCAGTCTATAATATTACCTATACTCCCAGTCAATATCTATTTTCTGATACCTCATCTCATCCTTTCATACTCCCTCTCATTTACCATCTCCCATACTCAAATTAATTGCATTTTGCTTAGCAACTGCCTCGAATTTCGCTCAGTGTATTGATGCATAGTTTGCACAGAGAGCGGAAGTTCTTTAGACGTCACTTGCACTTTATTAAAATGATTTCGAGCAAAACAAAAAAAAAGAGAGATGTGAAAATATGTGTATGCTTAAATCACAGCTCCTTATATAGTTTTGTGCTTAATCAAAATCGCCGGAAATTATAAGATGCCAATAATAAAAATTAATATGCAGAGATTAAAGCGATTTATATGTACGCCGTATGGCGAATGGGAGGGCGGGAATGCGTGCGACAGAGCCATAAAATTGTTTATAATATAGCACACACACACTCAAACACACACACACTCAAACACACACACACACTCATACTAATGGCTGTATAATACATGGGTATATATCATATACTTTGGCTTGTTCAGTTAACACTTTGCTTTAATGACTAAGACTAAGGAGCGCCCCGCGAGATATTTTTTTTTTTTTTTTTTTGTCAATAAAATAGAAATTAGCGACGCTGAATCACAAATTCTAGTCAGTTGCTGCTGTACTATATATGTATGTATATGTATGTACGTATGAGTATGTACTAGATAAATATAGTGATTATTGTTGATTCTTGTGTCCATATTTGTATAGATTAGTTCGAGCTATTTACCATTTTGCAGCGGTTCGGTTCGATTATCCACGTTTGTAATCCCAGCAAGAATTTCGAGTCGAAATGTTTATTAGATTTATTTTAGATATGTATTTGGTGTTTCTTCACTTTTAGCACATATTCAAATGTTTGCACGTTGCAGCTGCTGCAATTTTTATTTGATTTCTTGTCGGTGTCGGTGTTGTTGTTGTTGTTATTATTATTATAGTTGTTTTTATCACTTTGTTCAAATTGTCTGTCCGTTGCGCGCGTGCCGAATAATAAACAAATTTGGTTTAGCGCTAATTACAATTGCCGATATATACTATATATGATGTGTACATATATTTAATATATTTAGTTTACTGTTACTTGGATAGTTATAACAATTATTATTGTGGGGTATGCAACAATGAAGCCGAAGCCGGGTATGCCGCTGCGCGCGCTCGTGTTCGCACTGCTGCACGTTTAGTCAATGACTAAAGGGCGGGCAATTCAAAATTTTTTAAAATTCATCAACGCTGCTCGCAGCGACAGCGACGCCGGCGGCAGCGCCGGCAGCAGCGTCGCGTCAACTCTAGCGTCGACAGCAGCAAACACACAACAAAAACCAAAAACTAATAAAATCAATTACAAACGCACACAAACACATTCATACACAAGAGCAGCCGAAGACGCAGGCCGACCGACCGACACAACAACGACGAACCCGAAGCCAAAGAGCACGAACAAAAGCCGACAATGCGACGTGCTACACACGAAGTTCTCGTTCTCTGGAATCACAACAACAACCAGTACCAGCCAGAAGCGGCAGCAGCGACGGCGACAGCGACAGCGGCAGCAAAGGAAACGGAGCATGGAACTAGAGCTGAGAGCGTGTCTCGCGTTTCAGTGTATTGCTGCAGTTGGCTACTGCAGCATAATTTGCTAAGCATTAACAAGATCTATCGAATGCTATCGTTTATGGGCTCGCCGCTCATCTCTAAAGGGAATCTACGCTGTGCGCAAAGAGAACACTGGCCAATGTGCGGTGCTCTTTGCTGTTACGCGCTCTCTCTCTCTCTCTTGGCCATTTGAATGTGGGCCAAAAGTAATGACAATAGCGGCGATTGTTTAGCTTGAATTTTAACGTACTTAGCAATGCCGCCGCTTGGACCATTGCCAACTTTTGTCTAGCTAAGGCGTGCTCTCTTTCTTGCTGGCACGGTCTCTCGCTCTTTCGGCATGCACACATACACTTGCACGGGTTATTGCGCTCTTGCAGACGTTGAGTTACGGTGCTTGCCTGTGTGAGTGTGTGTGCGTGTGCTTATGAGTGGGTGTGCACATTGGTGTTGCTTGCCAAATGAGCCAAGCAAAACAAAAAGGCAAAAATATATGTATGTATGTGCGCCTGCAGTCGGAATAAGAACAAGCGTTGCACCTCGCCCTGCGGCTCGCTCGCTGCACACTCTTCTCGTCTCTTCTCGCCTCTTCCTCCTCAGCCAAAGCGAAATATGCAAACAATTTTTACATTTATGGCAAAGCCAATGACGTTTGCTCTGCAGCTAAGCATTTCAGCGCTGATCTCGTTTTACATTATTTACTTGTGGGAATGGATTTTAAAAATCACAGCTGCACAAATACATATATGTATATGTATGTATGTATATTTAACATATAGCATAAGTTTGAGCGTGCGGGCTTCGGCACCCCTAAGTAAGTCACATTGTGCGCACTTTGTTTCATTATTCGCTATCCTAAAATATAATCGTCGCTATAAAGTGTCCTTTTTAACTCTCACACTCACACACGCTCAATCGTTGAGTAACTAACCCTCGTGACGCAGCAGCCGTTATAGCTACAGCTACAGCTATCCATAATTACACAAAAGTCTAGCATATATCGCACATATAAGCCGCAGCGCAGCGCATAAATCGCAATTAATCAAGTGCAAGCCAATGCCGTTAACTCCCTGAACACCCCGAAGCGCAGCAGCAGCAACCCTCCTCAGTCCAAGGCAACCGAATCCCATCCCATTCCATTCCATCGGCAAATCCCGCAATAAGAACAAGAAAAAGTTCAACTGCTGCTTTGAGCTGAACAACAATTACAACTCGCTCGCTCCCGCTCGCACTCAGTGCACTGGCCAGCGCGCTCTCCCACTCTCACTGAAAGCTACTAAAACTGTAATCATTAT
Organism: Drosophila mercatorum; assembly: GCA_961210405.1. NCBI lineage: Eukaryota > Metazoa > Arthropoda > Insecta > Diptera > Drosophilidae > Drosophila > Drosophila mercatorum. The sequence goes on from CAUIUS010000005.1 coordinate 14,384,805, forward strand.
GCTTTATCGTAATAATCAGCAGCCGCAGCCTAGGCAAGTTTTGCCCAGCAGCCAGCGCAGACGGCGCACACTTGTGCACAGCACACCACACACACGCACACATACATTGCGAGAAATATAAGTACTACATTCTAACATAACAAACAGGCAAACAAACAAAACTAAATTACAACAATTCCAAAAATTTATAATTGTGCTGCGCACACAGTTAGAAATCTCAAACTACCACCAGCAGCAGCAGTCGCAATCGCCACCCTTTCCACTTCTCCTTCTCTGCTTCTCCTTCCATACAGTTCCCCACAGTCTTGTTCATGCTCATTCTGAAGCTCTTATTCGGCCCTCAATCATCATCCTCATCATCATCCTTTTGGCTTGCCTTCTTGCCTTACAATTCGCCATGCTCTCGCTCTCTCTCTCTCTCACTCTCTGCCGCTGTCGCTGACGACGTCGTCGCAACTAACACAAAAAAAAAAAGGCAGTTAAGTTAAAATGTACTTAGAGTTTAAGCGTAACCCCGAAATCCCGACCGAACCCAAACGAGATTGTGTGTTTTAAGCGTTTTAGTTGCCCGCTTGCACACCCTTCGGCAAGCGTCAGCGACAGCGACGGCGACGGCGACAGCAACGTCAGCGTCGACTGTAACGTCGCTGTCGCTAGCGCTGCCGCTGCTGCTGCTGCTCAACTTTGGCAGCAACAACAAGCGAAGCCAGCCAGTCAGTCAGTCAGTCAGCCATCTTGTGCGGCGTTATTAAATTTTATACAAATACTAAAAATGAAATCAAAATTTTCTTATTACAATGACTATTTTCTCTTGAACAGCTGTGCGCCCGCCCGACCAGGGAACGACAATGAGTCCCGGGTCCGTTTCAGAGTTTGTCTTGCTGGTTGCGTTGCGTTGAGTTGAGCTGGGCTGGGTTTGGGTTTGGGTGGGTTTTTGCTTTGGTTTGTGTGGGTAGCTCTTGAGTCGTACGGTACGGCCCGGGCCACCCACTTGCCCGCCGTAAGTATGTTTGTCGAGTCGAATGAATTGTACTTATGCCATACTTATCGACTGCATTGTAAGGGATCCAAAAGTTTTTTGGGTGTTGGCCCTAAAAATCGTTGCCCACTGGGCGCGCTGGGGGTCGACAGTGTCGAGGGGGTTGGCTAGAAGTCCTGCAAATATTTTGTGCATTTGCCAAAAGCCATTCATAATTTCAATGCAGCCGTAGAAAATTGCCATAAATTCAATTATAAATTTTTTAATTGTTCTACGCTCCTTGGTAGACTGAACACGTTCTACGAGTTCCTGCCACTTCCTGCTGCCGAACAACTAAATAAATGAATTTCCATTAAAATAGATTCTACCTGTTTTAGATAAGCAACTCGCTGCGAACTGCCGACTACCTGAACAGACATACTTAAAATTTAAATTAAACATCGCACGAAAAGGTAGAGAAAACAAAAACAACTCCGACATACGAAAATGCCTAAACAAATTCTGATAAGCACCGAGCTCAGATAGGAGCCCAGGACAAGTGATGAATAATACCAATCACGTACCCACGGCCGGGCCACCTCCATCGACTGTCCGCTGCCTAATCAAAGGAACATTGTAAACTAAGCCAAGACAAGACAAGACAAGACAACGGCAACGGCAACGAATTCTAAAGGATCACCAGAACAGAGACCAGAGAGAAGTTCGTCAAAATATCTAGAAGGCGAACTAAAGAAATGATATATGGACTGATACCCTTTACTTGGATGAGCTAAAGAATATGTTATATGAAAAGAGATTACCTTATCATATAGTCAAATCATATCGAATTAGAGAAATTTACTTAGTAGTGCTAGATCTATTATATTATCTATAAATATTACATATCATTTCTTAAATTTCTAGCGAAAATTGATGCGAAAGATCTTCACTACGTGACGTTACTTTATTTTTCAAAAATCTTCATATAAGTTTCGTGTTTATTAATATCATTTATATTTCTAAGTTTTACCTAACAATCCTAACTGTATTTTTGTAATATCACTTCTAGTTCTCTAAACAATATTCTATCTACGTGACACACGTTACGTGATGTATTTGGCATTACAAATGTACTTGAGATTTGCTTTTGTTTTATTTATTTTTTAATAAATTACAGATGCGGAATAGCATGAGACATCTAATAATCGAGCATATATATTGGATTTCATTTATAATTATGGAAATTACATGAGCATCTATAATAATCGGAGTTTATGAAGACTATTTGATGATTCTGCCAAGAGAATGATTCAAGGAAATAATCAATTATGATCTTTAATCATAGGTATATTGTTTCAATCATATATTATATAATATCATATTATATATTATTCCCTATTATATTTAAATATTTTATGATTTATACTGAATTCAATAAAGTAAATATATATATGATATCATATATCATATTATATTATAACATATTTGAATATTTATATAAAGGAATATCTTCTTTCAGCTTTCAATTACCATATCTACTTTACTTAATATACATACGTATGTATCCATACACAAATTTTTATTAATATTTATATTTAATCTTAAGTCCCTTTCATTTCAACAAACGACAGCTGCAACGGCCAAATTTACAGGGTATCAAACGGCTTACTACCATGTTCGGTCATATGGAAAATGCGTAATCTCACACCAACGCTGCGGACAAGAACAACAAATTAAGTGCCAATGCAATGCATACACAGACATGCACACACACACACATGCATACACACACACACACACATGCACACACACACACACACACATGCACACACACACACACCTAGGTATACAAATATCAATCTATAAGGTCTATCTATCTATGCATGTTTCATGCGCGCATGCGCAAAGGCTGACGAGAAACGAAACTCGAAAACTGCCGGACAATTAGTTCAGACAGGCTTCCATCTCGCTGCGATGTTGTGTTAAAAGGTCAGCGTTTGCGGCTAAGAGCTATATACGCTCTATGGCCAGGGCATGTCAGGGCTCGGCCTCGATCTCTATACCGGTCTCAGTCCCAGTCCCAATCCCAGTCCCAGTCCCGGCCCTGTTCTTTGATAGCGTTGATCTATTGTGTGTGCATTGCTTTTTACATTTTATACGCATGCCTCTCTCTCTCTCTCTCTCTCTCTCTCTCTCTCTCTCTCGCTTTTCAGTATTTCTTTTCTTCTGCTTTACCATCGTTTTAGTGCCCAACGACTAGGTTCGTCAAAATGATTGATTTGTAGGTGATGAATTACAACAACAGCAGCAAGTCTAAGGCTGGCTTAGTTAAGAGCATATCTTTGTATCTGTGTGCGTGTGTGTGTGAAAGGTACGACATAGTGAGGATTAAATACGAAATTCCATTTAAAAATCTTTCATTGTTCGCTTATTGCTCTTTTTTTTTAGGGGTGCAGCTTATGAGTTTGAATAGAATTTCTACAGATAAACTGATATCGAAGCTGGAAAATTAATTATCATAGTAGAGAATGCAACAGCAGACGCAGAGATGGACAGCATTCAAAGTCACATGTGAGTTTTTGAAGGGTGGATTTATTGCCACTTAGTAGGTAGAGTACAGAGTACAGAAAACACCAAAGAGACACCACACCACACCTATGACAAATCACAAATCTAAAGACTGTGTGAAAAAAGAGACACCCAAAAAAGTAGATAGAACATCTAAAAGAAGGTTCTACAATTTAAAGAAAATATCTGTTGGATCTCGAAGAAATGAGATAATAAAGAAATGATGAAACAAGCAGTGTATAGGAAAATATCTCAAGTATTAGCATTAGTATTGATCGTTATGATCATCATTCGCATGATTATTGATGGCAATTCAAATATTTATTATCATAATCATTCTAATATTAAAGATATTATCATAGGCATTAGCCTTAGCATTAATCATGCTTGTTGTTATCAATTCAAATATTTGTTAATATAATCTTTATTATATTCATTAATATTATCATTGGCATGAGCATTTTCATTATCATAATCACAATTCTAGTTATTCATTAAAATGTTTACTATTATCATAAGCATTATTATTATCACAGTTCTTTATATCACAGTTCTAGTTATTCATTCAAATGTTTATCTTTATTATTATTATCTTTATCATGATCATTAGCATATCTTTTTTCAGTATTCTTAACAATTTCTATATTATTTCTATTTTCATTATTTATTTTATTATTATTTTCAGTTTCATTGCTTTTATCATCTATTCCATTATTATCATTACCACTGGCCATATCCTAATCCTACTCCCATTCATAATCAGAATCTTTAACATTCTCATTACAATAACAATTATCTTTATCTTTATCTATTTCTATACTCCCAACTCCAATTTAAGTCTCCCTATTCCAAGTTTCCTTGCCCAATAACTTAGTCATTCCACAATTCATCGCGCTACACATGTTGCTCCAAAAGTTTCGCAGTAAATCCACAAAATATAATTTATTTAAATTTGTCAAGTTTAACTGCTAAGACATTGCTTAATATGGCAGCACATTTATTTATACATTGTTGACATCATCAATGTCAACAATTCACATACAAATACATCCATCCCATCCATATGTATATAGACGCAGTGGAGCGCCAACAGCTTCCCAAGAATTTAGTATAGATAAGCGAAAAAGAGACAAATTTGGAGCGTATACATACATATGTATATGTATTTATTTTCAATTGAACTGCGCTGACTAATTTGCCAGCTGGGGCAACAAGAGTCCACAGAGAGCGCAATAAATATTACCAAGTAACGCCATCATCTATTCCAAATTCAATTTTTCTGCTTGCCTAGCTTTCAGTTATGTTCATTGTTTTATGACGGTTCAAAAGGTTTCTTGAACTGCAAGAGGTTATAGATTGGAGAGAGAATATATTCGAATTATAGGATCTCTATAGTATATATGTAGATCTCTATAGTAGAAACTTGAATTGGAAGCAAAAGTCTATGACTAGAGCCGCTGGCATGCCACCCCACAGCTTCTCGCTTAGTTAGGGTAATTGCTGGTCGTGCATCCCCCACCCAAGCACAGTTACTCGCTTTGTAGTTACATACATCTATTGTTAATGATGTTCCCCCCGCTGCTCGGTCGTGCGCAACAACTCAATCTGCCAATATGATAATTTGCTTATGGCATGCATAGCGGCCACGCCCACTTCGCACATCCTTTTTCGAGCGCTTTAATGTGCCGTTACATTATTGTTAGATTTGAAGCAAGCAGACGACCCACCCCCCAGCCCGGAGCAACCCTCGGGCGCACAGGTCAGGTCGAGGGTGTCGTCGCCGCTGCCTCGCAACAGATTCTGCCAATCAGTTGACCCACGTACCACTCGAGATCAGGACTCAGATTGAACTTCAGCCATCCTGCAGTCAAATGCGCAAGAGAATCAACATAAAGAAATGGGAAAATAAATAAAAACTGTAGACAATAAAACCGAATCGCATCGATGGGAAACAATACGCAACAAAAGACGCCCCTGGCCACGTCGCTGACTTCCCGAATTTGTGGAATTCAAATTCAAAAACTCCCGAGTGCGGCTAATGGCCGCGTAATCAAAAACTTGCTCATTAATATTATTTTTGCTCTGCTGCTGTCGCATTGTATCTGTAGCTGTAGCTGTATCTATAACTGTATCTGTGTGTGTGTATTATGATTATTGCTTTGGCTATCCCTCAGCTATAGCCAAAGTTCCCCCTTTTCGGCTTTTCGGTTTTTTTTTTTGTTGTTGTGCGTCGCAATTGACGTTACGTATGCCATATCTCGGGGTAAACATCTAGAGACCGGCCTCGACTACGGCTGCCGTTGCTGCTGCCGCTGCCGCTGCCACCCTGCATGCGCCACTAAAAAGTATCTTTGTGCGTTTTTCTAAAATGTAAATACATTTGCCTAACTTTAGGCAAAGGCCTCACACAAAGGGAAATTCAAATACGCGACGCTTTCGACAGTTCGCCGGGATTTGAATTTCAAATCCGTACAGTTGCCGTTAATCTAGATAGCGGATTGCGCACATATTTGACTTGACACACTCTATGACGCCTTTTCATAACTACAGACCCGCCCCCACCCACCTCGGCTACTCCATCAGCCCAACCTGAGGGCAGACCCTCACTTCCAAAGTCCACACACTCTGCCTCTCTCTCTCTCTCTCTCTCTTTCTCTCTGCTTGCTACCCCTGACATTCGCTAAACAATGCGAAAGTCTGTGCAGCTTTGAAAGCGAATCGAGTTTTAGTTTCTGAGACGATTTAATTTGTTTAAATAAACGAGGGCTCTTTGATAGTTAAGGTTTAACAGTTATAGTTTTGATAGGGGTAGATATACGTATATAGATGAAATAAGTTTCATTTGAGATAGAAATCTTGTAGCAACTCAGGATCTATAGAGATTCCAAGACTCTCTCCCTACTTTCTATCATAAGAAATTTCTTGACAATCATTTCCCAGCATTAATACATCAATCATATATCATAAACCTTATGCGAAACCCTCGCTCGATGCGCCTCACTTGAGACTTGAGCACTTGCCAGGGGGTTGCATTATTAGTTGATAAAGTTTTCAACAAATCTGACAACGACGAGGGTGGCTGCACGCATTCGCACTGTGCTAAAAATCTGAAGCAGAGCCACCTGTGCACGCTGCCGCCAGGCTCTGCTGAAATTCGATCCGTTAACGTGACAGGAATCTGACACTGGAGTAATCCGCAGAGGACAAAAGATGAATTTTCCACGGTTTTGCATAGAACAAGGATGCAGCTGCCAAAAGAAAAACTGAGACGGAGTCTGTGCATTTGCCAAAACTAAAGAAAACCCAGCTCCTAAAACACAGATACACACAGATACAGATACAGATACAGATCCATATGTATATAGATACAGCTACAGCTGCAGCTACAAAAGGCATTTAGTTATTTCTCAAAAATGATTTTCATTTGTTTACGCTGCGCGTTTAGCCTAAGCAGCCGGAGCCAGCCGAAGCAGCCGGAGACGCTCGAGCATTTCGGTATTTGGCATTAGTCGAAGAATCTAGTATACAACATTTGGTTCCGTTTGGTTCCATTTCTATAGGGTTCTCGGGCATTAGCCGCTGTTATTATGTGCGCCCCTTTTCAAAAGAGGAAACCATTAAAAAAAGGATAACGTGTTCTCAGCCTTTTGTCTATGCCAAAGGTACATACATATTTAACTATGTGTGTGCGAGTGTGTGTGTGTGTTTGCACAAGACGCAAAAATTTTGATGGGCAACTTGATGACGTAGCAGCTGAAATTTCAGGTAGTCAGAGATTCAGCGTTTTGCGTGCTGCCATGAAATAAAGTTTTTGGTTTGTGTTTTATAGCCTGAGCCCATTGCAAATGCGAAAACCGGGTATATTGGTTTAGTGAACAGGCAGCAGGAGGCGTGACAGCAGCTCTGAAGTATATGTAATCCTGATAAGGAGCAAGAACTGCATAGATATAGCCGATCCTGTACCTATCCTGTTTTCGATAACTTAACTCATTTCGATAAATATCGACATGACTTTCTTTTTTAAGCATAACTCGAGTACTCTTAGAGCTAGACATTTAAGATTTACACCTTAGCTCAATAATATGTGTAATATATACAGAGATTCTATATTCTATATTCCATTTAGGGTATCTCCTAGTCGTGTACTCTCGCCTAGAACCAATCTCATTTGTTCTTTTTGCTCTCGTCCTTTTCTTGCTATTTGATGTGCTGTTTTTCTCGATTTATGGCATTTGTTGAAATTTTCATGGATTTTGATTGCCAATGTTATTTGATATGGCTTTGTCGCTGGCTCCTCTTCTCCTGCTTCTTCTTCTTCTTCGCCTTCTGCTGATATTCGTATCTCAGTTTAAATCGCCACAACGGAAGTCTGCCTAATGCAACATTTTGTTGAGTGACAGTTGGAAAGTATCTAAAAGCAGGAATCTTAAAGATTTCGATTTAAATGTTGCTCGACACATTTGACAGTTGGGGTGGAAAGGTGGAACTCGTTTTTGGTTGAGAAAAAAATTACGACAGCATTGAATTTCAGTTTAAATGATGCACCTGAAGGCTAAAAGCAATCGTGTGGGAACTGAAGTTGTGGAAGGAATAATAATAGTGAATAAAAGAAAATAATAATAGTTCAGATAAATAAAAAAAAAAAAACTAAATACTAGAAATACTAAATAATATAACTAATAAATACTGCAAACTATAACTAATAAATAATAAATACTATAAATAAATACTTAATACTATAACTAATAAATACTAAGTACTATAAATGAATACCAATTATTATAACTATTAAATACTGCAAACTATAACTAATAAATAATAAATACTATAAATAAATACTTAATACTATAACTAATAAATACTAAGTACTATAAATGAATACCAATTATTATAACTATTAAATACTGCAAACTATAACTAATAAATACTAAATTCTATAAATAAATACCAATTACTGTAACTAATAAATGCTAAATACTATAAACGTATACTAATTACTATAACTATTAAATACTGCAAAATACAACTAATAAATAGAAAACACTAGAAATAAATACTAAATACAATAACTAATAAACACATAATACTAAATAATAATAGATATATAATAAATACTAAATACTATTAACAATAGATACTAAATACTAAATAAACTAATGTGTTTTAAGTAATAAATACAAAATAGTATAACTAATAAACACTAAATACTAAAAAATACTAAATACAATCACTAATAACTACTAAATAATTAATAATACTAAATTTATTATAAATACTAAATGCTATAAATACTAAATAATAAATAATACTAATACTAATAATTACAATAAATACTAAATACTTTATAATAATATTCAATAATAATCAAAAATAAATCCAACATTTTATAGCTTCGCTTAATCCAAACTCAAATCCAGCTCAAAAGCTTTCGCCTATAGCCAACACCCTTAGCTCCACTTAGGTCCTTTAGTATTACTATATAAATTGTCGAAATTATTATCTAAATTCCAGCAACATTTAACTGTTGCAATTTGGTCGTTCAACATGTGTCACCAATGCACCAGCAACAGCAGTAACAGCCGCAACCGGCGTGGCCAACTGTTGAGGTCTTGCCTGTGTTGCTGTTGCTTTTGTTGTTGTTATTTTTATCAGCAACAACAGCAACAGCAGCGGGCAGCAGCATCGCCAGCAATGTTGTTGTGACATGCCGCAACACACCTTAAAGGCCACAGCGAATGGCCTGTCTGGGTGCCTGTAGCCGTTGCCGTTACCGTTTAGCCTCATAAGCCTCTCCATTATGTTGCATATTTAGTGGCATTTAGCTTACATTTTCCCCTGTTGTTGTTGTTGTCGTTGTCGGTCCTGACCTATGACAGGGACGTCCTGACGAGCCAGTCGAGCCGTGCACATGTTGCCAAATGTGTAATGCGTGTGTGTGTGTGTGTGTGTGTACACATAGTAAACCGAATGGCAAAACAAACAACAACAAACTGTCGGCTCTGCTCTGTCCTGTGCTCGGGCTGCCGTCTGTCTGCCTGGCTGCCTGCTTGCTGCGTTCTCTTTTCACTTTCTCACCTTGGCTGGCAGCATGTGTTGTGCTGGGCGCGCTCTTTGGCTCGGCTGCGGCCTCTGCTCGCAGTCGCAGTCGCAGCGGCAGCCGCCGCTCGTTGCGGCTGTTGTCCTTTTGCAAGCTACGGCGCGTGTCGGTGTGTGTGTGTGTGTGTGTGTGTGTGTGTGCGTGGCGTTGCGTGTGTGCCCTTCAACAGGTGTCGGTCGTGTCTGCTGCGGCACATGTGGCATGTGTCGGTGTCGTTGTCGTTGTTTTGACTGCGTGTCCTTGCCTCCTCTCCATTCATGCATTCCATTCAGTCATTGAGACACGATAAAAACTCAATAAGAGCTTTCAGCTGCGAGAGCGAGCGAGACAGCCAGCCAGAACGAGGGCCCTCTTTAAACTTTCGGCTAATAAATGGCATTTATTGCGAGAAATTCGTTTGTGACGACAGCATTTCAAGTTAATTTCATAAAAGCCAATGGAAAAGCACCAAAGAAAGCAACAACAACAACAACGACGACGATAAGAATTAAAATCAAAATGGGCGCAAGAATAATGGAAAAAGTAACTGCTCAACAAGTCAGACAACTCTGAGTCTCTCTAATGTCCACACAAACACACATATACATTCATATGTACATACATACAGACATACATACATATCTACCATTTACATATTAAGTAACTTTGGAGTGCGGCGATAGAATCGGAGAAGTGAAGCGAGAGAGCAAAGACAAATTGTTTTCAAACGTCGTAATCAAGAAATGATTTCTTAAAATATTCGTCTACTTTTTGAATTCGGATTATTACAACAACAACAACTACAGCAACTGAAGCAACAACAATGACGACAGTTGCTGGCATTTCACAAATACATGCACAGTTAACAGAAAGTAACGCAAAAGGGATGCAAAATACACGCTGCTAGAGATGGCAGCGCCAGCCGACGCTAGCGCTGAGACACGAGCACAACGATTATCGTGAGTCGTTAAGGGCATGTATAATAACTAATATTATATTAAATGTAATTGTAGATTATTTAACTAAAAAAGTATTATACAAATTTAGTAATATTGAAATAAATTATAATAAATATATATAAATGTATAAAATTTAATAATAATGAAATAAGTTATAATAATTATATAAATATATAAAATTTAATAATAATGAAATAAATAAATTATAATAAATACATATAAATTAGTAACAAATTAAATGATATATATTTTTATTAATATACTTAAATATACATTACTTATTAAGTTTCTTAGTTTCACCCAAATAATGGCCGCATTCAATCAAATTATTAATTAGGCATGCCTCACGCTCTCATCGCTAAGACATTACTTTGCCTTAGTTGGTTTGATGAAATCACAGACTATGAAAAGGAGTTGAACTGATTCTATTTATTTCAGTCTGTGAATGTGCCTGTATGTGTGTGTGTGAGTGTATATATATGTATGTATATTTGAGACTTTTTGTCTGTTCAACAAATTCACAGCCTTCGGAGCCGCACAAAGTACAGTTGTTGCAGCCAACCGCAATAGATACTTGAACCAAATTGAGGCGTCGCATTGTGTTTAGATAACTCAACTCTAATGGAAATTAATAGAAGAAGAACAAATAAAAAACGATAAATACATACACATACACAAAATACATAAATATAAATCTATGCATACATATTGTATATGTATATATTTATGATTTGATTACATGCGCTCAAGTGTCGCCCCGTTCGCATCTCTCAGATACATTTGCTAATGGTTTTTGTTTATTTGACGAAAGGGCAGCTGCTGCTGCTGCCTGAGGATCGTTTCGGATCGGATTGATTGGTGTTGTATGCCACTCAGCTCAGTTGCTCTGCTGCCCGCTGCGATTGCTCAAAAAATACTTAAAGCGCACTTGAAGCGGCAACAAATTGTCACAATTCAATGACTCTTCCAATGTGCTCCATTTTAATACTTTTTCGCCTTGCCACGCCCCGTTCCCTTTCCCGCTCCCTCAGCCCACCATCACCCTTCCATGTCGCGCATCTGGGCCAGCGTGTTCAATTTCAGCAATCACAAAAAATACGAAATACAAAAAAAGAAAAAAGAAACAGCTCGCATTTAATTGGACCTCGATAAACCAAAATGCAATCAATGAATACGATACGATACGACCCGATACGACGCGATACGATTTGTATTTAGAAGATTTTTCTTTCAAAGCTTGCCTCACTCACTTCTTAGCCAATCCGTATGCCATAAATTTTCATTTAACCTTAGTCGACAATGAAGGCTTACAATTTGGGCAAAATATCACAAACAATCAGTTATAAAATAATTCGGGAATTATAAGGGCGAGGCAGAGGCCGTAAGGGGTGAATTTAAAGTATATATAGGGGAAAAGAGTCTAATGGTATATATTAAATAATATATTATTATTGTATACATATATAAAAGAGGGCATTATATTGCCATATAGCTTTGAGAGTTTTATAAATGCATGATTAAAGCTTTAATACTCCAGAACTCTTTGATGTAGCTATATAAATTGAAATCTTTTATTAAAGATACATCATTTTCATCTTATAAATTCTATATAAAAAATATTTATAACAAAATTTTGAATTAAGTTTAGCAGTTGAACTAACTACAGATCGTTGTCTGCTGTATTTAAATAGAGAGAGTTTTCGAATATCAATAGAATAATCAATAAATAAATAATCACTAAATATAAATAAATATAGTATTTATTTAAATCTCTAAAGTATTCCCTGCGACAGCTCAAAATATTAAAACTTATGAATAGATATTGAGTTCATAGAGTTTTTGTTGGGAATCTTTTCTAACAATTATTGATTATTTTATGCATCTGTTTCTCTATTTTTATATATTTTAAAATTATAAATAAATTATTATTATTGTATATTATTAATAATATATTTATTAGTAAATTCATAATTAATATTATATATTATATACATTTATTCTATATTATATATCATCAATATTATTTAAGTACTTCTGTAGATAATCTGTCATTATAATATATTTTTATAGCTTTCACAGATTTCGCCACATTTAAAACGTCTTTAGAGACAGCGCTTAAAGCCTTTTAGATCCGAGGCATAGGATAAAGCCCAACCCCTTTGGGCTAATCAAGTAATTAAACGCAAATGAGATCTATGGCAAGTTTATGCAAATGCAAAGTAAACAAAATGATTAGCTAGATTTATGTTGCAGGGGGGGGTTAGGCAATGGAGCAACATTTATATAATGCGCTGACAATAAACAATGGCCTTAAAGGACAAGTGGGGGCTGGAGGTGCCGGAGGGGTTGCCTTTAGCTACCCCAAAGTGGATGTAAAGCGTTGCGCATTGGCGAATGGAATTTTGCTTAACAAATATGAGAAAAGTAACAACAAATACACTAAACAAATTATCAAAGTGGGGTGGAGCCTAAGTATATATATATATATATATGTGTGTGTGTGTGTGTGTGTGTTTACTTATAAATATGAATGTGTGTATAGATGTGTGTGCATGTGCTAACTGGTTTTTAAAGTAAACAACGCTTAAATTAGCGAATAAAAATGTATTATTAATGCGAAAACATGTTTATAAGAGCACATACATACATACACACACACCCGCACACAGCTATAGCTGCTAATACACACACAGATACAGCTACAGCTACAGCTACAGAACAGAACGAGCTAAAGAAGAGACGCGCTGCGCGAGAGAACGAGAAAAAAAGCTCGTTTAATTGTTGTTGTTGGTTTTTTAAATAAATAAGAACAAAACACGCAGCCGATATATGGCGTCGTCTATAACTTAAGGCGGGGCTAAGCGACCAAAGACTGAAATTCGTATAAGAAAACAAAAGAGAAACTGAAAAACACACACATAAACACACACACACTAATAAAAGTCGCATTTACTTATCTTAAATGAAATTAATAAATTAGAATCGAGAATTGAAATTTCAATTGCGGCAATGAAGGCAAAAACTTGGCAAACGATAAATGTGGATTATGTGAATGGGCTACATGTGTGTGTGTGTATGTGTGTTAGTATATATGTGTGCCGATAAAGGTTTAAAAAAAATATATATATACATATATAAATATATATATATATATATATATATATATATATATATATATATATATATATACATATATAAATATAGATTTAATGGCTCTATAATCACGTAGCTAAAGGCGAATGCGCAAATAAAAATAAAAAAATAATATTATATATAAATATATATTTATAAAAAAAAATATATATATTTATACACATTTGTATACTACATAAATATAAAATGTAGACATATATTTTCATATACATATCCATATATAAATAAAATTCATATATACCCTTTATAAATCGTATATTAGGCGCAGCTCGAAGCTCTGACTGCTCCAAAAAAAAAAAATCTAAAAAAATATATAAAATAAATAAAAGTCGAAAGAAAAAAAAAACATAAAAACAAGTTTTGGGAGAGCTAAATTTTAATTTCATGTGACGCACATAACATTTGCCTAGACGCAGGCACGTAGAGCCCCGCACAAGAAACAACAAATGTATCTTACAGATACGAAAGCCCAAAGCCTCTAGCAGCCCAGCTGCACCATGTGAGCTGGCGATTGATTCTATTCTATTGTTATATGAAAATATGATATTCAAAGAGGTTCTGCTTAAAGCATTTTCTAAAGATTTGTAAGGATTCGTTAGGGCATTGTTCAAGGACTTAGATAGGACATGAATCCTGTGTCTATATTATTCTGTTTGTTTTTTTTTTCTACAAATATAATAGGGTTTATGAGAATTTCACTCTCCATATATCTTTTCGTGCCTCTTCTTTCTTCTCTCCCTCTCAGTCTCTGTTTGCTGCTCCTATTTTCTCTATAAGTCTCTCTGCTAATCTCTCTTTCAGCTGATACTCCTCTATCTATCGCACTCTCTGTCTATCATTCATAACTCCTTTTCTCTGTCGATCATTCTCTTTCTTCTCTCTCGTCCTCCTCTCTATCTCTTCTCTCTCCCCCTCTATCTCTCTCTTCTCTCTGTTAATCTCTCTCTTTTTCTACCTATTCCTCCTCCTCTCTCGCTCATTCTCTCTCTTTCTTAGTCACTCTCTGTCTCTCTGCTTCTATCCTTCCCACTCTCTCCTCCAACTAACACCTCCACTCCCATATCCACGTGCTTTTTTCAGCTATTTCCGCACGCCCGTAAGTTCAGCTGGGGTAACCTGAACTTCTAGGTACTCGTACACCAAATACCTGAATGCCGGCCACAACTTGCGCATACTTAACGCACTCAAGTGACAATAATTGAATTCATTATGGGCAAAAAACGATTGTGACAATAGCGAACCAGTTGGATAGTTGGTTATTAGCTGATATGCTGGCTAGAGGATTAACAATGGCGGGTTAATTAACCTGATGGTTACGTTGGCCTTGGAGCACCAGCAGCCGACAATAGGCAGAGCGAGAGAGAGAGAGAGAGACATGGTTACGTGGCTTTAAGTATTATTCGGCATAGTTTAAGTTCTGCTACCATTTTTATTTTGGATACGTGTGCGTTTTGCCATATGAGTTAGCCCCTAGAGCTCGTGTATCTGCCCCCCTCTGGCTAACAGTCTAAACTCTGATTTCGTAGTGGGGCCATAAAACGTTGTTATATTGACATGATCTGCGCGTAAGTTGTTGCCGCTTCGAACGCGTCTTGCAAAAATCTTTATCAACCGGGGGTCAACAAACCCCCGTCGATGAGCACCGTCGTGTGCCTCGCGGACTACCCGTTGCCGGCCTACCTTTGCGTTTATCTGATAATGTGGCCAAATACAACGGCGACGGCCAGCGACTACGTTCATGATGATGACAATGTGCGTCTCTGACTCAAGACCCCATCATAAAACATGACGCCAACTTAACGGTATTATTGCCATTATAATGCCAGTTCAACATTTTGATTTGAACACTTTAGATTAGAGAATTAGAGAATTAGAGAGAGAGATTTAGAGAATTGATACTGAATTTGCTTGTGTTTTCTTATATATTGGCCAATTTGTAAAAGAATCGGATAAAGAATCATAATTTTAGCTATATTTTCTTAAATTTATTCACTTATCTGGAAAATAATATAAAATTTCTATTTAAAATTGCAGAAAATCTCTTGCTAAGTTTTTTTAATCCTCTCCTATCGTATCTGTATGTCATGTCTCATATCCTATCATTTCTACATATGTATGTTCTATCTCATATCCTGTCCTATCTACATATTTTCTATTTTCTATAGATGTCCTATTTTACAAACCAATTTATCTATAATATTTTATATATATTTTCACTGTTATATCCTTGACTAAAATTTTTTCTAATTTGTATATGTTTCGTAACTTATATCTTATTTTATCTATCATAAAATGTACATCTATAAAAATATATATCTAATTTTTGTATTTTAAATTTTTTTAATTTCTATTTTTTAATTTATTTATATAAATATTACTTAATAATTATTATAGATAGTAAACGAATGTTTATATCTTCGGCTATCACATAGCATACTTTTAAGAGTGCAGATAGACCTGCCAATTTTATGAAGGTGTGAAAAAACCAATGTACAAGAAGATATATAATATGCAGATACAAATTTAGATAATGCCACTAAAATACTTTAAAATTACACAAATTAAATTAAGTAATGTTTAGTAAATCTTAAAGAGATTTCTTAGTTTTAAGCATAAAATAGAGTTCAAAATTCTATTATATTTATATCATATATAACATTTATATCATACATATATTGATATGTTCTGGTAGCACTCACCATGTAAACAAATTTTGGGGGCTGGAACAGTTATGCCCTGTAATTAAGTAGCGCTTGCCGCGCGTTAATTTGCAAAATAGAGATATGTTGCATCGACTGGATGCATTTATGACTCAAGCTGAATAATAAAAATATACTTCCATGAGTGGAACGCGTCACAGATAACAAACGGAACGCAAGCAACACAACAGAACAACTCGAAATAGAGCAATAAAAATAAACAAACACGTGCGAAATGCGCTCACGGAGGAGCCAACCGGTGGGCTAAGGCTGGCTGGCTAACGGGTCGGCAATAGGCACTTGGTTGGTATACGTACTAAATGAAAATTGCGCGCTAGGACAACCTAACCAGAGGCGGCCAAAACTGCACTGAATGCGCCAGCACTGGCCCCGACTCCCGAACTCCGAGTCTCAATTAGAAGACGGAGACGTAGACGGAGACGCTGACGTAGACGGAGACGTAGACACTGAAAGAGACCGAACCAGAGATTCTGATATGCCGACTGCCAAAGAGCGACAGAGAGAGAGAGAGAGAGAGAGCGAACTGCACGGAATCGGAATCATCGGAGCAACGAGCGATTCGCATACATAAATAATAAATATTCACTTACATATCTAAAACAAAACGAAAAAAAACATACATATATACAAATATACATATGTATAACTGTAAAAAGCATAAAGCGAAGCAACCGAAAACTTGGCTAAACAAAGTGCATAAACAAAAGTTGAGCTGCGGCTTTTGCTTTTGCTTTTCTCTTTTCTATATTTATTTTAACTCTTCTTTGGCGTTGTTCTTCTGATTCTGATTCTTCTTCTTCTTCTTTTTCTAGTTGTTTTTGCTTTTTTGCATTTGAAGAAAATTTGCTGACAATTGCGATAGAATTTTTGTTTTTATTTTCGTTTTGTTCAGTGCTTTATTTAGTTCTCGTTTCACGCTTAACTGTTGCAACGCCAGCCCAAAGGCAACGGCGAAGAAGAGGAGGAGGAGGAGAAGCAGAAGAGGCGCGAGAGACAGTGGCAGAGACGCTGTGGGTCTTATTTCAATTTACAACCAAGTGACGAAGTATCACAATTCAATGTTTAAAGTTTTTATCACGTTGTGGACGGACGCCAGCGCCACACACATACATACGAGCAAATAAGAGCGCTGCAAATTTGTGCAAGCTCAACTAGCAAATACCCTGTAGCTGGGTTAATCATAGCTACATATGTGCAAATAATATATATTAACTATCGTAACTATCCATCTGTTTTAGCTGAAGCAGCTTCGAGTAATATTTTTAGATTTTTTGATTATTTTATAAATTTTAAAATATATGAAAATGTCTATTTTTAATAATTAATTTATATTTATAAATCTTTTAAAGTTCATTAACAGCTCGTTAACATAATGTTAAGTGTTAATTTCAAAATATAACAGCCCATAAATTATTACTGTCCACCATGCATGCCCTTCTCTCATATCAAACTGCTGGGTATCACAAGCAAATGGAGCGTCTAGCGGTTTGGGTGCTTGCATTGAGGCATATGCAAAAAACGTCGCATATGCCTCTGTGTGTGTGTGTGCGAGGTACTGTAAGCGGGACTGGGCTGACACAGTATGGTTAATATGGCGCGACAGTCCCTCGCCGGGTCGTTCGCTTAGTCAGCCCGCTCCGGCACTAACTATTTAGTAAGCAACTGAAATAGTAGCACCCGTGTTAGTATCAGTTCATGAAATGACAAGCAAAAACAAAAAAAATAACAGAAAAAAACAGCGCACACCATATTAGCACACACACACACACACACACACACACATGCTTATAAACAGCTACTTGGATGTAGCTACATACATACGTACATACATAGGTTGCATTTGAACACGAGTATGACTATGAGTTTGAGTGAGAGCGTGTGTGTGTGTGTGTGTGACTCTGAGAATGGGCATGCAAGAATCACAGAACAACGTCAGCGTAAACTGATTACCCCCCCTTCGATCTATGGAGCTGTAAATGCAGCACGTACACAGCGTTGGCTTTGGATTGGCTACATTTGTTGTTGTTGATTTTCTTTGGTTGTCGTCTATGGGAACCTTCGGCACGGGAGTTGGGTTTACGACGATACATTTTGAAACGAGTCATTTGCCGGGTAGTAACTGCCAAACTTAAAGGGTGATGCATGCCCAGCTCGTCTAATTTATGTAATGCAGTATATAGGAAGTCGTAGGGAGGTAAGCTTTGAATTACAATTGCACAAAAGTAAAATTGACTTTTATTTGATTATTATTGCAGCACTTGATAGTCAGCGATCGATAACAACTTGTAGCAAATGGCAGCTCTCTTGCAATCGAACCTGTCTGCAGTCACTAAAGGATTTTTATCACTTGCACTTTCTGGCAACTCTCTAATACTAAATTATTGTTTCAACACACAGACAGCGTTGCCAATTTAGCTATTTTCCCCGTCAGCCTTTTTCCTAGCGCTTACAATTGTTGTCTAGCTATTTCTGGCTTTTTCGGCTGGCTGATCGAAGAGTGGGCAACACTGCACACACCTACACGACATCATGCAAATGCAGACGCAACGCACACGCACACACACCCATTCACAGAAACATAAAATAAAAACAACACACAAACATGCCGTACATACATACATACATATGTTTGCATGCATACATACACGGCTATAAATTTTTTCACGAAAATGAACACGTGCTGCTCCAATAAGGAATGGCAGCGCGCGAGAGTTCGCCTGGAGGCACAGCCGGCTGCCAGCGCATAGACGGCGGGGCAGCGCGGGGCAAGTGGCATGCGTTATGCTTGCATACTAAGCGCAACAATAACAAATGGCAACGTGAGAGCTGCTTGGCGACTGACTCATGCCCAAGCACTGCAATTGTATTGCCGCTCTTCTGGGCTAAGAGCGAGTGGGCCATAAAGAAAGAGACAGGTTAGCCCAATAAGAGCGAGCAACAGCAGTCGGAGGTCGGGATGCCTGCAATGCGGGCTATTCGGTCTCTGAAACTTTAGTAGCCTCGGCTAACTTTTAGCAGAAACTTTTGATACCGACTACCTGCCACTAACTAAGCACAATTCTACACACGCACATTGGGCAAAAAGTTGGCTGGCACACGAAACCACCACGCATAGAAATTGAACTATGAAAATCAGCAAAACTTTGCAGACAGAAATTTCTAGGAAAGTGCACTCGAATAAAACAAACGCTCACACTTACCTCGCCGCTTGCCATTTTAATGTTTCTAGTTGTTATTAAAGGTAGCACTAATCACGAATCACTATAATTTCGCTGAAACGGTACACAAAATTTCGCACACACTAAAACACCAAAAATATTACAATAACACTATCCATAGCAGAGCGTTTCAAAACAGCTGTAAATTTGGGCGCGCAATAGCACAGGGCTGTTATGCCGAACAGCTGAAAGCCAAATTTATCGATAGAAATATTTGTCATACTTTACGCACTCCTCCTAGTGATGACATCCTGGTGCTCCTTCTGCTGCTTGCCTTTATGTTGGCCGACAACAACTTGTACCAACAGAATCGGCTAACATACAGCTCAACTGGCTTGCTTATGAAATATAATTTAAGACGCCGTTTGCTGCGCACCACTTTATCCTTACTTCGTGAACGATACATAATTAAATCCAAGGCAAACGAGCAATGCAAATAATAGATGCCAACGCCAAACCAAGCCAAAGTGCCATTTGTTCTGCAGCATATAAGAAAGCCATACTCCTGCTGTTCCTCTTCTCGAAGGAACGGCAGTAAAGGGTGGTGCTGAAGCAAATACATGTGCGTATAGACCGCCACCATGAACAACGTGCCCATTATGCCACTGGTCAGCGCCTCGACCCGCAGGGCGACTCTCTCGTAGAACAGCGATCCCAGCAGGCTGATGATGTCAACAACGCAACCGCTTGAATACACAGCGCACAATATGAAAATGTTCGGAATCCCATGATTCGTATAGCAGTCGGCATGGATATAGCAGCAAGTCAAGCTTAAAAAGAACTCCGTCAGCTTGAACAGCATCCACACGGGCTTCTTGGAGCGACCACGCATAATATATATAATTGTATATATATTTGTATATTTCTATATGGTACACAGTTCACTGTGATCGCCTACTGTACTAAAATATGCTTAGAAAGAAGTTAGATTATTGGGATTACTTCCGCCAGTATTGCGTTATCCGATGTATTTGCTCGACCAGGGCGGGCATCACAGCTGTTATGGATATGTCCAGCAGGCTCTGCAGGTGCTGGACTGCCTCCTCGTCGGACAGGCCCAGCTGTAGGTTCTCCTCAACCTTCTTCACGGCCTTGTCCGGCTCCAGCGCAATGTCCGGCACCGTCGCGTCCACCATGAGCGAAAAGAGGTTGAGCATCACGTTGGCATGCCGGCGCAAATGTAGATACGCCGTGTAGCACTGCTTGCGGAACTCGTGATAGTGGTCCGAGCTGACGCCGCCCATGGCCTCGACCATCTCCTTGCTCAGCTTCATGGGTGGCGGCATGGGCTTCGGATCGCGTCCGAGAATGTAGCCGAAATCGATGTGGAACAGCTTGCCAGTGCTGGTCAGCAGTAGATTGTCCAAATGCCGATCGCCCACGCCCAGCAGATAGGTGATGACACAGTAGCCCGCACAGCTCTTGATGTATGTGTCCATGACCTCGGAGGATATGCCGAAGGGGCCGCTCTCGCACGGATTGTGGCGCTTGAAGAAGTTAAGTATGTTGCCCTCCCGGGCCAGCACCTCGGCCACGGTGCACGAGTCGATGTACTGGAGGAAGCCGTGCTTGGAGCTGGTGGCCAGCACCTTATACGGAGTCAGTTTGAGATCAAGATTCTCTCGGCGCAACAGCTTGTCCATCAGCGTAATCATTTGCAGTATGAGCTGATCCTGACGCAGGTCGTCGCCGTGCTTGAAGATGGCCACATACTCGTGCTTGGCAATGGACGTGACAAAGGTGAGTCTGCAAAAGGGAAAGGATTTAGCCATGCATGAATATAATCGATGGCATGGCAGCCACTCACTTGGCGGGCATGAGGGCGCTCTTGAAGAGCGATGTGCGCGGCGGTATGATTTTGGTTATGTAGATCTCCGGGTCGAGGGGGAAGGGTATGGGCTCGAAGTTGGTAAAGTTCACCTTGAACATGACCTGATCGGCGAGGAGCTTTTGAAACTTTTCCGTCTTCTTGTTGCGATTGCCCGGCTCCTTGGCCACCAGCTTCACCAGCTTGACCAGCTCATCGATGAAGCACTGCTGCTTGCGCAGGTTATGCGAAATCCCACGCAGATGAAAGTTGCCTGCGAGAGGAGAAAGAAGTTAGCACAAGTCTTCATTTTGGGAGGAAGTCGACGCACCATTGTCCAGCACCTTGAGGAATATGTTGAGCACCATGGCGTACATGTCGTGCGCACGCTGATCCTGTTTCCGCACCGATTCCACGTCCTCCACCTCGATGGACAGATACCAGTACAGGTAGTTGGCCAGCGTGGCATTCTTGCAGGCGCGCTGGATGAGGAATGTGCACAGATTGAGTGGCACGCCCTGGCCCAGGAGCGTGATGTGGGAGTTAGATTGGGAGGCCAGCGAGGCAGCGCTTGCGTCGTCCATCCTCATAGCTGGCGTGCTGGCCCTGATTGCTGGCGCACTGGCGCTGCTCGCCATCGTCGACTTCTCGCCCTTGAGGGCTGTGAGCGCGGCACGCTGATTGGCGGGTATGACCGAGGCGTGCATCGCGCTGCTCGTCGCGCTCAGGTCGGAGATGCTGCTCTGGTCGAGCAGGGAGTCGCTCTCGTCGAGCAGCGAACAACCTGCATCATGCTCCGGCTCAGGTATGATGAACTTGTGCAGCCGTATTATATTCCGCAAGTCCTCGTACTTGAGCGCCTGCACGAGCTGCAGTAGGTAGAGCAAGAGATCCTCGTCTGGTGCCTGTGCCAGCCGGCTGATCGCATACTTGCGCACCTCCGGATGCGTAAAGGTTGGACTGAGCAGCTCCAGGGCATCCTCCACATCCATGGGTGCCCAGTTGGCCAGCATCCAAAGAGCCTGGGTCACCTCATCGTTCAGCTTCCAATTGATGCACTTCAAGAACTTTGTCAGCGCCTTCTTATGCGTGGACAAATAGAAACGGAACTTCCAGACCAAGTCCTGCTCCTCGCTGCTCAGCACATACGTCGGCGGATAACAAACGATTTTGTGCAGCTGATCGCGAATGCTGAAAATGATTTGATATTAAATTAATGAATCTTTGTGAAAGGGTTTCAATACGAACATTGTCGTCGGCTTGGCATCCCGATCCGAGATACCAGAGCGCTCCGAACGCGCCAGGCGATGATGCTTGCGCTCCACTAGATTCTCCTGCAAAAGAAAGTATTGTAAGTCAGGTAGAGATAGCTTCGCTCTACTTACCATTTGGATTTCCGAATCTGGGACCAGCACCAACTTCGGCTTCGCTGGCAATTTATATTTGTTATCCACTTCTGGCTCAAAGTAGACAACGGCGTACTACAAATTAAAATTTAAAGAAGATTAGCCCTTGTTCACAGAGTACTCAAAAGTCACATACATTGTACATATCATCCACGATAATTGTGGGAAACTCGATCATGAGGAACATGTAGTCGGACATGCGTTTCTCGCGCTCGTTGATCACCTCGATTTCGCGGAATGTCAAGCGATCCAGCCAGTCGACCTTCTGCACCTGTCCGTTGCGATGCTTTTTGGCCAATTTGCCAAGTCGTTGCATCTGCGATTTGGAGGATTCCTTGCCCTTGCCGGGCGTTTTGCTCGGAAAGCTGCCGTCGCCCTCGACGCCCAGCCATACGCGCAGATCGTACATACCCTGGCGGAACATGCCGTCCTTGCCAAACATTGAGATGGCTGTGCCGCCGATGACCGTTGTCTGGCCAGCGCCGGAGCAGTCGAGGATGGTCAGCACTAGCATAGCGCTGCGTGGTAAGTCGGAGAATAACAATGGCAAAGTCACCCACTCGTTCCAGCTCCAGCGCTTGCCGAAGGCCTTGTACGAATTGTGCACGGGCAGGCAGTACGGGTGCCCGTCATTGTAGACCTGTAGTCGCACTTGGAACGAGGGATATTCTTCGGAATAGAGGCCAGAGAAACGGAGTATGGGATCATCGAGCAGTTTTTCGTAATCAGGCTGGCGTTTCTTGCCTTCGAGTGTGCCACTGTAAGGTAAAAATATATTAGTTAACATTTTGGGCGTGGCAGGCTTACTAACACTTTAATTTGCACACGTTCGTGCAGGGAGGAGCTGTGTATATAGCGAAAATGATCATCAGGCTGATCCATTGCGACTTTTTTATTTTTCATCCACAAGCAGCTGCTCGATGACGAACAGCTGAGCGCAATGCAATCCTATCGATAACATGCCTATGTTATGATTATCGAAATGATAAGTTAACAGAAGCACGCATTCTTAACAGAAGAAGAGGAAGCAGCGGCGCGAACGCATTGCAACCGAAAGAGGAAAGACTAAGCGCCCTGGTTAAGATGTCAACAAACGCAATGGTAGACCTGGCGCTGGATCGCGTCGATTGGACTGCATTGGCCGCGAACCAAAAGGAACTGCCCCGCATCTTTACGCCCGGCGAGGTGCTCATGGCGGAATCAGGCTTTATGCGCGGCCATGGCACCTTTGTGGAAGACGACAACATAAAAGCCTCGGTGGCAGGTGTAGTTGAGAAGGTGAACAAATTGGTATCAGTGCGACCACTGAAGAGTCGCTACGTGGGCGAGATTGGCGATGTGGTGGTGGCACGTGTACTGGAGGTGGGCCAGAAACGTTGGCGTGTCGACACAAATTCCCGCCTGGACTCGCTGCTGCTGCTCTCCTCGGTGAATCTGCCGGGCGGCGAGCTTCGGCGGCGCTCTGTGGAGGATGAGCAAATGATGAGACGTTATCTGGACGAAGGGGATCTGATATCCGCCGAAGTGCAGGTGCGTCAGCCAAAAGTAAATCGAAGCCACGTTTGACTCTGAATCCTTTGCAGAATGTCTTCGAGGAGGGCACATTGTCGCTCTATACCCGCAGCTTAAAGTATGGCAAACTCTCCCAGGGCATACTGGTTAAGGTATTTCCAGCGCTGGTCAAGCGGCGCAAGGTGCACTTCCACAATCTGCCATGCGGTGCGTCCGTTATTCTGGGCAACAATGGCTACATCTGGATATCGCCTACAAAGATCGAGGAACAGGTGGGCGGCGAGGGTGGCTTCGCCCAGAACCTGACAGAAATTGTGCCGCGCAATGATCGCGAGGTTATTGCACGCCTGCGCAACTGCATCCTGGCGCTGGCCAAGTGCAAGCTTATGTTATATGATACGAGCATCCAATACGCCTACGACGAGTCGCTCAAGTACGAGTCACGGGAGCTGCTCCAGCAGCACGTGATCTTTAATATTGGCGAGCAGACGCAGGCTCGACTTCGAGACGCTGATCAACCAGAGTGATGCAATTGGCAAAATAAAATATATAACTTAATTATAATTGTTTGTTTCCAAAGCTGAATCACAGTAAAAAGCCAGATCCAGGTCTTTATGTTCTCAACCTAAATTGTCATACTACCTGACTTAACATTTAGCTACCTGCGCTGGTGACATTTCGTTCGCCAATACAATTCTCACACAAATTGAATAAGTTTCGAACCAACTATTGTCTCAATCAGCAATTTTATGTTCCCATTCTTTTCATAACGGCATAGCTCCCGCCACTTACATGTTGATTCTGGTTTGTTTACTAAGCATATTTAGTGTATTTGCCTCGCGACAGAGTAGCAACGCTTTGTTGGCCTTCTGGCAACGCTAGCGAGAAATGGTCTCTTTACGCAAAGTGTGGCAGCGCCATTCGAGGTTCGTGTATTGATGCAAGCCCATTGTGTGTTTTTGCCATTCTTTATTCTCATTTTTTATTAATTTACAACAAAATAACTATAAAGTACCTTGAGCGTGATTTAATTGCATCGTTAAGACAAAGGCAATACGATTTTCAAGATGGCTGACATTGGCGTTGTGCGCGAAACTGAATTACGCAAAAAGGAAATTTGCCGCTTTTGTCTGGTGCAACACAGCAAACTTGCCTCAATTTATATTGAAGACACACGCATAAAGTCGACCTCGTCGCTGCCACTGCAAATAATGGCCATAACATCCATGGAGGTAAGTCGCGGATTTGGTTCTAGATTAGACTAAGTCTAAGTCCCAATTTGCCCGAAGATGAACAATCAAAGAACTTGGCTAAGATATTGGTTGGTTTCTAAATAGCTGCGTTGGCGTCTTCGCTAACCGACTTGGCGGGCTTTTGCGCGTCACAACAGTCAAGAGCAACGCGAAAGTCGCGTTTTATAATTATGTCTAATTATGAAATGCAAAAATAGTGGGATAAACAAAATATAATATTTACCAATTATGAATATGGCGACAACTGTACATAAATGCACGTACACAAACGCAGCATCGCACAGTGCTGCCAGATCGTCAGCAGTTGGCGCGTGCATTCAAAATTTATAATCCGACTATTGTTATTTCTTCAGTTCGGCTTTCATGTTTATTCATGTTTGCATATCAAATATATACACGTTTCTTGTGTTGCTTATCTATTCATATGTTTGTTCTTTCTTAAGGTATAAATATGATTGTGAAGAGTAATGGAAGAATATTATGGGCCTAATTCAACCCATTAATTGCTTGTTGTCGATGATAAACTTAAATTATTTGTGGAATTTGTCGTGTTAGTCAGTCAGCGATTGGTGGGTTGTTAGCCTGCCTGGCTGCTAGGGGGTTTGTCCGTAAAGCGCAAAATGCGCGTCAGCATTGACGTCACACACGGAATCTGCTTCTGCTGATCCATCATGGAGTTGGTTGGATTGTTCGACTCGAAGTCCACGGCCACGCGTTGGCTAACAAACGTCAGCAATGTAAGCATATTGTACTCTTTGCCGTGCTCATTGAGCTCCTTTATGAGCGACTGTATAAACCACGAGCCCTTCTCGGGGTTGCGCCACGAATAGTATCCTGCGGATAAGGATTTAGCTATAGCACACTGCTGTGATTTCGAAACTGATCTAACTGACCTGGTATTGTTGAATATGAGAATAGAAAATCGGCATGTATGGGTATTCGGTAGCTCGCGGAGGAGTCGCCATCCGTTTCAGCGACATTCTTCATCAGGGTCGTGCCGTGGTCCAGCTTGTCGCCCTGGCAGGCCTGGATGAAGAACAGCTTTGGCTTGCCGGCCAGCGTGGGGCAATAGGTGGGCGTCAGATACTGAAAAATGCTCTCCAGCCTGTACTGCAGGTCTTTGGCATAGATGGAACCGTTTTCGCCATGGGACAAGATGACGATGGCGATGCAGTCATTGTCGTCGTGATTCATCTCGGCAGCCTTTTTCACAGTATCGATGATGTCGTTCAATGTGTAATCCTTGTACTCCTTCACCTCGAAGTGCAGACGCTCCAGGGCCTTGGCCAGCTCCTTGCTGTCCACATTGGTGCCGCGACGCGTCGACAGAAAGGTCAAATCAAAATTTTCGTGATTGAAGATCAATGCCAACCCACGGTTCTTATGATTCATATTATATTCTTTGGCGTAGCGGTCAGTGGCCATGCGAGCCACATATTTATTAATTGGCCTGATTCAACCAAGAAGATAAAAAGAATCGTATTATCAGCAAATATATACATATAGCTCTGATAGCCAAATCTCACTGTAAATGACAGGAAATGGAGTCACTATTATTAATACACACACAATAGACTACTCGACTAAAGGATGCTCTGCAATGCCAATGCACAGTTGAAAATAAGAACGTTATCATATATATAACAAAAATCAAAATTGTCTAAAACATATAGAAACGTAAATACAAAATTTGAAGCTTCTAGCGCCAAAGATGTAAGAGATATAATTTAATAGCCGAATTTCGATAGCGACTTTTACTGATAACGGGAAGAGTTATTGAACTTTTGTCACAAACTATTGTAGATTAAGCTATTATATATATTTATCGACTCAGCTTTTTAAGCTCATCTAGAATATATATATGCTTGATAATGTCTGACCTGCTTGACAAAACCAATATACTCCGATGTGCAATTTTTTCTATGTGTTTAGGGTATAAAAGCGCATGTGTAACTTGCAGAACTTATATAACTCGATTTTTTGTTATCAATATATATTTTATATTCCTTGCTATTGCAGTTATTCCGTTAATTGGCCTACGTGACTTTTAATTCAATCTCACTAACACACGCTCAGTACACCCTTTGCCACCATTTGCAATATTTACAGGGTATATATGCACAAACAATCATACACACATACATATGTAAATAAAATGCACTTACGCTGCGACGGCGCTGGCTGCACCACCGCCTCGCGCAGAGTTTGTACTCGACTCTCCTTGTGCGTCAACGGTATCGCCGTTGTTGTTGATTTTGCCGCCGCCGTCAAGGTTGTGAGAGCCAAAGGATCGAATTTGGCACTCGTCCGTCATTTTGCTTGTTGTTGCGCTCTCTCTCTCACTCTCTTCTACTCTTCTTTCTTTCTTTCTTTATTCCTTGTTGCGTGCCTTTTGTTCTGGTTGTTCAATTGTTGCGCCCTTTCCACTAGCCGATTTACACACAGTGATTTAAGTATAGTTTTTTTTTTTTAGTATTTCCACTGTAAACAGCTGTTTTTGTTATGCTAGCCACGTATGCAACAGTTACAAATTGTATTGGCTTAAAAATAGCATAAATGTCCTTTTATGGTTAACCGTGTTTAATCAATCAATTAACGAATGCGGAGTAGTCCGAGCTCTGCACTCACGAAAACAAATCGTGCGATTGCACTTGTAGTTGTGCAGCGCTTGCCGCCGATAATGCATATGGCGTTGCCACTTCTTCCGCTGGCATGCTCAGAGCGCATGCGCGGTGCTGCCACTTAGATTTTGGTCTGTAACCATTCACATGTAAACGTAATGATTTAATTATTATTATTTTTTTAACAGGTCAGGCGCAATGATGGAATGCCCAGTTATATCTGTTTGGACTGTCGTCTGCTTTTTGAGCACTGTTACCGCTTTAAGCAGATGTGCAAAAATGCCGAGACGCTGCTGCGCCAGTACCCGCTCACTGGCAAATGGCCCGATCCGCTGCAGAAGCCGCGCGCCCCACTGATAGCCAATCAAATGGCTGTAGGCAAGAAGGAACCTGTAGAACCTGTAGCGCAGCCCAAGAAGCTCCTCAACACCATGGCCAAAACGAATAATGTGCAGATTGAAAGCGTGGAGGTATTGGAAACCGCCTGTCTCACCAAGAAGCTCCTCAACACGGGTGCGGGCAGCTCCTCGGAGCCACGGCCTGCGCTCAAGCGCCCATCACCGGCGAAGTCCTATCAAGTGAAAGTGGAGAACAACCAGGAACTGTCCATGGACGATGTGCAGAATATGATCGCAGATATGGCTGACGAATACGATCTGAGTAGTGTATCACCTTCGCCGGCTACCAAGCCCAAGCTACTCAACAAATCATCGATGCGACTCCTGAACAAAGGCGTCAGCACACCAACAGAGCCTCGCCTGGCCACGCCCCAAATCAAGCACTACGAGGATGGCAATGTGGCACTCGTTACGGAAATACTTGACACAGAGTTTATCACACCCGATGAGGCCGCCTCAGATCCCACCAAAAATGCGGAGCGTGTGGCGACAAACGTATTCCCATGTCCGCACTGCGATCGTACGTTCCCACTGATGCAGCTGCTCGACATACACGTTGTGAACCATTCGCGCACACGCAGCTTCCAGTGTCCCGAGTGCGAAAAGGGTTTCTTCTCCAAATACGATCTGCAGAAGCACACTTTCATACACACGGGAGAGCGGCCGCACAAGTGCACCATCTGTGAGAAGGCGTTCACGCGTCGCGCTCTGCTGCACCGACATGAGCGCACCCACACCAACGTGCCCAAGTTCATATGTCTGTACTGCGAGAAGCCATTCATCTCGCGCAAGGAGATGGAGAAGCATGCCGAGCGCCACACCAAGAAGCGACCCTTCCAGTGTGGCGTGTGCAACAAGGCGTTTGCCTTCAAGCAGGGCCTGGAGCGGCACGAGGTGAGTGCAATTGCTGTATATATATATATATATATATATATATATATATATATATATATATATATATATATATATATATATATATATATATATATATATATATATATATATATATATATATATATATATATATATTATATATATATATATATGTATTTGATATATCCTTCATATCTCTCTGTCTCTCTTCAGGCCATTCACAGCACGAATCTGCCCTTCCCGTGCCAGTATTGCAGTAGGAGCTTTGTGACTGCCGGCAACTTGGCGCGCCACCTGATCGCGCATGCCGGCAAGCGGATTTATCCCTGCAAGTATTGCACCAAGTCGTACCTGCTGTCCCACCACCTGTCGAGGCATCTGCGCATGCACAAGCAGGCCGTGGTCGCTTCCTTCACGTGCACCATTTGCAAGGATCTGCATCCGACCTACGACAGCCTGGTGGATCACTCGACCATTCACGCCAGCATCTCGCTGGTCTGTCCGCTGTGCCAGGCGAGCCTTGCCGACTTCGACAGCATCGAGCCGCACATGCAGGAGCACAAGAAGAGCGAGCGACACGCGTGCGAGTTTTGTGATCTGATCTTCCTTGGCTCGGAAGATCTGCAGAAGCACATTGAGGACGATCACGTGGTGGACATGGTGCCGTATCAAAACGAGTACGAGCACGACAGCGCCATTAAGGGCAATGCTGAGGAGGAGTCAGAATTGTTGGAGGAGCTATTGGGCGAGGGCGAGTCACAGTCAAATGAATCTGCATCGCCGCCGCAGACAAAAGTACGCAAACTCAAGGCGGGCCCCACATCACCTAGCGAGGTGCCTAAACCAGAGCTGCGACTAAGGACCGCCATTAAAGAGGAGCCCTCTTTACCGGATGCAATGAAAAAATCACGCAAATCAAAGTCACCAACGGAGAAGCGTCAGACGCGCCGACAGGAGGCGAAAGAAAAGAGCGCGAAACGCAGCGATTCCGGCAAAAGATTAACAAAGAAAGTGGCGGAAAAGTCTCCGGGCAGCAAGCAGAGAAAGGCCACAAGTTCAAAGCAGAGCTCCAAGTAGATGCCAACTACGTCTATGAACCTAGACCAGGCTTACGGATCAGAAGTGTATTTTAGATTTACGTGTTTTTCCTTTTCGGTTGTCTTTTGTACAATAAACGTAGTAATAAAGATATTGTAATTATCGAAGTAAAGCATGCATCAAATCTATATATATATATCGAAATCTGTCTAGATATAAGGATTATCCAAGATTTCGTTGGCCTTCTCGCTTATCCAGTTTGTCACTCTTTATTTAGTTAAGTTTATCGGGAGTGTTTATGTTTGTGTGTGTATTTCCACATTAATTACAGCTAACAATATGTTTAAATACATCGAGTGTTGCTAGAGCAGCCACGGCCATTGCGGGCAGATGGCCAATAGCTGCAACACCTGTGCAAAGAGTGGAGGGGGCGGCAGCCGTTTAGTGCTCATAGCCATCGGGCAGGGGGTTAACATGGGGGTTGTGGAAAAGGCTCTTGTTGCCCTCGCCCCAGGGGAAGCGCTTCTCACGGCGACGCAGATACTCGTACTTGACGAACTCCGGGCGGGGCTTATCGTGCTCCTCCTGGTGCTTCAGGTAGGCGTTCAGCATGCACAGGCCGACAGCTGGCAAGGCCACGAAGAAGGACAGACGCTTCCAGACCTTGTAGCCACCTGCAAGAGATTAGTCATTAGAGTTCTGCGTTCTCAACGATTTTTAAAGTTTTGGTAGTCTCATCAAATTATATAACCTTAACCTATGAGGATATTATCGATTGTGGACATAATTACCCGAGTGCTCGCCAGCTACGGCGGCAGTGCCGGACATGTTCCTGGCGGCAACAACACCAATTTGGCGACGAATCGTGTTGTTCAACACAAACGACATATTTACGCTTTAATTTCAGTGCCTTATGTGATTTATAAATGAAAATTAGTTCTTCTTCTTATCTTTGACATACAGCCCTGTTCGTTCGCACGTCAACTTAACAGTTTGTCATTCTGTTATTAACAGTTTGCATAAAGTGTTTATTTTAAACTATAATAATTTAGTTTTCAGTGCTGCAAACAAATAAGTCAAAAATTTAAATTACAATTAAATGAATGTATAAATTTCAGATAAAAATATTGATTGTTGCAAGATAAGAAATAAGCAGTGGTTGGCTTCATGCAGTATATAACAGATGCTTAACAGCAGCAGCTGTTTTCAAATCTAATCGATAGTTCAATTTGAGTAAAACGATTATTCAGCATGGAAGGCGGTTAATATTTTAAACTTAGGATAAGCAAAATGAAATTGATTTTTTTTTATAATTAGGCTTTGGGCACATATTTGTTATCGAAAGATGCATTTTATTTTGCTGTAAACATAAAAAACTTAGCAGAATAGCTTATTTTAAATACAACTCTTTTAACGGCTCACATTCGGTATTTTTTCGTTGCCTAAAATTATGCAACAGTTTTTCAAAGATGGCTTTGATTGTTTACAAAGCTTAAGCAGACCAATATTCTATGTGCAAGGTCTTGACAAACACTGGATTTCACTTGTTTTATCACTCAATAAACCCAGGGGGATTTTCTTAACATACTAAACATCTGATTCTAATCTAAAGAAAGTTTGACAGACGATTTTTTTTGCTTTGGGCGATAAGATTTAGCGAGAGAGTTAAAGGTTTTAATAAGCTTGGCAAATAATGGATTTAAGACCTTTCTTCCTGTCTTACACTGCCTAAGTCTTATGCCTCGAGGATGCATCTGGAGGAAATTTGGGTGCTCGAGCTGAGGCAGCTTTGAGCAAATTTTAGCCAAGTATTTTTTGATAGGTAATGCTCACGGTGCTTCCTTTTGAAGAAGAAGAAGAGGAAAACGTGCTCAGAGGCAATATAATATTTCTTATCTGTATTAGGTTCAGTCCACAGATGTTCCCTCCCAGACAAGTTGGCTCACTCTTCCTTGGCCAAAATTGAAGACAGCATATCAAGTCGTATAAGGCCAGTAAAATTACGATGCCCAAAAAGCAGGCAGATTTAAATGATAACTGAAATGAGGCTGCATAAAGTGAGTTATTTAGCAATTTAGATTAGACAGGCTGGCAACTGTCTAATCAGGTATAAATACCTGGGAATGCGGCCAGACGTGGTGTCAGTCTGAGAGGAACTCAAGCACAAGCATGGGACATTTCTTAACAACTGCTTTGCTGCTTAGCGCACTCGTGGCGACGGCCTGGTCGGCCGCAACCTTCAGTAGTAAGTGCTGCGCGCAGCCAGAGAATCTAGAGGGAGTTAAACATCTTCTCCACCTGCAGTGAAGGAAATCCACAATCAGGAGCAGCTGGTGGGCCAGTCTGGCACGGCTAAGGCCAGAGACCTAACGCTGATTGATCCCAATGCCATGGCCAAGAACAAGTATACGCCGCCGGAGGAGAAGAACGCCCAGTTCTGGTACGACCTGGCCAACGAGGAGATAGCCAAGCGCCTGGCCTTGCCCCAACCGGACAAGAGGAAGGCCAAGAACATGATCATGTTCCTGGGCGATGGCATGTCGCTGACAACCATTGCGGCTGCCCGAATCCTGAAGGGTCAACTCAAGGGCAATACGGGCGAGGAGGACTCGCTGAGCTTTGAGAAATTCCCCTACACGGGCTTGAGCCGGGTAAGCAGGCAGC
The DNA here is from genome assembly GCA_961210405.1 of Drosophila mercatorum. Taxonomy (NCBI): domain Eukaryota; kingdom Metazoa; phylum Arthropoda; class Insecta; order Diptera; family Drosophilidae; genus Drosophila; species Drosophila mercatorum. Next base: position 14,418,029 of record CAUIUS010000005.1, read on the forward strand.
AAAGCTGATTCATCTTCCATTTCATCTCTCAATCTTGGATGATCTCTTCAGACTTACTGCTCCAATGCCCAAGTGCCGGACTCTGCCTGCACGGCGACCGCCTATCTGTGCGGCGTCAAGACCAACATTGTCGCCCTGGGCGTCACGTCCAACGTCAACTTCAACAACTGCAGCGGCAGCGAGGATCCCTCGAACCAAGTGAGCTCCATTGCCGCCTGGGCACAGGCAGCGGGCAAGGCCAGCGGAATTGTGACGACGACCACTCTGACCCATGCCAGTCCGTCGGGCGCCTATGCGCACACCACCAATCGCTTCTTCGAGTCCGACACGGATATTGTCACCTATGGCGAGGGTCAGAACTTCCCGGAGTCCTGCACGGATATTGCCACGCAGCTGATCACCCAGGCGCCGGGCAAGTACTTTGACGTCATGCTGGGCGGCGGCATGGGCAAATTTCTGCCCAAATCAATTACGGATAAGTTTGGCAACCCGGGCGAACGCTCCGACGGCGTCAATTTGCTCTCCAAGTGGCAGTCACAGCATCCGGACGGAGCGCTCGCCTACAACCGCAAGCAGCTGCTGAGCGTGGATGCCAAGCGCACGCCTCGACTGATTGGTCTCTTCAACTCCGGCGTCATGGACTTCCACAAGCTGGCCGATGCGGAGCAGAAGCCCACCCTGGAGGAGATGACCAAAAAGGCCATTGAGGTAGTCAGCCAGAATGATGAGGGCTACTTCCTGTTCATCGAGGGCGGCCTGGTGGACTACGGCAATCACTTCAACGTGCCTCAGCTGGGACTCGACGAGGTGCACGAGCTGTCCAAGGCTGTGGAGACGGCGGTTGGTATGACGAACCCCGACGAGACTCTGATTGTGGTCACCTCCGATCACGCCCATCCGCTGTCCATCTCCGGTTATCCTGGTCGCGGCACAGACATCCTTGGACTCAATCAACACGACACCGATGTCAATGGCGTCAAATACGCCACCCTGAACTATGCCGTTGGCACCAATCCCTACCTGGACGAGAATGGCAAGCGCGAGCCGCTCGAGGATAAAATCAAGGATCCCAGTAAGTGCACGAACGAGACTTGCCTATAGTTTTCTAATTAACTCTTTGTTTTATTCAGTGTTCATCTATCCGAGCTATATAACCGGCTTCATTGGCGTCCATTCGGGCGATGACGTTGGCGTCTTTGCCACCGGACCCCAGAGTCATCTCTTCTCCGGCGTTATGCAGCAGAGCACGATTCCCCATCTCATGGCCTATGCCGGCTGCATAGGCGACGGACCCACTCTCTGCGACAACTGAACTACGGCTGCTAACTACAGAATGGCTATGATACTATAACAGCAACTGTTATAGGCTAATAACATAAATGTTAATTTTATGTTATGTTAATTCTTTTAGCTTCCTGCATTGGGCTTGCCTTTCGTAGGGTTTATTATGCTACAAGAATAATTAAATAAATTGTATACGAACAAAATTCTAGTGTGCCTTCATTTCTTCAACAGCCAAGGCTGATTTCATGCTAATGTTAATGTTAATGTTAATAGTAATGTTAACGTTAATGTTAATGTTATGCATTGAATGCGTGTTCTGTCTGATACATTCATTGCGTATTCAAAAGTTGACAACTGGCTAAACGATTTCTCAACTTCAATTAATTGAAAATATAAAATAATAAAGAAAACAAAAAAATGTTTGCTAAAAATCAATAATTAAATTGACATTAGCCGTTTTATTTATTGTCATTCTATGCATGTTTCGCATGGAAACTCATTTATGCGAATTCCTGTTCTCACATGAAATGCAAATATTTTTTTTTATTTCCAACAAAAAATTGATTTCAATTTAAAACGCATCAAACACACAAACATCTTGGGCATACCCTGTAGAGGTTGGCGTGAAGGGGAGGTGTGACCTCTTAAAGAAAAGGAATTTTTAGTTTATATAGACATATTGATTTGTTTCTGTAGCTTTATCTATTTATTTCAGTTATAATTTGTAATTTTTTTGTTTTATTTATTATATAAATTATTTATTTGTGAATTTTCCCATTTGTTTTAATTTTCTTTGATTTAATGAGTACATTTCTTTATTAATTATTTATTTTATTTTTATTAATTTTTATTATTATGTATTTTTTATTATTTTTATTATGATTAATTTTTAATTTAATTTATTTTTATTAGATTTTTATTTTTTATTATTTAAATTAAATTAATTTAATTTAATTTAATTTAATTTATTTTCATTAATTCTTATTATTATTTATTTTTTATTATTATTAGTTTTAAATTTAATTTATTTTCATAAAAATATTTTTAAATTTAATTTATTTTTATTAATTTTTTTATATTATTTTTGAATAATATTTATTTTATTTTTTATTTTTATATTTTTGTTTAATTTAATGGTTGTCTCTTAGTCAGGCTTCACCGCGCTGCTAAGTTGGATACGCTAATACGCTGGTCTCTTTAGCTTATTTATTTTTATACATTTTTTAAATTTATCTCATTTTTAATGGGCATCTCTCAGTCAGGCTTCACTCTGCTGTTTCTGTTCACATTTGTTTCAATTGCCGCCTGACGAACGACATCGATTTGGTATCACTTGGACTTGGAGTGCTAACACTTAATGCAAACTTATGTATGTGTGTGTGCCACTGTGTGTGTGTGTGTGTGTGTGTGTAATATTTTCTGAATGTCAGGTTCAAGTATTGCCAGTGCGTCAGTCATGCACATAAATGTATCTGCTGGCTTGCAACGGCAAGTGGCACCCACACAGGCATTTGGAGCAGCAGCAGCTGCAGCCGTCTCGCTCGCTCGTTGACTTTGACTTGTAATTGTGTTCATTGTTGGCTGGCTGGCGGGCTTTAGAAATGCTTTTGTTGCTGTTTTTCTGTTTTTAACGCGTTTTTGACACAACAGTTTTGTCGAGACAATAAACATCAATTTCGCATGCATACAGAGTTCGCAATTAAGGATTTCAAGGCTGGGTCCTTGCGGTTCACATTGCGTCATCGCACTCATCTGCATCTGCCCAATTCTGAGCCTATATCGAGCTCAGTTCAGACTTCATTTTATGATTATTTGTTTGTTTGGCGCGCGTTCTGCTCTTAACATTTCGTTTGCTCAGCGAAAAGTGGCTGCCACTGCCACTGCCGCCGCCGTTGCTGCCGCTGCTGCGACTGTTGCTGCAGTCGTCGTTAACAAGCGTCGGCTCAAAGTTTCAACGTCTCAACTAACCAAGTCTCAGTTGGAAATCTGTCGCGACAGCAGACGCGCGTGCGGCTTAAGCTTTTAATGCTAATTTTTATTGACTGCAAGTTGCGATTGTGACTCTGACTGCGACTGTTATTCTGACTGTTACTCTGTGCGTGTTTGTGTGTGTATGTGTGTGTGTGCTCGCGCTCATGCGCAACCGTTTGCAGCAAAAGGCGCTTAAGTTTGGTCACGTTTGCCTTTTAAATCATTGAGTGCTACAATTATTGCCAGGTAAGTGTCGAATTCAATTGGCAGCACGGCTGCCGCAGCAGCATCATTAAACTTTAAATTGATTTAATTTGGTCAAACTGTAACTAGGTGGCAGCCCGCCCTGTAACAGGATAACAAATGAGTCTGAACCAGTTCGAAGTTCAGTTGCCATTCGCTTAACAGACAGCTGTTAGCTGTTAGAGATCTGTTAATTTGAATGCAAATATTTGCACAGCTTCCAAAGTGGAGCATTGACAACTTGGTTATTCGATGCTGGGCAGGAAATCAGCATCAAATATCGGATTTAATAAGACAGCTTGTGAATTTGATTGAATTGCGGTTAGGCACGATAACTGTCTGTACTCTGTCCATAGGTGTTGAGTATTCCACTTTTATGAGGCAAGCACTATAACAGGTAACCGCAAATACAGGTGAGACAGTTGGCTTGCCTTTACAATTTGTTTACCAGGTTTTCTGTTTTTACTGCTTTACGGCTTGCCGTTTTCTGATATACAGCCAGGAACTGGCGCTTTCGAAAGTTCGCTATCCCCACTTGATTCCCAAAAAATCTACTCGCATTTTTCATAGAGCACAGTAGAAAGTAATACGCGCGCAGGCAAGTAGGTTTCGCAAGCCGTTTGTGCTACTTTATTTGCGGCTATCATGTTCCCGGCCTGGCTTTTACCAGCCTGCCAGCTGGGCTCAAAGATGAAAGATGCAAGAGATTCGAGTCTGGCTAACTGCTGCTGGCGTTTCGTGGGTGTAGATGCATTTAGACTGATAAGCATTAGCCAACTGCAAGCTCAACTTAGCCAAGTCACGGCACTCACTCGAACTAGGCTAATTCTAATACCAAAATAAACCACAAAACTAAAACAATTCATCAGCTGCCTTTGAGGTATGCAGGTAATTTATTAGAGCATTTGTTTGGATACGGTTTTGCGCGTGTTTTTGCTTGTTTATCCGCATGTTAGCGCCTGGCTGCCAAAGTTTGCAATGTGCATATTTTCGTATCTCACAGATACACATACATATATCATACATACTTATATATCGTGTTATTTGAATTGCTGCTTCTGTTTACCTGCCCATGAACCTGAGCATTTCTCGCTGATTCCAGGCAATTTTTTATACTTTTGCAATTCTGAGCTTTGTCAGTGAGCCGCCCTTTTCTAATCAATCTTCCCAGCTGGTCGCGGACGAACTGATTTCAATATTGAACAGAGAATTTTGAATTTAATAATTTTTATGGCTCGTTATATGTTGATAAAAATGCTAAGAGATTCACGAAAGCCCAATAACTAAGCAAATCGGAAAAATCATTTTCCGGTATGTCAGAAAAACTATACTTTGAAAGCTGGAAGTTGGTTTTAACTGAAAATTTTGCGAATTTCATAAATGAGAAGCTAAAGGGGGATATAGTCAAGATGATTGAGGAACTTCTATTAAATAAAATAAATATTTAAGTATAAAGAAAACGCTACCATAATGTATATTTACGAAAACTTGTCGTTACATTTTCTATCCGATACTGAAAGGAAGGTATATCGATATCTGAGAGATATAGATGATTTTTACTAGTTTTCTGTATATATTTGAAAACACTCATTTGATAAACTAAGACTTCAGAGTTCTGGTATTTCCTCGATGTTTAAATAAATAATAGCGGAACACCCTTTTAATCTCAGATCTTTTAATATTCCTTTTTATTCCTCGCGATTTTTATGCTAGAAGTATTGAAGATTTGGGTTGCCTAAGTTAAATGCGAAATTATTGGAAATAAAAACCGATTATCGAAAAATTATTAATTATTCACCCAATAATGGGGCGGACGCTGAAAAGACATTTGTATTTCGATTTTCAATGTAAAGAAAATCGATTCTTTACAGTTAAGTTACCGTTTGAACGCCCCTACAGGAAAACAGAAATTTGATTTGTTGGTCACCCGGGCGTAGCAAATTAAACATTGCAATAGATCCTGCAACCATTCAGCCAAATAACGCCCATAAATTTGTGTTTGACTTTTTTTGAATTTGTTAATTTTCTTTGTTTGAAGAATTATTTTAAATTTAAACAAAATAACAATTAAAAAAAATAACAAAAATTTTTAACGTTGACGCCCAGTTCCGAAACCCGTCTGAACCTCTAGCCCAGACTTAAATCAATGTCGCGGAGCTAGCCACTCTGTCTTTTAATTGCCATCTTGTCCGATTTAGCTGACGTGCTGTGCTAAAACGGTCTGACTAATTGGAAGTTAACTTCTGGCCACCTCAATGAAAAGTTTTAGTCTGCAGCTAATTTGAACGGCGAAAGTGGGGATTTAAGGTTAAATTTTAAAAAATATAATGTGATAGATGCCCCTGTGTGCTGCTGGGTCGTGAAATAGTATTTCGCTGTCGGTTGCGTCCGACAGCAACGTTCTTACTTGTTTTTTTTGCTTTTGCAATTCTGCAGCTTTGTCACGTGAGACGCGCACATTTGCCTAATCTAATCTCGAGCTGGTAGCGCGGAGCGAGGATCTGATTGTACAATACTTAACTCAGATATTTTCAGATACTTTTAACTATTTTTATTTTATTTTTTTTTTTATTCGGCTATCTAGTTTATATGTGGCATAAAAGTAAAGCTAAGAGATTAGACGACGCTTAGATAACTAAAGCAGCGTCTTACACTCTATTTACCCCAAGTATACCGGGCAGTAAAAATCGTTTATAGTCAGTGCTTTAAAGCGTGGAACTGTTCCGGTTTTAACTTGCGATTTTTGCGAATTTCATGAGAATTGAGGAACGTCTTTTAATGTGATATAGTCAAGATGATTGAGGAATTTCTTCTATTATAATAAAATAATATATTTAAGATAATAGAAAAACGTCTACCATAATGATATATTTACGAAAATCTGTTTACATTTTCTATCTGATATCTGATATAGTAGAAGGTATATCGAATTATATTTTTAGAGTTTTCATTTTACTTCAGATATATATATTTTAGGAATTTTCTTTCATGATATATCTAAGATAATCATCTTCTATTATGATAAATCTAAGATCTTTTCAGAGTTCTGTTTTCCTTTCTGATGTATCTAAGATAATAGAGGAACACCTATGATTACCTATATGATTAATCTCAGATCTTTTCAAGTTTGCTTTGTTTTTCCTCGCTGATTTCCTTATTTATGCAATGTGATTGAATGCATTTGGCTTTGCCTAACTTTAACTGCGTAAATTATTGAGAATTAAAAACAAACTAGATATATCGAAAAAATTATAATAATAATCAAAAATTCACACGACAATAAACTGGCCCAGGCAGGGCAGCGCTGAAATTTAGACATTTGCTTTGATTGTAAATACACAAAATGTAAATATGAAAGACTCGTATTGTCTTTGGGCTGTGGTTAAGGTTAACCAGATTTCGCTTACACGTCACCCAAAAATACAGGAAAACAGAAATTTTCGACTTGTTGTTGTTTTTCACCTGGGCAAATTGTAACAATATTTAAACATTTGCATATATGAGTGCCCCGTGCTCGACCATTCGCCCATTAATCCCATAAATTTGTGTTTGTTTTTTTTTTTGAACTTTTTTTTCTGCTTTGGCTTTGCTTTGCTTTGGTTCATTTTAACTAAACACTAAGCAAAACAAAGCACAAAAACACGCAAACAACGCCGGTGTGTGTTGACGTTGACAGCCCAGTTCCGGTAAAGCGTCGCGTCGCTGAACCCTCTCAGACCCAGACCCAAAACGAAGGTGACTCGCTGGAGCTAGCCAGCTACTGGTCTTACCAATCTGCTACACTCTTGTCCAGCTGTGTCCAGCTGACGATCCGCTGATGTCATATCAAACGGTCAATGACTAATCTCACGGGAGAGTTGAACTTTCGGGCAACGTCATGCGTTTTGTTTGTAAACATCAACAAGCAGCGCGCAGACTTATGTAATTAGCGCGCACTCACTCTGCATGCTAATTGGACTTGAGAGTTATTGACAAACAGAAACGATGAGATATGCGTATGATAATGCGCATCTACTCAGATTTGATTACTTGGTTCTTGCAATACAACCAGATGTAATTAGATTGAGAATGGAATGTTTCCAATGGGAGTTGCAATGAGTGTGTTCAGTATTTTATTTAATTCGTATACGCACATATGCCAATCAGCATCATGTAGAGTTTAAGGACTCCAACTCGCTAAATTGGAGTTAATCGAATCAATCTGCGCCACTCTGTCTATAAATTCGTCTTGCTATCAGGCTTTTGCTCTATCTGTCAATATGAAGGGTATACATATCGAAATTACTATAAGTTGGAGGAAAAGAGTTTAAAAAATGAAATTTATGCTATCCTTAAAGATTGCATGAATCAGAATCTATATATAGCGACTTTTCACATCTCGCATCACCTGGCTTAGCAGATGCATAAATATTAGCCACCTACATGTTGACCTCTGTATGTAGAGCCATAAATTTGATTTAGCGCATGTAACGCTTATTGGATTATGAACGAGTCTTATTCGTGCATTTGCCATTGACTGTGACGTACTTATAAGATTATTTAAAATATTTAAAATACTTTAAAATATTTAAAAAATGTTTTAAGACTATTAAAAAACATTTAAAATTATTTAAAAACATTTTAAAACATATCAAAATTATTTAAAAATATTTAAAATGTTTTTAAAGTACTAAAAAATATTTTTAAAATTTTTAAAAAAATTTTAAAGCATTAAGAACATTTTTTTTAATTATAAAAAACTGTTTTATAAATATTTTAAAATATGTTTAAATATAGTTGCACAATAGAAGTTGTTTGTTTATCACATTGATTTAAGTTTCTTGTTAGTTTGTCAATTAGAATTGATTGAAGTTCTGGTACGGTTAATGATACAGCTCGAGTTTCATTTGCAGCTCAGGCTATTAACTGTTTGAGCTCGAGAATTTAGGGATTGGCGATCGTTTAACAACACTTTCAATTACACTTATCAAATGGTGCAATTAGTCATGTAACATTATCGAGTTGTGATTGCTGGCAGCGCGCCAGCACAACAATTGGGGGATTGCTATAAAGGCGAAGCGTGACGACATCATCAGAGCTGTGATATTCGATATGCGGCAATTAAAATGTAAATTGTATAAAATGCAATTCGCTGTTCGCCCGCTGTTTTGCCCGCTGGCATGTCAGTCGGTTAAAATATGCCACGGCTCATAATGCCTAGAGCAGGCCATACACCAGAAGCAATTCTCGTTGCGCATACGCAACGTTGGCTTAAGGTTATTCTCAAGAATTTATTTCGAAATGTCGCTGAAATTGACACGTTTCAAGTTTAGCATATTTTTGTAATTGATTCGAAATGATTATTGCTATGATACTATTTATTATTATTATTATTATTGTTATTAGACAGATTTGCATTTAGATATATTTATATTTCTGAGCTGATCACACCCAGAAATGCCTCTAGAGCTTCAATTCTACTTCAATATTGAGCATATCAAATAACAGCATGACAAGTTTTTATTTCAGCTAGTCGAAGCTTTCAAAATCAAAATCAATATTAATGAATGCATAAAACGTGCTTTTGTCCTCCGCTTCTTCATCCTCCATTCAAGCTGGTCACTCTCTGGGCTATACGCCCACCGACACACGTAATTGATAAACAAAAACTAAAAGCAACAAATGCATTTATTAAATTGCATTCAATCGTTTTCAATTTTCGTTTTCAATGGAAGTGCATGTGGCAAATGCACTCGACTATCTCGCGTGCCTGTCAACAAATCAGCAAATTGACAAATGACGTCATTGGCGTCGTGTCTCATGGCCCATTGAAAGTGCAAACATACAGTTTGCCGGCTGACTAGACGCTCAGGTATTCACAAGTATGTCGCCATTGAGTGCTCTAATCGCTAGTATAAACACGGATCTCCACCACAGCTCTCAACTGGCCAATTGCCCACGTGACGTCACAGTCGCCATTTCATCTCCCAAATGGAGCTGAGCTTGAACCATTTGAATACCAATTGAAATCTTTAAGTTTGTTTACATTTTCAGCTGGTGTGAGCTAGTGTCAAATTAACAGTTCACACCTCCCTGTTTAACAGCTGTTGTCTAGGGTTTTAACCGTTACTGCCACGCTATATATATGTATATGATATATGAAACTAGCTCAGATGTGAGATTTTGTTGACTCTTCAATTATGCAAGAGCTGTTAATTGAACAAGTCATACAAAAACCGAAAACAACCAGGGAAACTAATGAAGATTGATGGACCTGGAAATACCCTGAACATGGCCTACCTAATATATTTATCGAGTAGCCAGAGAACTTTTAAAAAATAAAATGAAGAATTGTTATACAAAAAATATAAGGTATATAAATAAATAAATTATAATTTATTAGAATTTTTTAGAATTTTAGAATTTTATTTTAATATTTGATATCTTTATATATTTTCATTTGGAGAATTTATACAATTTATTTAATATTATTTTGATTATTCTTAATATTTTTTATTATATATATTTTATATAAATATAAATAATTTTAATGTATTTTTATTTTATTTTATAAGTATATTTTTTATTCTGACACCACTCAAAAACAATATACCCATTTATAACCCCTTAGGGTATCTATAAAGCCATAAATAAATTGATCATGAGTGGGTGTGTTAGTCAGAAGCTATTGAAAATACATATATGAAACGTAAACAAAGTAGTTTAAACACTTAATACCAAGTGTGATGCCCGTTCAGAGCTATTTAGCATTAGCTATTCGGAGAATAGCAACTGGAACTATAACATTCACAATATTGATAAAGTGCCAAGACAAATGGGTGTCACACGTCAGACAGATGCAGCTGACTCAACAATTCCTCTAATATGATTTTCGTAATCATGAAGGCCTTACACTTTTGAGATAATTTATGATTAAATGGCAAATCATAATAAAGATTATACCAATCACCAGTTATTGATAACTTATTATTTAAGTATTTAAGTATATTTCTTGCAAATAGTATACCTCTTTTTTGTTCAACCCCAAATTGCACTCAACTGAACATTAGTCAGTTCTATATATTTCTTGATGATCTATCCTATAATGAGTTATTCATTTTTTGTTCTGCTCCTCATGACAGCTTTTAGACAGCCCCTCAGTTAGATTAAAAAATGCAAATTATAGCGTAATTAATTGGCGATGACAAATGCCGCAACCGCGCGATGACGAAAACTGACCAAACACAGATAAAATATATTTAACGGGCTAATCAATCTTTATTTCTTTTTTTTTTCCTGTGAACATGTTTAGTAATTGCAATAAAAACTTGTAATAAAAAACAATGAACTAATTATTATAAATTTATAGCTGTCGTTTATTTATATATGAATATATATAACTTTTATGACTTCACAGCAAATTGCAATAAATATTTGAATTTATTATAGCCATACTTTAAATTTATTAAAACTTGGATAAAAATTATTAACAATTATTAAAATTATGGCAATTGAAGCTTTCAGTCTTCACTTTATATTATTTCCAGTTTCTTCTTTAATTTATATTTTTTATTATTTTCGCTAATCATTTTTTAACACTTGGAGGCGCGTCTAACCTGCCTGTCCCAGCTGAGTCTTATATCAGAATTGATTGGTATTTGGACTATGTTTTGTTTGTTTGTTGTTGCCAGTCCATAGAGCACTTCCTATAGCAATTGTGTACAATTAATGCGACGCGAAGGGATTGGGAATTGCTTGTCATGCAGATCGCAGATCGCAGATGTTGGCTGTTGAGAGTCACTGACATCAGATGGGGACACATAAGCAGATATAGACATGAATATATATAGACATATACATATACATATACATACGGACTCATTTGTAGACGAAATGATTCGCATTTGGCATTGACAATGACTTTTGGCCGAAATGCTTAAATAAATCAAGCAGGCAACAGCAAACAGCCAACAACAATTGGCTCTCTTACAATGAAAGCGAAGTGTTCTAATTTTTTTTGTAATTTATTTCGTATAAATAAATTTGATTTCTCGTAAGCAGAGCCAAGGCCTCTTTAAGCATAACTTTCTCAGAATGCATTGCAAAATGCTTACAAAATATTTCTAAAATTAAAATCTCGCTCGTAATTCAAACCAATTAATTACTTCTTGGTAGAAATATGTGTGGAATTTAATGTTAATTAAATGGATGCCCAGCTGATTTACGGGCTAGATAAGATATATGTAATGATCTAAAAATAATATATCTGTCAAATAACGACCTGGATCGAAAGAGCTGATGTACCTACATACATACATACATATATGTCCATTACAGGTAACCAAAAACAAAAACAAAGAGAATGCGCGAATAAACAGTTTGTCATGCATATCAAAAAAATCAGAGCAACTGCTATTTTTATGTAGACAAGGCGATTGCTATTTGTTTCGCAGACATTAACATGGCAGACGGAATACAATCCAAAAATATACGTAGGCCCATGTAGGTACATATCTCCATACACTGGAAGAAAGGGGCAGAAAAATTAATATAAAATTTAAATTAATTTAAATTTAAATTAAGATGAGACTAAAAAATATAAAAAATAATAGTACAAATCAAGTTTCTTAGACATATTTCTCGCTCTCTCTCTCTATCTCTGTTTTTCTCAGTGTATGTATGTAATAATAATAAATACAAGTATGGACTTGGGGCACTGTCAGCCACTGGCAGCGTCTGGCGAGCCACAAAGCTGTCCCACTGGCCGATATAAAGGCGTTTAGCGGTTAATGCTGTGGGCGTTTCAAAATGGGACATATGTACGCTCCGACAAGCATTTACATTTGTATCTCTCACTGGGCTTTGTTTAAATTATTGTCAATATAATTAAAATATTTGTCATGCAACAAAGTGAATGCCCTAAATATGGAAAAATGATTGAAAGCTTAATAAAAAAGCCATTATTGTTTTTATATTTGCAATTTCGACAATCAGAGCTTATCTGTTTGCTTTGAATTAATATTTAATTTAATAGCATGTACTTTTCTTAAACTCTAGACTTTTACTTTTTATTATCAATTCTATCAGTATCACTGAAGGATGGCAGAAATTATCACGCCAAACGATCAGCGTCTGAGTAACAGAGCGAGCGAGCGAGCGGGAGAGAGAGTGAGAGACATAACACTAACACTAACACAGCGACAAATAAAAACAACATGTTAAACGCTGCAGAATGCTGCGGTTAACATAACAGCTGTTACCTGTTGAACAAAATAGCAGCACACTGTTAAGTGGTCTGGTGTGTTTCAGACTTTTAAGAGCTGTCGTGCTGTTAATAACATTTTTCCACTTGTGCGTCTAATAATTCACAAACGGTTCTGACGCTGCTGAGTAGGAGGAGCAGCAGCTATGTTAGTATTGTTTGCGAGAGGTGAGGATTGGGTTATTCTTGCTTTAGCCATGCTTGAGGGTTCTGTTTGCCCAACCGAATATGTTACGATTTACAGAACAGCCTTGAAAACATCTGATCTCGCCAAATATGTATATACATCATAAGCATTGTTATTCGTAGTTCACTTCAGATTGCATATTAAATTTTGGTCAGCTGTCAATTATTGTTGTAGGTATTTGCATTTTAGCAATTTGTGATTAGTTTGATTGACAGCACACCTAATTTGGAGCCTGAGTACCTGCTAGGTGTTCATGCTTGTCAAGTTGCCAGCGAGATAATTACTACTAACTACGAGCCAAAAACGTATGGTTTTTTAGCCCTGTGGGCGGCGTTCGAGTGCATTTAAAACGTCAGCATCCCAAACAAAATATGTACATAAGTACCTGGGGTGGTGGGTCTATAAAGCTGCACTGCTAATTCTCATTTATAAATAGAATCTTACGAATGGCTTCGCAACTTGAAAACTGTTTCCAATAAGCAAATTATGAATTATCAACAAATGAGCACAGAATACAAATTTATTTATTTATATGTTTTTTTATACCCTGAACCCATTAAAAATGGGAAATCAGGGTATAATGTTTTTGTTGAAATGTATGTAACAGGCAGAAGGAGGCGTGGCAGACCCCATAAAGTATATATATTCTTGATCAGGATGACAAGCCGAGTTGATATAGCCATGTCCGTCTGTCCGTCTGTCCGTCCGTCCGTCTGTCCGTCTGTCCGTCTGTCTGTCCGTATGTATGAACGCGTCGTTCTCAGAACCTATAAGAGCTAGAGACTTGAAATTTTTTATGTAGGTTCCTGTATAGCACGAAAAGATCGAGTTTGTTAAAAAAATCGATAACTGTCTTAATTTTAATGTTATCGATTAAAAACGAAATCGATGCTCAGTTATATAAATCTATATAATTCATCTTTATAGCTAGAGTCTTCAAATTTTGCACTTAGTGTTATGTGAGCCTTATACAATTTCGGTTTTTGTTAAATTTTGGATGCCACGCCCCTTCGCCTCAAATTTGTAAGTCCCGTATTTCAAATACTAGAGACTTGTGCTTTGGCACACACATACATATGGATGACATGATTACGCCCAACAAGTTTGATCAAAATCGTTCGTCTAGAAAAAAAGTTATTAAACATTTAATTTCCCATAGCATTGCCATGCAAACAGCAGGCAAAGAACAGCTGACGCTCCGACTTGCGCTGGTGTGTGCTTGCGCCTGTGTATGTGTGTGTATGTTTTGCTTGTAATGAACGTACAAGTGCATGTGTATATAAAAGAAACGAAGAATGCAGGGTTCAGGGTATACCCTAGTCGAGCGGCCTCGACTAGAGTTTTCTTACTTGTTTTCTCTATTCCTCCTCTGAGGGATGAGCACAATAGAAACATGCGTAAATAATGGTGTATACAGAAACGTTTATGACGCCGCAGCCCACAAAAGACCATGATCTTCCGAATGGGTTTATTTTCGTGCACATTTCTATAAACATTTGATGCGAAAATATCTGAAAACTACTAACCGTTGCCAGCTGATACGCAAATTGCTGATATGGTATTTTCATTCAAAAACAAGAAATTCTCAAACAATAAATTTAGCCCAACTCCGGGATGACCTGTAGCTGGTCTTGGTGTATAAACTGAGCTGGTTAAATTAACATAATAGACGGGTTTAATTTGACAAAGTTAATTTTAAACATTTTCGTTTAAATTTTTTGTGCTGTATAAATTTAAGTTTACAGTTCTGGCATATCATCTGTATAGAATTTTATTCCAGGGTATTTTCAGCACACGTGACGAAAAGCTATTAAAAAATATTGCAGAGAAATATGCGGAATTTCTAGAAAAATACTTCAGTACCTGGACAGATAGTACATAAATACCTGAACTTATTTGTTGAGTGATAGCTCAAAAACGAAAGGCCGTCAATGCTTAAATTTTGTTCATATCTTTTTGCTTAGAGTAAACTAATTTCGGTGTAGTTTTAGCCACCTTCGGAACGTAATCGACTTGAATTTGCTTAAGTTTCCGTAACAATGACGTCAAAAGTCTTTTCTCACAGATCCCAATCAAAATCCAAATTGTACTCGTATTAATAATGATATAACGGTATAAAAATAGACTCAATTTGGGGGCTATCTATGCGTGCAATATCAATTTGGCGAATAAATAAATTAATCTAACTGCGATGTTGTGTGTTGCGGGTTATCGAAGCAGCCGTGCAACACCGGACCGGAAACCCAAACAATAACCAAGAGCTAAGAGTCAAAATGTCAAATTCCAATAATTTGTCTGCACTCGCACCGCATTCCGATGTCTCATAAATGTCAGAGGAACATATAATATTTAACACATATCAAGAATATGATCATGAATGTGCGCCCCTTTGATATATGGAAGAGAAGATCGTCTGTCGCCGCATTAATTACTATTATTTATTATTATTATTATTATTATTATTTTAATGTCATTGATACGCGCCCAATGCCAGACGGCAACACAGAGACAGCCAGACCATATTGAGAGTTGCAAAGGCAAAAACCTGAAGAAATCGCAAACCATGCGAAATACAAATACCAAAGGCTCGGCAGCCAAGGGAAAGGGGAGGGAATGGGGGGGGGATGGGAGGGTCGACAAGTTGCAGACAATTGAAATTGTAATTGAAAATGAAACGAATTGACCAATTTTTGAACAGCTATTAAACACAAATATTCCAAAATAATATTTTATTACGCGACCACTGGCTATAAGCAGCTGTCGGCCGTTTGTTGCTGCCGCCAAATTGATACCCTCTAGGTGGGTCAAAAGGGAGAGTATATGAAGCCTATAAAATATAGAATAAATACTAGTGAGTAGAAAATTTTGATTATAAGTAGAAAAGGGAATTCTTAAGTATAAGTAGTAGTGAGAATAAGTAAAAATATAGTAATAAGTATGGGTATAAGTAGGAAAGTAAAAATATAAGAAGCAATAAGTATTTGTTTAAGAAAAGAAGTATAAGTAGGAATAACTATTAATATAAGTGAAGAAGTATAAGTAAAAATGTAAGCAAGAATAAATATTGGTATAAGTCAAAAAGTATAAGCAGGAATAAGTTTTAGTATAAGAAGAAAATAAAAGGCATAAGTAAAACAAAAAATTGGAAGCATAAACATATTTATAAGTATGAGTATAAATATAAATTATAAATTGAAAGTATACATAAATTCTATATTCTAAATTCTATATAGAATTCATAATATTTATGTACAAATAATTACAATTTTAGGTATAAATAAGAAAAAACTTCAGAATTGACTCAAAAAATAAACCATTCATAGGATATTTTTTAGCTCATCAGTTTCTTTTTTAAAGCTTTCCATTGTTTTTGTTGAGTATTGTTAAATTGTCGCTGTCAAAATTAACTAGAATTTAATTCAATTGAAAAATTTGTGGTCACACTTCCACTTCCACTGACGGAGTGTGTTCAAAAGCCAATTCGATTTCGTCATTACTTGACGTGTGGCTGATAGCTATGGAGACGAGGCCCTGAACATCCATTTGAGTGGGTTCTTTCGTTGCTGATGCGAATATCGCGTGCAAATGGGCTCAGCCTTGAAGACATATTGATTCCAGATACCCACTCACATACACATATGTACATACATACAGTGCTCTGGCTGGCACTTGCTATCGAACAAACTCAAAATCTGAATTTCAGTTGTTGACGTGCGAAATATTTTGCATACTAAAGTCCAAAAATTTCCGTGTAATGCTGCCAGCAAAGAGAAACTAAGGAATTCGTTTCGGTGCTATAATAATTCCTTGGAATTGCATTCTCAGAATGAGCGTGCATCGAGAGCTCAAGGTCTGCGCTCTGCTGATGTTTATACAGAAATTGACCCTGATCAATAAGGAAAAATCAAATAGTTTCTTATCGATGTGCCCCGATAAAGAACCTTCCAAATAAACATGCCATATGTCCATGAAATTGATTATCAACAACATTTGATATTTGAATGAGTCGAAATTAAGGTGTTAACATCTATTTAACGCATTGTACGTATTTATTTATTTGTTTTTCTCGCCGTTTTATTGTGCCTCAATGCTCAGCGTAATGTCAGGCAGGTAAACATTTCGCTTCACTATAAATATCGGCACGCCATCGACGAGTCTCCTCCAACTTATCACTGGGAACTCTGTGTTTATAGAGCATGATAATTTTAGCATTTTTTTATATAGCCGTTTTAACTGTCTGGCTAATCTGTGGCAATGACCAATATTTTTAGAAGTAAAGGCAAGTTTAGTAGAGTGATCGACTAGCTAATACCCGGAATTTGATAGTTGTATTTGCAGATTTGAGTTTTTGGATGGAAGTAAACAGTTTCTACATGAAAATAGATGCATATGCAGATATGATATGCTTGACAAAATATAAAAAAAAAATAAATAAATACTAAGTAATAAAATATAAAATGAAAATTGAGAGCTCAGAAACTTTCTTGTATATATATCGACTAAGATTTGTTTGTGCTGAAAACTCTTATTTCTTTTTTTGGCATTCCCTATATCTCTATATATCTCAATCTCAAACTACCCCTTAAAGTTCAGAGTATAGTTATACGAGAGACCTAATTCAAGTCTTTGGCATAGAATTTACAAGCTCTATATAAATATCTCTGAACAAACGGATTATTGTTCTTTTAGTCACTCGACTATGAGGAGTTTGCTGATGCAATCGATATAGTTGACTAAGCCCAATGCAGATGATTGTGCTAATCCGCATGTGGCCAAGCCAGAGCGGCACGAGTACTAAATGCTCCAGGCAACTGGAAATATTTTGCAATCTTATCGCATTTGTCATGGAGACGTGTGAGAACGTCACCAAGTTGACAGCTGAAAAGTGTTTGGGAAAGCAAAAACAAAAACAATGTAAAATAATGAAATTATCAAAGTGTTCAATCACGGTTATTGTTACATGGGTAGCAATTATTGTCCTTGAACTACATTTCGGCTGATAAGAAATTGTTGTAGCTCGAGGAATTTTCGAGTGAATCCCAAAGTTCAAATACCACGCACAATTCGTTTTTGCGTCGTCTGGCAAAAACTTGAGGTGTTTGCAGCCGATGTGGTTGTTGTTGTGCTTGGCGGGCAGTTCATAAATATTTTATCACATGACTTAAATAGATTGGAATGCCAGCATGTCGCTGGGCACTTTAACGCCGATACTAAAGCTTACATATCAATGGGCTATTGGCCATTGCATGACAGTATCGTTCAATGTGCCCGGAATTGGTAATAATAGTCAGCTCGGCCACTTAATAGTCTATAAATATATATACATACATATATAGATAGATATCAGCTAATTGAATGCCTAATCATGTTGTCCGGGGCCTGCCCTAGCCAACTGCCAAATAATAAAAAGCCAATTCTTATCGCCTTTTCAGTACTGCTCCAAATCCTGGCTTGGCCATAAGCGTGCCAGCTGCTCGAATATGCGTTAGCCATTCACAAACCACCCAAATGACGTATCAATTTGTTCACGGAGACGACACGCTGCGCCGGACATGCTGTCATCGACAGTCGCGTTAGACAATTCATGTACTTGAAACTGAATTCAAGTTCAATAGCTACACACACACTCGGACAGACTCTCTCCATACCCATGACATTTGCTCATCAAATTCCGCACTAAATGATTCGATTTGTTGTTTTAGATTTCATTGAGATGTAATGGCATTAAATGCCGAAGCAATCTGAATCTGTTTAGGCCCAGAGAATGTGTTTTGTAATTGCCTGCAATGATTTGATTTGATTTTTGTGTTTGCTTGATAATGATAGATTAGCTTTTGTTAATTATATGAGCTTGGTTTATATAATTATTATATTTATATAATTATATATATTTTTATATTACTATAACTTGCTTTTATTATTATTATATATTTTTTTGACACTTCTCATTATAGACCTTATCCTTCCATAACTTTTTAAATTTTACTTAACCTTCATAAAATCAGAAAATCAGTTGCAATCAGTATCAATTTTTTTGTGGGAATTTCCGATTATTGAAGAGCCTGACTCATGGAATATATGACATATATTTTCGCAAGGTATAAATTGATATCACTTTTTGGTAACAGCTTATGTAAATATTTGAGATATTTTTTAAATTTTGTATCTACTTGTTGGGCGTTTCTGACTAGCTATTAGAAATCAAAAAGAAAATATTAAGTACTATTAATACAATAATATAATAAAAATAATACATAAAATTTTTATTATTTATATATTTATTATTGTACATTTAGATATATTTTACATATATTTATTTACTTTTTTTTAAATATAGAAATCATTTTGATTTTGATAGTATAATCGTTTATAAAATTTAACTGCTTTTTAAATATTATTTGACAATTATTGGGTATTTCCTAGTCGAGTTCATTCTTTTTGAATATTAGTTGCTATGCCGCATACAAGGCGCGTCATTTATCTGTCAGCAATTAAAGTCAAAATTTCGGAAGTTAGTTTTATTACTCATTTCTTTCGCAAGTAATTGTAGTTGACATATATATAGATATCTTTTCGATATGTTAAGATAAGATTAAGTTGTTATATTTAGTTATACACAAGAATTATTTCCGCTCTTGAGCTTTTACGCATTTACTCTGTCGTCCTTCCATCCTAGCTGCGCAGCATACAAAGAGTCTGTTTGTGCTGTGTCCACTCTCTTCGTAATGGGTCAACAAAATGTTGTTTATTTGATTTTTATTTGTGCTGTTGTGGTCGTCAGTCTCCGGTTTCTTTGATTCTATTGTTTGCCTGAGTTTGCCCAAAAGCGATTTTCATAATGTCGCATTACTCAGACAGAAATCGGTCATAAAACTTGAGTTTAATGTCATGCAAATGGCGACACTGGGAATTAGCACTGTCGACTTCTGATGGCTTTATTTCCATCTCTCTCGGCTTGATATGCTCTGCGACGCTTATGGATATGAGGCTCTACAGATAGATGTGTGTGGTGGAGCGGGACCGACGCGACCCTATCTTTTTTTTTTTTTGTCGACTTGCAACTTGTTTTTAATTAGCCAGCCTAATGTGTCGGCTTATTATTCTGGCTCTCTGCGGTTTCTTTGCCGCCTTTTGTTTATTATCATCTGCTCTGCGCCACAGAGGCGTCAAAGAGTCACCAATTCGATTTTAACGTTGTTTACGATATATATCTGGTCAGTTAATTTGCCATTCCTTTTAACGGAATGAGGAATGGAAGTTCAGATCTCTCGCGGAATCCCATCATGAAATTCCTGATCTCTAAATAGATTTTGCAGCGGCTGCGAAAATATTATAGCAAAAATAATTCAAATGCAAATTCCTGCATGGAATTTATGTGAAAAACAGAAGTGCTCCAAACGATGCCAAGCGAATTGGCAGACCCATTTAGTATCATATCAACATATCATATCGAATCGTCCCAGTTTGACGCACAAATTGAGTTTGCTTCTATTCTCTAAGTGCACATGGAGTCATCAAATAAATTTCGCAATATTTTGGCAAAGAATTAGAAAGAATTCATTGAGGTCTTCTACTCATATACATGTATGTTTATATGTATGTGTGTCTTTTTGCACAATTTATCTATTGTATTTTGATTTGTTTGTAGCCTTGAACTTAAATTGGGTGCAATTAAGTACGTTCGTACGTTGTGTGTCTTTTGTATCAATTTCGTTTGATAATAAACACAAACAAGCAAAAATAATAAAAAAGAAGCAAGCAAGCAAGCAAACAAACAAACAGTCGAAAATATCTCGGCATACGTAAATTAACTGCGCACAAGAAAGCTCACGCCTTTGGCCCGGCCAAAGGTCTTGGCAAACAATTTAAGGAATTTTACCAAAATTCCATTTCCATGTATTACACATATCGCAGCTTTGGATCTGGCGCGCAATACGTGTTACTAATGGTAAATACACAAATGCAAACAAACACACACCTAGAAAGTGTCTTGGTTTTTGCATCTTCTCTGAAATTGCCATATAAAGTGATTATTATTGTGCAGCGGGGAGAGTTTACAGAACTGTCTCTGTTAACAGTGGCGCGCTCTTTCTCTCGCTCTCTCTCTCTCTCTCTTTCCTCTTTCTAAGTAGCGGAGGGGTCAGACAGAGTAACAGCAGAGCTGCTGCTGCTGCTGTTAACTTAACAGTGGTGTGTTAACAGCGAGCGCACTCTCTCGCTCACTCATTTACTCAGTCTCGCTTTGAAGCAGCCACCTACACTTGTCAGCAAACAGTGCAAGCGCTTAACAGTAACGTAACAGCAATAACAGCAACAACAACTGCAAAAGAGCCCTCAACAACAGAGTCGTTGGCTTTGGCTTGAAGGTGCCCAATAACTTTTTATTGAATTCAGTCATTGGCTGGCCGCGATCGCTTGAGGAACGTGTTTGAATTTGAAAATTTGAAAAATTGAATATTATTTCGGCATAAGAACTGATTGGCTACAGTGCAAAATCTTTAAACGAAAAATTGCTTTTATAAATTGTGCAAAGTTACAAAAAAAAGTTAGTATTTTATATAATAAATAAAGTGAATATTTAATAAATAAAATAAAATGAATGTTTCAGTTGAAACTGTGTAAAAATTAAATTTTTGCAAACTGCCAAATAATAAAATAATATTGTGCAGTAAAATTTACAAATTTGTGAAATGGTTTTTAGAAATTTCTTCTACCTTTCTTTTTGCTATAAAAATCTTGTCCACTTTTGTTTATTTTTGCATTTGTTTTGCTTTTGCCAAAAAACAATAAAAACCTCGAGTTATCTTAGATAATGACAATAAAAAGAAAAAACATTTCACCACGCTTTCTGGCCAATTAGTTGCCTGATTAAAATTTGTTTGCCTTAGATCAATTAACACATTCCAGAGTTCCATCTAATTGAAATTTGCTAATTAATTAAGCTTTCAAATAAATTTACACATAATTATAAACGGGTTCAGATTCCAATAAAACGAAACCAAAACCACCAACGAAAACTCAGAATGTTTGAACACACACACAGCATGTTTCGAATATTATTCATAAATAATGCTGTCGATAATTGAATACATTTTGTGGCACTCAATAAAATTGAGGAGAAAAAAAAGGCGAATATTAATTTAGTCACAACAAAAACTCACGAAACTGGAAAAATCTATTTGCAATTTGCATTTAAATAAATAATAAACCTTTTTTATTATTACCATTTTTTCCTCCTTTTGATTTGTTAATCGCTTGTTCTGAAACAAGTTTAATGCTCTGTCATAACTCTCCGGGTCCCGTGTCCGGAACCCAGCAAAAAAGGGGCGCTTTGTGCCTTCTTTTATTTATTATTATCATTTTTTTTATAACTATTTCTATTTTTTGCTGTCTTTGCGTAAATTTGGATTCGGTGTTGAGCCAAAGAAAAAAATAATAAAAAATACCTTTCGGGTTTAAAATCAGTTTTAAAAGCTGACGTCATCAGAATTTTTTGAAAAAGTTTACTGTTATGTGATTGCTGGCGTTTCGGACTGTGTTTATGTTGCCAATTGTGGTTAGCCAAACGCTTTACGGCCCACAGGGTATATCAGCTCGTTTTGCTTATTTGCTGCTCGAGATCTAATTGAGTCGTTTAGAATTTTATAGCCTGAAGATCGAAGATCATTTTTATATATCAACATTTTAACATTTAATTAGAATCTTGAATAATCTTTCAATTTTGCAATTCAAATGAAATTTTTTCTAGACCTGCCTTTACAGGGTATGTTGCAGTTCATAGCTCTGAGGCACTCCAAATTTTATTTGACAGTGCATGAAGTGAATTTTTGATGAGCGTGAAATTTCAAAGGGCTGTGAATGCGTGCGCATCTAAATTTCATTTTTACAAGCCGAAAAACTTGTGATAAACTAATTGATTTGGGTTGATGGCTTTAACGGCTTCACTGCCAGAAAGCTCCAGATCTTTTTTGGCTATGCAAATGTTGAAAAATTAGGAAGCTATTTGGGGAAAACCAGTTTGGCGCTGGCTACTTAGCCGTTTCGGTTTTAGGCATGCATAATTGGAATTCGTTGAGACTTAATTAGACTTTGATGTTCATATTTATCGCTGCATGGGGCGTATGCGTAATACGCAAATTTCAGAAGCTTTCTAAAACCAAAACAAAAGGCTGATAAGCGTCGCGGACTGCTAATTTGTTGACAAATTGCAGTTATCTTATCTAATCGCAGCATCACAATTGGCGAGCGATGAGCTCATTCCTAGGATTTAGATAAAATACTTAAGGCTTATTCTTTGCTCTGCTAATCTGTTTACCCCCATTAATGTTTTGCAGTTGAACCTAGCCTAGCTGCATTTGCAAGTCTTAGCCATGGCTGTTATGGGCGCCCCATTGGCGCTGGCACTCCTCCTGCTGGTCGTGGGCCAAGCTGCCGCCTTCGACCACACACTGAAGCTGGACTTTCCGGGTCCGTACTGCGCGCGACAGAACACATGCTGCAAGGATAGGCGCGACGGCTGCTCACTGCCCATATCCAGTGAGTTAATTTCCCTATATTTAACCATATATTTCCCTATTCTATTAACTGTGCTAACTGTTATACATTTTTATTCACACAGCCACACTGTGCTACTGCGATGAGTTCTGCGATCGCGATGACTCCGGCGATTGCTGTCCGGACTATCGCTCCTTCTGCTTCAACGAACCGGATCCGGTGCTCAGCTGCCTGCACAACGGCGTCTACTTCCACAAGTACAACAGCACGTGGGATAACTGCAACGAGTGCCGCTGCCTGGACGGCGGTCGGGTGCAGTGCGACACGGATCTCTGCCTGACGGACGACGAGCTTGTCCACAGCGTCAACTCCATCCATCAGCTGGGCTGGTCGGCGCGCAAATACGACGAATGGTGGAGTCACAAGTACAGCGAGGGTCTACGCCTGCGCCTGGGCACCAAGGAGCCCACCTTCCGCGTCAAGGCGATGACTCGCTTGACCAATCCATCCACTGATCTGCCGCGCAAATTCAATTCCGTCGAGAAGTGGTCCAGCTTCATCTCAGAGGTGCCCGATCAGGGCTGGTGCGGCTCCTCCTGGGTGCTCTCCACCACTTCGGTGGCCTCCGATCGCTTTGCCATTCAAAGCCAGGGCAAGGAGGTGGTCCAGCTGTCGCCTCAAAACATACTCTCCTGCACACGCCGCCAGCAGGGCTGCGAGGGTGGGCATCTGGATGCCGCCTGGCGCTACCTGCACAAGAAGGGCGTCGTCGACGAGACCTGCTATCCCTATACACAGCGCAAGGACACCTGCAAGATACGCCACAACAGCCGCTCGCTGAAGGCCAACGGATGCCGGCCAGCTTATGGCGTCAATCGGGACAGCTTCTACACGGTGGGTCCGGCGTACAGCCTGAGCCGTGAGGCCGACATCATGGCTGAGATCTATCACTCGGGACCCGTGCAGGCCACCATGCGTGTCTACAGAGACTTCTTCTCCTATTCGGGCGGCGTCTATCGCCAGACGGCTGCCAATCGCGGAGCACCGACCGGCTTTCACTCAGTAAAGATTGTCGGCTGGGGTGAGGAGCACGACGGCGTCAAGTATTGGGTAAGCAGAGGCGGCTATTGACCTGTCGAATTGCTGTGAACTCATCACGTTTCTTTGCAGATCGCAGCCAACTCGTGGGGTCCTTGGTGGGGCGAACACGGTTACTTCCGCATATTGCGCGGCTCCAATGAGTGCGGCATTGAGGAGTATGTGCTGGCTTCGTGGCCCAATGTGTACAACTACTTCAACGCAAAGGCGGTGTAAATGGAGCCGAGCCGAGTTGAGTTGAGAAAAGTTCTCGAAATCTCGAGCTAAACGCAGTGACGAACAATTTATCTCATGTTTCAAAATTTTCCATTTGCTACGACACTGAAAGTGAATTAGGCGCTTCTCTAATTGTAAATTTATGCTAGAACTTAGGTACTAAAATGATTAGCTTTAAGTCGCGCTGAGACGACGCCACTTTGATAACTGCCCCCGAAAGCCCAGCTCCAGATCCGGCACCCCAACGAAATAACTCTTGAATTTAATATAGCTAACCAACTTGACGTATGTCCGTAACAGATAAACTGCCACATTAACGCGAACCACCTCTCTCTCTCTCTCCTGCCCTGCCCCACACTCTGACACCTAATACTGCCACAACGAATAGCAAGTGAAACCTACTCGGTTCGCTTGGCCCATCAAAATCAGGTTCTCTTTTATAGCAAGTGATCAAGGCATTATATATGAGATACGCACAGAACGGTATTCGAAGGAACGAGTCGGGTTTGTGTATGTCCTTATCCACTCATGTATTGTAAATGCAAGCTAAGTTAACTGATATATATATGTATATAGACCGATCGCACCCGCTCGGCCTTAAATTGTATATGTGTATATGTTTATTTTAAATAAAGGAATTGTATTTCATGTTTACGCTATGTTTCCTTATCCCCATGTACAGCATGCAAATAACATTCGACTGTTTCGTTTGACATTTGACTATTCATTTGCTAAAAACAATCTGATCTTAACTTTATTTATGCACAATCAAAAATCTGTCAAATTGCATATAATCAATAATTAATGAATAATTTATAATGGTATATAATCTTTTTTGTTTACTTTAGCTCTTCCTTTGTTTAACAATATTTCACATCTTTTCTTGTTGCTTTTCTACGCTTTGATTTTGCAAGGGGTTAAATAATAGATATATAATATAAAATACAATTCTTTTTGGGGGGGTTTAGTTACGTGTAATTATGAACTAAATACGCGACAATGATAATAAAGGAGGAAAATCATCAAGAATGTTGACACTTTGCACTTACAAGTATATAATCGAAAATCAAAGTTTTAAGCACTTCGTTTTTTTTTAGATAGTCCTTGCACTATCCTAAACATTCTACAATTTATCATGGAATTTCGTTTCTTTTAGAAAACACAGTTTATACCATTGTTTTGATCGTTTTCTTCAAGGTTCTGCATTATTCTGTTTGTCCAGCCTTTGAAAGAGTGGGTTCAACTATTTGCTAACTGATAAGCAGCATTACAAAAATAGGCGTGATCAAGGGGGCGTTGATTGCTGTGTTTAAGTGGGTAGCAAATGAAGGAGGATTTCGTCTTTAATTGAGAGTGATGCCGGCAAACGAAACTTCCAGAGCGGCGTCCGTTGACTCCATGCGGCTACGTAAGTGGGCCAGCGTATTCTTGTAATGACTCTCGATCTGCTTGGTTTCCTCGCTGGGTTCCAGATTCGGCAGCTCCTCGTTTACCTTAGCAATGAGCTGTAAAGTGGGACAATAGCACATAAAACTCTGCACCTGGCTAAAAATATAGCTATCAGCCTTACCTGATTCAGCATGGCTACTGTGATGAGGGAGTTGCCGCGCTCAAAGTAGAATAAATAATGATTCAATAGCTCCACATACAGCTGCACTTGCACTCCCGTATCCAGACAATGTGAAGCAATGCGTGCGCCCTTCTTCAGACAATCCAGCGTGCGCTTCTCATCGCGCATTTCCTCACCATTTTGCCTGTAAAGAATCCATATTAGATTGGGATTTAAAGTCGATTAACGATTCACTTACTTGCCGCTCCAGAAGAGCGCCGCACAAGCCACGACTCCCCGACACTGATCCGGCTTCTTTAGCAGTTTGGACGCGGCCAGCGCACAGTTGGTGCGCAGCGGTTCTGCGTTCTCCTCGCCAAAGCAGGACATTTGCTCAAATGTGGACATGATTAGCGTTATGGCCGCCAGCTGTGCCTTCGAGTCGGATATTTCATCTTCGTACAGTGAAAAGGCCTGCGTCATGAACTCGTATGCCACAGTCTCGTGATTTGTATACCGTATCTCCCCGATAACCAAGGCACCCTGCAGGTACAGGCGCAGTGCCAAGTCTGGTAGATCCGCTTTGGCCAGAGCACTGATTGTGCTATGACAGTATTGCACAATCTTCTGGCATTTCTTGTCCCAGTTCTCATCCTGTTCAGCAATTGCTTTGTATTTGAACGCCAGTTGATAGGCGGCAAACACGAGTGGAGGGAGAACGTGCTTCAGTCGCTGCCCGCCGCCGTTGCCCAAATGTTTGCGGGCTATTTGCAGCATTTTGTATTGCATATCCGGCTCATCGGATTTCAAGAGATGGATAAACCTTTAGAATAGAAAAATGATTAAACTCTTCTTTAATTTAATGTAATTCAAGAGGAACCAACCGTGCTACAACGCCTTGTTCCTCCGCAAACTCTTCGGCATCAGCACTGTTATTGGCAGCTGTAGTGTTCGTCTCATCGTCCTTGATCAGCGGCGTTATGATCATTAATATGCTGTCTGCCTGATCGGCTGTTGGCACCTGCGTCTCATTCTCCAATATGTTCATAACTAAATATAGAGCCAACGACTTGCGTGAGGTGTAATCGAACTTCTCCAGCAATGGACAAAAATTTTGCAGTTGTATTATGGTCAGCGCGTTGTTATAGAAGTCAATGCAGATGCGCAGTAGGCGTGACAGTTCCTGATTCACAGATAACAGGTGCGAAATGCTGTCAAGTGAAGTAAGCGAAAATTAACATTGATTTATGAAACGAGCCGCAACACTCACTTGTTCATGTTCATGCGATCGAGTATTTGTGCGGTTGTGCCCAGCACTTTGTCCACGTAGTCAACCCGATCGGCATACACTTTCTGGGCTAAGCTGAGTAAGGCCACCTGTAGCGATATTGTGTCCTCCAGCGGCATGTCCGTGCGCGTCTGCACAATGTTTGCCACCTGCACGCTAAACACCTCAAACAGCTCCACTTCGGCGGGTATGATGGCATCGATAGCATTGCCACTCGACTGAAATGGAATTCAATTATGAAATATTTCAAAATAGGTTCATTCAGCTAATTTACCTTGCCACTGCGTTGATTATAGGCGGCCAGTCGTTCTATGAGCGATATTATAATGTTCTTAACATTCACGCCTGTCTCCAGCTGGGCGCAGGACTTTAGGAACGGATCGAGTGTCTGCAGATGGAACTCATCGGGGAATACTTGAATGATGCACTCCATTAGATACTCTTGCGCAATCGCATCCCGACAGCTGACCACCTGTTCCAGTATGCCGGGCAGTATCAGGCGCCTGTACGTTTCCAGTGTGGCCGACTCCAGCTGCGAGAGACGCACCAGATTCGTGCCGACCAGAATTTTCAGCTCTTCGCGCTCCTTTTCCCGGCGTGTCTTCTCGCTCGAATGTCCCTGATGCTGCATGCGCACCCACAATTTATTCATCTCCGCGAAATTCGTCAGCACAAAGTCGATCGCATCATACACGTTGCCCTCGTGCTCGTTCTCCGCTACCAGAACGTCGGGCAGTATGTTGCGGGTGCACTGCAGCAGATAGTTGCGCAAAAAGAGACCGCGAAGAGGGTGCTGCACGCCTCGGCACATCTCCACCAGATCCTTTAGAATACTGCGCTTTAGCGTCGAGTCGTTCTTTATGTACACAATGCCCACTGTGATGAGCAAATAGAGACGTGGGACTATCGTGTGCGAGTACTGAACCAGCTCATATAGATCCGTCTCCTTGTGGCTCTTTTCGCTCAGATACAGTTCCAGGTGGCACAGCTCATTCGTGACGGACATGTCTGTTGGAATATATGTAATATATTATCTTACATCTCATATATATACTATTCAGTGCTTACACAACTCGTAGTAGCTCTTCGGGGACAGCAACGAGGTGCGCAGCTCGCTTAGCATTGTACTGGCACACTTGAGCGCGTCCAGCATGCGCTCCTTGTCCAGGAAGTGATTCATTTGGAATGCCTGTTTGCGCGCCGCACCTGCGGCCTCGGCGAGCAGCTTCTCCTGGTCGTCCAAACCATTCGGCATCGTCTGAAACGAAACATAGCATACAGTGTCGGGCAGAGTGGGCCAACCATCCGATGAGCGCGAGTACATTGTGAGGGGATGAGTAATCAAGAGAATTGAGAGTAACAAAACAGTAAGCACAAAACACAAAATACTTAATACATGGTGAGTGTGATGTGAGATAAGCGTCGACAGCTCGTTCGGATGTTGCTGGATTGAGCGAGAGATGATAACATAAAACAAGAGCTGCAAATGGCTTCACCAAGAGCTCGGAACCAATTGCTGACTGCGACCCCCGGGGCGTGCATTCAGTGTGAAAGCGAACAAATAGTATTAAATTAGTGCAAATAGTAGTAGATAGGGGAGTGGTGTGAAGAGGGGAGTGGGGCTGTGGAGTGGTTGGATAAGCATTGCCTCTGCGTGGCGTATTTACCCTGGGTTGGCCACCAGTGGGCGCTTGGCCGCCGTACGTGGAGGAGTTCCAGGGATACATGCTGGATGATCGGGGTGCTGTGCTTTTGGTGGTGGTGGTAGTGGTGTTGGTATATGGTTATGGTGGACTCCAGTTATGCGGCCGCGGCTGCAAGTGACAAATTGCACTACTTTTGCCGCTAGCAAAGTGGGCGGGCGAGGGCGCAGTCAGCGTTTTAGCGTTTCGCAGTTTCTCTTGCTTTGCTTGCGTAGTTACTATGCTCAAATGTCTGTTTCCGGCTGCTGGCGACTACGTTAGGGCTGAGGGCGCACTTACCATTAGAGCAGCGTAAAGTGGGCGGAGCAAGGATGAGAAATTATCTTAAATTAAAGTAATTTTTTCAATAGTTTTGTACTCAGTGTGACCACCGGCGGCAAGCGCAAAAATCGAGCACTCTAAAAATACCAAATACAGAAAAATACCAAGAAGTGCTGCTGAGCAGTCTGGTCACACTGACCAATGGTGAAAAACAGTTCAAAATGTAAATTATGTTGCCGATTTATATCTGTTTAACATTTGTGTGATTTTAAGGCAAACCCGTCAATTTTTTTGTAGCTTTCTTTGCCGCAGCTCTTTGCAAAGACCATCCTCGCCATCATGGTTAGAAGCCTCCGACGCATTCCCTGCCAGCTTTTCGCCAAATTCCTTTTCCAACTTGGCGACGCCTTCGCGGACAACTTTATCAATATCGTCAAGCAATCCGGAAGCACCGAAACGGAAGCGTTGCGGTGTCAGCCAGCGAGCGCCCAGTGTCTCCTTAACGAGCGTCATCCAGGAGATTGCGTCGCGCACTGTGGCCACTCCGCCCGCTGGCTTGAGGCCCACTATTTGACAAGTGCGGCGCTTGAACTCCTGAATGGCGAAGATCATGACTAAGCCAACGGGCAGGGTTGCGTTCACAACCTCTTTACCTGTGGATGTCTTAATGAAGTCCGCGCCCGCCATCATGCACACCATGGCCGCCTTGTAGACCTTGAAGGAAAGAGAGAAATCGCATAAGAGAATTAACTGGAGATTTCCAACTCACATTCTCCATGGTGCCTAGCTCGCCAATGGCCAGGATGGTCTTAAGCAGAGCATGCTCACCGCAGGCGCTGCGCATGAGCACCACCTCGTTGTATAGCGACTTCCAGTCGCCCAACAGCGCCAGCTGCCGATTGATGACAATGTCAATTTCTGTGGCGCCCGCTAGAATCGCATGGCTGATCTCCTGCAGGCGAGTCTGCAGTCCATATTGGCCAGTGGGAAAGCCAGTGGCCACAGCGGCAACAGCAACTCGATCCAACTGCTTAAATTGGTTAATCGTTGAATAGGCGTCCTCAACCCGAGCCGGATAGACGCAAACAGCGGCACAGTGGATGTCCAGCAGGAGCGTGCGCTCGAAGAATTTGTCGAAAAACTGCGGCTCAAAGGGATAACAGGCGCGCACACACATCCTACGCACATTGGCTCTAGTATCGTCGCCAGCCAGCGTCGTCAAGTCCGTCAGCATGAGCGCTCTCAGAGCCCAGGCGATTTCGTTTGTGCCCGTGACTATGCACTGGTGGGAGAGGTTCATGGCAATCTCCTCCACCTGACGCAGGGAGATGTTTACGTTTAACAAAGCGGGATCTAAATGGAAGATGAAGGTATATATGCAGTATATATCTTTATAAGACTTCTTACCAAAGGGCAGTGTTTTATTTACAGTCAAATTCTTGAACTCCATGTTGAAAGTGAGACTGAGAATTAAGTGTAGACGAGTTACTCCCGATTTGGCAGGACTCAAATCTGCATAGGCCTTCTTATGGTAAGTGTAAATATGCGGTCTGAATTATGTAGTTAATATAACGATAGTGTCTGGAAGACTAACTATTTAACAAGACATTTCAAAGGGAATAAAATTGAGTTGAGAGTCGAAGCTAAGATAATGATTGGATTTCTAAATGAATAAGCAGACTGGAATATGTAGTAGTAAATACATATATGTCAAATTTAAATTGAGTTTTGTTATCAATTCATTTTCGTGCATAAGTTCTTCAGACATTTGAAAAACACGCCCATTTCTAATGCTGAAACGATAATGATTAGCATAGTCTGGCAAATTATTGTTAATGTATAAACAGACAACAACAGAATCTACTTGATACACATTAAATATATATAAATATTCAATGATTCACTTCTATATAATATATATATATATAAATAAGAACACAAAACGTCTTTCATTTGTGACGGCCAACAACGTATTGCTTTCATTTAATTGTCCTAATCTAACTAACATATTGCATTGAATTTAGATCGGCTATGAATAATGTTAACAAATCAGCGATGCTTCGCCCATTGCTCCCAGTACGATTGCTTTTGCATCTCGTAGAGCCGCGAGATGGTGCGCTCAGTGGCAAACATTTCCTCTTCTCCAGTGAAAACGCTTGACTGACATGAAAAGAAAACAAATTGGAGTACAAATGAGACATAAAAACATTTTAATGATTACCGAACGCTCGCTCAGCTTCAAATCGTCCATCAAGGAACGATCCGCATCAGTTATTTTAGAATTGCCGGAGACTTGAAATAGGCTGTCCAGCGGCTCATCCGCTGAGATGACAACGCGCACTCGATTGTCGTACAGAGTATCAATGAGCGTGATGAATCTCTTCATTTGGGATCTCACGTCTAGATTAAGCTGGGGCACGTCGTGTATGAGCACCGTATGAAAGTACTGCGCTATCTGAACGTAGTCATTGCCTCCTAATGGCTAAAAGCGACACAGATTAGTCTCAACTGTCTCTCATTATCTAATCGCAGACAGTACTCACGCGATCGCAGAGCTCGGTGAAGCTGCTGTTCAAGACCTGGCCACACGTGCGCTGAAAGGTCAGCTCTCGGCCGAAATGCGTGATTGTGCGGGGCCGTATGATGTCGTTCTCCTCCGAGCACAGAATCTTGAACATGCGATTCATGCTCCCTTCTGCATCCGTCTTGCCTTTCACGAAATAGTTCGTGTCACCTGACTGGGCAACGCGCCGATAATCGATCGAGTCGAGGTTCGCCGTCTGGCAGCGCTTCTGCAGCAGACCGATAAAGGGCACAAAGTTGACGCGCTGCAGGCCGTTCTTGTAGAGGTCCTCCGGATGCCGATTGCTGGTGGCCACGATGACAATGCCGTGTCTAAAGAGGTGCGTGAATAGCCGCTTAAGTATCATCGCATCCGCAATGTCTGTCACTTGGAATTCGTCAAAGCAAATGAGCCACGATTCGTTCGCTATGATGTCAGCAACAGGCTTCGTGGGATCAAAGGGAGCTGGTTTCTCCGAGTTAAAAGCACGATCCGCTGGACCCTGGCGCTCCTTCGCCTCGTGTATAAGAGAGTGCACCTTGGTCATAAAGGCGATGAAGTGCACCCGACGCTTGCGCTGGACCTGAGTTAGAGTATTGAATTAGTAAAGCAAATATCAATAGGAATAGAATGATTATGATATAACAGAAAGAAGCCGAAGATTTGTGATTTGATATTATGTCATAAAGATATCGCAGTTAAGTCTTCGATTTCTTTCGTCGTAATCCCTCTTTATACACACATCTGTAAAGCAGTCGAAGAAAATGTCCATGAGCGTGGTCTTGCCCACGCCCACACTACCGTAGATGTATAGGCCTTGCGGGGCGTGGCTGCCCGCATTCATGTCGTCATCGGCATCACTGCCATCACTGCCACTAGATCCACCACCAAACAGTGATGAAAAGAACCCACCGCCAGAGCCACTACCACCCTCTGTGCGTGGCTGATATCCCTTGAGTTGATTGTAGAGGTCGTCCAGTTTCTGCATGGTCTGCTGCTGCTTGCTGTCATCCTTCAGCTGACCAGCAGACACTCGCCTTTGGTACTCGGCCATTGGGCTCAGATGTCGGTACTGGAAAACCACACATACTTGTTCCAATTGGAGCAACAATTTCGACTGGGAACGCAGAGCAGTGCGCGCCACTGAGCCAACTTTATAAATTAACATGTTAGTGGCCAAAAGATGATATCACACGGTTTGGTGGGCAGTTTGATGGAATTATCACGTCAGCTAAACATATTACATAAACAATTTTGGCGATTTCCGCGTTGCCGAAACGTTGACCGCGAATTTCGTACGTTGGCCGTGAATTTATACAACTGGCCAAGTCACAAATGACATTCTAACAAAAATGGCTCAGCTGTTCTATTTGCCATTCACACATTGACAGATTGAACTCGAACAGCTGTTCGCCAATTTAAGCTAGTTCATTTTAGCAGCTGATAAATGAACTGGCGCGAAGCTTGAATTTGCTATTGAAAGAAAGTAAACATCCATAATGAATTTAAAGTTCAAAGTTTACACATTTATTATACATTTATTACACATAAAGTTTTGTAATAGTAAATGGAATATATTCGACTTTCAATCTTTAACTTTCTATTGGGCTATCTCTTGACAACTATTTACTTTCATCTATGACTGACTTTTGCGTTTCTACATAGCTTTTTACATTCAATTTTTACGACGGCTCGAATTCATTTCAGTTTCATAATTTTTACTGCTGGTTTTCATGCAGGAGCAAGAAAAAAAGTAAAATACATCTAAATATTTTTTACTAATAAATTCATACATTTATATATTATTTATTTATTTTTTTTAGAGTGAATTGGGCATGGCCAAATATATATTTTGTTTGATCGTATTAAATTCCATTGTGCTGCATTAGTTTTGATATACAATACATGTTTGTTCACATTTATAATTATAAAGCGCAAATTCTTTTGTTTTTTTTGTCAACATATTAAAATTTTCTTTGTGACTTTGATAATTTGACAAAAAAAAAAATGTTTCAAAATCTGGTAGAGACGTGTGCACTATATACCGCTGTTCTCAAACATTAACTTTGCTTAATTAATTGTTTTTCTTTTTTGATATTAGTTTAATTTGATGTAAAATCTACTCTCGAGAGAAAACAAATATATTTTTCTTTATTTTTTATTATATTTTTGTGGTAGCTCTAGTTCAATTTCGAATGGTCCCGACTTATGTAAGAAACCTATAATAACATCCATGCGCCAAAAAAATAAGCGAAAATTACTTAGAAACTATTTAATGCAAATTGAATTTGAATAGTTTAACGTTTTAATGAATTATTAACTATTTTCTTGAATATTGAATAATCGAATTGAACAACACGAATATTTAGTACGATTTAAAAATGCCATCGAATTAGCATTATAATATATTATATATTTATGTTTTTGTGTATATAATTTAATTAACTATAAATTTCGGTTCGGCTGACGTTGGCCAAACACGCGCTAAAAATCAGTACGATTCAAATCTCATCTTGGGATTACAATTAAGTTCTTAAAAAAATTACAAAAAATTATTGCTTTTGATTTGCATAATATATATATAATATATATATTTTACAATTCGAATAATATAATTTAAAAACTAATTTGATTCTCATTTAGTTAGGAACTAAAATGAAAATAAAATAATATTAATCCTGGCTGGAAGTTGAGTTGGATTCGTGTTAGGGAAAATAAAACACATTGAAACATAAATAAACTAAAATTATATTTAATATATTTGTTGCTGTTGCATATGTACATAAATATAATAATAATAATAATAATAATAATATAATTAAAGTAGAGTTTGTATATACAGAGATAATACAGCTATGTTTTACGAGTCTATTTGTAGCTTGTACATTTCGAAACTTAAGTTGAGGGAGATTTTCTATATTTATATATTAATGCGTGTAAAAATAATCCTTTGGATTTCGTATGCACCGAATTTGAGAAACCAAATGGGTCAATCATAATAATAATTATAATAATAATAGTAATTATAATGATAATGATAATGCTAATGAAAATGCCCCCTCGTCCCCATGCTCAGTCGTTGTGTTTTTGTGTCGTGGCGGCGGAGGAGACGTTTAGAGCACGTGCAGATTCTCGCAGCTCTTCGACTTGGAATCTCGCGTCCAGACGCGTCCCAGCAGTCCCTTGACCTTGAGGCTGGTTGAGGTGCGGGAACCGCGATATTTACGTGGACTGCAAAAGTTTGGCATTGTAATTAGCTGTCAGGTGCGTGGCTGTGCACAAAGCAAACTCACCTGCTGTGCGCGCTGCCGGGCGGCGTGCCGGAGCCATCGCCCAGTGCACCACCGAGCGGACCCAGCGGCGTGTTGGCATTGAGGCAGCCCGAGCTGAGCGGCGAGCACGCGCGACGCTTGGACTTGCGAATGGAACGCTTGCGAAAGAGATCCCTATAGAAGATAAACGAAATCAGATTTAGGGGATTTCAAAGATTTGGATTCAATGCAAATACCAACCTGGATTTCTCGGGATTTTCGAGCTTGAGGCGTATCTGCGAGAGCAGACCCACGAGCAGCTCGTCCACATTGTGATTGATGCCCACCGATGTCTCAATGAATTTGCAATCATATGCAGTGGCCATGGCCTTGCCCTCTGCAATAAACAAAGTTGAGAATTATTTTTTAGTGCTTCTCTGATGAATCTCAGTTATGCGGCAAGTTAATCAAATCAAATTGCGTCGCTTAGTTAAACTCTTGGGCGGGTAATAAAAACCAAAACTTGGACACTTAATACCTAAACACGTTGCCCATTAACCTCAGCCCTCT
This sequence comes from Drosophila mercatorum, assembly GCA_961210405.1. Lineage (NCBI taxonomy): Eukaryota > Metazoa > Arthropoda > Insecta > Diptera > Drosophilidae > Drosophila > Drosophila mercatorum. The sequence continues at coordinate 14,453,948 of CAUIUS010000005.1, forward strand.
CAGCTAACACAGCTTCCTCTCTCTCTCTTTCTCTCTCTCGCTCTGAGAGCTCCCTCCCTGCCATAGCTGCTGTCAGCTCTATAGATTTCGTCACGTTTACTGCGCCGGCTGTCGTTAAAATCTGTAGCCTACGAGTACAATAAGTAGCTATGCGTATGTTTTTGCAGGCCCGTTTTTATGACAACCACACACAAACACACACACACACACATACATATACACACACTCATGTATATATATATATATATATATACGTTTTTATTAACGATGTGCGAAAAAAGTTGGCGTCATTTTATTAGATTTTGATAGGATGTTCTCATATCCTTAGCTGCTTGGCTCCTCCTCGACTTCTCGCTGCTTTTCTTAAATGCCTTCAGCTTATTACGGTGCTTTTATTAAACCCCCAGCTGGCACTACTGCCAGTCGCTTTAAAGATTTATTTTGCCAAAGTATTTGCCACCCTTTGGAAAGAAAAGTCAGCTTAGCGCTGCGCTCGGGCGCTTAATTAAAAGCAAACACAAATCATAAACAATGAGAACTACTCGGCCAAGAATTTCAAATATTCCCCAGTAGAAATATATATAGTATAAATAGTATTTCTATATCAAGTACCATACCAGCTATCATTTAAGCATTAGCTCGTTTCCTGCGCACTTTAATTGCTTTTTTATTGTGTTTTTTTTTTATTTTTTTTTTATTTTTACATTTATTAATTTCTTTGAGGTTTGCTCATGTTTTCGGTAATCCTGTGCGCCCCCGCCCCAAATGCTATAAATATTTTATGAAATTTCTGCTAAAACATCATCCCCTAAGCAGCCTCTTTATATTGACAACAATAGAAATGGGCTTATTAGGGCCTAAGCCGCAGGAACGAAATGTAATCAATTTTGCGCTTAAACAATTTTCCCAGCTACATAAGTATAAAAGCGCGTCCATTTGCTCCTCCTCGGCATCCTGCCCACCCTCGCTACCCTCGTCTTATGACCTAAATTTGCTTCCCGCTACAGTTTTTTTTTGCTGCTTCTGCTTCTTCTGTCAACGCTGCTGACACTTTCATAAGCGGCCATTAGAAACAAATGTAATTTGTGAAAATATTGAATTTCCTAGATGAAAGCCATGCCCAGTGCTAACGGTGAATAAATCTCCTGACCGTTTAAAATGATATTAAGGTATGATGGCGATACTTAAATACCCTAGAGTAAGTTGGGAATATGAGAAACTTTTGATCAGCATGCTAAAAATTGGCGTTGTGTACAAATGCGTTAAAGTCTGTTAGTTAACATGAATAGAATTCTAATTTTTAAACTTTAACAGCCTACTGTTCACTGCAAATGTATTAACAGCCTGACATAGAATATGCTAACACTTAACAGCAGCTCATTTTAACAGTAGAGCTCAGCAGCTGAAGGCTGTTAATTTACATTTAATAAGTTTCTTACGTAGAATAAATAAAAATAATATAAAATAAACAAAAGAAAATGCTTAAAAAATTAATAAAAAATTAAAAATATATTAAAATATTTTATTAAATTAAAAAAAAAAAAGAAAATTTAAGTTTGCAAAGCATAAAGATACAGATTTATAACCCTGAGCTAAATTTAATCACTTGAACAAACTCTTTTTGGCCTATCATTCCAGATTTTGATAGTCGTATAAACATTTTAAACGACTTGAAAAACGTATAAATATTATAGGGTATTCAAATCGCTGTACTTGAATATAAACATAATAAAAAGCAATGAGCGCCCAGTTGAGTGACCTTCACTCGCTTTACATTTAACGATAGCTTCTATACACATTTATATGCGTACATGGTATGTGTGTGTGGGGGTGTATATGTGTAGGTGTGTGTTTGGTTGGGCGAACCGCCAATCAACTTCCGCTTGATCAACTTTCATTGAAAACCCAAAATTAAAGCGACTGCAGCTGTCTGTGGACGCTTTTGTGGTGTCCTTTGCAGACATCGAACGACGCCCAACAACAGCAACAATAAAACACATTCACACACACACACACACACCTTGTGTATGTATGTATCTATTTTTAAGCGAAAATATCCAATCGAGCACATTTTGAAGTGTTAATGAAAGGCAAAAGTGGAAATCGTTTAGTCAGCTGCATTGAATCTAGTTTATTTACCTTCGGATGTAACGAGTCGACTCCTGGCGAGGTCCGCTTTGTTCGAGACGAGAATAACGGCTTTCTGTGCGATGTTTTGATTGGTCCATAACACCTGAAGCACCTGCTCGGCAATGCTGAAGCTGCTGCGGTCCGCGGCAGAGTAGATGACGCAATAGCCATGTGGATCATAGTTGGTCAAGCATTCATCCGGCTGTGAAAGCAAACGACACAAAAACTGACATTGAGTGAGGTTCAAGAGATGCCTGAGCTGTCTGTGTACAGATGTCTGTCTCTGTCTGTGTGTGTGTGTGTGTGTGTGTGTATGTATGTGTGTTGATTGTGTATGTTAATGGCATTATGAAATGTCACTGATGAAGTATCTGTCTAAGGTTGAAAGGCTGCTCTGCATTGACCTTAGTTCGAATGGCATTGCGAGTGACCGATATCTACATATATAAAAGTCAGACTACTTACGGTCATCTCGGTGTATCCATGATCTATAAATATTAGCTCGGACTCCTCGCCGCTGAGCAATACTGAAACGGCCTTTTCGCCAGACTCGTCATCTGTTTGTTGGAGAAAGAGTTGATTAGAAAAGAATTCCCATATTCCGGTTATATATTATATACAAATAAATATAGAGTAATAATAATTATAATAATAACTAAAAGCAAGTTAAAGCTACAAAGAAAAAGGTGCAAAAATCGTGATATTCATTCAGATAGAGGTAGGCTACTAATATACATATATTTACAATTGAGGACTTGAGGTTTGTGGTTTGGTTTTTCGGTGTTTTCTTGGCACTTTTCATGCAATCCTAAAATTTGCATTCCTCGTGGGTGTTGGGGACGAGTCTAATATGATGTATGAGGACAAACACATAAAGCTGGGGTTGATCAACAAAACACTTTATCGCGGTTAAATATTTGATTGATATATGCTCTCGAATGAAGAGTTCGCTGTGCGCCCAGAGGTATGCAATGAAATATGAATGGCTGTGTGCTTGACTGTGCGTGAGTGTGTGAAAGAGAGAGAGAGAGTGTGTGTACGTGTGTGTGTAGCCATATTGCATACATATATTTAAATTTATTGTTTTAGTGCCTATTGAGTGGCCACAACTGCAAATTGATGATATATATTTATACATCTGATATATCTGATGCGACCCGACCCCACCCAACCCTTCAGGCCGCACTTTTCCATTTTCAATTTGCAATTTACGGCCGCCTATAAATTACAACTGTAATTGAGCTTTTTCCTCCCTGTATTTATTTATTGCATTCAGTGATTAACCAGCTGAAATTTCGTGATGTTTTCTATAGTTTTTACAGCTGAGCAGGCGGTTTAATTAAAGCCGCGTTAAATTAATTATATGCATGAGGAATTTATATATATATTAACTACTTTCGGGGCTGCACTATATCAATATCCATCGACCTAATGACATTTGCACATATTTGTATTTGGGCTTTATTAATAATAAATCGACCCATTCACAGGGGATTTGGAGCTCGCAAAGCCGCATTTATCGAAGGTAATCATATTATTCTTTCGAGTTTGGGGCAAGGGGCTGCTTGTGTATGTTTTTGGGGGGTCGGTGAGTGTGGCTGTGTGTGAGAGAGTAAACTACTAAGGACTTAAGCCGGTGGCCTAATTAGTTGGGGCGTGTATAAGTGGGCGTGGTCGTGGTTGTGGTCGTGTGTCCAGAGTGTGTTAAGATTAGATAAAATTAAGAGCTAGTTAGAGTAAGTTAATTGGAATTCAATTGGAAACGCAACGCAAATGCAGCTCAAACGTTAAACAAGTGACGAAATGAAAAGATTTGTTGTATTTGTTTTTAGTTGTTGGAGGAAAGCGTTTAGTATAGATTAAATATGGAATTGGAATAAATATTATTAAATATCGTATAATTATTTTGAATAGATTTTGTTTGTTGTTGATGTTGTTGCTATTACCGTCGGCGGCTTTTTCAATATGTATGCGTATATCACAGTTGCCTAGATCTGAATTCAGTTTTGTTGTTTTTTTTTTTTAATTTTATTTTTTAGAATTGTTGTTGTTGTTATGTTGAATGAAACATTAGAGGTTGTTTTATATGGTTATATATGGCCGAGAGACGAGAGAGAACAGAAAAATATCAATCATTTTATTTTGTTTTGTGTTAAAATATTAAAAATGAATTTAAACATTAATTTTATGTTTTTTTTTTTGTATTTTGTTTTTGAGTGCAGCAAAATTTGGCTAGGAAATTGGAGTAGAGAAATACTATGTATAATTCTCAGTCCAAAGTTCCGCATTGTAAAAAGCATTTATCCGCGCTGTACATCTGCACGAATTTTCTATTTAATTTGTTTTTTGTTTTTTTTTTTTTTTCATTTCGAATTTGCGTGCAATTTTATGCCAAATCGCGTTGTAAAAATTTTCCAGCACGATTCGTGTGTGCTTCGATGCGCCAATTTATGCGATCAAATCTCAGTGGCCATATGTACAAGGCGGCGGGTCGGGTCGTAAAAAAGTCAACCGACATAAAGCGCGAAATGAAAATAATGATAAATATAAATATAAATATATATGCTTTTGTGATATGGTCGTAAATTGTTGTAGTCAAGGGCAAAGCACAGAACGACACACAGATAAACAAAAACAAACTCAAATGAGACGAGAAATAAAAAAAAAACTGAAACAGAAACAGAAACTGAAAATCCAAATCATTTGTGAAGGCAAATGCCAAGGCAACGAGTAACCAAAGGGGATACAACCAAACTAGACGTACACACATTTAAGGGTCAAGGGTTGAGGACCAGACTGACACTAACACAGGGAGCACACACATATAAACAAACACACTCACACACATACACACACACACACATACAACGACAAAAAGCATTAAAACCTAAACCTAAACACTAAGACGAAGTTTTAGCAGCATTCAAGTGGTTGGTCTCTGGCCAATGGCTGACCGTGCAACAATTATGGGAGCGGGGCTGGTCAGCAGGGATTAGGGATTGCGGCTACTCACCAATGCTTGTATCATAAGCATGCAAATACTCCGAGGTCATGAACTGCGAGACTAGCGAACTTTTGCCCACGGCCGGACCGCCCAGCATCAGAACTCTGCAGGAACAAAAAAAAAAACCAAAGGGGATTAGCCTGAGCTGAGTGGCAAGCGTTGTTGTTGCGCACGTGGCGGGCTTACCTGTAGGGTCCGTTGCCCGGATTGGAGGTGCTGCTCTCCCGACTGGAGGCCAGCGAGGTGCGTGCCGAAGCGGAACTGGGCGCCGGCAGCTGCTGTTGACCCTGCTGCAGTTGCAGTTGCTGCTGTTGGGCGGTCAAGTGCTCCGTGCTGGAGTTGGAGCTGGCCACGCTGTTGTTGGAGCGACTGCGTCGACTCTTCAGTGAATCGCCGCGATTTACCACGCCCTTGCCCGTGATGGAGAAGTGACGCAGTCTGTAGTATTCCTCCTCTACGCCAGTATTGGGCATGGAGGCGACGCTGTTTGGGAGTTGGGAAATAAGATGTTTACTCATCAAATGCCATTTGGCTGCAGGCAGTCAAACACTTACCGAGATCTCTGCTGGGGCAGACACAGCTGGTTGGGTCGCCCGGAGGCACGGCTGCCCGGCATCTTCACCGACTGCGAGCGGCTGTGGTGTGGCGAGCCATAGCTGCAATTGTCCAAAAATGTTTCGAATTAATATCGCTTTTCAGCTGGGCGAGAGAGTGTTTGAAATTCAATTTGCTGCCATTGACAGCTGCCGAAATGAAGTTTCAGCTGCGAAACTTAAACGGTAATTGGAATACCAACACACACCCACACATACACACATACGGCCAGACGCACACACAAAGGCTTGGCCTTGCAACAGTTGCTAGCATTTGCACGCATGTTTGTTAACTTGGCTTACACACATGCTCTGCAACTGATTTTGAAGCTCTCTGTGTGTCAGAGCTCATGGCCTGTGCAGCCACTTGACCACACATAGTTCAAACAAGTTAAGCTCAGCACAGACCAAATATTCGATAAATATTTAAATTTAAATGGAAATTCAATTGGATTTTAATATCAATTGAAACTCAATTTAACTTTCAATTTAAATTCTATTTTATTTATAATTTAATCGAATATTGTTTTAATATAAATTTATATGTTATTTTATACTTTATTAATAATTCATTTTTAATTTAAATTGAATGGAATATTTTTTTTTTTAATTTTATTGTATTTATTTTTATTTTTATTTTATTTTTTGTTTTATTAATAATTTGAATTTAGTTAATATTTCCTTTTATTTTAGTTTCATATATCTTGCTCTACAAATGCCATAAAACGTGCCTAAGCTTCTAGGGCTTTAAGGCTTAGACTTTAAGTAACTTTTTTATATTCCCATTTGTATCATGATGCCGAGCTTAAATGTCAACTATAAACGGGGCATATAAAGCTGCAACTAAAACGTAAACCTGGCTATATATGCTAGCCTTAGCCAGGCTCTCAGCTTTTATAGCCTGCTGCAGATTATACCAACAGGTAAAATGTTGTGAAGCCAACCCGGCGTATGCGTAATATGGGCATATATAGAATTTATGGCTTTTTGAAATGGGAAATAAATGAATTCGAAATCAGTTGCAGCTCATCAAGGCCTGAGCAAATATTTGCTTATTTTTATGGCATTATTAAGTGCAATCTACAATTGATGTCCTTTTTCGTTTTACTTACCGCATTTCAAAGTCGCGCAGCTCCTCAATGGTTAGCGTATTGGTTACATCCAGCAGCTGGCGCATGTTCTCATCTCGTTTGTGTTGCTGCTGTTGTTGCTGCTGCTGATGCTGCTGCTGTTGTTGTTGTGGGGAGTAGGCGTGTCCCTGCACCTGGTGATGATGATGCTGGTGCGGCGGATGTGCCAGCTGCTGTGAGTGTCGCTTACGTGCATTCAGCTCTTTGCCTTGCTCCACACTGATAAAATCCCCTTCATTCTTGATGAGCAGCGTTTCGACCGTGTTGTCCATGCTGAGCGATGGCTGTGGATAGAGGCAAGGCAAAAGAAGGATTTGATTTAAGCGGATTGTTATAATTCAATGGGACACTCTTATTTACGTGAGTGCTTCGCTCGCCTCAATTAGCACTGAAGGTTTTTTCTGTGCTGCTTCTGAAAACTTTTCTCAATACTTGGCATAGAATTTCTATTCAGACCTTCGTCCATTGCTGTGTTCGTTGAGTGGCTCAAGGCTCTGCTCCACTTAGCTGGAGTGGCTCTGTCCAAGCTACACAGTTTTGCAAAATAACTTTTCGCCTTATCTACACCTTGAAGTGCGGCGAATGCAACTGCCGGCGGCATCGCGTGCTGCCGGCCCGCAAAAAAAAATAACAGCAGAAGAAGGCTAAGCATTTTGGCATTTGGTGTCGAGGCTAAAGACTTTTGCTTCAACTTCAGGCAGCACCAAAGTAAACAGGGTCATTAGCAGGCCAATAAATTCTGATCAGCTGATATTCTAATGAGACCTAGTTGAAATTACAGTTGTTCATAATGGTGTGGCCAGTCATAAAGAGTGTGAACATTAAGGCTTTCAGTTGAAGGTTTGCAATGGGGCGCTAGATGTGCAAGGCTCTGATGAGCTGCTAATGTATGAGATACTAGACCTCAAGGTAGATTGTCTTTCTTATTAAAGCCTTCATCACCGTTTTTTGCCCAGTTACATTACTAAAAGTCCAAGTATCTTAAATTATTTGTCTGGCTTTATAAGCAGCCGCTCTTTAGTATCTCTTTACCTTTCGCAAAGCTCGTAAATAAACGCGATCAAACAAGAAAAAGCGCATTAATTTCAACAAATTGAAAATTTTTCAACAAATTTACGCAAGCAACAAAAGTTTTGCCATAAATTACAGTCTGCTTTATACCTACACCTGTAAAGAGGCTGCGCTGCTTGACTGACTAAGAGAGTAAGGGAGAGGGAGGTAGAGTATGCCTACCTCACTCACTCCCACCCCTTAAACATGTCGCATACTTAAGTATTTATTCGGGAAATGTTGATATTAATGTTGTATATTTTATTCGCTCGCATGACAAAAGCAGCTTTTTTCGCTACCCTAATTAATAACACATATGCACACGTGTGTGTATGTATGCGTGTTACACCTTTGGTGAGCTGCCACGCGACTTGCCACATGCTTGCTCCCCCGCCCCTGGCTGGGCATATTGCTCAAGTGGACGCAAGTGAAACTTTTTTTCGACTGACGTACACTGGGGACCAATTTGCGGTAGATATTGCCCGCTGCGCGCGGTCCTTGATTAAGACATCCAAACTTTATGGCGATGACAACGCGGCGTATGCGCAATTTTGCGTATTGCATGCGTGCGACATGTGCCGAGAAAGAGCTGGATGCTAATTAAAATATTACGTAGCGTTGATAATTAAAACGAACTGAGCGCTCTATAAGTTTTATTTATATTTTCACTACCACCGCATATTTTCGGTTATCCACAGACGCCCCGCTGTGCCGAGCAGCGAGCAGTGCGTATTCATGCCCGCAGCCACGTAGCTGGAAAGTCTTCCAAAAGTGAGTGTAGCGCGGGCTATGTTGCATGTGCGTGGAAATATGTTGAAGATATGGATTAGAGGTTAAACGAATGTATAAAGAAAGTTGTCAAGTCGGAGATATGAAGGCGCAACCTTTACTTGAAATTGGAAATTTATGTTCTTCAAGAAAAAACTTACTATTTAACTTCACATATTAAGTTATATCTTTGAAGGAAAAATCAGAGATTAAAGTTTACTTTGGCACTTGAACATCTGGACCAAGAATTGCTATAAAAGCTTATAGATATAGAAAAACTATTACGAATTTTGCAGTTATAGTTACGCTGTAGCAAAAACCTCGTAAGAGCATTTCTGAGCAGAGTTAACCCATGAAAGCAACTTTGCTTTGGTTTTTTGCTACGCCGAGTGTGTGTTTCCCATCAATTCCCAATTGGCCATTAGCCGCAGTGAACGGAGTGTGAGAAACATGTGTAGCGGTTTTTAAATAGACAAATTAAAGGAAATCTTGGCCAAAAATGAACTAATAAAAAAAGCGCGAATAAAATGGCATTAGCAATCGTCGGTTGCAGGGGCGGTCAGTGGGGCCAACGGGGCGTATGAATTTCGTTGTTTACTTGATCACAGCTCAAATGAATCGATTTGTTTATTTATTTACATAGTTTTCGCTGCAATTCGGCAATCACTATGCAGTTTTCGGGCAGGCATGCAATATACATTTCGAAATTAATGCAAATGCCATAAGACGCAAAGGAAAGGTCCAACAAAATATGCCGAATATGTGTGCATATAAATTGATTACTTGAGTTGGCAGCGTCTGCCAGCGCTCAGTTAACACCTTGATGTGTGCGCCCCAGCTGCCGACCCGTTGGCATGGCCACGCCGGCTTTGTATACTTTTTGCATGCATTTAAAAATACATTCAATTTGCTTTTGAATGTGTATAAAAATAAGCATGCTCCATGCCAGGCAAGACACTTGCTTTTCATTCTAATGCCACCGCCTCATGCTCTGTGCTCTATCGCACGTTAAATTTGATGCCAGCAACACTGTAAATACAAAAGAAAAAGATTGCATTTGCTACAGTTCGGGCTGAGAGTCGACCATATGCTGGCCATTATGGAGAACTTTCGGCTGCAATCATTAAGCTGAAAGCTGTGTGGAAATACCAAAATAGCATTTGATGTTGGCCAAGTCGAGAGCTAGCCACTTTACTCAGCTAATTTCGAATTATAGCTGCAAAGTGATGTGTAGTTTTTCAATTCGATTAAGTTGATTGCTCTAATGCTGTATATGCTGATCATATTGATAGATTTACTTTGGTTTTCGCCAGGTATTTACGTGTATTTTCTGTTCATAATTAACTTAATTGTTAATGCCTGTTCTCGCAGTGCTTTGCTCAGCTGCCTTGCCTCTGTTCTGTTCCAGTTGCATATCACATTTGATTATTAATAATTTTGGCCGCCAGCCAGCCAGCCTGGTCTGCTGCAAAGGTCCAAAGTCTGGGCGCAATTTTCGGTCTATAAAAGGTAAGTGCTGGCCTGGCCGTAATCTAATTGAACTCATCAATTTCTTTTGTAGCTTGTCTCGGCCTTAGCCCATCCAGTTGGAGCAGCTGAACTATTCGCGTTTGCTTCAACATTTCCGTGGCTATTTTCAGCGGCCGAAACAATGGAGTGCATTGCATGTAGAGAGCCGAGTATCTTGTATCTTGTATCTTGTATGCTGCTTTTTATTTATAGCCCTAGTTTATTTATGGAACTGCTGCAAAAAACTGTAGCAAACTGCAGCTGCGGCTGCAGCGCGCTTCGAATGGGGTCAATGAATGCCGGAGCCAAGTCGCAGCAGGAGCAGCACGCGGCTGCTGGATGATCGGGGCACTTGGCCAGGGCAGCGCATTTATCAGTTAATTAATGACACTTACAAGCCACTTGGAACACGGCTAACATACTGCCCCCGAAAAAAACCCCAACAAAGGTGCCCGGCATATAAACAAACTGAAGCGAGCAAGTGTAAAAACGTAATCAAAGTCTGATGAACTAGCTGATACCCCGTGGCCATAAAGAGAATGTAAATCATATACACTTCATTCATAAAGACGTTTATCTTAAGTTGTATATATTCAGAATTATGCAGAAATATAAAAATTATAGAGAAATAAATATTTTTAAAATCATATTTTCTGCAGCTGATTTTGTATATTGTTTAAATATATCATATATCACTTAATTCTATATATATCTTGTATATCTCAGCTATATATGCCTGGCTATCCTAACAGCTATCTCTTTCAACTACTCTTTCACTCCTTTACTAGTCCCCATCCTCCCCTTTTCTAGTCCTTATCATGTAACAACATGAAAATGTGCTGCAATTAGGCATAAATAATTCACATGTATCCAGCGAGCAAATTAAACGCCAGCTGTTTGCTGCCAACTGGCGTTAAAAGAATTGCCGACATTAAGTATACGCCAACGACATCAAGTATACGCCGCGTCTAACGAGCCAAGTAAACTAAGTGGCAGCAGGCTGTGAACTTTTGCTCTTGCCGTTGCCGTTGCTGTTGCTGTTGCTGTTGCTTTTGCTCTTGCTTTTCTTGTGATTTTCAGCCATGTCTGGGGCTATAATTAGCGGTAGTTCGTGAGCGGCCTTGACAAATGTGCCAAAAGCACACAAAACACACAAAAACACGAAAGTGAGAAGTAAACAAAAAGCGTGGTCAGCCAAGTCAATAACCGCTTTCGATGCGGCTAACAGAGTATGTTGCCATTTGGCAATATTAATTGCTTGCAATTATATAATTTGAACCCGTGCGCCGAAGTCTTGACCGTTAAATTGTTCGATTGACCTTTGTCGGCATACGCCTTTGATATCTAATATCTAAGTGGGAATGAACTCGAGTGGAAATCTCTTTCGCTTTCCATTCGGTCATTTGCAAATAATTGAGCAGCGACCCAACTGCTTGAATTTAAATAGAAGCCCCATCAAATATGCAATTAAATGAGAGGAAGTAGCGTTGTCTCTCTCTCTCTCTCTTCCTCTGGAGATCCAACACACTTTAAACTGTGCAGCCATTAGGCGAGTCACCTTGCCAGCTGAAGGACACACTCAGAGTGTGGAGTGGGTGTGGGCGTGGGTGGGGGTGGGGCTGGGACTGTCGCTGGTAAGTGCTTTCTCGAATTGAGTTGCGAAACGCATGCATGCATGTTGCTGGCGACTTAGCCTTAAACGTTACCTGTTTGCGACACCAAGGCCTAAGAACAAATGCATTTGCATGTTAACACTCTGGCCAATCCCCGCTCCACTCAGCCCGTCCCACAATTTTGCTTCAATGCAAAATCAATAGACTAACAACAACAACAGCTGGAGCTAAGCAAAAATGTTGTTTGTCTGTTTTTGATATTTTCAACGTGTGTTTTTTGCAGCAAAGCGAGCGGGGGAGGGAGATGGGGGCAGGGTGGCAGGCGGAACAGATAACTGCAGGAAACTTGGCACAAAACGTTTTTTGTTTACATTGTATGTGTGTATGTGTGTTAGGTGTGTGTGTGCGTGTGTGTGAGTGTATTGTCCAGCAACTCTGCATACGTTTCAGTTGCAGCTGCTCGTTTGCTAATGATTCGTTTTTGACCAAGTTAACAATAGCTTTGCACTTGTTATACCCAAAGCTCTAGCCTTTAGCTGATACAGGATATAGAACGATATATAATATATAGAAAAAAATGGAATGTTTTTTAAATAACTTCCCATTTGGCTCAGCTTTTCAACTGCAATCGAAATACACAAAGTTTATTAGCTCTTTCACAGCCCCCGCTCGCCCTTTGTTCTTGATTTCCACAAGAGATTTTTATATAGAAAATTCTGCGAAATGACCACGTCCGAATACTATATGTATATATGGAATAATTGCGTTGTTTTGGAAATGCCCTCTTATGAGGAAATTGTAGCTTTCTTTTTTATGGGCCCGACAATAGATAGGCGGATGACTGGCTGATAGAGTATAAAGGGGCGCATAATGGATATATGTAGACATTATATACTCGAAGTCATGTTTGTTTGTTTGATTTGTTGCTCTTGCCATCATTATAAGTAATTTTCCGTCAATTTTTCCCCTGCCTATGTTTATTATGTACAAACTCGCATATACTCTATGTCTATAAGCTCTTATTTCATACATGTTGTTTGTTTTATCCCTGGGGCGAAACGAACTACTCATTGCGCCTTACAATGAAATCGTAAAAATATCATAAATCAAGAGCAGCTGCGAGTAGGGAAGTGGACAACTCGGACAACATTGTTTTCGCCCAGAGTCTGGGCATGGATTACATATGCTTTATGCTTTTATTTTGAATGTAAATAAATATAAAATATGTAAAATACTCGCATATATACTACATATATATAGTATCTGTAGGAACAGTGAGCAACCTGTGCCTTGGCATAATTCCATTTTCATTTTCATTTTCATTTGTTGCTCTTGCTGGTAGTTTATTTTGACAGCTGTCATCGCCCGGCATGATATGTGGTTTATTGTTGTATGAATGTATTAACAAATAGTAAAACACTGCAACAATTCAATTAAATGTGATATATGATATTTACAAGCCCATACGAACGGACTTAAAAGCATCGCCAAAACGATAAATCAGCGTGGAAAGTTTTCTTGGAAATCGAGCTGCACTTAAAAACATTCAATTTGTCTGGGAAATTATTTAAAATTACAATAAATGTTTTCATAAATCTCAAAATATTGAACAGGAATTTAAAACAATTAAAATAAAAATAATTATATATTTTAAATACAATAAATGTTATATAAAAATGTAAATAGTGAAAAGGAATTTGAAATATATTTTTAAATTAAATTATATTTATCTAAATATTAATAAATATAATAAATTAAAAATACAAAGAAATATTCAAGCAGAGTGTTATATACATATTCTTTAGATAATTCAAATATTATTTATATGTAATGTAAATTGATATATAAAAGCGAAGATTAGGGAATATCTCTTTGAAAATCCCGAAATTCTATTTAATTAGGGTTTTCTTCGCTGCCAAATTTTGCATCCGCAGAAAACCCAGATATGAACATGTTATTATGTTTATGCTCTCATAGATTAGCTTATGTATTTGGCAAATCCCCCAATGAAATAGTTCAGCTAATTAAATTTGCCAAATGACCTCGACTCCAGCCCCATGGCCAATTGATTACGAGCTCCCCATGCTGCCCACTTTGGCGACGTCATATAATAAATCAGCTATTGATATGGCGGCGTCATAAACGGCGCAACACTCATTGCCAAACAATGAACTGTGCGTATCTTATCTGATGTTGATGCACTGCATCAGTCATGGTCGACAATCAATAAAGCTTTGGCATACACCTACCTCCTTGTAGCGCTTGGACAGGCTGCGGCAGATGCGCTTGTAGAAGGGCGCCATTTCGTTGGATGTTGTTTTTTTTTTATGTTTAAAATTTGCAAACGATGTGAAAATGTTTATTTGAGTCTTTAATGAGTCTTAGCTGTGATCTGGCTGCTTGCTTTGAGTGGATGGAGACACAGTTTATAGTTTACATTGCGGGCAACCTTTGAAGAGTTGTTCGCGGCACAAGAAACACGCACTTTGTCGAGTTGAAAAACCAAACGATTTATATGATTTTATGATTTCCTCTCGATTTTCCAGTTAAGCAAAATTTTCTGTTTTTTACGCAGTGGTTTTTTTATTTTAACGTATTTTTTATTGATTGCTGCTCGGATGCTGTGCCAAGTGTATGCGTTGCTCTCTAGCGGATCGTAAACATGTGAATGAGTCGATCGAACGGCGGCGCGAGGCTTTTTATGAGCTGCCACAAGGCGCAGCAACAAAGCAGAGCAGAGAGACTGATTGTGAGAGATAAGCGAAAGAGAAAGAGCGATAAAGAGACAGAGAGCAGACGCGCGCGCCGCTTGAAGCGGAAATGAGGCACAAAGAGAGCCAGAACAGACGAACAGACAGCAGAGATATATATCTATGATGCATATATATATAGTGAGAGAGATAGAGAGAGAGAGTGAGAGTGAGAGGGGTGTCTACTTACTTGCTGTACAACGATTGTGGCACGCGGCTGCTTGCAGACAGCGGCTGTCTCCAGGGGATTGGCTGTCACATTGATGGCGCCCGTACCCGAGCCGGGCAGCAGGTCCTCCAGTGCCTGTGCCTGCGCCTGCGACTGCGTCTTCGACTTGGACTTGCTCTTGAAGGAGCGCTTGCGCGTGCTATCCGTGGGGCTGAGGGAGGCGGATGCCAAGGACTCGCTGCCCGGGCTGTGTATGTGTAGCACCTGCAAGTTGAGCGTCGAGTTGGAGCCGTGCTTGGGCGGTATCTGCTCGAACTTGCTGGCGATGTCATCGAACTTGTTCAGCTCGGCGTAGGAGTGGTCGCTGGGCGAGGAGGAGCTCTTCGCCTGCGGATAGAAGGCGTCCGATTGCGGCACGTATTGCTGGTTCTCCCGTATGGTTGTGTGTATGACGGAGTCGGGTCGAATGCGCTTGGAGTTCTTGCGCGAGGGCGGCCTCTCCCGCTCCCGCTCGTGGTTGAGCTGCAGCTGCTGCTGCTGCTGCTGCTCCTGTTGGGTGAGTCGCGAGTACTGCTGGAAGATGTCCGCGCTCAGCTTACGCTCGTAGACCGAGCAGTTCTCCGCATCGTCCGAGTCGCTGCTCGTGCTGGCCGTGGCCGAGCTGGGCGCGAAGCATTCCCGCTGGATGCGCTCATAGTCGAGCGCCTCCCGATCAAAGGGGAACATGGTGCCCCCGGCAGCGGCTGCTTCACGCAGACAGCGCTCGCTGCTGCCGCTGGATGAGCTGGAGGAGTACTTGCGCTGCTGCGCGGATGCCGAGGAGGAGGGCGACAGCTGCTGCTGCTGCTGGGACTGGCGCTGCTTCTGGTTTTGGCAGCTGCCGAAGAAGTTGCCGTCCTTCATCGTGGGCGGCGCCGAGTTGATCTTGGCTATGGCTCCGGTCGACACGGAGGGCGTGGTGCGCTTGCGTTCCCGCTTGGGACTCGTGCGGTTGCTGGATGAAGGCGAAACGCTGGGCGAGATGCGATTACGCGTGCTGTTGCCATTGGCATTGGCATTGGCTATTGGCATTGCATCGCGCTCCCTGGAGCGCAGTTTCTTGTTGCGATTAACCGCGGTGCGGTCCTCCTCGGTGGTGGCTGCACCACCCGCGTAGTAGGAGTTGGAGCTCGGCCTGCGCGCCTGCTGTGCGTCCTCCTTGAACGTGAAGTGGCTGCGCGCCTTCTCGCTGGTTCGCGCCGACTTTGGCGACTGCGGCGGATCGAAGGTGAAGTGCTCTCGTCCACGCGTGGGCGGTGGCGCCGTGCTGGGCTGACGCGACGACAACAGCAGGGGCGTTGTCGATGATGGCTCTCCTGTCAATATGGACAAACAGGACTCCTGGCTCTGGCGTGTGTGGTGTGTGTGGCGTGTGTGTGTATGCAAATGAGTGAAAGGAACAACAACAGTCAGTGGCGTACTCACCTCGGTGCTGTCCTGGAGATTCATGTCGGGTCGCGGGGGGTAGCGAGAGCAGCTCGTTAGTTCCAATTCAGTGCCGCCCGCCTCGTGCTCCGAGTCGATTTGGATGGCCGTGAGCAGCGGCTCCTCCAGCGAGCTGAACAGCGGCTCGCTGGGACCGGAATTGTCGCCTGCGGACAAAAGGGACAAGCCAAATGTAAACCATTGTGATTAGTTGATTAATTAACATGGCACTAAGTCAATCAATCAGCCAATCAATCAATACCTACCCAGGTCCAGGGAGTCGCACGTCTCCGAGGTATCGGTGTGCGTCACATTCGTGATGAGTGTGCAGGCGGAGTCTGTGGACGTGTTGATGGTCGTATCGGGTATGGAGGCCGACGAAGTGCCCATGACAACCAGCTGAGCAATAGATTCAAGATTGAGAATATTAAGAACTTTCTCCCATCAGTTTCTTTTCTCACTCTCATTGGCTTAACTCACCTTGGGCACTCCAGAGACGCCGATGGCGTGCATAGCCGTTGCGCCGCTCACCGAGTTGTGGTAGGCGCTGGAGACCGCATTCATGGGCATGCTGTTGAGCGGCGTGGAGGCGGAGGTGGATGAGTTGATCTTGTTCTTGATGCTGCGACCGCTCTTGAAGTAGAGGCGACGCAGCGCCGTTGCCGTCGAGGAACCCGAGGTGCTGAAGCCATCGTTGTCAGAGCCGCTCGAGTTGCTGCCGCCCGAGAGAATGCCCATACCATTGAGCTGGGCAGCAGCGCGCACCGCAGTGGGCGTTGACGGCTTCGACGTGGACCTGGAAGCGTTCGAGGACGTTGCGGTTGCAAAGGTCGATTGAGCAGTGTTCGCAGTGGACATAGGTGCAGTTGTGGGCGTGGTTCGGTTAGCAGGACGCGCCGTAGGCACGGCTCTGTTGTTGGGGCGTGGCGAGGCGCTGGAACTGGACGTGGACATGGACTGCTTGCCAGCAGCTGCGGTGGCTGTTGTCTTTTCGCCGGACTGTTGACCCAGCGCCAGAGCCATCATTGCCGCCGAGCGAGTGCTCATATAGCCGCTGGGCAGCGGCTTGACTTGGTTGTTGTTGTGGCTGCTTGCGGTGGTCTTTGTGGCCGTATCACTGCCCGGAGTGCCATGTGAAAGGGATATTGTCATGGCTGGGCAATGAGAAGAAGTGTAAAGCTTTAAGTTGAGCTGAAGAGTGCTTTTAAAGGATAATTTAATAGAGTTAATATTTAACATAATAATGTTTATATAAGCTAATAATGTTGGTACTTAACAGAATAATGTTAATATTTTGCTTCACTTCAAAATTGTATGTTACTTTTCTCAAATCTCACCTTTATCTGCAAGTTCTTTTACCTCTTAATTAACTATTCTAATTTATTTAAGCTTGGAGCTAAAAGGCTTTTATAAATTAAGTTTTACATTCCATTTCTTGGCTTAGTTGAAGCTAGCTCAATTGGCTTAGAATGTTTTACAGTTACTTGGTAAAATTTTAAGCCAATGTCATTCAGTGCGTTCATTTAATTAAATGGCTTAGTTGCTCGAAGTTTAATTGCATTGTCTGATTATAGGAGAATCGAGCTGTGAAAATCGCACGCTCTAAATCAACGAATAAAATCGATAAATTGTAGCGCGACACGCACCGTAATCCCGTTCACAGGTGTATAGCTCACACGCACCCACACTAAATGACTCATATATACTATGGGTAAGGCAGGGTTGCGGACGGATGGAGACGCTTTGGTTTTCAGGGTACTTTACCGTTACGCTCGCGGAAACGCCGCCCCGCTGAATTCAACCTGTGCAATTTGGCACGTAAACAGCATTGAGATTTCGAGGAAAACAAAACAAAACAACAAAATAAAACAAGTAAGAACGTTGCTGTCGGACGCAACCGACAGCGAAATACTATTTCACGACCCAGCAGCACACAGGGGCATATATCACATTATATTTTTTAAAATTTAACCTTAAATCCCCACTTTCGCCGCTCAAATTAGCTGCAGACTAAAACTTTTCATTGGAGGTGGCCAGACAGTTTCAATTAGGATCGAACCCTTACCTTAGCAAACACACGCACCTAAATCGAGAGAGATGGCATCTCTCAAAATGAGAGAGGTGGCAACTCTGAACATGTGATTTAAGTAGCGAGCGTAGAGGTGTGGGCTCGAACCCCGGTGCGGTCATGTTGATATTTTTGTTATATTTTCCTTATTTAGTTATTTTGTATTAATAAAATATTCTTTTCAAACATATATTTATAATTTAACAAATCAAAAGACAAGGTCAAAGGTCACAAAGTCATTATTTGGCGCGTTATTGGCTCAGAAGCTGCACATTTTTCAGTTTTGATTTGCCACGCCCCCAGTGGCCGTAGACAAATAATTTTTGGCATGTGCATAGAGTGGGCGTTCTGGAATATAACTGTAAAGTTTGGATGCTTACATTCGAAAAATGCGAAAATTACAGGGTATTTTTCTGTATGTCACGCCCCTTTGGGGCGTAACAATAATTTTTGGGGCATCGATAGAGGAGGCCCCAGTAACTTAACATTCAATTTTGAAGCTTCTAGCACTAAAACTGTGGGAGATATAAGCTGATATTAGTTGCCACGCCCCCTGAAGGCGTAGATATATCCGCCATAGCTTTTCGATTGTGGGATGTTAACCCGAGTATATATACCAAGTCTCAAGTCTCTAGCATCAATAGTGCTCAAAATATAACGAAACTAGTAAAATCACTATATCTTCAGATCGATTTGCCACGCCCCTAGTAGGCGTGGCTATAAAATTTTGGGCGATCCTTATAGGAGCGTAACAGTAACCCACGTGCCAAATTTGGGCGTTCTAGCTTTAAAACTGTAGAAGATACAGTTTGACCCGATTTGCCACGCCCCCAATGGGCGTAGATATATCCGCCATAGCTTGTTGATTTTGGGATGTCGACATGAGTGTTCAGTTAAAATCTCAACTCTCTAGCTCTTCTAGAAGTAGTGTTTCTGAGATACAGGAAAATGCATTTTCCGATTTGCCACGCCCCTAGTGGGCGTATCGGGAAAATCTTGACACTTTATCAGACGAGGGTATACACGAGTATATATTTCAAATTTCAAGTCTGTAGCTTCAATAGCGTGGAAATGGTTTGCGTTCATACGGACAGACGGACAGACGGACAGACGGACAGACGGACGGACAGCATGACGGACATTGCACAAAACCAATATACTATATCACTACGTGAAATAGTATAAACATTGAGCTAAAGAGATAGAGCAGAGCAGAGCAGAGCAGAGCAAAGCAGTGAGATAGATAATATCGAATAATCAAATTCCACAAATAATTGAGTAGAAGATCCGTCTAACGAATGTCTGCACATAGCTTGAATGGATATGGATATGCTCTTGTTGATGTTTACCTCGCGCTGTGTGTATACACCTGAGCTGCTCAATGGCATAGCTGGCGAAATAGCCGAAAATACTACTGCATACGCAGCTATGTATGCGTATTGCCATTTCTGGCTAACACCACGCCCCCTTTCTGGCTGTCTGGTTATCCGCCCCCCAACCGGAAAAGGAGTCAAAAGACTTTGACCCAAAAAGAGAAAAAATCGCAACATGTCGAATCTTTTCATATGTCGCGCCCCGTCGGGAAAAAGCATTACAAGCCAGCCAGCTGCTCAAGCAGCTTTATTTACACAAAATGTCACTGAAAGTGTGTCAAGCGTTGTGGGGGGCGGGAGGGGTAATATGCCAAAATATGTGCGTGCGAGGGAATGGGCCATGCGAGTACAGTCAATAAAGAAAATCTGTCGGAAAATTGAGTTTACTTAAAGGCTAAAGGCAGTCGCGCTTACCTTGACCACGACTCCTGGAGGTTGGGGAGGTGCCCGTTTTATTTCTAGTCGTCGTGGGTGCTCCGGCTGCTGATGCTGCTGCTGCTGCTGAGGGTGCAGCTGTTATAGGCGTTGTGGGCGTGGCATCGGGTGCTGGGCTGCTGTCGCGAAAGATGGGTGAGCCGGGCACATAGCGTTCAGGCTGGAAATACAGTAAAGAGTAGCATAACTTTATAAGATATCAATGGGGAGATAGCAGAGATATCAACGCTAGTTGGCCTGTTGCACACCTTGTCGGCAGGTGCCAGCTGATAAGATATATGTAACATCTGATAAGATATATACATAACAACTATCCACAACACTCCATTACTCTTGACGGCTCGCTGTCAGCTTCAGTCATACTTCAGCGCCTAAGCCGGAATCATTATCAGCTGTCAATTGCGAAGCGAAGACAACTTGAGATGCCAAAAGTCGCCCTCCTGTTGGCATTTTATGTCATTTGCCTGTCTCCATACCTAACAAACGGTTTGTATGCTCAGTTGATATCATCATAAAGAATATATATACATAAGAACATAGATGTATCTCTTTTAGAATATTCGATTTCCACTTAACGAAATTAGCTGTTTTTCTTATTTCGAAACTTGTCTACTCAGTATTCACAATACATATATGACAGCTCGGAAAGAACAGGTAAATTCGAAACATTTCTCTTGGCACGTTCTCGGACTGAGACCTCAGCGCGATTCCAAGAACTTTGCTTATTTTGCATATACTATGTCTTTAAGCACATGCAGTTGCGTCTATCAGCCATAAACATCTATTTATTTATACATCTGTACATACATACATACATACATATATACATATAATAACCCATCTCTAGTTCAGCTGTCGACGCCACTCTCCAGTGACCGCATTTAATTTATTGATTGCTACACAAAAGATGATAAACATAATTTCTCTAAGATCTCGCAGTCTCTAATAGAATATTTTTAGCGCGCTCGCCTAACCGTGTGGCCAAAATACCTGAAATCATAATTGAGGCATATTCAGATGGAAAATTTTGATTATATGTTTGTTTTCGCATAGTCTGCTGAGGCGTGCTCAATATTAAGCATACGTTAGCTGAGAAAGTGAATTAATATTAAGTATACGTAAGTTTTTTAAAAGGTAGCTTTGAAATCTATTTTATGTGGAAATTAGCCTTTTGAATTATAGAGATGCTTTCTCTATCACATATGTATTTCAGACCAGAGTGAAAGTCAGATTACAGCTGGTTTAATTCCAGCTTAATATAGATTCTTTGCTATGAATCGTAGTCAAATGAAACTTCAGGCAAAGTAAATATGTTAATAGTAAAAAATATTAGAAATATAATAAAATATCTGAAAATTTCCAAAAATATGTTTAAAATTAAATCAAAAAATTTATTTAAAACTATTATAAGCTATAAGTTCATCTGACATCTAGCTTGTAGCCCTGGTTTCCTTATTTTAGCTTGTTAAACAACGTTATTGCATTTCTCCTGCTCACACTATCATTATGTACTCAAAGTCAACGCTGATAGGTCATATTTGCCTAACATTGTTTAACCATTTCAATTATTTGCCCATGAATTCAATTGCCGATGACTAACGATGTTTATGAATCGTAATAGCTTTGGATTCAGTTATCTACTGCAAGTACTATGCATGCCTTTGCAGTTAGTCGAACTAATTGATTTAATCAATTGCTAATTGGCCTTGACCCACTGTGCGTCGAGTTAATTTCTATCGCATTTGGGCGCTACAATTTCGCACGAATGAATGATGAGTGTTTTACTGACTGATTCGTGAATACGAGGAACTGAAGCGTGTCCAGTGCCAGTCGAGTTGGTCTTATGCAGAAATCACAGTGCAAAATATTTAAAAATAGTCTCAAATTTATTGTGATTTTTTCTGCGTTTTACGATGAATTTGTGAGTCTGTAAAAGACCCATTAAAAGAGCACAGCTCATTATTATGATTGCCCTCGTGAGATGAGCTAAGCTGAGTGTGGGGCACAAGGTGGTGATGGAGGCGACTGCGTCAGCTGCGCCAGCTGTTAGACAATCGGTCGATGTAAAGGCGCAGGGTCGTTTGGGGTCTGGGACCGAACCAAGGGATGATGATGATGATACTGCTGAAAGGGTATGCTAGACTGATCAGAGCATTTGTGAGTGCGGTTGGTATAGAGAAGAGGATATAGATTGTTAATAGATGATGATAAAAGGGACATACTTGCAGAGATATCCTAGTTAAACTCTTGATATATAGTTTTTAGTATTAGAAGCCTTTCCCTTTCTATTAGTTCAAGAACCTAGGGTATTTCAATCAGCTTTACATCTCGCTTGCTCTTCCAATCTTTGACTATTTTTATGTAGCGCCAAAGTCTCGTGTCGTGAAATCAGTTTTTACAATTTGTAGCTTTTTGGCTGTTGGCCTGTTGCTATTCTTGTTACACGTTGTTGTTGTTGCTGTTGCTGCTGGCTATTGACGTCATTGTTATTACACAAAACGCATATATAGAGTTTATTTGTGTAGATATAGATACATGTCGAGGACGCTGTCGTGCCACTTGGCAAATAGACAGAAAGTCTGTTGCCAAAATTCTCACTTTAATGCAATTAATTTGAATAAAAGCAGATTTTGTGAGTGTTTTATTTAGATTTTTCGTGTGTTTTGTTGCTTCAGTTGTTGCTGTTGCGTTCGCTATAAATAAATTCTAAGAAAAGCACAACATCAACATCAACATGATGATCATGATGCCCGTTGTCATCATCGGTTTTATCATCTACATGCTGAAGAGTAGCAACAGCCATAGCCACAGCCACAGCCATAGCTGAAAGCGAAAGGCAACGTCATGACCTCGTTCAATATTTTTCGAGATGCGTATTTTTATTATAGTTTATACAGTTGCTGTATAGTTTTATTTATGGATTTTTGGACTTGCAGCTCTCGAGTGCTACGCCTGCAGCTACTTGCACGGCCAGAGCGATGCCACCTGCCTAACGAATGCCAGCGCCGTGCGCGCCCTCAACTGCACCATGAAGTACTGTCTGACAATACGGCAGGAGGCGCTCGTGAGTATCATACAATGTCGCGGCTGCAGTCATAATCATGCAACTAGCAGCCAGAGTCGTATATTCCAGAACTTAACTCCTTTTTGGCCACAGCTGGCTGATTGCCCGATTGCAACAAAGTACCCGCTGCACCCAGGTCGTCAATTTCTGCTCTTTCTATTTCTTTATGGCCGGCATGGGTGGGTGTGTGTGTGTGCAGTTGGCCAAAGTTTGGAGGCGCAACTTTGTACCAAAATGTGGCAAGAAATGAAAGTTTTTGTTTGAAAAAATTAGCAAGACTCACGACGTATCAAGCAAAGCTTTTAAACTAAGGTCTTCTGGCACCCCCTAGCAGAGTAATTGAATATATAATGGGCAATGGGCGCATGTGGCGAATGAGTAACAAGTGCCAGGGACTCGCATCATTTTAAATGACATTTATACGCATTTCACTCCGCTCTTGATGCTCATATATCCACGTGACCTTCTTGCCAGAGAGAGAGAGAGTTTATGTATTAAGTTAGTTATAAAATAAAGAAGGGGGAAAAACTTGAGTAGAAAACTCTGTACAAATTTTTAAAGTAGCTTACTTTTACGACTCTGGGGAACTCTGCACTGAAGTTCAAGTCAAAATTTAGCTTTAACTTTGAGCTAATTGTTTTTAAGTTTGAGGCAAGCTCTGGTGTTATTGCAGAAGTTTTTCAAACTAGTTTGGCTCTCGCTCAAGTTGAAAAGGCAAATACATGCGGCGCTCGCGTTGGCAATAAGATGAAAAGCTGCAATTGGCAATAAAAACTTGAGTTGAGTGCTCTTCGTGTCGCTGTGATTCTGATGCTGATGAAGTGCTCGGTGCTGGGAGGGAGAATTACGCACTTGTTCACATATTTGGCTGTTGGGAGATTTCGGGAATGGCGATTGTTTTTAGCGCTGGCATGCAAATAATAATAGAATTGGGGTTCTTTTCTGTTGACATTGAGGCTTTTGTGCTTTAATTTGCACAGCCGCAGCCCGAAAATCAAACAAAAAGGCTGCGACCGAAAGTGGAGTGCATAAAAAGTCCATTACCATAATTTAATGGAAAGCCAGAAAGGCGTATAAAAGCCACAAAAGCCGCTTCAGACTGAGGCAGCGAGAGCGGGAGAGAGAGAGAGAGAGAGAGAGAGAGGGAGACAGAGAGTCATATACCACATCATAGCAAACGCAGCTACATACTAACCCTTACCCGCCTCCTTAATATGGCAGGCTTTAACTTTGTCGTCTATCAGCTAGCGTCACCCACGATGTCTGTCAGTTTCTCTCCCTCTCTCTCTCTCTCTCTCTTTATATAAATATATATATATATATTTCTTTTTTACAATAAGTTGGATAAACATTTTGCCAGCGCTTCATTAGTCGGCAAGCCTTGAACTCTTTGTTATTGAATTTGCTGGATCAAAGAAGCATTGAGCCAGCGGGAAATGAACTAAAAGTTACTTCGGAGGGGCGGCGCAGACAAAGGGAGCTGCGTGCAGCATCTGCTGCTTCTCACTGGCCAGACAAATGCTTCATTGATGCTCTGGCATAATGCAATTAAAACTTCAGCTGAAGCTTCATCCGGCCTGCACTAATGATGAATACAAATTAAGTGAAGCTGTGTGATACTGGCCACAGTCAACAAGAGCTTGTCGCAGTTAGCTGCTCTTGAATAGTTCACAAGATTTTGTATCAAAAGCTGAAGGAGAACTTTAATTTATTATAATATCTGCATTTTAAAACCTTAAAGTCTGTCAGATATTCTTAGATATCTTAAATTATATATATAATATTTTATTTTATTTTACTTATTAAAAACTTTTTCTATATCTTTGGTAATATATTATTTTAAAAATTTCCCGGTATAACTTTTTCTTATGCCCCGACCCTAATTTTGAGTTTTGTGTCTCTCCTCCATGTATGTGTCGCCTGCAGCATAATAGGAACAAAGTCATTTCCTTTCTACGTGACTGCCAGGATAAGCCGACGGTGGGTATGACTGGCAGATCAACTGCCAGACAGATTGCGCCTGGGGCAGAAATAAAATTTACGCACATTGCAGATACTGAATGGAGTTAGGACGGACCCCTTGTTTCGCACCTACTACCGCTCCTGCCAGCAGAATCTATGCAATGGCCACAACGGACGCTTCTACAACTCGAGTGGCACCGCCACCATCGGTGCCTTTGCTGCTGGCGGCGGTGGCTCGGGTGGCAATCACAATGCCATTATACCTGGCAAAAATGGCGGTCTGTGCACAGGTGGAGGAGGCCCACTTTGGCTGGTGTTGGTGCTGCTCGCTTGCTGTAATTAGCATGAAATGGATGCTCTGCAATATGACAAAAAAAGGAGACGCCAGATTCTAATCCTAATGTCTGCCAGAGATGAAAATAAAAAGTGCCGCCAGCAGCCAATTAAAACGCGTTTAGCTGCTGTCTGGGCCTGTGGGTCATTGTGGGCATTGCAATACTCTAGACAGTTGAAGAGGTCGTCGGGCTCTGGCCTCCTCCCAAACAAGACTTCCGCGTAGTGGACACACACTGGTTGACCGCAATTCAGATATGTGGGCGGGGCGGGGACCTTCAATTGCCAGCTCATTAAAATAGAATTAAATACGCGTTAAAAGCTAACATAAATTCCAGCTAATGGCCATATTTTTCGGTCTCTGTCACGATTCGACGACATTTTTATGTTAATTTTTAGCGAGCAAAACAAGGAAAAAAACAACAACAGATTTCAAGTACACAAACGTTGCGTTGGCAGGTGAAAAACAACAAAATGACAAGAGCTCAGCCAGAGTGGGTATATATCCTTTTAATTGGCAGCAAAAGTAGCTCTATCTAGGCTCTCTCCTTATTTGATTAAGAGGCAAGCTCAAGGCTCAGCTGTTGCCAAACAACTTCAGAGCTCTAGATTCAAGCGGCACTCAACTGAGCAAATACGTTGAACTCTACATAACTTACCATGCCTCATTAGTAAAGAGTGAGAGAGAGAGAGAGAAAGGAGAGAGCCTGCTGAAGGATTTAGTTCTGTATTTTCTTTCTCTACTTTAACAAAGTTAATTGAAATGCTAAAGAAAATACGTTTAGTAATTGAAATCGATTAAAAACTAGGGCACGCTAACAACTTTATAGGGGGGCCTTTCTCTGTATAGAAAGAGAAAATAAAGAAAACTTTTGTGTGCGTGTGCGTGTGTGTGTTGACTTAACGCATTAAAGTTTCCATGAGTTAAATTGTAACATGCTTGTCAGTTGCCGTTGTCGTTGACATTTGACGTTGCTTTCGCTTTGCTTTTGCTCCCTTGACATGCTTTTGGCGCTTTGGAAATACACGAAAAATGTTTGCATGGCAAACAAATCGCTGTGTTGGCCTTACCTACTCCTCCCCCTTCTCTTCGTCATCCTCTTGTCATTCGCGCACACTGTGACATGAAAACCGAAAAGAGCAAAAACATCGCGCGACACGCCCCATTCCTGTTTTCTTGTTTTTTTTTTTTTTCAAATTTTATTTGGGCTCGGACAGCAATTACAATTTGAGATTGAAAATGGCCAGCAGCGATTTCCCAATCGGAAAAACTAACAGCTCCTCAAACTAGATGGATGGATCTACGCCTATCAGCTCAACTCTATGAATAAACAAAATTTGTCTATAAATATAGCATATGATATAAAGAGATTCAATCAGCACATCAATCAAAGTTAACTCATAAAACATATACCATTAATAGTAATAGTTGGCTATAATTATTTATTATTACTATTTTTGCAGCCAAGGACCAAGCAAGTTCCCTATATAAACAGCTCCGACTTAAACAATCTGTAATTGTGGTATTTAATTTCCTTTTTCATTTCTTTTCGGTGGCCCCAATATATGATTCAATCACACCTCAGCAGCCACATCACTCAAGTATACACAAGTACACGCCCCAGTCGAATAATAATAATTGGGGAATTACGAACAGAGAGAGAGAGAGAGAGAGAGAGAGAGAGGGGGGGGGAGAGGTAGAGACATAAAGGTACAAGTGTCTGGCAAAAGTCGATTTAATTTCATTGAGGAAGTCATTTGCGTTTAACAAATATTATCTTGTTCCCAATATGAAGAGAAGGCCAAGACGATATGCATACGAAGAAAAATAAAACGTGAATATTCCCGAAAATGTTCTGGCTGAAAATTCAGCTGTTGAAGATATGAATGTGACAATCGGCATAAACAAAGCAGTTGAAATACAATGAATTGGCTAATATATGCTAGACTTTGATATACCTTAACTTATTTAAGAATAAAATTGTATTTAAAATTATAGAAAAATCTTATATTCAATATCTATAAGTTAAACTCTGAAAAAAAAAAACAGAGTTTATTTTTGAGAGAAAAGGATATACTATTGAGCTGAGCTTGATAAGCTAGAAATTGGGCTTTACAGTGCCTGCAGTGTACTTTATAACTCTATGGTCCTTAGTTAGCTAGGCTAGCAATTTGTGCAGCATCTGGCTATAGCTCGGCGTAGCAGCGACATTGCCTTAATCAACGCGCCTGTGATTGCCTGCAGCGTCTATATGAAGCCATGGCCAGTTGGCCATGGGCATAGCCTCTGGCTGTGGCTTGATCTCTTACTGGAACTTTGGTATTTCAGTTTCGTTGCAATACAGCACCTTTGAGTTAATAGCCGTTGATGCATGCCAGCGTTTCTATGGCGATGTGCCTGTCGCCCCCAGCCAGCTGCATTGTCCCAGCCAACAAGAATATGTCCATTAATGCTCAGCAGCAGCGGGCCAGTGATTAGAGTCAACTCTTGGTCCTCCAACTCTGACTGGCTGATCTCTGGCTCTGGCTCAAGGATAGCGCTTAATATATCAGCCAAAGATTGAAGCATAACCTTTAAGCCAGCTGTCTCTTAGCTTAACAAGCGAAATATTCAAGAATAATATTTTCCAGCATTTGTTGTGCTCTTTCCTTAAGACAGCCCAGCCCCGCCCAGCCCAGTTACCCTGCTGTGTGGCAAGTCGGAGACTTCAGCTGTCTGCTTGAAGAAGGTGTGTGTGCCACATTATAAATTTACTTCGTTTGTCTTGCGTTCCAGCGGCCACCCAGATATTAATGGTTGGGGCTGACAGTCTTGTGGGCCACGAGAGATATTAAAAGTCAGCAGCAAGTCGGGCGGTGGCGCTGTGTGGGGCAGGGAGACTCGTTCAATGACTGCGTCGACATTATTTCCATTACACCCATTTAGTTGTCGCTGCGTGCACTAAACTTATCCATTGACGACAGCAATTTGTGGTCCTGTGGCGCGGCGGACGGACGGACGGACGGACATTAGTTGGCTCCGTTTAATGCCCAATTGGCATTACAATGGCTGCTCCCGCAATTGAATTGGCTGCTTGCAGTGCATTGAACTTGCATGTCCAGCACTCAATTGACATTTCTCAACGTCTCAGTTTCTGCCGTCGCCTGTCTGTGTCTGTGCCCCTCGGCATACCGGAAACTATGCAAGCATTTTGCGAGCTGTTTGGCCAGGACAAGTCGTGAAGTCATGAAGTCACACTCATTATTAATGCACACACCTTGAAGGTACTGGCTAGACACAGGTCCCTCTGAGCCGCCCCCGCGCGCGATATAAATACAATTTATTGCCGCCCATTTGCCAAAAACAGAATGAACTTTCGCCAAAAAAGAAAGCGAAAAACACATCAGAAAGCGGGAAGACAGCTTGCAAATTGCACAATCGCAGTGCATGTGTTATAAATTTCGACAAAATAAAAAAAAGATGAAAAATAAAAAGCAAAAATCAACAATAATAATAATCAAAAAAGAAAAAAAAGAAAAGGAAAACAGAAAAATAAGAATTAAAAATCGAGCATGTCAGCGACAGTAGCAACAAGAACAAAAGGCAAGCTCAAAGAAGGCGGAACATCTGACTAAAAGTCGCGTGATTTATGCCCAGACACAGCCACGCCCACACCTCCAACTGGAGCAGAGACTTTTGATGGGCGTGCAGCCAAAGAGGCACGTCTAGCATCGGATAAAATCTTTAGTATTGAATCAAATGATTGTTCCCAAACTGAAATCTATATACAATTAATTCGTGAGAAGTCGTAAGATCATCATCAGTATTTATAGAGAACTATGCTGTGTGAAATCTGAAGGATACGATTTAAATTAATGACTTCTGGCCATATAGTATATAAACACATCCATTGTCTTTGACCTTTGTAAAGATAATTAGACAGCTCACAAATTGTAATGCTTAGCGCAGAGCGAACGGAATTTTGTTTTTTAATTATAGATATAAATATATATATTTAAATGCTGTGTGGAATTTGTATTATTCTTTAGACTCTTCGCCACTCAATCTCTTACACAATTATTTATCGGCCATTCTTTTTCGGGTAGTGTATTAATTATTGATGAATTTTCTGACCCATATTTGCGGGACAGAAAATCAAAGTGGCAACGACAACGTCACCCCTCAGATGTTTGCCGCTTAAATTAAGCGTAAAATTTAGCCTGACAAACGGGCAATGCGCCAGCACACATTAAATCTTACGAAAGATCTACACCTTCTCCACCTCCTCCTCCTCCTTGGCACACCTTTTGCAGTCGCAGAGGCGCCTCTGAAGTGCACCGACGGGGCCCATAGACAAGGCGCTGAAATCTGTGCGCCACTGGCCAGCAGTTGGCACAGCGCGCCGTGAGTTGTGAGTTGATGACGTCAAACCTAAAAAAGATGAACTGACGTCCACCTATTCGGCGTAGACGTAACACTCGGGCACACTTTTGCGTTATTTTTGGTGAACTGTTCACGAAACAGATACCCAGATACGCAGTCCCCAGTGCCCAGACCAAGACCCAGACGAAAGCGCGTTGGTCTGCACTCCAGGAAATCCCAATGAATCACTTGACAAACCGACGAGACTCAATGTATTGGATGGGGATTTGTACAGCTCGCCCAACGGGGCTGGCCTGTGTAAACAAAAGTCACTCAAGTTTCATGAGCTTTACGCGATTTATGATGGTCGAAAGGCAGAGAGAAAGATAGAGTGACAATCGAGACGGCCGAAAATGCCTGGAATGCCGCAAATGTTGATGAGCGCATTAAGATGTGGTTTCCAGGCGACACATGACAGCGACAGCTACTATATCTCAAAGAAATTGTTTGGTATATGTATATAAAAGAGATCTGCTTTTATCTCTAAGGAATCTACTAAACGATGTATGGACACTTCAATAGAACACTCATATAGGCAAAGGTTGTTTGCCTGCTTGTATTCATACAATCATATCTCTCTCTCTCTCTCTCTCTCTCCATATGTATATATATATTTAAATATATTAATTTCTGATGCTGTTGACAATCAATTAATTTTAACAAAAGCAACTGTCGGCGCAGCTTTACGTCTGTGGTAATTGTTTTCCATGTTAATTGCGAAATAATAAAAATATATACATATAAATATATATAATGCGATACATTTAAAATGTTTTTAAAGTAGCTCAAGTCATTTCAATTTCAATTATGCCATAAGTTCCCTATCACGCTGAGTGCCTATGCCCGCCTCGCTCCCTCTCTCGCACTATATGATGACGTCAGCAGTTGGCCAGACGCACAGCATCCGTGTCGCCTGAATCTCTGGCCCGCCTGCTTAGCAGCTCCATTCTAAAATGCGCGCTGAGGCAATGCACAGTGCACAGTTCATTGACATGGCCATAAATTGGGTGCTTTGTCGCCACGGAAATAGTTCTCTAAATTCTCCTCTGCATTGCATAACGAAGTAAGATGTGGTTTTATTTATGCGAAACTGAAAAGCCATTGCCAACTAATGGAACGTATTCAGAGTGGACTTTTTAATATTTATGAAAGCTCAGCCATCATCACATAACACAGGTATTGTTTAAAGCGCTCCCCAGTTGGCCCGCATAGATCATGGCAAAAGCACAACTAACGGCAATTGATGCTGCTCTGTGCCATTGTGGCTAATGGAAATACATTGCTTGTGGCAACTTGTGGCTCTTTTTGCATTCTAGTTCTAATTAAAATGCATTCATAACGACAAGAGCAACGGCAACAGCATTCTGAGCTCCGAGCCGCAATTAAAACTAAAATGCGCCATCAAAGCCCAAAACTTTTGTGCCCGACCTTTGAAAATCCTGTCAACAAAATATTGTTTATATGAAAATATATGCAAGTGTGTGTGTGTGTGTGTATGTATGAATATTTGTGTTTGTCTCTCCTCTGTGTGTGAGTGCATACAAGGAGGTTATCCAATTTGTTCGGGCTAAATGAAAAACATTTGCTTCTTCACAAATGAATTTCCGTATTTTGGCCGACCGCCCGGCCGCCTCACCTGCCCGCAACGCATTTTGAAATGCTGTAAACAATATTTTTGGATTCTGCTCAAACTGAGTCAATGCAACGCGTGGGCGTGGCACGCCAGCAACATTAATATTTGTGCAGCGCATCAGTATTTTAATGAGCAGCCGAGCCAAAAATAAATTGCACATAAATATGTTCTATGCTGCTGACAACTCGAATGAAAACGAAAATGAAAATCGAAATAACGAAAATAGCGAAAATAATGCAAATTGTTGGCAAAAATAAATTCTGAACTCTGAATTCTGAATTGTGGCGTGCCTGACGTGGGCCGATGGCCAAACATTGCAAGGAGTCAATGCGCTCATTAGGCCAGGCCGAGCTGTCATAAATCAACGGCATTAGAAAAGTGTCAGCGCGGCAGCTACTCAATTGCAATTGGCCATAGCTGAAACAATTGCGACAATTGTCACCGATTTGGCCCAGCGGAAGTTCATGGGCGTCTCTAGCCGCGCAGTTTTCGCACAACAACTTGAAGGATTTAGCGTAATGAATTATCTCTGGCTAATTGACGTCTGTGAACTTGCGCTCGTCGCGGAAGTACACGCATCTTGGCCAACGGGCGGCCCATGAATATTGCCAATTGAAGAAATTTGTCAATTTTTGGCAACAAAACTAATGATCTCTGTCATTGGCAAGGACGGATTTCGGCCAAGTGCGTTAAACCTGAGCGGGCGAAACGTTTTTCCCTTTCAGCACTCGCTCCATCCAAACAATATTTTATATAAAACAAAAAGTGCTCCGAGCTGAGTTGAAATCAATATTTCAATAGCTTTTAGCTTTGAGCTCTGTCCTATTGACGACAACCAGCTACAATTTCTCTTTGCTCCTTACAGTTTTAAGCGCTTATTTAATTTAATTTAGCTCTGCCAGCGCCAAGCGGATTCCTTTTACTGATTGCCAATGGAATTGTATGCTTACTTATGTATATATATATACTCTTTCAATCATAAGTCCACTCTTGGCGCAGATTTCTTTTCTACACACGAGCAGTTTAAATTGCGCTCAGCCTAAAAGTATGCAAGCATTTTGCATGCTGAAACTCTGCAGCTGTTAACTATTGCCGCGGCTTCGGCGTGTTTTCCAACACTTCTTCTTTAAAATTCGCTTTGACAGCAAAGTAGGCGACATTCGTGCCAAACTAGATAAATTGTTAAGGACTAGCGCTGTGAAAAGTCATTCTTTCACAAATTTTCGCAGTGAGCAGAGCTCTTGAAAGTAGAAAATAAAAAAGTTAAAATTAAATTCCTCTCTCTGAGTCGTTGTGTCGAGCAATCTTTGGTTTTTCGCATTCCTATCCCCGCGTGCTGCTCCTTTCATTTCATAAAAGTGTAACTCGAATTCTGTGACACGAGAAGAAAAGCGAAATGATTCCAGTTACCGATCCGGACGTCGCTTGCGACGAGACCAAGCAGCAGCCGGAGACCATTATTTCCACCCCGAAGAGCGGCCGTGTGGGCATCTTTAATGCGGAAGATTTTCTGTCCCGTGCCCAGCTGAACGACAAGATCAACAATATCCTTCGCTCGCCCAACAAGTCTCCAAATGGCGTCCGCCAACGCTCGGTGTACACCAACAACAACCCATCACCGGTAAGTCCTGTCAGATTCTGCACCTCCGTGTCAAACGGTGAGTGTCCTTTTCAAAATTGAGGTTAGGACTCCATCTGAAAGTTTTTTTTTATAGTCCTGTTATTATTGTTCTCAAAAATCAATCAAAATTATAGAAAAGTTTTCAATATTAATTCTTAACAAATATGCAGCAGTCGTCGGTCCGTTTGCCTGGCGCGGCAATGTCGCTATCGGCTCGTATGAGCAACATGTCGCTGAACAGCGGCAGCGCCAGTGTGGGCACCAATACTTCAGTGCTGGCTAAGGAATGCTCCAGCCAGACGAATGTCATTGGTGCTTCGGGTTCCTATCGTGCCATTGGAATGAGCATGCACCAGTCGCAGCCGCTGCTCACCGCAGTTGCTGATTTGGAGCCACTAGTGCTGAGCACCAAGTCGCTGACTGCTCGCTTCGCAGGGCCGTTTGGGTATGACAATGGCGGGGCCTACTGTCAGGTAACTATCAATCGCTGGCAAAGTAAAATATCTAAATAATACTCTGCTATTAGCCACAACCACCAATGCATCACACTCAGCAGTACCCATCGCCCATGCCGCCACCACCCCATGCATTGGGTCGCGTTAGCTCTCGCACCTTTGAGTTTGAGAACAATCCTCCACCACCACCACCATGTCCTGGATCTGGACCGATTGCCATGTCGAATGGCACCATTCAGCTGCGCTTGCGCGAAGGAGTCAGGTGGGTATCTGAGTCAGTTGACCTTGATCACAGTTATATTCCCTGGAATATAGGATCGATATGACTCTGGACAAGGCAGTGCGCGTGCTGAACCAGCGTAGCATGGTGGCCGTCTCATTGTCGCGCAACGGCACAAACTCGGCTCTCATCCATCCCAATGGGCGGATTCTGCAGAGCGGCTCCAAGGTGGAGATCGTGACATACGACGGCATGAAGGCCAACAACTTTGTGTGAGTTCATCGATAAGGATCATTTATGCTGGAGATATCTAAATATTTCAAACTCAACAGGCGCTACGCCAAGATGTGGTACAAGGGAGTGAGCTTCACTAGCGAGTCTTGCGCTTTGATTTATCTGGTTGACACCGCTGGAACACGCACCACAACCGACACATTCACTGACCTGACCAAGGACTACACTCTGGCAGTGTTTTATGAGTGAGTTTGGGATTGGATTTGGCTGGAATCTATATAATAACTCATGCTAAATACTTTCAATAGCGACTCACGCCACGGTCCCTCTTTTGTGCCGGATGCACAGGAGGTGATTGCAAAGTCATCCTACAGTTGCGCAGACGACGGCACCGAGATGTACGACATCAATGGCTTTCGCATTATTCAGGCCGCCGATGGCCTGGTGAAGGTGACTCGCCAGCACAACAAGGGGCTCATCCGCACCAGCCCTGGCAATGGATCAGTCACTCTAACCACCCTGGGCATCCACTGCACCGCCTCCTTGGGCAAGACCTCGCATCTATTTTTGCGGTAGGCATTCCACCCTGGCTTTATATTCTCTCTATTTATCGTTTTCTTTAATTACTTCCCTTGCAGTCGCAATGAAAAGCGCATGCATTTCGATGGATCGAATTTTATAGTGCGCAATGCAGGACATTCGGCGGGATTCAACGAGAACAACCTGCTGATCGTGTACTAGTTTGGTCCCACTTTAGATATTAGACACAAACATAAACACACCACATCTAATGGACATTTTAGGGGCTGTTGGCTAGCAGTAGAGTGGAGAGGGATTATTACTAAAAAATGAGACATCAAAGAAACGCAAAAAAGGACAAAAAACGAAGCTGGGAATAAGGCTTAAATAGGGCGTCAGAAACAAAAAAGACATTCTGAAATATTCATCCGTTCTTCAGGTGAATCTCGAATGTCTTTCGGTACTCGGCGCCACCAAAAAGGAATTCGTTTTTAGTTATTTTTTCATAGTCGACCCTTTTGATATCAGTGAGAGTAGAGAATACAAAAAAAATGTGGGGATGCTGACCATTTTGGCCGATTGAGAAGTGCTAGCGTTCTAGTTTTAAAGGCTCCCCTTGGAATGAGAAAAACTTTTAAACAAGCAATTTTTTTCAATATTTTTTTACATAAGATAGGAAAAAACTAAAAAGAATAGAATGAAAACGACACACGTTCAAAATTAGAAACACTATGCCATGGCGAAATGTGTATGTGTAACAGGTAGTAGGCAGTGGTAAGAGAAGGCGTTTCGATTCCTCAGTGCGCCAGTCTAGTCAGAAGACGATAAAAAGTTATTTGTTACAGTTAAGATTAGTTTGTAGTTGCTCCGACACACCAAAGTGAGAAAATGTTACGTTCGAAGAACCAATAGAGAAGACACAACTAATACCTACCCACAAGCTACCCGAGAAAGAAAAGTGAGAAATTATTTTACATGTTGATACACAAATTACACAATCAGTCATCATATAATATATTTGTATATATCTATATAAAATATTACTGGCCTATCTGATTTACGTCTGTCGAACACTATTCTTAGCCTTTTGCGCTTGGCGGCTTGATGAGGTTTGCGAGCCCACAGAAGATCTCTATCTCCTTCTCACACAACCTCTAATTCAAGAGCATGTAAAACCAAATTACTGTATAAAGAAAAAATAAAATTAAATATAAATAAAAATAAATGCGTAAATGAATTGAAATTTATTTGCTGCTATTTTATTTCAGTGAGATGACAAAGAAATAATTTTTAAATATATATATTTTTTATGATAAAGATATATATATATATATATATATATATATTATATATTATATATATATATATATATATATATATATATATATATATATATATATATATATATATATATATATATATAAATAAAAAAGTAAGAAATAAATTTGTAAACATTCAACTCTATGTGCTCTCAGTCAATGAATGCAACTGACTATTTTCGAGATTTGGAATATTTTCTCTGCTGTTGAAGTATGTTTTGTAGTTCTGTAATAAAATCATATGCAGCCAATCTGAAGCTTAACAGTGCTGGTAAAGTAAGTGCGTTTTCCAACACACATTTACTTCGATTTCTGTTGGAGCAAAGTAGGCGACGGTTAGCCCGATGAAAAGATGACGTGCTAAAGAGCAGCATCAGTGGAAAGTCATTCTTTCACAAATTTTCGCAGTGAGCAGAGCTCTTGAAAGTAGAAAATAAAAAAGTAAAAATTAAATTCCTCTCTCTGAGTCGTTGTGTCGAGCAATCTTTGGTTTTTCGCATTCCTATCCCCGCGTGCAACTCCGTTCCCATTAAAGTGTAACTGTAATTAATTTAGTCACAAGAATACATTGAACGAAGGAAAAAATGGTTCCAGTTACAAAACCGAACACCAAGGAGGTGCAATGCCAGCTCGCGGCATGCGAGGAGACCAAGCAGCAGCCGGAGACCATTGTCACCCCGAAGAGCGGCCGTGTGGGCATCTTCAACGCTGAAGATTTTCTGTCCCGTGCCCAGACAAATGACAAGATCAACAACATCTTGCGCTCGCCCACCAAAGCCCCCAACGGCGTGCGCCAACGCTCGGTGTACACCAACAACAACCCATCACCGGTAAGTCCTACCAAGAACAATTTTCTCTCCCGTTAGTTTTTACTTTTTTTTTTGACAGTTGACAGTTCATCAGAAAAGTTAGTTTAGGGTCCTTTTGCAAAGTATTTCATTGCTATTGAAGCTAGGGGCTTTTGGGAATTCGGAATATGCGGACGAGTGGACGGTGGTAGTCTTTAGCATTTCATATCGTCACATGGGGCGGGGCAAAGAGGGATGTACTATAATAGCTATGGATTTTATGTTATATATATGCTATATGACAGTGGCCAATCCAAATATATAGCCACGCCCATTTGCAGTTTGAAATTTGACAAATGATTTGCTGTTGACATCTGCAGTTGCAGTTTGATTATAGTGGACAGTTGACATATTTTACATATAGAGCTATGAAATATATGCTTTGCCCTATAAACTCTAACAGAGATGGACCCTTGCTGACCGTCGGGCCAAAATTGATTTTATAATAAGCTATTTATGAAACAAGAACTAATTATATTAGATATTTTAAAAAACTCTTAAATATTATATTTAAACTATAACACACATTGTATTGTACTATCAAAGTCAATATGTATTCAAGGTCAGAGGTTATTAATATCGATTTCTGAGAAGGATTTTGTTTTTTGCATGGCTAAGTAAATGTTTGGTATATATTATATATGATATGATATATTTCTCCATATAAATAGATGATATGTGATTTTTGTTTAATTTGCAGCAGTCGTCGGTCCGTTTGCCTGGCGCGGCAATGTCGCTATCGGCTCGTATGAGCAACATGTCGCTGAACAGCGGCAGCGCCAGTGTGGGCACCAATACTTCAGTGCTGGCCAAGGAATGCTCCAGCCAGACGAATGCCATTGGTGCTTCGGGCTCCTATCGTGCCATTGGAATGAGCATGCACCAGTCGCAGCCGCTGCTCACCGCAGTTGCTGATTTGGAGCCACTAGTGCTGAGCACCAAGTCGCTGACTGCTCGCTTCGCCGGGCCGTTTGGGTATGACAATGGCGGGGCTTACTGTCAGGTAACTAACTATCAATCGCTGGCAATGTAATCTATCTAAATAATAATCTGCTATTAGCCACAACCACCAATGCACCACACTCAGCAGTACCCATCGCCCATGCCGCCACCACCCCATGCCTTGGGTCGTGTTAGCTCTCGCACTTTTGAGTTTGAGAACAATCCACCACCACCACCACCATGTCCTGGATCTGGACCGATTGCCATGTCGAATGGGACCATTCAGCTGCGCTTGCGCGAAGGAGTCAGGTGGGTATCTGAGTCAGTTGACCTTGATCACAGTTATATTCCCTGGAATATAGAATCGATATGACTCTGGACAAGGCAGTGCGCGTGCTGAACCAGCGCAGCATGGTGGCCGTCTCATTGTCGCGCAA
The DNA here is from genome assembly GCA_961210405.1 of Drosophila mercatorum. NCBI lineage: Eukaryota > Metazoa > Arthropoda > Insecta > Diptera > Drosophilidae > Drosophila > Drosophila mercatorum. The sequence goes on from CAUIUS010000005.1 coordinate 14,491,993, forward strand.
CGGCACAAACTCGGCTCTAATCCATCCCAATGGGCGGATTCTGCAGAGCGGCTCCAAGGTGGAGATCGTGACATACGACGGCATGAAGGCCAACAACTTTGTGTGAGTTCATCGATAAGGATCATTTATGCTGGAGATATCTAAATATTTCAAACTCAACAGGCGCTACGCCAAGATGTGGTACAAGGGAGTGAGCTTCACTAGCGAGTCTTGCGCTTTGATTTATCTGGTTGACACCGCTGGAACACGCACCACAACCGACACATTCACTGACCTGACCAAGGACTACACTCTGGCAGTGTTTTATGAGTGAGTTTGGGATTGGATTTGGCTGGAATCTATATAACAACTCATGCTAAATATTTTCAATAGCGACTCACGCCACGGTCCCTCTTTTGTGCCGGATGCACAGGAGGTGATTGCAAAGTCATCCTACAGTTGCGCAGACGACGGCACCGAGATGTACGACATCAATGGCTTTCGCATTATTCAGGCCGCTGATGGCTTGGTGAAGGTGACTCGCCAGCACAACAAGGGGCTCATCCGCACCAGCCCTGGCAATGGATCAGTCACTCTAACCACCCTGGGCATCCACTGCACCGCCTCCTTGGGCAAGACCTCGCATCTATTTTTGCGGTAGGCATTCCACCCTGGCTTTATATTCTCTCTATTTATCATTTTCTTTAATTACTTCCCTTGCAGTCGCAATGAAAAGCGCATGCATTTCGATGGATCGAATTTTATAGTGCGCAATGCAGGACACTCGGCGGGATTCAACGAGAACAATCTGCTGATCGTGTACTAGTATAGTTCCATCCGAGACACAAACGTAGATCCGTAAGACACACACAAACACACGAACAGACACCTTGAACAGTTTTGGGGACTGTTGCGCTGCCGTAGCGTGGAGAGAGTAATAACCAAAAATAATATAAACCACATAAAAAGCTTGAAACTGAAAACAGGCTCGCAAAAAAGCGCGAGCAACGCTAAGGGCATTCTGATCATACGTATAACATGAAAGACCTAAAACCCAAGCGCTGTATGATTGGGTAGCTTTTGGATGCCTTTCGTTACTCGACGTAAGCGCAACGCAATGCAACAAGGAATTCGTTTTTAGTTATCTTTTCATACTCGAACTTTTTGATATCAGTGAAAATTCAGTTAAAAAAAAGAAAAAAATAATAGCTTAAGGGCACGGATCCACTGCCCTGCCTACTACTTGAAAACGCTGACCATTTTGGCAGATTGAAAAGTGTCAGCGTTTTAATTTTTAAGGCTCATTTTGGCATAAAAAAGACTCTCTTCAATCAAATTTTTACAAAGTTTCTTTCTAATAATATGATAATTAAACCAACAAAAAATAATAACCCAACGTACATAAGGAAAGCCTTAAAAAATTTTCCACATGCTAACCAAATTTCAAAGGACAAGCGATACACATTTGTTCGCAGCATGACGCCAACGTGTGTGTGCAACAATTAGTAGGCAGTGGTCTGAAGAGGTGGTTGTCCTTCCAAGTGCTGGGCTGCGCTGGTGCGGTCTGGTGGTCGGGTCCAGAGACGGCACCAGTGAGATTTCTAGTTACTCGTTACAGTTAAGATTAGTTTGTAGTTGCTGCAATCCAGACATGTTCATCCACACAGACACGAGAAAGTGAAGTATTGTTACATTCTGAATTTTGCAAATTCAAAGTGAGACTAAAGACAGATGACGCTCCAAGAAAAAGTAAGAAGTAAGTGGCAGAGTATGCAAAAGAGAGTACTCGGTATCATCATCACACACACAGACACACTCTCACACACACACACACACCAATAATAATAATTGAACACAATAATTATTGGAAGTCCTCAATCGTATTACATGCGGACCCCACACACACTAACAAACTAACACACTCAGTCAGACACAGACAGTCAGTATTCATTTTACACATTTTTAATTTTTGGGTCGCTGTTGTTCAAGCTAGCCCCAAAGCTTGAGCCTTACGCCAATCTCCGATACTCAAAATCACAAGCATGTATAACGAAATTAATCTATGTATCTAAATCGAATAAAAAAAATGTATATGTACCGAAGATGCGAGGAATGTGTGCGGCGCTGGTCAAGGCTGAAGCTTTCATGTTAAATGAATTCCTAAGATGAAAGCCATAACTTCCGACGGTGTCCGGTGGGCCCACCCATAACCCTAAACCGTCGCAGCGTCAAGTTGGAGGCTCATAAATTTCCAGCCAAATTGCTTTATGGCTGAAACACACCTGCGCAGCGCTCAAGCAGGCAGCCAATCGCGCCCCAAGGAACCAAATCTCGCAGCGCACATCATGAAACTTAACCCGGCCAAGGAAATTTATGCATGTGTTTATATAAGGCTCTTAGCTGGTGCAATTGCGTGGGTAATTACAGGTGCTTCCAGCAAAGCCCTAACAAGGCTAATTTAAATATACTTGAAGTCCTTAATCCTTAACTTTAGCTGTGGGTTACCTGTAGACATATCCAGAAGCATAAAGATATCGGATCGGCTGTCATATAGACTAATGCTTCCAAAATGCTTGGGGTCGGGGCCGAGTCGGGCTGCTGCGGTTGCTGCTGCTGCTGCTGCTGTTGCTGTTGCTGTTGATAAAGATTATTGGATAACGCTTGGCCAACAATTTTCGTTTCTGTCATAAGAAGAGAGTTTGAACCATGGTTAAAGAGATAGTACAGGCCAACGACAACTAGAAGCGGCTACCATCGATCTGAGGAGCTGGATAGAGTTGTGAGCGCAGAGGATACATAAAGCAGAAGCAGATGTTACAGGTGCAGATAGAGAGAGAGAGAGAGAGAGAAAGAGAGCAGCAACAGCAACAACATCTACTTATAATCAAAAACTTATTTAAGTGTGACTTGTTTGTGGAAGCTCTGATGACAATGTATGTGTGTGTGTGTGTGTGCTTTCATAATAGACCGTCCTGGGTAGTGAACCGCACTGCAGCTATGTATGGCTGGCTTCCGGTGACATAGCATCCAAATCGTTTGCCCCATCTCGTTAGGGGCCCATAGCTGTGGCATATTCAATGCTCACGGTTGCGTGCCTCCGCCTGGGCGCACGCTGCGAATAGGATGTGAACGATGGGAGGCGGAGTGCGCTCGTGCCCAACATCAAACGCTTTTCACACTTAATTGGGCATAAAATTAAATCAGAATTGATTAAAACACTTCAATGACAACGAAAAGCAACATCAGCAGCAGAAACAGCCGCTCAAACTCGACAAGCGACAACGGCGACGACAGCAACAGCTTTGGCATTGCCTTAGTCTCTGCCTCTGCCTTGTGTTCGCCTGCGATGTACATAGAAAGTTTTCTGGTTTTGGTTTTGGGCTTCCCAGCTGACGCATCGCTATCGACCCGAGCCGAGTCTATACTAACTTTAGCCTACTACAGCCAACTTCGCACAGTCGAAAGCCGAAAGGCTTTCCAGGAGGCAAGGGCGGGGGAGTGTTATTAATTGCCAGCCCTCGTTGGCCTGGCCAAAGTTTATAAAATTCAATTTCCGTTTTCAAGCACTCGGCACAAACAAATTACGCGACTCTGGGCCAGAAAACAACTTTGTATATTACCATTTAATGTGCCGTCAATTAACCCAGCCCCGCCCTGATTATCATCGGCGGACTCAAGACATGTTTTATTCCATTATAATTTATGCCAATAAATCTGAGAGTATGTCAATTTGCATGCAAAAGCAAAGTGTGCTGAGCCCTAGCAAAGCTGGCCGAGAAATCAATTAAAGCCAGGCCATAAAGCACAGAGCAGACTGGCTGAATACATTATGTAAGCGTAAGAGAGAAATCTTAATTGTTAGGCCAAATATTGGTTAGTTTGTTGCAAATAAATTTCGTTTTCTCAGCTCGTTACAACTTTTCACCTGGGGAGCTGTCGTCACTTTGCGCTGTCGCCGTCAATCAAATAAATCAAAGGAACTGCCAATTGGCAGTGACTCAGTCGCAGGGACTGAACAGGATCAAAGCTAGCTGTCTCCCAGTTGGTGTTTACCCTTCGCAAAAGGAGACAATTTAAGTTTTTTGCGCTGACAGGCACTGCATTAGAGGTGCTAAATTCTTGATGTTATTTGATCAGTTGCCCTCTTCGCAGCAGACTTGATTAAGTGCGAGACGCGTCTAATGGTTATGGATGGCAGCCATGTGAGCTGAGAGCAACTGCGAGGTGGGCAAAGGTTATGCAGGTAACCCAAGATATGAGCGCTGCGGCACCTATTGGCGCTTATTTAGGGCAGGTGTCAGAGGTGATTGTCGCTGGCTGTCGTTTTACAAAATATGCATAATAAATTCGCCTGACAAGCAAATGGCGCTGGGGACAGATTTATGGCTGAGCAATTGATGGCTGAGCTGGCAGCCGACAGCTGGCAGTCATTGAGGTGTTGTCGCATTGCTTGTCATTTCAATTAGCTTAATTAAAATTCACGCTAATCAATTAAATCAATTTACTTCAGTTACTAATCAGATTTTTACAAATACAAAAGCAGGAATTTCAACCTTGAGCAGGTTGGGGCCAGGTTGGCGCTTTCTCCCCTCCCAACTCCAGCGAAATGAATAAAACAAAATGCCAAAATCCAATTTCATTTGCCGCAGAGACCAACTCTCTGTCGTCCTCTAAGCCAATTGCAGATAGCACGTGACAGGAACCACAATAGATTCGACTGCAAATATTCATGCTTTACATTTTTAGTCGGAATTTTATGCGGAATGTAAATGAATATAAATACCAAGTGCTAGAGAGACCATAGCATATTGTTGAATATTTTGTTGGCTTTCATTTAATAATATATTTATATATACTCTAAGTTAATTTTCAGATGAAGGTGAGAATTTTCAATGACAAGCGAAGCGTAGTCTAAGGAAATTGTTATTTAACGAAAGGGTGCGGCTGAAGCTATAAATCTTTTTATTTGAGATTGGATTACATATGGGAAGTTAGCATACATCAAATATCAAAGAAAGTGAAGAGCTAGGTGCTTGATGGCATCTCTAGAGAATTTCAGATGAAGTTGAGTACCATATATATGTATATCTTTGATATTTTACTCTCCCATGCAAATACTTAACTCCATTCAGCTGCCGTTGCTTTTCTACCTCATGCAATTTGCTTAAGCATTGAATTCGATTAACTCCACTCAAAAGGCCGAAAGTTGGCTCATCAATTATTTATGTTCTTGATTAATGCGTTTACCCTTTCAGGCAGCACCCAAGGGGCGTGTGCCGCAGCAGGTTCAAGTATTTGAGAACTCATCCAGTTGTTTGGCTTTGTTTCTACAGCCCCTGAGCAATAGTCAATGAAATGCCTATATCAACACAGTAAATTGACTTTAATTAGAGTACGGATGGAGTAGTTGACTGGGATAGCAGCTGTCAGTCGGAACTTTAAAGTGGCATTTTTGTAGCCCAATCTGAAAAGTGTAGTAAAAATGTTGTTCAAGCTAAACTTGAGCTGAAGTTTTAATGCCAAGGCACAAGCGGAGAACGGAAAACGCAAAGAAAGTGAAGACATTTTGATTTTTGCATACTTTTGTGCGCTGCGCGGAACGTGACTTGAAACAGAGAATATATTGACAGCACACACATACACTCACATACACTCACATATATCTATTTGAATACACTCGTGTATAAGTATGTTTGGGACATGTATCTTTTTTTCATTTCCTGTTCTCGCTGTGTCTGTCCTGGGGTCAGGCGAAAAACTTTAATGTCGACAACTTAACATATGCTCGGCGAATCTCAGCGACTCTCACACATACAGATTCTGCCATTGCCCATTGTTAGTTGTGCGCAAACACCTCTATAATTGAGTCGCAAAAGACCAGACCAAAACTGTCGCTGCAAAGTGCCGCCCCTCCCCCCTGTGCAGGCGCCGCTTTTTGAAGTGGTTTGTCCCATTAGAATGCATGAGTTTTTGAGCTGGCGCGGCGGCAAGCAATTCTCATTATTTCTCATTAAAATTCATTAACATGTTATGTCTGACGTTTAATATTCACCTGTTCTGCTGTCTGCTTGTCTGCTCGGCAGCGCAGCTCACCTCGAGTGTCTGCTCGCCTCTCGCCCGGTCTTACTTATTATTTGGCTCAACGATTCAATTAAGTCTAATGGTAAAATGTTGTTAAGCAATTAAATTGCTTTTGTTTTTTACCGCTGTTGCCCGCTCAACCTATATATATATATATAGCAGCCCATATACTCAGCCCCCAGCACATAATAAAAACCCGCTTGGAATCAAATTACAGCGGGTATTAAAATCGGTAAAACTTTTGAATTCAAAGAAAGCCCACTATTTTACATCGAAATAAACTTTTACGAGCTCCAATTACATCTGTTCGTTTAAGATTATTTGCAAATTTATATTTTGGAAAATTCTTGTCTTAAGTTTTATGGAGCAATTCTTTCTTCTTAGTATAAATTTTAGAGATTTTTTTGCTTTTTGAAAACAAGAATTTTTTACGAGAAATATAATTATCAGAATTTCAGAATTTTTTTTTATAATGTAACATATTTTACTGGCTTTAAAATGTATTGTTGGCCCACCGCCTTGGCAGCGCCATCTATGACTCGATTTTGACACAAGTTAAGCTGGTTTTAGTCCGAGAAGCTGTATTAATATTAGTCCATGAATATTCTTGTTCCTTCTGTGTCTTAAACTAACACTTAGCCTAATTACAGCTTTGGATCTGATGATATTGTGTGGCGCACTTCCTGCTTGGAGAATGTCATGCGATTTTATATATAAATATGTTTAATATATATATATATATATATATATATATATATATATATATATATATATATATATGAAGCCGATTTAGTGTTTTATGGTTTAAGCGGAGCTGCTACATGCCACAATACGAACTAAGTACAACAGATTACATTTTACTCACATGGTAGGCGAGGCCATTGATGTGGTTGCCATCAGCGACTGATTCTCTGAGTCTTGAGCCGCCTACGCTTCGTCCTTCTTCGGTCTGTGGATGCGGGTGCTGATGCTGATGCTGGTGCTGAGGGCGTGGTCCAGTGAGTGGGCTAGTGGGCGGCAGCTGTTGGGCGCTGGTCGTGTATCTGCCGCTGCCGCTGGAAGTGGAGGGCAATGGTGAGGCGGGCGGAGTGGGTTGCGGCTGTGGAATTGAGGGGCCCGTTCTGTTGCGTAAACGGGCCAAAGCACTCCGTAAACCCTCCGTATTGTCTTTGTCGGGCCCCTTTCCAAATGAAATGCATCCGCAGAGCACTGTGAGCCGCGCACCTTGCAACGCTGCGGCGTCCAGCTGCAATTGCGGACGAGCTGCTGTGCTCCACCCAAACTTCTCTCTCTCTCTCTCTCCAATATCGACTAGCAATCAATCAATCAGTTCGCCTTGCCATCAGATGTTAGTGAAACTTTTTGAATTTCAAATAATATTAGTTAATTACTTTCTACACTATCCGCAACCCAAAATTGATGTGAGACCACAAAGTTCTGCATCAATCAACACACACACACGCACACTCACTCACACACGCATTCGCTCTTTTGGTATGCAGAGCAACTGTGCGGCTGAGCTGCAAAGGATTGTCTTCAAGTTGAGTGCAGTTTGGTTTAGTTTAGAGTGAGCTGTAAGAGAGAAAAGAGTTTGGTTAGCTTTAAAAAATATGTATATTATCAAATTATATTAGCTAAAAGTCTAGTCTGACGTATTCAATTGCAATCTAAGTTAGGGTAAATGAAATTAACAAACTAAACACGAAATAGTTCTGCCAACTATTCACCAACAATTACACAATTGGAGCATCGCTTAGTAACTGACAGAAAACAATGAGAAAAGTTGCAATTAAATTTGCGGCTGCCCCCAAAATAATGAAGTCAAAACAAAGTTGTTTGCTGCCTGCATTTCAAAGGTTGCGTAGTGGAACAATATATGTATATATATATATATATTTATAGAGGTAGGGCACACAGTGCGGGCAGAGCAACATAATTTGCAAGCAGCAATTAAAAGCACGCCTGTCGCTCGTCCTTTGGCTCCTGCCTCGCACCCCTGCAGCAGCTGGCGTTGCTATTTTTGTTGAGACCCAAGGATTTGTGCAATGTGACAAACTGCTTTTGTAGAGCTGCACAAAATGCTGACGTCGAACATGAAATACCCTAGAAAATTGTCTATATATATATATACACCCACACACACACTCACACCCACCTAGTTATGTGTGCATTCGTGACATACTTAAGTGAACTAATCAAATTTGTATGGCTTAAAGATCAGCTGGGAATTGGCGTCGTCGGCATCCTCTTCTCGGCAGCGGAGGGTATGAAATATGCAAAGTGACAGCTGTTGCCTTCCATATAGCCGCAGGCGGACGCAAACAAGCTTGACAAATGTCTCTCGTATGCATACGCGGCATACCTGCCGCACACAACCCACCCAGTCGAGTAGAGTAGAGCAGATAGAGGGAAGCCCAGCACACATCGCTCTGGGCTTTACGACACTTTTTGTGTGCCCCGGGCTAGGCAAGCAATAACAACAGTTACATGTTTTGTCTGTCTGCCATGGGATGCTCTTATTACCGGCCCTTTCAGCCGAGCACCTGCACACAGCTCGGCTTGTGGAAACAGTTACGAACTTAGATAATTTACCGCATTTTACTTTCAATACATCAGTTTAAGCTTTTGGCCAATTGTTTGATTACGATTTATTACTGGGCTTACACAATATTTGGCCAGGTCCGATGAGTCTGGCTATTTGGCATTGACCTGAGGCTTTCGTAAATTTGTTTAGCCATTCGCCGAGGCAGAGATCTAAGTGAAATTAAATCATTTTGTGGCTATTTTCTAAAATCTTTTCTCTTTTTTGTTTTTCTTTCACATTTTTGCCAATTCATCATGGCTTCTGCTGCTGTTTGGGGGCGTGTTTGCTCGTTTGAAAAGCAATTTAGTCGCATTGTTGTCGCCGACGCTTGCTACGCAGCAATTATTTTCTCATATTACGTATACGGCGTGCGTGCCCGATGCGCTGTTTACAGATTTACGAGTATCCACGCCCATTATACAACCATTTTCTATTACTGTTCACTTGTTGTTGTCCCATCTACCCAAGTGACTTTCTGTTTTTAAGCCCAAGAAGCCAAAATATTAACATTATTCTAGGCGAAAAATCTCTCTCTCCCTCTCTCTCTCTCTCTCTCTTGCCCTCTTCTTGCTCTGTGGCTGCAGCAAACTGCGCGTTAAAATTAACTTGGGGCAAACACTGAGGCCAGATTCCTAAGTGATATGGTGGCAAATTTGTAACGCCTCAATGACCACCCTCACACAACCTTCCGGCTCCTGCTCCCACCGTCGCTTGGCTCTTGATTATGCGTAATTTTATATTTCTATTAGGACGCACAGCCAGCCGCGCAGCCAGCCATGAAAATTTGCAAGCAATTTATGCTATTACAATTATTTGAAATATTCTTAACTTTTCATAAGAGTCCGCCCCAAAAAAGAACGAAAAAAAAAACGAAACTTTATTCTTCCAATTGAATTAAGTTCACGTGTCAAATCAATCTAGAGGACGAAATATGATAAAACTTTTTTCGGCTTCGCTTAGCCAAAGTTGTGAAAGCATGAAAATCAGCCTAAAATTGGGCCCAGAATGCTGACAAATGGAAAACCCGCAAAGCTCTTTAAACTATGGCAAAAAATCTATGTAAATTAAAATTATTTAGAAGAATTTATAATAAATTATAATATAATACTGTTGGCTTGTTTCTTAAGCTGATTAGAGGCATACCAAATTAGTTAACATTATTTTATATCGTTTTATATTATTATATATTAATATTTATTCCATTGAAAATGTTGTCAAACTTTTTCTTTCCCCGGAAAATGAAGTTAAATTATTATAAAATATTTACATATATATATGTACAGCTTAATTGAGCAGGTGTTGAGGTAAAATTGATTTTGCACGTGTGCTCGTATTTAATCACTCAGCCAGGCACACACATACACACACTCACGTACGCAGACAGACCGCAGGCGTGTGCCTGATGGGAGATTACAATAACAATAATCATCATCCGGCGACGGTTTGGCAGCAGCGAGGCGCTGCCATTAGCAGCAGCCGAGCGTCGATAATTTCGTATTCATTTCAGATTCATTGGGCGGGACATCGATTATGATTATGATTTCGATTATTATTGCTTACAGCTGGTCACAATGCCAGGTGATTGATGTTTGCCTCATTAGGACAGCCATTGGCTGAGAAACAAATGTCGTCTCTCAGCTCAACTCATACACAGAATTTTAAATCCTCGTGTGGTTGGTGCGCAAAGGTGCGCCCGGAAGCTACATCAAAGCTCATAAATCACGAATGGAGCTGCGACAGCCCGAAAGGCAGGGAGCCTGCTCTTCTCCCTAATCCATGTAGTCAAGCGGAAAAGTTCGTTAGCTATGAAACAGGCTTTCGTTAGGGTATTATCTCGCTTTCAGGTCTATTTTCAATAAACTGAAATTCGTTTTGAATGCATTTTATGGCATAAACCCAAACAGCCTAAGGCGCCAGCAGAGCAACCAATTTTCAATAAATGTTTTCACATGAAAAATAATTTTAAAAATTATAAAAAAATACCTGGCTTTAATTAAGGTTAAATAGAAAAAGTGAAATACTCAGTAAGTCAGCTGCTACAGGGAGAGAGAGAGAGAGAGAGAGAGAGAGAGGGGCTCACTAGGTATACCCTACTTCAGCTAGGGTATGCCTAAATGATTGCCTTTGTGACACGCTTTTAATGTAATCGAATGGAATTTGGCTGGCCGGGCACTCCTCGAACTTACATATGCCACAGCTCGCACGCCCATTAAGTTAGTAGGCGTGGCACACACACAGCAAACTCCCGGTGTGTGCGGCCGCTCGGTCGCATTTTGTGCAAAATTGAGTTTGCACAATAATTCAATTTGGCAAGCACATAAATTTTAGATATGGCGTTAAAAGGATTTCAATACACTTACAGGCGCGTACTCTCACACACACACACACGCATATACACACACACACACACTAAGACTATTAGCCCGCGCGCACTTTGAGGTCTATGGGAAATGGCCTGTGATTTTGGCCAGGCATAAAGTTCAATTGGGTGACAGCTATTGCCCAAATATGAGCTATGACAAAAGCCACACACACGTACATACATAATTGGCTATGTGCCTGGTATCTAATAGGCACTTAATTAGCTGAATATTACGTTTGCGCCGCTATGCACATAGCTGCTGACTTTAAGCTTAGCTCTGCCTTCAATGCATGCTGTGATATGTGGCAGGTGCTTCTGCTTAAGAGTCTTATGAAAAACCGAAACTTGGCGGCAACTTTGAAGGACTAAGCCCGAGTCCATCTGCCAACTGCTGCTAGTCAGCGTCAGCACTTGTAATTCATGGCATTGTTGTTGTCTGTTCCAGTTCAATGAATAGGTCATATCAATATCTGAATTCGCAAAGTCATTCAGACTGCAAATGACAACTGAAATGCGATACAAAAGAAGTTTCTCTCAGCCATGTGAGGGCACCCAGGCCGAGGGGCAGAGATGGAGACTAATGCTCATACAGAGAGTCTCATTCCGACACGTTGCATAAATACTTGTGCGTTCTTCTATTGTGAATGACTTGCCTCAGCTTCTCAGTCCTCAGTTCTCTGCTCTCAGTTCTCTGTTCTCGGCATAAAGGCAAAAACAGTATAGCCAAACAATTCCAATAAGCTACTGTGGCAAGTGTTGTGCTGGGGCTGGGGCTGGGCCTGAGCCTCTGACTGGGGCTGAAGGGCCAAATACCTACGACGCACAAATTGAATGTGCCTGTCAATCAAAAGTGCTTGTTGGCCTTTCATGGCTTAGATAAAAACGTTTTTACCTTGCGGCTTATATTGAGTTTTTTTTTATTCGATGAACCGAATGGCTATGGGTTCGTTCTGGCTAAAGCCTCTGACGACTCAATCCCACACACGGACTGCGTTGGAGGTCAGTTTGTCAGTTAAGCAGTGCCATTAAGTAACATTGATGCGTAGTTTGTGGCAGTCATAGGACTTAATTGCTCTGCGCCAGGACCCGATGTGCCATTCGGAGTGCAACTGCAGTTAAGTGCCGCTGGGCCAGCTGAAAAGCTTAATGCGTATGCCATTATCATAAACTGCAATGCAGTTTTGGCGAAAAGATAGACAAAACTTTAATCTACCCATCGAGACGCATTGGAATGGCGCGACAGCACGCAAAATGAAATAAGCTCGCGGCAAGTTGGCCAAAAATTATTATTATTTTCCCTCCCACTCATGCGGGCCAACTTATGCGTTTGCATTTGCCAAGCCAAAATAGTGCGGAGTCATTGCCCTCGCCTGGCGCTACTCGCTGCCAGCAGTCCGAAGTGCAATAGTCTAGCAATTGTAGCTGCCACGCTACCCGCTACCCGATACCCGATACCCGCTGCTCTGCTGCTCTCGTTGCCGGAGTCTTTGACTTCGCGGTTCGCTGTGTTGCTATGCAGCAAATTTGTATTTATATTTGTAAAACTAATATATGAAATAGAAATTGAAGACTATCTAGAACTGGATTTCTTATTTATTCTCTTTCGGCAAATTAATATATATATATAAAATTATTTTGTTATGTATTATTTTCGTTAGTTTATTGCTTGAACAAAATGGACAATTCTTAATAAAAATAAAATTAAGTAGATACTTATACTTAATAGCACCAGAGTCAGCATGTCGCTCTAGCAACGCGAACATAACAAAGATACTTTAATAAAACATTACTTTCATAAGTAAAGCATGGAATGCTGTCGCCCTAACTTGATATCAGAGAGTGCTTAAGTACGCTTTTTTATGTACAACATTCCGCTGCAAGGACACAAAAGCTGACTTAAATACGCACTGAAATGTCGAAGGTACAGCGAAATTTCATACAGAACCGCTTGGCTTAAGCAGCGGATATAAGTTTTCATCGATATTCATAGTGGCAAATTGAAGGCGAAAACAAGTAAAAAGTAAGAACATAAATCTTTTGCTGCTAATTACAGTTTAAAAGAAAATCCCTTAGATTAAACATTAAAAACCGCCGTCTCCTTACGCCGTACTCAGCCATACCTGACTGCAGCGAACGGTCCGGCGGACTGGTAATTAATTAAACGCCTCGGCACAGTGGAAACGGCAAATGGAAACAATGGCAAAGGCAAAAGAGAACAGCGCGAAATGAATGCAACGTTGCGTTAGTGTTTTCATTTTGTTATTTGCTTTTTGTTTTTTGTTTTTCGGTGCTCAGCTGAGAAAATGAAATTTTCCTTAAATATCAGCAATTGCAATAAAGATCCTTCGGGGCGAAACAATTATTTGGAAAACTGGACGCAATGCAATTAAATGTTGCCTCATTGCACATTACCAGAGAGTTTTAATTAAAGGGTCAGAGCGATGGCACGATGGCATGGCAAGCAGGGCGCAGCCATGGTTGTGGAAAAGCCTGCCAAAACGATGCTGGCAATCAGGCTAATCCAGTTGGGCTAGATTAGGCCCAATTCGTGCCAATTACCGGGGCAACTGGTGCATAGCTGAGGCCACTGATTGATGTCGGGCGGCGTGCACCTGGAAGGCGACATATATCTACTCATAAATCAGTGCTAAATCTGCGCTTGCTTCACATGAGCTCATTAAAAAGCAGTAGCTGCCAAGCACCCAACTCCCCACCCACCCACACAGCCTGCAGTCCGCATGAACGCTCGGGCGGGCCCGTGCGTATACGCATTACTGATGGCTGATACTCAAAATCGACAGCTGCGCTTGACTTTGACTCCACCCACGAGCTGCTCGCTGACGCATTAAATACCCTACACATTCGCGATTGAATTTCGCCTAACCCTTACGTGAATGCTTTCCATTTTTCCCGGAATCACTAATACGAAAATAACCCATGCGTACGCAGAGCCTTTTTCTAAAATATAATTTTCCGCCGTCTGGTGACACAAAGATGCGTGCGGCACATCTATCACGATATTCAAATTTAATCAGGTTGCCCTGGAAAGTCGGAGCGCGCCTAATGAATGCCAAAGCAAACAGGCGACTCAGTAATTAATTGTCGAGAGTTTCTGTTGAACTTGTCAGCCCGAACAAACATTAGAATGTCCTCAAAGCACAAATTAAAATGCCTGTCCCAAGAGTCAAAGAAAAATCTGTTGATTTTGCCAAACCTTAAATTGAAAAATTGCTGCAACTTTTCGTGTTCCCAGTTCTTTTGGCCAAATCTTTCTTCGCATTTACTTTCGCTTCCCTATTTTGTTAGCCGCATTTGTGTCATTGTCCGGCCGTACACACAATGACCGCAAAACTCCGATGTAGGAGTGTGGCTTTGTACGTATATCTGTATCTGAATCTGTATTTCTATTTCTATTTGTCTTTGTATTTGCCTTTGTGTGTGTGTTTTGTTGGTTATTTGTTGTGGCTCTCGATAAAAGGCGCACTTTCATGCCATACTCAAGATTCTAGGCTACGTATTTGGAATGACGCACATATGAGTAAGTATGCCATAGATAAGCACGTATAATAATACCGTTATATTGTGATGATAATGCGCTTGGTCAACGACCTGCTTCACGCCGGCTTTAATTGGCAAACAGCGGGCTCATCGCAACGGAATGCTATCAATGATATCATCATCGAGTGCACAGCATGTGAACGGCCTGTAACAACAAATGTGCGAAGTATTCCATGATTAAGGACATTAGGCGCGCTCAAACGAAACCTTATTAAATACCCTTGCGCTATCGCGACACAAATCAAATCGCATTACCCCCGCCCAGCAATTTAATTTCACGTTCGTAACAATTTCCCAAAAAAAAACGAGAGACGAAAAACACTTAGTATTGTACTTTTGTTTATTGGATCTGGGTGGGAGTTCACAGGAAATGTAATTCTCGAAACTGGTATATAAAAGCGATAATTATGTGAGGCCATATCAAGTTTATATGACTAGAAGCTAGCTACTCTCAAACACCCGATTCCGTTACTAGGTATAAATATCAGTAAGTAAGCCAACACAAAAAGGAAAAAAAAAAGAAAACAATAAAGAAAAGGAAACCCCAACGGAAACGCATGAAATGCGAACAAAAAGAAAATACCGAATACAACAGAAAAACAATACAGTGGGGTTACCCTGGCCACAGCGTTTAGCAAAGACAACAACCGGTACTCACATGCTTTTAGCGGGCGCATAAAAGTATGCTACACTGCGGATATTGGAACATGTGAAGCATTAATCGAGTTCGAGTTTGATTAGTTTAATTTTCGGCTGCTCTGGCAACGGGCAACGGTTGGGCGACACAATTGCGGATTAGAGAAATTTACATGTGGTTTATAAAATTATATAATTTCTTTTAGCTAGGCCGTCGTATCACTTTGCGGCCCATGCTTTGGCAATAAACACAAACTAGCACAAGAAGACACACTCTCGGCGGACGACACACACGCACTCTCGTAGCGGCCTTACTTTTCTTGTTGTATAGGGAATTGGCGTTTCAGTAGCACATTTTTCATACGTTGCGTTGCCAGAACTTGATGAGCTGCTCAGACGAGACGACCAAAAGCTACGACCGTTCAACTACGACTAACTGAACTGAATATCAAATGAAACTGCCGAGCCATGAGTACAAGCGTGTGTGAGTGTAACTGACTGTGTGTGTGTGTGTGTGTGTGAGCGTGTGTGTAGGCAACGAGCAATGGCGAAGCATGCGACACACCGCAGGCAGCGGAAAAACAGCGCGAATTTGAGTGGAAAGCCCAGCAGGATAGAAAAGCACAAGCAAAGCAGCTGACACACATTTTTGGGCTTTGTTTTGGTTGTGCCCAGGCGTCGCAGGGGATAGATGGTGATGTCTCTGCTGCTGCTGCTGCTGCTGCTGCTACTGCGGCGGCTGCTTGCCGGCGTTTTTCATTCTCTCTCTCTCTCTCTCTCTCTCTCTCTCTGCCCATCAGTCAAGTGGAGAGGCAGCGCCTGCGCACAGACTGAAAAGTCGTTTCGAATTCAAACAGAGGCCTGCATAAATAACAAATATTTTAATAAAAAGTCTCAACTGAACAATCGGGGCTTTTCTTGATGACCCATCAGCACTGTGGCGAGAGTTGGGCCCAGGCTTGTCGAGCTGGTCATCAGAGTTATTCATATATGTATTAGCACAGACATTCATTTTATCGATTTCATTTTGACCAATATTCGGATGAACGTTTTGTTTACGAATTTGTGTGCCACAAGACATGAATGAATACACACACACGCGCGCACAAACATAAATAGAGAGTAAAATAGTACAGCTACAACTAACCAACACTGCAATTGTATGTGTGTGTATATGTGTGTATGTGTGTGTATATGTGTGTATGTGTGTGTGCATGTTGTCTTCTTTTCACTCAGGTTGAATGACACTAGCAAGTGGATCGGCACCCGCCCGCCCTCAATTGGCGAGTTGCTGGCTGGTTCGACGTTTCATGTCCTCAATTCCGAGCGGGACGTCTGTGTGTGTGTGTGTGTAGGCGCGTCCTAGGCCTCTGTCAAGTGCGTGTACACGGACAGCATCAGTACGTGTTTGCACGGGGCGTCAGAAGGGCGTGACACAGTTCCGTGGAATGCAAGTAAATTAGTGCAATTCCTAGCAGAGGGCAGCAACGTGCGTGCGTATACGTAATATTGTTATATGCAAATTCTTTCGCTAGCGTGCAATTAAGCTAGGTGACAATGAAAATATATGTATTCAAATAAGCCTCTGGGCTTAATACAGTTATAAGTTGGCCAATTAGAGCTGTGTGTTTTTGATAGCTTACCAGAATTTATCTCAGCTAGAGAAAACACTTTAATTATGATTTGATTAATTCACAAGCCAAAAAGTATGCAACAGATTAAATAAATTGATGGTGTTGAGCATTTGTTTTCATTTTCAGCCTGAAAGTATGCTGTGAAATATATATAAACATTAAACAAAAATTGGAAATTGAATTCAAATATAAATTGAATGTATTATTTGGGTATATTTTTTAATATTTTAAATTCTTATAATAAACAATAAAAAAATAATAATTATAGATAAATATATACTGGAATGCTTTTGTTTAGTAGAATACAGTTGGAGTCTAAACGATTAAAAGGAATATCATGAGACTGATTTAAGAGTCTAACAAGAAAAAGTCTGGCAGAGAGATCCGATTTATGATCAGAATTTATTAATTTTGAATTTATTTTATATGCCATTTACATATATATTCTCACCGGCATCTTCAAAATCGAGCTCTAAAGTCGACTGCAATTTGTCGTAGCTCGAGTGCTTTAGCCTCACGTGTCGCAGCATACTTTTATAAATTGAATTTTTTATTTATACAGCTCGCATCATATTTGCGTGTTTCTAATTTCGTGGCCAGAGCTCATCGATGTCTCAGTGAATACTAAACAAATCGCATTATTTATTTAGGCATATGTACATTTGAGAAGTAAACACGTACGAGATGGACTGTCAGCTGCTAAGTGGATTGCACAGATATCCGAGTCGAGGGAGTAATTAAAGAAATACCGCCTTCTCGTCAGATGTTTGAGTAGACGCTTAAAGCGAGACTTTGGTATGCTGATGGGATTAGTCAAGGGAGTACTTTGAAGCGATAAGCTGCAGCGGTAGCAGCGTCGATATACATTTTAAGTGTTCCAGTTGACAAGCTACAATGTGCAGTGAAGCACAGGATAAAGTTGCCAAGGTACAAATTATAAACAATCAAAACTTTTGCTGGTAATCCGAATGTTCGTGCAGGACGTGCCGCAGCATAGGTCATGGCATTGTAACTACAAAACTTAGTTTCACTTTGACGTGGTGCAGTGCTCTGCGTGATACGCACTTGTGTGTCCTCCAGGACGTTCAATCTAGTCCGAAACAAAAACTGTGCGACGGACAAACATATTACATTGCTGGCTAACAACATTCACTCCAAAAAGAAGCTAGATAAGAGCGTGAATCAAGCATCAGTCATTCGATTGGAGTTTGCTATTGCTATAAATCATTTGCCATAAATATGCCAAGTTATTTGGCTCTCGAGCATACAGCTGTATTCATGGTGAGCCCATGTGCTGCACTGTGTAGCGCAGCACAGCTGAATTTAGGAAACCGAAGACCCTGCAGATAAGATACGCACATATCGGTATCGACTGCAAAACTGGTCGAGGCAAATTCCGTGGGTTCAGTCGTTGCTCACGCGCTGTGAGTGTTGGATCGTCAGTCAGTCGATCAGTGGCGAGTCTCTAAACAAGTCGAACGGTTCGTTCAGGTTCGCGCTGCGAGCAGTTCACGCTGCACACAAAGAGAGCGAGAGTGTGAGAGTGTGAGAGAGTGAGAGAGTGAGAGAGCGAGAGAGCGCGAGAGCATAGGTCGCTTGTATATAATACATCTATTTGTGTCGGCGACCGGTTAAAGCAGCAAACAACAAAGATCAAATGAGCAGTGAAAAGAAATTGCGGCGACGCGTCATCACGCCGACAACAGACGCCAGCAATGCCGATCCATTGCTAACGGGGCGGCAATTGCACCTGGAAGACGAAGAGGTAAGCTGGGCTCTATTGGCTATGTACTCGATAAGCCAGAGGCCCTTCAAATAGTACAAGTGTCGCAAGAACATGCCAGACAGACAAGTGTTTCGTAGATACTCACTGATAAGATTAGTCCATTTGGGCGTTGGTGCAATGTGAAAAGAGTTCTGTGTTTAGATTCCTTATCAGACATTTGCCAATTTAGTTGTCGCCCGCCTGCGGCAGCTGCAACTCGCATTCCCCTTGCCGTGTTTGGCCACAATCAAATTCTCTTCATTTTGGGCTTATCGGGACAGCAACAGCTGCAACTATGTGGACCGGCGGCGATAAGATAAAGTCGTGATGGATTAAATCGAACTATTAACACATTAAACTCGACCCAAAAAGTGTTGAATATGCTTTAATTAAAAACTGATTCACCTGGCCATATCTTGAACAAACATCACGACCCACCCGCAAAACAAAAAGCCCGCAACCACTTCAGCCACTAACCCACTGTTGCCGATCTTTTTCACTCGCCCACAGCAAGCCAACTGCTGCGAGCGAGCTTTTGTCAGCCGTGAGAAAATCAAATGGTATTGGGCGCCCGCCTTCATTGGCTTCTGGCTGCTCATCTATTGCGCCATCTCGATACCGGCTGCCAATCACCTGCCCCGCCCGCTCGGCATCAAGGATGAGGCCAAGAATCCGGAGCGCTTTATTGCCGAGCGCGCCGAGCTGTTCCTGCAGCGTCTGGTGGCGCTGGGCCCACGTGTGGTGGGCAGCCGCGAGAACGAAATGGGATCTGTTCAGGTGATCACGTCCACTATGCAGAAGGTGCGCGCCGAGCTGGGCGCCGTCCATGACATCGAAGTGGACGTGCAAGTGGCCTCTGGTAGCTACATCCACTGGAATGCCGTCAACATGTACCAGAGCATACAGAACTTTGTGGTGAAGATCAGTCCCAAGGGCTCGAACAGCACCACCTACGTCCTCATCAATAGCCACTATGACTCGGTGCCGGCCGGCCCTGGCGCTGGCGACGACGGCTCCATGGTGGCCGTCATGCTGGAGACTCTGCGAGTGCTGGCCAAATCGAAGTATGCGCTCAAGCATCCGGCTGTCTTCCTGTTCAACGGCGCCGAGGAGAATCCGCTGCAGGCCTCGCACGCCTTCATCACGCAGCACAAGTGGGCCAAGAACTGCAAGTGGGTGACTGAATCCTTAATCCTCACGTGAAATGGGCTCTAAATTGTATTTTATTTTACTGACAGAGCGCTGATCAACCTGGACTCGGCTGGCAATGGCGGTCGCGAGATTCTCTTCCAGTCCGGCCCCAATCATCCGTGGCTCATGAAGAGCTACCGGCGCGCCATCAAGCATCCCTATGCCTCGACCATGGCCGAGGAGATGTTCCAGCACAACTTCATACCCTCCGACACGGACTTTCGCATATTCCGCGATCACGGCGCAGTACCCGGTCTGGACATGGCTTACCAGCACAATGGGTACGTCTATCACACCCGTTTCGATCGTGCGGAGATCATTCCACGCGGCAGCTTCCAAAACACCGGCGACAATCTCCTGGCTCTGATCCGTGAGATATCCAGTGCGCCGGAGCTTGAGGATACTTCGGTAAAACCAAAAGCAAAACTTCCATATGAAAAATTTGAGTAATCTTGAAAGTCTTTTCAGAAACACGCCGAGGGCCACACCGTTTACTACGATGTGATGGGCTGGTTTTTAGTCTTCTATACCGAAACGGAGGGCATTATTCTGAATGTGGTTGTGTCCATAGCCGCAATTGTGGCGTGCGCCGTGGCCATCAAGCTCATGGCCACCAACTCGGACCTGAAGCTGAGCAAAGTGCTCAAGCGCACGCTGCACACGTTCGGCGTGCTGCTCCTGGGCATCTTAGCGGGCGCCATTCTGCCCGTGATCATTGCTCTGTTCATGGATCTGACGCACATACCGCTCTCCTGGTTCACACAGAACTGGCTCGTCCTCGGCCTGTACTTCTGCCCCTTCTTCTTCGGCTTGGCCATTGTGCCCGCGCTCTACTTCCACTACACCTCGACCGTGAGTATTGATTGACTTATTGATTGATTGACTGATTGCGAACTCTGCCTCTTCTAGGATTGCCTGCCGATTGGGCAACGTGTGCAGCTGCTGATGCATTGCCATTGTCTCTTCGTGGCGCTGCTCACCCTGGTGCTGACCATCTGCAGCATACGCTCTGCCTTTGTGCTAATGCTCACCTGCCTGTTCTACACAGTTGGCGTTGTCTTCAATCTGTCCACCAGTCTGCACAGTCGCAGTAAGTGACATCGCTTGAACGTTCTATGAGATTTCTGTTATCTTTTGTCTCTTTTGCAGATGTTGCCTGGATCATTCCGCACATCGTGTGCTATGTGCCTCCGTTCTTGTTCTTCGCATACTTCTCGCACAGCTTCTTGGCCACCTTCATTCCCATGCTCGGTCGCTTCGGCGACTCAGCCAATCCCGATCTGATTCTGGCTGCCTTCAGCATTGCTGTGGGCCTGCTCGTAGCTGGCTTCATAGTGCCCATGTTGCACATGTTCCGCAAGTCCAAGACCATCATCTGCTTTCTGATGGGCATCACCTTGCTATGCATCATCATTGCTGCCACGCCCTGGGGCTTCCCCTACAGGCCAGAGACAAGCGTGCAACGATTTTCAGTATTGGTAAGTTAGAAAAACTAATATTCTAGAAGTACTTTCCTCATAAATTTGCCTTTGCCCTAAAGCACGCCAAGCGCACCTTCCACGATGCGAATAACAATGTTCGCCGCTCCGAAACTGGCTACTTCATTATGCCGCAAGACAGACGCACGTATTCAGTGAAACGTAAGTTTACCATATATAGAAAAACTCTTACAATATCTAAAGATTTCCTACGCTTGCAGATAAGGTGATTAACATGACCATGGCTAAGTCTGTGAAGGACGAGTGCAAGAAGGAAACTCTCTGTGGCTATCCACTGTACAACATGCGCTGGCACAAGACCAGGTAGGAGTAAAAGCCCCCCTCACTCTGCCACTCGCTCATTGACTCGTTTCACATTTATAGGGAACACGGCTTGTGGATACCCGCATCGGAGCCCATATTGGGCGCACTGCCAGCGGCTAAGGTTGTCTCCAAGAAGCAGCTGTCGGCCACTAAAATGCGCTTCGAAATGGAGCTCAGTGGGCCTGATCACATGGGCATCTTCATACAGCCACTGAATAGCGCTCGAGTCGTTGGCTGGTCCTTCCACCAAGCGCCGCTGCGTCTGAACTTTAAGCCTCCGTATTACATCTACTTCTCGTACGGCGTCAACAGTGACGCACTGAAGTTCTGGCTGGAGCTTGAGGTGAGTTTGAAATCTGTTCCCTTCTTTTATAAATATTGTATATAAATTTTGTATTTGGCAGAAACCCAATGGAGATTGGACGACATCCACCTTTGAGCTGGGCCTGCATGGCCATTGGACTCACCACAAGGAAATTCACACGGCCGACTTTAAGAAGTTCCTCGACAGCTTTCCCAACTATGTGGATGCAACGCCCTGGCCGGCGTCCTACGAGACGTGGCTATACTAAAAACTGTCTTATACAACATTTAACTATATACGCAATCGTTGTAAACTTACTAGGTATATTGTACATAATGCAGGTAGAAAGCGAAACATGAAATAAGTTTAAGAAATAAATGACCTTTTGGCTCTCACCAATTGGATGACAAAGCCGAAGCCGAAAAGGAAATTAGATAAGAAATTCCGCTATTTTGCCTTCTTTTCATAAATATTTAGTGTTGATTGCTTAAATTTGATAATCAGCAATAAATATGTATATATATAGAATGACTAACTTAGTCGGCAATATATTGCTGCTACCTCACGGTGCCGCCATTTAGATATGGCCGGCAGTATAAACGCCGGGGGGTTAAGCACTGATTAGACGTTTAGCCATAATTATACCCTGCACAAGGTGCTGTCGAGTATATTTGTTTATTTACCTAAGGCAACAAATTGTTTTTAGCTGATAATCATGTTATAGTTCAAGGAACAGAGGGAGCTTGATTCTGTTGACGCTTCGTTTCTTGCTTCTCTTCTTGCTTCTTTACGTTTTTCTTATTTCTGATTATGTCGTCGATGTTATTAGTCAAGCGATGAAGTACTTTCTCAATCACGTCCAGGCGGAAATGCAGTCTGCAAAGAGGCGCGTTAGTATATGAAAGAGCTTAAGCAATTTGGTTAGTTACATATTCAGTTCAGACTCGATTTCCATATACTCCCTCATGACATGTCTGCAATTCGGGAGGATATTAAATAAATTCGAGAGTATTTCTCGTTAGCAACTCACAGTTGGCGCAGCCTATCCTGATTGAATTGGTCGTGGGAGTCAGCTTGTTTACTCCATTGGGGATAAGTTGGAGGCTTAAAAGCGCCACAGGTCAGCCGATAGAGTAGCTTTCGTATGTAGTACGTCAAGAATGAGGGCTTGTAGGCAATCGTCGATTGGGCCGTGTTGTAGGCCAGCACAACAACGACCATGATTATATTCTACAGGAATCACTTAACATTATTAACTGGAAATATAAGAAGGTTGTCAGTAACACTTACGAATACAACGAGAAAGATGAACAGCATGTAGGTGAAAAAGAATACGGGTGCCAATTCCGGAGAATCTTTTGCCAGGTGTAAGTAGTTAAAGTCGTAAGCCATCATGCGCACTAAGGTTAGAAGACCACTGCCGAGATCTTTGAACTCGTCGTGCTCTTCGCCAAACATGCTGAAGCCAAGAAGAGCGTAGGCCAGAAATGCGACGCCGAGCATGATAAGTAATGCAACCAAATCAGTGAAAGCCTAAATTTGAGTGAACGAGTTAAGATTCGATTAGCTACAGAGGAAATATCAGCTGAGGTTCTTACCATTCTTATCGAAGTGCTCAGAATTCTTAAGAGTGGAATAAAGTTCATGTATATCAACAGGTTGTTCCAGGAGAAGAAAGCTAAGAATGCATATAGCATCTGCTGGGCCGTAAATGTCGCAACCATGTAATCGAGTGGAACAAAATCAACTTTCTGTGAATTCACTATAGAGCGAAATTTCGTTGTACTATAGGCCGAGTAGATATGCAGACCGCTGAGCACATGGCATATCTGATTAGTGAAGAGAAATATGTGATCTTCGTTAGCAGACATAGGCGGAGCTCGTGAACTTACGATAATCTTGGGTAAAACAATATATGCTGAAAATTTCTTAAAGTAAAGCTTCGGACTGATGCGAATCATTACTCTGATCTCATTGTAGGTGTAATAAAAATTAATTAGGTAGATCGCAATGGATAATTCCGTTATGAGTCCGGTCTCTGGACTTGAGTGGAATGATTTCGAATAACGTTTGTTAATTAAAAGTCCGTTTGTCATTATCTCAAAAATTAATCTGCAGTTTTTGGAGTGTTGTCGTTATCATACTAGTATGGAGATAGCAAATGAATGAATATACTTAGTCGCAACTATTATGTCCAAGTTCAAGTTGATCATATTCAGCTCAACCACGACCACGCGTGAAGCACGATCCAGCCATTTGATTCTCCTCAAATGCTTAATGAGCTCTCGACTCTCCCTCATTTCGTATGATAATAATTTCACATAGCCGCCACTGGGATAGCTGGTTAATTGTCCTGAGATGGTAATGGTCTGCAGTTCATCCATTGTATAATATTTTGTCCTATTCGTTAATTAGATTAAATGGACACTTGCGATTTTTACAACTATTCGAATTGCTCACCCCTTATAGACCGGCTCAGTGAACTCATCAGCCTTCGAGTATGCACCAACACATTTGTTGAAGTAACGATGGAGTGAGTGGTGCACCTCGCAGGTACCCTCTTTGACGCGGATTTGTCGTAGTCTCAGCGGCCCAAGCAGCAGATTTTCATTTATAAACAAACGGCTATTTAAGTTCGCCCCGCCGTATTTGGGTTCATGTCGATAGTGAGTAGAGCTGTTATATGTGCTCGAATGCAACATGGGAATTACCGCAAACTCCAAATAGTTCCAAAAGTCGGTAATTGTAATAACGTCATCCCACAAACTTTCGATTCCATTCTCAATCTCGCCCGGCTCTGAAAGAGAAGATCGCAAGCCCCTGATAAAAAAATATTGCTGAATCACTATAAAATCGTGGCCAATCTTCGTTACACATGCTATGAACACGATGCACAACATCATGTGGATCAGTGCATATCGGGTTGCCTTCTCGGTTGTGTAATGGTAATCCCCGAGGGTTGATCGATATCGACTGAAATCTGCCATTTTCTTTTAAAAAAACTTGAAAATTGTTACTTCACTTGACTTCGACACTGGGCTCAATGCTGATTCAATGATACGAACTTGGGGTCGTTTTCGTTTCGTTTCGTTTCACTGGCTTCGACTACTTGATTTCTGTTGCTTTTCTTTCCTTTCTCTGAGCTAATGATCATCGAGCACTATAAATATTTATTTTCCTTTAGTTTAGTTCGGCAATAAGATATATGCCGACATAAAGCTTAATCTAACCGCTGGCCATCAAGCCATAAAGCCCCCAAATTGGCGCTTGTTATCGCCAAATCGTAATCTACAAGACATTATCGCCGATAAGCCCCAACTTATTGGCATAGAGCCGAAATATTTACTTTAAATTCCATTGCCTGTGTCAGTTTACCAACTCATGTGTTGCCCTGCGGTTCACTTTCTTCTGTTTAGTTAAAAAAAAAAAAGAACTGGTACTAAAGGTCATCGAGTAAAATAAGGTAATTTGGTAACTTGTTCTAGAGGTTGTTCGAGAGAAAAAATAAAAAACAATTAGGTAATAAATAATGTTCAAGGCAATGTAAAACTTGTTAAATAATTATTAATCTGAAAAGCACTCCTCCCACAAGTGTCAGCAAAGACTTACTAAGAAACTAATCAAAATGATTAATAAAAGGAAATATAATGATTAGAAATGAACAGATTAGTTTGGCAGGTATTTGGACCTACCTCGCTCGCCCTATATCGCCTATATTTATGGTACTCTAACTATTCGCAACTCATTCGCAGATGTCCTTCTTAAGCGTTGATATAGCATCTGGGGAGAAGAGCGGCAAAAGGAGCGGCGATAAATGGCCTTGGTATGGGGCGCCCATCTTCTGTGTCATCTGGTTCACTCTCTTCTACGTGTCCGCCATTCCGAGCTTTTTCTCTTATCCCAAAATGCTGTATGTTCGCGATGAGGCCAACCATCCGGGTGAGTTTATTGGCGAGCGAGCCATGATTCAGCTGGCCGAGTACTCATCGATTGGCAACAAGATGACGGGATCGATTAACAATGAGGTGCACGTCGTGAACTTTATAAAGCGCGAGGTGGAAAGGATTGCGGAGCAGTCGCGCAGCGATCTCTATGACATCGACCTGGAGGTGCAGTACGCTTCGGGCGCTTTCTATCTGTGGGATGCGGCCACCAGCTATGACAATGTGTCCAATGTGGTGGTGCGGCTCTCAAGAAAGGACAGTCCCAGTGACAACTATTTGTTGGTTAACTCACACTACGATTCGGAGGTGAAGACGCCGGCTGCCGGAGACGACGGCGTCATGGTGGTAGTCATGCTGGAAACGCTGCGCGTCATGACCCAATCGGACCGCCCCTTGGCTCATCCTGTCATCTTCCTCTTCAACGGTGCTGAGGAAGCCAACATGCTGGGCTCCCATGGCTTCATCACAAGCCATAAATGGGCTAAAAATTGCAAGTACGTAGACTCCCCTCAATTAATTCAATTTGAGGCTTAAGTCCTGACTGCCGCCTTTTAGGGCACTTATCAACTTGGACTCGACAGGATCAGGCGGTCGTGAGGTTCTCTTTCAAACGGGTCCCAATCACCCCTGGCTGATGAATTATTATCAGAAGTACGCACCACATCCCTTCTCCATAACCCTCGGCGAGGAGCTCTTCCAGAACAACTTCATTCCCTCCGACACGGATTTTCGCATATTTCGAGACTTTGGCCAAGTGCCCGGCCTGGACATGGCACACGCAGTCAATGGATATGTTTACCACACCAAATATGACAACTTCAAGAATCTGGCGAGGGGCACCTATCAGACCACGGGCGACAATGTGCTGGCCTTGACCTGGGCGCTGGCCAATGCACCGGAACTGGATGACACCGCTGCCCACGAGGAGGGACACGCTATATTCTTCGACTACCTCGGCTGGTTCATCATCGTCTAT
The DNA here is from genome assembly GCA_961210405.1 of Drosophila mercatorum. Taxonomy (NCBI): domain Eukaryota; kingdom Metazoa; phylum Arthropoda; class Insecta; order Diptera; family Drosophilidae; genus Drosophila; species Drosophila mercatorum. The sequence continues at coordinate 14,518,809 of CAUIUS010000005.1, forward strand.
ACGGAGAGCGCCAGCATAGCCATTAATATTGTTGTCTCCTTGGCGGCTCTGGTCTGCATCGGCATCTCCGTCTACTTCATGACCAAGGACAACGTGGTGGACGCACCCAAGACGGTGGTCCTGCGTTTTGGCATCATTTGCCTGGTGCAGCTGGGGGCCGTGGTCATCGCTTGGGGCTTGACCTTGCTCGTGGCTGTCTTCATGCGCGCTGTGGGCCTTGGCGAGTCATGGTACTATGGCATTTGGATGACATTCGGCTTGTATTTCTGCCCCATGTTCCTGGGACTGGGCCTGCTGCCCGCCTTCTACGTAGGTTGGACCAAGCGAAAGTCGTACATGAAGCTGAACCACTCAATTGCCTGCTTCATGCACGCCCACTGCATCCTGATTGTCTTCATTTGCCTCCTCCTGACAGGCCTGGGCATACGCTCAGCCTTCTTTCCCATGATTGGCCTCTTCTTCTACACAGTCTCAATGATTGTTCAGTTTATCCTCAGGCTGACCATTAAGAGTAAGTGTTATATAAATAAAAATATATATATTTTTTTAATTTGCTAATTTATATATTCTTGCCTTGCAGAGAGCTTCTTCATGACTGTCCATATGGTGTGCCAGGTGCTGCCCTTCTTCTTCTACACCTATTTGATGTACGTCTTTCTGCTGGTATTTGTGCCCATGCAGGGACGCGACGGACCCGACAGCAAACCAGATATGCTGCTCGCAGCCTTCATTGCGCTAATGACGATGCATTATGCTGGATTCATAGTAGGTTTTAAAGGCTGTTCTAATTGTATACAGGGTATTCATGTGTGTATTCTCTTTTCAGGTACCAATCTTAATCAAATTCCACAAATCAAAGACTTTTATCTCCATGTTCGGTGTCCTAATCATCATATTCATTATCTTGGCTGCTACGCCTGCAGGTTTTCCTTTCAAGAAGGATGTTGCTGCACAGCGCTATTACGTTCTGGTAAGTTTCTTTAGGTCAACTTAAAGAGTTCTTAGTTGTAATTCCAAGTTTCCCTTAGCACACGCAACGCATTTTGCACAATTTGGACGATACTACGACTACGGAGACTGGCTTCTATATACAGCCCGTGGATACGCGATACTCGGAGCTGTATGATACAACGCTGAAGAATGTGGAGCCCGAGAGCTGGCTCAAGAACAACTGCGCTGCAGAACCCTACTGTGGCCTGCCGCTTTACAGCGGACGCTGGCTCAACTGGAAGTAAGTCAGAATTTATTTATCTCAATCTTTGTTATTATTTTCTATATGAATCTGATTTACTTTTAGGGACTCTGCTCGCTGGATTTACAGTGGTGCTCCGGTGCTGCCAGTTGCCACAGAGCTCACCGATATATTTAGCCAATCGTTAAGCCCGACCAAAAAGCGATTCGAGTTCAGTCTTAAGGCGGGCGATCGCATTGTCATGTATGTGGATCCATTGGAGAAGGTGAAGGTCACGAATTGGTCATTTGATGAGACCCTCTTGGGGGATGGCCACACTGCACCTTACTTCGTATATCATGTCACCTCCATGGTCAAAGAGTCCTTTAAGTTCTGGCTGGAAGTCGAGCACGATGCAGCGAACACCGATGGACCCTACTTCAAGCTGGCAGTCAGCGTTCATTTTCTGTATCATCCGGAACACTACACGCCCGAGTTCCGGGAGTTCCTTGGTACTTTCCCGGATTGGACATACACCACCGACTGGTTTGCCTCGTACGAGAGTTGGATCTTCTAGAGAAATGTCTGGCCAATAGTTAAACTGATTTCTATAACTTAATAAATTATTTAAAATATATTTTAATACAATTACAATCTTATCGCTTCGGATATTTGTTCAGTTTAGTTTAGCACAAAAATGGGAGATAGCTTGCTTTAATTAGATTCTAGATTTATAATTTAAATACAACTTTTTGATCGTTGGACGTTCGCTTGTGCGAGTATCATATGTGAAATGGATGAATGCGAAAACTTAACAACAGCTCAGAGTCTCCGACCTCCGAGCCATACGTAGTGAATAGTGAATATCGAGTGTTGCATCAGATCTGTCTGCTGCCCTTAGAGTTGCCAGCTGTTGTAGGAGCCGATCCATGAGTTGACGTGCGACCAGGGCGGAAACCTGGTCAAGAACTCCCGAAAGTCCTTGTCCTTGAACATGTCGTCGTGTATCCTGTGACCCATGATGGCGACTTTGAAAGTAGCGCCCGACCAGTCCTCATTATCATGCTGGTGAAGAGCAGAAAGTAGTAAATTCCAATAATCAGATTCAACTCCTAGAAAACTCACCTCAAATTCTAAATTAAAGCGCAAGGGCGTCGGATCTAGTGCATATGACCAGTAGACGTAGTGGGGAGGCGGTAAGGACTTCTCCAACGGCTCCTTGGTAAAGGTCCAGTCCACTAGCTTGGCATCATCCAGTGGCTCGATGAATATGCTAGAGTGATCCGGCCCAGCCACCTCTAAAGTGAATATTATGTTCGTTCTCGAAGTGCTCTCCTTGTTTATTATGCGCAATGTGGGCAGATAGTCTTTGTTTGGCTCGGGCCCTGGCACCCAGTAGCTATTATCTCTGTAAACATTTAAAGCATATTTTGATTTATTATTGAACTTGATGGGAAAACTCTCGTACTTACACTGCCTTCAGCCATCGCGAACTGTAGATGGGAAAGCCACACATAATTTCAGTTTCACACGTGCTGCGATCTGCTTTGGTTAAGTTGGTGCCCTCAAAGAGAATGCTATCCAGCGACTTGGGATGCCGATCCACCGGCATCACATAGTAGCCAGAGTCCGTATGGTTAACAGTCTGAGCAGCATCCGCATTGTGGAAGGTGCGCGCGGTATGCTAATGGACAAATATTATAAGTAAATAAATTAAAACTCAGGATAGTTTAAGTTGCTTTACCACAGCAAAGAATCGCTGAGGGGCGGTCTTCTCCACATATGGGAATGCTGCAGGCGTGGCAGCCAGAATAATGAAGAGGAGCGTGCAGATGCCAAAGAGCGAGATGATGGTCTTTGATTTGCGGAACAGGCATAGCAAGGGTACTATAAACGGCGCCAGCAGCAAGCAGAACAGCGCTGTATAGCCACCGATGAGCATTTCCGGATTCGAGCCACTCTCGCGGCCCTGCATCGGCACAAAAACAACGTAGAAGGCATAGCAGCAATACGTATAGAACATGAAAGGCAGCACTTGGCAGAGACAGTGAGGAATAAGCCACAGAAAATCTGTAAAAAATAAATAATATTTTTGAATTTAAATTTAATTTAAATTTATTTTATATTTAATAGGAAACTCACTTGTTTTATGTGCACATGTGGCCATGTTGAGCAGCACTGAGAGCGTGTAGAAGCCAATGCAGATGAGCAGAATGAAGGCCGATCGCACATTAAAGGATATCATGATAATTGTGATGACTGTCAGGATTAAGCAGTGCGAGTGCATCAACAGCTGAATGCCATAGCCAAGGGGAAGACCGTGCTGTGAGTAGAGTAAATAATAACAATAAATAAGAATAATAATAATAAATAAATAAAATCTGGCAAAACTCACCTCTTTCGTGCGACTAAAGTAAATGGCTGGGAGTATGCCCAGGCCAAAGAACATGGGGCAGAAGTACAGGCCGAAGATCATCCAAGTCTGCGAGTACCAGGCCATCGATAGACCCACAGCGTCCAGGAAGAGTGCGATGCAGATAACCAAGACCACGCTCAGCACAACGCCACACAGCTGTAGCGCAGCCAGGATGCCAAACTTGGCAAAGATGCGACGCCTGAACATGCCCGTGTTGCTGGCCATGCTCCAGATATAGACAACAATCGTAACGAGCACCAGGACACAGACGCTAATGTTGATGATGACGCCAACATAGTCCGGATAGTAGATGAAGAACCAGCCCAACACATCGAAGAATATCATGTGGCCCTCGGCATAGTTCTGATGATGATAATGATTATTATATAAATATAATTCTGAATAGATAAACTTTGAGACTCACTGCTGGATTTTCCAGTTCAGGTGCATTGGCCAGGGCTTTGAGCAGTCCTAGTAAATTATCCCCAGTCAGCTGATATGTGCGTCGAGGTATTATATTGAATCGATCGTACTTTGTATGGTAGACATAGCCATTCAATGTCTGTGCCATATCCAGGCCTAAGAGGAAATGCATTAGATTAAGCTACGAGACTCTATAATTATCTCTTTTACCTGGTATTTTGCCATAGTCACGGAATATGCGATAGTCTGTCTCCGAGGGTATGAAGCCGTTTTGAAAGAGTTCCTCGCCTATGGTTGAGGCAAATGGATGTGAGATATGCTGGCCGTAGTACTGAAGGGAAGAGTTTAAGTGAATAAGTTATAGATAGTCAAAGGGAAGATCATTAGTTAATAGCTAACCTTCATTAGCCAGGGATGATCGGGTCCAGACTGAAAGAGTATCTCACGCCCGCCACTGCCAGCCGAATCCAGATTGACCACGGCTCTGCAAGCATTACAGAATTATAATTATTTAATATAATTAATTATAATAATCTTTATCTCTTCTCTGGCCAACTTACCGCACATTATGTGCCCAGGGATGCTGCGTAATGAAGGCGTGTGAGCCCTGCAGAGGATTCTCCTCGGCGCCATTGAACAGAAAGATGAGCGTGTTGGTGAGCGGCGTTTCGTATTTGGTGATGACCCGCAGCACCTCCAGCATGATGACACACATCATGCCAGCATCGCCCGCACCTGAACTGCCCGGCACCGAGTCGAAGTGAGTGTTGATCAGGAGAGCCGCCTCAGTTGTTGGATTCCTGGGCGAGACCTTAACGACCACATTCTGCACGCTCTGGTAGACGTTCACCATCGACCAGAGCAGATAGTTGCCCGATGCTATTTGCACGTCCTTCTCAATGTGGTATAAGTCGTCGCGGGCGCCGTCGATGATGTCGTTGATCTCGCTGAGCAGGAACTGGACGGCGACCTGCTCGTTGGCCGCGCTGCCCACTACCTTGGGTCCAATCTTCGAGAGCCTGAGCAGAGTGCCCTCCGCACGCTCCCCTATGAACTGGCCTGGCTGCTGCAGCTCATCCTGCACCGTCTTCAGTGGCGGCATGCTGTGGAAACTGGGCACCACCACCAAATAGTAGAGCAAGAACCAGAAGGCCACGAAGAGCGGCGCCCAGTACCAGCCGATTTTACTGCGATTGTAGATGATTTTCATGTTCTCATATTTGGAGTTCATCTTGTAGCTGGAATGAATATTGAATAATGAATAATGAACACTGAGTGAGTGTGCAAAATGACACTGCCCCAGCGCAGCCATGGGCTGTGCAATTGACTTAATTGATTGACCTGTGATGACCACTAACTGCGAGCACGTCACAGTCAGGAAGTCACTTTAATCACAATCAGCGATTAAATAGTTACGACTCGTCGGACCACCCACTCAAACAGCCGAAAATACATAAACATGCTAATCGATTGACTTCAACAGCCCTGCCGATGTCTCGATGGCTCTCAAGTGGGCTTTGCGCGAAGCTATCAGAGTGATAGATAAGGGAATCAATCACGTCGAGTACTTGCAAACGATTGTCAGATGAGGCAAATGAGGAGGAGTTCTTAGCGCATATCTTAATTAGAAATCGTTAACATGTGTTCGGAGTACTGGGAGAGAGCTGAAGTACTTCCTCCCACTATCTAGGCTGGAAAAATTCATGGAAATGATAAGACAACGCAGTCTAGACTAGAGCCATTCTTCTGCTGCAAAAAACTCAACTTCCGAGAGATTTTGTCATCGATGTTTATAGCTGGGTCAAGCGGCGCACATGTGTTGCCCAAAAAATATTCCGCTTTTTCCATGTGGACAGCTGACGATTAGCTCGTAAACAGGAAAAATGAAAAAGCTGAATGAAAACAATAAATGTTGAACAAATATTCGTTTGTGAAACAACATCTAGACACATAGACGAGAAGCAACCGTAAATTAGTCGGGACATTTTGTAAATTTTGATTTTCGTTTGTTATTTATAGCGAACTGAGCACATAATATTCGACTTTAATTATCTGCTGTGATCTGTAGGAGAATATGACTGAAACTAGAATACCCTGTAAAAGAATATCGATGTAACTAGCTCATTCAAATCAAACGGAGTCAAGTTTGGCGCTTAAGATAAAGCTTTAAGCTCGCCGTAGCCAAGTTAACGAAAGCTATCAGTATACCTATGCCTATTCAGTCACTCCCTCTCAGAAAGCCTGCGAAGTGCAGCCCGTGCCAGACTAAATTTTATGTGACGCATAGCTAAAAAAAAAGAGAAGAAAACAAAACAAAATTTGTATACAAAGAATTCTGCCAAATGGTTGCAGTTCGCTTGGCCAATAAACAGAAAAGTGTTGGATGTGCTCATTTCTTTTTATTTCTTCTTATTTCTTTGGGCGAGCGAGTGAAGAGGCAATTTGTACTTGCGGTCGATGATTAAAGTGCGGGCAAAATGCAATCGGGGTCCCTGCGACAGCGACCCATTTATAGCAATGCGCCTCATGACCCTCAGGGGCCAGCCGCGATGCGCCGATTAAATGCGGCCGCCAGACCGAGACGCGGCAAAGGCAAAAACAAATTCGCCACGCAGACGGAGCGGGATGTCTATGTAAGTGGAGCACACTCAATTCTGAGGGACGTGTGGTTAATCAATTTAGCAAGCAAGTGCATTAATCAGTTTTGAGTATCGGTTTCAGTTTCACTTTTAGTTTTTGTTGTTAATTCATAAGTTTTACAAACAGATCTTTGTGTGGTCACGCCCACAGAGCTGAATCGAAATAAACAAAGCAGAACTCGGATTGAACGAGTCATGCAAATGACTTGTGTGGGGGAGGCCAAAGAAAGTCTATTTAAAGACTATCTAAATGGGAAGAAAATCCAAACAATCGCCGAGGCAACGGCAATCAACTGTGACAACAGCAGCAGCAGCAGCAACACCAACAACATTTATTTGGGTTTTCTCCGAGATAGAGAAGCGCAGCGGAAGAGGCAATCCAATCCAATAGTAACTGACAGATACAGCTGCAGCACAGCCACAGCTACATGCTACATGTGCGACATGTGCCGCAAGGGCCGCAACATAAGAAGTCAATAACCTGCCTCTTGACGCTCCGCAACTTGCCACACGAATACCAGCGAGAGCAGACGCAAAGGAAGTTGCGGTCGTGTTTATTGTTGTTCAAAGAAAGCAACACAAGAAGCCAAACAAAATGTTTGAATAGACTCACACTTGCACTCACATTCTAACTCACACTTAATTGCAAAAGGCAATCCTTTTCTTATTTATTTGATTTTCACTCACAATTATTTGTGCTGATTAACACTTGATGAAAACTGACGCGAATATTTCTATTCAGTTTTGATGTTTTTTTTTATATATGCTTATATAAAACGCCGTCAACGGCAGCAACATGTGCCATCAGCTGACACAGAACACAACACAACACACACAACACAACCACAACTGTCGCCTTCGACGGTTGCCGCACGTCTGGCCGGGCACAGAGCAGCGCAGCAGGAGACGCAGAAGGAGAGAGAGAGCGAGTCAGAGAGGCAGCACACACAGTGGGCAAAGAGCAAGAGATCACAGCTCAGTCCACATATAAGAGCAAATGAGAACTTGTGCTCATCGAACTCACTTGATGATGGTGTTGACGTTGCCGTTGTCGCTGTCGTTTTCATTGTTGTTGTTGTTGAGGTTGTTATTGCTGCTGCAGCAGTTCGACATCATGATCAATACTGCTCAAAATCCTAATCCCATCCAGACGCTAGTTAACCTAACTTGTGCTTTTCGTATCGCCTGTTCACATACTAAATAGTTTGCCCACGAGCAGTGGCAATTATATATACATAATTCCCGAATTTATGGATTTGTAGTGCCTGAACCTCAAGAGCTATTCAGTGGGCTTATGATAAGCCAACTGAATTAGACACATTATCGACTTAATCGATACGAGGGCAATTTCAATTACTGTTCACAATATCTCAATTGGCGCCCATAAAAATCAGCCAAAGAACTTTGGAAATCGAAAGATTCCCTAAATAATATTGGACTTTTCACAGAGTCAAATTCGAGTTGATTAGCTTTGAGTACGTATAAAATTGTGTTTAAATAGAAATTAAACTTAACTTTATTAGTATTTATTGAAACTATTTACCTTTGTCAATAAAAAATATTTAATATTTCTGACTATACCATATACCATATGGTCTATAGTATATCTGCAGCCCTATCATAGTTTTAGTTTAGTTTTCCTTTATAAACATGTCTTCCGCACCTCGATTTTTAGCAGCGACAGCGCTCAAAGGTTTGAATTGTGTTGTTTATCGTTAGTGTAGAAAGGGACGCGTGAATCCATATCGATACGAAGCGACACTGCATAGATACTGGCAGCAATTCGCAGAGCGATAAGACTGTGACTTCACAAATAATTAGCTATAATTAGGGCTATAATTGATAATTGCTTGGCGATAGGTTGTCAAATGCCTTTGGATTAGGACTCAGTCCATCAATTTTCCATTTGATTTCTATGCTTTAAGTAATGTAGGCAGAGCAGCGCACAGATTTAGCATGCGATAGTCACACAGTCACGTTCATAAATATACGCACAGGCGTATATGAATAATGAATATTTAAATTTAAAAGTCTGGAATTTAAATTTATAATGCGGTGCTACTGGATGCGTCATTTGAGTACAATTTTGAAATTGATTCTCATGTTTACTGGAATCGCACATAATCGCAATTATTGCGCGCCATAAACAAACATATATATTGGAATATACCTCGGCTATGTGTTCGTATATATATTCTTATATATATATTTCAGCATGATATTGTGCCAATCGGCAGTAATTCAGATTATGGCAATCTTATGCTTGCGACCTTGAGCAACGTAAGAAGAGAACGCGCTAACAAGTGAATTTTTGCAATAAGATTCGTGTTATTTCGGGAATCGTAGAAATATGAGTGAGCGCAGGGCATCATTTTATTTATTTATTTTTATATATTAATTTTACATGCTTGATTTTGCACAATTTTCTTTATGGGTTTCTTTTACCTTAGCTCATTATAATAAATATATGTCAGAGGCAGAATGAATCTGTATTTGGATATGGAATGTACTGATATGAGACTTTAGAAGATGGATAAATTGGGACTGAGTCAGTTTAATGAATTTGGGAGACAACATAACTCGAAATGATTAGTGTATAAAAGGTGATTCACTCTTGGAACATGTGAGATTTCACCTTATGACAGTTTGATGCCATTTTTAGGGTAGTTATGCATTGAAAACTAAATTACTCTTACAATAATTATGGATTCCATATTAAGCTACTAAGTCAGCATAGCACAACTTTTCTTTCGGGAAAGGTTTTCGATAAGCTGCCCGAAGCACAGCAACAAAATCTAACAAGTTTTGATTTATTTGAATATTCTAAAAATAAAAGTGTGTTACTGCCACTAGTCGCTGGCGTCGCGCAGTCGAGCGCGAAAATAGTATTTGACATAATTTCGGACGAGTCAATTTCCCAGCATTGAATGCATTCAAGCATAACTCAGTGGACACACAGATAGCCTCGTATATATGGGCTGGCTAGCAAACAAAACGATTCGTATAATGAAAACAATTTGTTAATCAAGTGAAATCAAAGTAGTTCGCTGCGCCGCCCAGTTCCAAAATGCTCGGCCAACGCGACAATTTGCCAATACGCGAATAGGAGGGAAGACAAAAGAATGCAATGACACATAAACTGAAATGGCATCAACGGTGCAGGCAAACAGCGCAAAAATTAATTAGTCAAGTCTATAGAGGAACATGCATTACAAAATCAGGGGCCAGAGACAAGTGCCATAGGCAGCCAGGCACAACCGCCTATTGACTATCTCCATGTCTGTGAGCGTATCTGGGCTCGGGCTCTGGCTCTGGCTCTGGATAGCAGACGATGCTAGCTAGCTAGTCAGTTAGTCGGTGAGTGGGTGAGGCATCGGAATGACGCTTACTTACTAGTGAAAAGTATTTATTGACTGTGACACTGTGACGATGCCATTCGGTTATTAGCTAGATAAACTGGGTACAGTGCAAACACTTCTAAGGTGCCACGCCGCCAGCAACAGCGCGAAAAGTATTTTTCGCACCTTACCAGAAAATCATATTTCTTCGCCATAAAGATAAAACCCGTTAAGAACAGCACACTGAAAAAATAAAAACAATACTAAAAGAAGAAAACGAGACGTAATCGTGGACTACCACACAGGTGCCTCTATACTACCGTAATAGCAATTGCGATAATAACATCCAATAAGACAAAAATCAAGCCGAATTCGCTGTTCGAGTCGAGGCAACAATAATTGCGCGTGTTTATCATATCGCCGTTAGATATTGAATTCCCAACGATAACTTGACTTTGGCCATTCCCAAGTGCTCCCTCCAGTAAACACCTTTGTGCTCATACATATTTTAAGAACGCTGTGCGTTTCGCATTCGCTTCATTTGTGCAATTCCAGTGACGGCCGTAAGACGTGAACGATCTCAGCGATTCGCCGTATCGTCTAGCAGTACCAGTGCAGTGCCGTGTTACCATACTCAAAGGATAAATACCAGTGATCTAATAACAGTTGTTTCAAAATGGGTGTACGTATAAAAAGCTAATGAGAGTAAATAAATAATACATAAACCAATATCTAATTAAGGACTTACATCAAATTTAAGTGTCTGTGTGTAAAAAGTTCGATTTTCGAAGAAATAATTTTTACAATAATAATAATGACAAAGATGCAGGCTATGAATGGATAAATAATTTCACTTGCTAGTTAGATTATTGTTTTATTTTAAATTTTTTTTGCATTTATTTATGGATGTTTTACATATACAATTTTGTAGTACAGTATATTGATATTTTCCTCTTATAAATATAGTTTACATAAAAGACAAACTAATTTTCAACAAAGATAGCATGAACATAAGGGGGGAAATATTAATACAAATTTAATATGGGTTTATCTAATATTATATAGTTCAGTTCAGCTATAACTAAGTTAGGTAATTGCTATATAATATTATATAAATATGTATGGTTTTAAAGAAGCTCACTATATTTCTTTGCATAATTTATTCTTCTTGTCAAAATAAATAACAGAAAAAATTATACTCGTAACTAAGTGAAGCACTTTGAGACTATCTTTATAAAAATTTTTCTTAGCTCAATTTCATGACCAATAAAATTTTTAAAACTATTTAAATCATGCATGTTGTCAGCAAAACCCATTTTAAAATTTTTTGACATTATTTAAATTCAAATGAAGTACTTCAGGAATCATTTAAAAATTGATATAGTTACTAAATTTCGCATTGCGACTGCTACTTAGTTGTAATCAGCCAATTCTAAATTTATTAACTCAAGTGATAGGCACGTTTCTGACGTGTGCTGATCCGAGCTTATCGCAATGGCCAAAATAAAGTCGACCGAGCTACCGAGAAAGTTTGCTAATCGGCTAATCGGTTTTTTATCAGATAAGTCCGATTACTTTAGCTATAGCTAAAATATCAAAGAAGCCGCACGATTTGCAAATTGTTGTTGCCCCCTTCGTTGGCAATGTTTGGCGATTTTCGAAACCTAATCAATTTATTGCAGTAATTTGATTGTAAACGCTCAAGAGCTTCGAAGCATTGTCCACACGACCACATGAATCATGCAACGTTGTAGATTTCAATGTCAGGCATTCGCCTCAGTTGAAATCAAACTGGCTAAAGGTTTAGCATTTGCAAAATCGAATTGCTTATCGAGAGGCCTATAAAACAATAAGAGTTCAATTGACTACCCAGGGGGGCCGATAAATTGACTTGTTGCCATAGCTATTTCCAAAGGAATGCATCCGGAATAATAAATGTATCATGTAAACGCTGTTGCTCGATCAATATTCCGATTAGCCCTGGCATTCATTGCGGCAGCGGGCGCGGCTCGGCTCGCTGCCTGCGTTTGCTCCTCGATTAGATATCGCCTTGCTATAAATAGTATTTAAAGCTAGTAATTAACCACTCGCAGCTTAATATTAATCGGTCAAACAACTAAAATTCTTTCACTTACGTGTAGTTCAACTCCAAGTACCACATCGATGTGGACTTTGAGGTGCCCAAGAAGCTGCAGTGGTACTATGCGCCGGCCTTCTTCGGCTTCTGGTTTGTCATCTATGTGTCGTTGGTCAACACGCAGATCAATCACATGCCCACGCCGCTGACACGCAGTGATGAAGCTATCTATCCACGAGATTTCATTGCCCAGCGCGCCGAGGACACCCTCATCGAGCTGACACGGATCGGGCCACGCGTTGTGGGCAGCGTGGCCAACGAGGTGACCACCGTGCAGTTCTTCAGGGATGAAATTGAGAAGGTGCAGGCGGAGGCCAACGAGCGCTTTGAGATCGAGATCGATGTGCAGCAGGCAAGCGGCGCTTACATGCACTGGACCATGGTCAACATGTACCAGGGCATACAGAACGTGGTCGTCAAGCTCAGCGAGAAGGGCAACACAAACGAGAACTATCTGCTGATCAATAGCCACTACGACTCCGTGCCTGGCAGTCCGGGCGCTGGCGACGATGGCGCCATGGTGGTGGCGATGCTCGAGGTGATGCGCGTCATTGCCAAGACTGATGAACCCCTGGCCCATCCCATTGTCTTTCTGTTCAACGGAGCCGAGGAGAACCCGCTACAAGCCTCACACGCCTTCATCACGCAGCACAAGTGGGCCAAAAACTGCAAGTAAGTAAATATTGATTAAACATTGATTAGAATATCGATTATAGCTTATGGTTTACACAGAGCTCTGATCAACCTGGATGCCGCAGGCAGCGGCGGTCGCGAGATTCTGTTTCAGTCGGGGCCCAATCATCCCTGGCTCATGAAATACTATCGCAAGGTGCCGCATCCCTTTGCCAACACCTTGGCCGAGGAGATATTCCACGCTGGCTTCATACCATCCGACACAGATTTTCGCATTTTTAGGGACTATGGAGGTGTGCCTGGGCTGGACATGGCGTACATCTTCAATGGCTATGTTTATCACACCAAATTCGATCGAGTCAATGTCTTCCCTCGCGCCTCCTTTCAACACACTGGCGATAATGTGCTGGCATTGGCCAGGGCTCTGGCAAATGCGCCTGAATTGGATGATACTGCAGTGAGTAGGCTCCGAAGGATATAAATCTTTCTCTTCTTTTCAAATATTTAATATTTCCACCCCTTCCATTATTTCAGGCTCACGCTGAGGGTCACAATGTCTTTTATGATTTCCTGGGCTGGTTCATAATTTTCTACACGGCAACCACAAACATAATTATCAACTTGGTTGTCGGCGCGATTGCTATTCTGATGATTGGCATTTCCTTGTACTTCATGTCCGTGCGATCTGGCTGCAGCATTTCGGGCGTTATGGTGCGCTTTGGCATTGTGTTGGGCATACAGCTGGTCTCGCTTAGCCTGGCTCTGGGACTGGCTCTACTCGTAGCTGTCTTCATGGACGGTGTGAATCGCTCACTCAGCTGGTTTACCGAGCTTTGGCTACTAATCGGTCTATATGTTTTTCCCATTATCTTCGGCATGAGCATACTGCCCGCCCTCTATCTAGAGAGGACCAAGAAGGACCCCCTCAGCCTGGGCTTTCGTGTACAGCTCTTCATGCACTCCCACTGCATTTGCTTGGTTCTGCTGATAATCATTCTGACAGCGCTGGGCATCCGATCGGCCTATTTCATAATGCTGTGCGTGCTCTTCGATATCGTGGCCCTGATTGTGAATCTGGTGACCAAATGGCATCGCAAAGGTAAGCTTAAGCTTAGCTATTCCTCAATCTTTTTCTAACTATTCTATTTGTAGCTTATTGGTTTGCTATTGCTGTGATGATCTGCCAGATATTGCCCTTCACTTACTTTACCTACATCTGCACTGTGGCCCTGAAGACCTTGATACCTATGCAAGGACGTTCTGGTGGTTCATCAAATCCCGATTTATCCATGGCAATGCTGATCTGGCTGTTTTCGGTCATGTTTGCTGGCTTTATTGTACGTTTCTAACCAATCTTTACGATCTACATATATATAAGTTGAACTTTGCACACAGGTTCCGCTCATTATGTTTTTCCGCAAGACGAGAACAATTGTGCTGTGCTTCTTGGCAGGTACAATTCTGTTCATCATCATTGCAGTCACTGATGCAGGCTTTCCATACAAGCCCAAGACATCGCCGCAGCGTTATGCACTCATTGTAAGTTGAGGAGGAGGAGAATGAAGGCTATTTTAAAGGATATGCTAAGTTCTTTCTTTATTTTAGCATGCCCATCGCATACTGCATAATGCTGATGGCACCACACGCATGGACGAAAGCGGCATTTATGTATATCCCCAAGATCGGCGTTTCAATATAGCCGAAGGTTTGTCTTCATGCAATTTGTCTAGAAATCGGAATATTTATGAGTTCTTTGATTAAACAGATGAAATTAAAAAGATAGGCGAGCTTCACAAGGTCAGTGAGTTTTGCGATGAGGAAATGTTCTGTGGCATGCCCCTGTATAATCACCGTTGGCACAAGGCACGCGAATATAGTCTTTGGATACCGATCAAGGAGCAGCCGCAGATACCGGCGCCCTATCCTACGCTGATCCTGCAGGAAACAACAGAGCTGGATAACTCGATGCAAAGGCGGTTTAACTTCTCATTGGCAGGTCCTGATCATATGACCATCTTCGTGAACTTAAAGAATGATGCCAAGCTGCTGGACTGGTCCTTCAATGAGACGCTGATCAAGAACAATGAGCCACCTCCATATTTTATATACTTCTCTTATGGCCTGGACAATAGTGCTCTTGAGTTCACCATTGACGTTGAGGTTCGTTGGCCTTGCGCTAATTGCTCTATATAACACATTAAACTTTGATTAAATTGCAGAAGACAACTTCAACGTTTGACACGCCCACCTTGGAAATTGGCATCGGTGGGCATTGGGTGCACCACGAAATCCAAAGAGCTCAAGGTTTGGGCGCACATATCGACAGCTTTCCACCGTACGCCTACATACAGGCCTGGGTGGGCACCTACGAGAGCTGGTACTTCTAACTAACTAATACTTGTTGATATTCATTTACTAATAATAGTTCTTAAGATGTTGAACTATTGTCGAAACAATTCCCAAAGTAATTTTAATGTACATTGATAGAATCTGATAAATATGTATGTATATCTCGTAACAGGTCTTTAAATTATTTCTTTATTTTACGAATGTGTTTTAGCATGAAATGTGTGAAAGCTGGCAATAATAATTTACTTGTAAGTAATTTAATAAAAACTCAAAAAATCAAATTTGTTGTTGAGTCTTTTGAATTATAAATATGGAATTAAAAATGGAGATGGTTGATATGCTATATATTTTGGATATATTTGCTCTAAAACTGTTTTCAAATATATGTAAATATATTTATTGAGTGTAATTCAAAGAGGAATAAATTATTTGAATATAAATATTTTTATTTTAATATATTTATTATACATTCAGATAGTAAAATAAATATTGTTTTATAATATTATTTATTCAAAAATATATAATATTTTTATTGAAATATTAAATAACACACAATTAAGGCGCTCTTACAATATTTTGTTAAGAGTTGTCTGTCCGTTTATATGTTTACCTGTCTGTTTGTCTGTCTGGCTGTCCACAAATCCGCCTCTCTCTATGTCTGATCAAACATCTCACTTCTTGAGCACAAACATTTTAGTTAGTCGACACTTCTTGAGCACAAACATTTTAGTTAGTCAACAGCGCATGCCCACCGAGCAGCAACAAGAGTTGTTGACGAGCTATTGCTATTGTTGACGAGCTATTGCAGCAGCTCACGAAAAGGGTTTGCCTGTATGCTTGGCATAGCCGAAGTTGCATTCTCTTGGTTGTCCCTCAATGTTCGAGAGGAGAATCGCACTCAGATCGAACTCCGAGAGTCGAGCTCCATAAAAGACGAAGATGTTGCCGCGCAGCTTCAGTCGGTTTTCAAATTTTGTGGTGTTCAGTCGTGCAGTGAAGTGCTCCTCCTCATCTTCTTCTTACTCTGTGTTTGGTAAGCATTTGATTTGTTAAGAATATGTTAGGTGTTAGGGGAATTTCGATAGTTATAAACATTTTCTAAACAATATTTGTTTAATAATCATCATTATATAATTGGTTAATAATTTAATGTTCTTCATTAAGTGGCCATTTTTTCCCTTTGTTTAAAGTTAAAAATAATAATAATGCCACTGGCTACACACAAATATACATATGTATGTATGTATATAACTAGAATGATGCATACAACATTACATTTATATAAGTGTGAATGTATGTATACACGAAAAATGAGAAAATAAGTTGTAACTTTAAGGAGCATTTTAGGACACAGTAAACTTAAATAATGATATTGATTTAAAATGAATAAATATATTAAATAATTTAATCTTTTGGAATAAAAGCATACTTAAAATATATTATGTTTTATATAAATATTTAATATTTTCTATAATAATGTGTGCAGATTAACTTTTTTTTTTGCTTAAAGCTGCCTGCCCGCTTATATGTTTGCCCGTCTGTTTGTCTGTCTGCCTGTCCACAAATCTCTGTCTCTCTCTCTCTCTCTCTCTCTCTCTCTCTCTATGTCTGATCAAACATCTCACTTCTTGAGCACAAACATTTTAGTTAGTCAACACTTCTTGAGCACAAACATTTTAGTTAGTCAACAGCGCATGCCCACCGAGCAGCAACAAGAGTTGTTGACGAGCTATTGCTATTGTTGACGAGCTATTGGAGCAGCTCACGAAAAGGGTTTGCCTGCATGCTTGGCATAGCCGAAGTTGCATTCTCTTGGTTGTCCCTCAATGTTCGAGAGGAGAATCGCACTCAGATCGAACTCTGAGAGTCGAGCTCCATAAAAGACGAAGATGTTGCAGCGCAGCTTCAGTCGTTTTTCAAATTTTGTGGTGTTCAGTCGTGCAGTGAAGTGCTCCTCCTCATCTTCTTCTTACTCTGTGTTTGGTAAGTATTTGATTTGTTAAGAATATGTTAGGTATATTAGGGGAATTGCGATAGCTATAAACATTTTCTAAACAATATTTCTTTAATAATAATTGAGTATCCATATTCTAATGATCATTAAGTAATTGGTTAATAATTTAATGTTCTTTATTTAGTGGCCATTTTTTTCTCTTTGTTTAAAGTTAATAATAATGCTACTGGCTACACATACATATACATATGTATGTATGTATATAACTAGAATGATCCATACAACATTACATTTACATTAGTATGTATGTATGTATGTATGTATACAAGAAAAATTAGAAAATAATTAGAAACTTTAAGGAGAATTTTAAGGCACAGTAAACTTAAATAATGATATTGATATAAAACAAATAAATATATTAAATAATTTAAATGTATGGAATAAAATCATTGCTAAAATACTTTGTTTTATATAAATTATTTAATATTTTTATAATAGTATGCACAGATCAACTGTTTATATTTGTTGTAATAGCTGCCTGCGCGCTTATATGTTTGCCCGTCTGTTTGTCTGCCTGCCTGTCCACAAATCTCTGTCTCTCTCTGTCTCTCTCTCTATGTCTGATCAAACATCTCACTTCTTGAGCACAAACATTTTAGTTAGTCAACAGCGTTGTTGACGAGCTATTGCAGCAGCTCACGAAAAGGGTTTGCCAGTATGCTTGGCATAGCCGAAATTGCATTCTCTTGGTCGTCCCTCAGTGTTCGAGAGGAGAATCGCACTCAGATCGAACTCCAAGAGTCAAACTCCACAAAAGACGAAGATGTTGCCGCGCAGCTTCAGTCGTTTTTCAAATTTTGTGGGGTTCAGTCGTGCAGTGAAGTGCTCCTCCTCATCTTCTTCTTACTCTGTGTTTGGTAAGTATTTGATTTGTTAAGAATATGTTAGGTATATTAGTGGAATTGCAATAGTTATAAACATTGTCTAAAGATTATTTGTTTAATAATAATTGATTATCCAAATTCAAATTTTCATTAAGTAATTGGTCAATAATTTAATGTTCTTCATTAAGTGGTAATTTTTTTCACTTTGTTTAAAGTTAATAATAATAATGCCACTGGCTACACACAAATATACATATGTATGTATGTATATAACTAGAATGATGCATACAACATTACATTTACATAAGTATGTATGTATGTATACAAGAAAAATGAGAAAATAAGTAGAAACTTTAAGGAAAATTTTAGGACACAGTAAACTTAAATAATGATATTGATTTAAAAAAATAAATATATTAAATAATTTAAAATTATGGAATAAAAGCATTGCTAAATTACTTTATATTTTATATAAATTATTTAATATTTTCTATAATAATATGTGCAGATTAACTTTTTTTTTTGCTTAAAGCTGCCTGCGCGCTTATATGTTTGCCCGTCTGTTTGTCTGTCTGCCTGTCCACAAATCTCTCTCTCTCTCTCTCTCTCTCTCTCTCTCTCTCTCTCTCTCTCTGTCTTCCTCTGTCTCTCTCTCTCTCTCTCTCTCTCTCTCTATGTCTGATCAAACGTCTCACTTCTTGAGCACAAACATTTTAGTTAGTCAATAACGCATTCTCACTCAACAGCAACAAGAATTGTTGACGAGCTATTGCAATTGTATGCAGCAGTCCACGAAAAGGGTTTGCCTCAGTGTTCGAGTGGAGAGTCGCCTTCAGATCAAACTCCACAAGCAGAACTCCACAACGGGCGAATATGTTGCAGCGCAGCTTCAGTCGTTTTTCAAATTTTGTGGAGTTCAGTCGTGCATTGAAGAGCTCCCCCTAATCATCTTCTTCTTACTCAGCTTTTGGTGACTATTTGATTTGTTAAGAATATATTAAGTATATTATTGGAATTGCAATAGTTAAAAACATTGTCTAAAGGTCATTTGTTTAATAATAATTGATTATATAAGTTCTAATAATCATTAAGTAATTGGTAAATAATATTATGTTCTTTATTTAGTGGTCACATTTAGTCTCTTTGTTTAATGTTAATAATAATGCTGTGCTACACATTCATGTACATACATATGTACGTACATATATAATAACAATGAATAAAACATAAACATATGCGTTGTTAAGGTCAATAATAATAATAATTTAAATTTTAAAAATATGTTAAATACTTTCATCTTTTAGAATAACAAATTCTGATCCGAAACATTTTTGTTAACATTAACAAATATTGCCTTTTATAATTCGTTTCTTAATCATTGCTAAAACACTTTGTTTTATATAACTTATGTAATATTTTCTATATTAATATGCACAGATTAACTGTTTATGTTTGTCTGTCTGCCTGTCCCCCAGTCCGCCTCTCTCTATGTCTGATCAAACATCTCACTTCTTGAGCACAAACATTTTAGTTAGTCAACACATCTTGAGCACAAACATTTTAGTTAGTCAACAGCGCATGCCCACCGAGCAGCAACAAGAGTTGTTGACGAGCTATTGCTGCAGCTCACGAAAAGGGTTTGCCTGCATGCTTGGCATAGACGTAGTTGCATTCTCTTGATTGTCGCTCAATGTTCGAGTGGAGAGTCGTTCTCAGATCGAACCCCAAGAGCAGAACTGCAATAAGGGCGAACATGCAGCAGCGCAGCTTCAGTCGTTTTTCAAATTTTGTGGTGTTCAGTCGTGCAGTGGAGAGCTCCTCCTCTTCTTCTTTTTACACTTTATGTTTTAGAGAACTTATTTAACATTTCTTATAAAAATATTCACAGTTTAACAACTTATCATATTGCAGCTTATCAATTGTTTAGTTTTATTTGTTTGCTTAAATGTGTTAGACATTCAATTTGGCGCTTATCGCAGTCTCACTCTAAACACTTACAATAAAACGTTTGCCCAATTTTAAATTTAAAATTAAATTTCTGCGGATTTTTTGACCTTGACAACAACAGCTCTTGCCCATCAGCTTTTTAATAAAGATCGATGTGTTTCACTTGTTTTATTTATTGTATTTGAATTAAATTACAATTATAGTTTACAAGATTTCTTTACGGACAGTTTTCGTTAATTAATTCTTATAAGAAAACAGTTCAAAACTGAATGACGTCTACACATAAGTAATATGATAAACAAAAATACGTTGACCGATCAATACGTACATTACGATTTTAATCAGTATATAAAAGAAGCGTGTTCCATTATAATAAATTCATAAATCTATTGTAAATTGTTGATAAAGTATTTTTATATAGGCAACCATAGCTTTCATCCAAGCAGCTGCCTGAGGCACTTTCCGAAGACTTATAATAAAACTGCTTTATAAACAAGGTACATTTTGAAAATAGAGATATCGCGGATAGTATATTGCTGATTCAGCACTGATATCGGCAATTTATATCGTAGACTGCTTAGTAAATTTGAGGTAAGTGCCGCAAATAATTGGCGCGCTTCCTCTAAGTCAATAAAAGAGACTGTTGACAACAAGAGGGCTGGCACAAAAGTTGCTGAAATGTATATGGCCTCCGATGGTTAAAAATAAAAAGTCTAGTCAGAAGTCTGCTCAATAAAGATATATGTATATATCCATTCTGATAATTCTTTTATGTTGGGAATGCCATAAAAACACAAAGTAAATAAGGCTAAAGTCCATGTTTTGTTTTTAAGTCTGGGAAATTCGAATTTTTGTTTTAATATCCAATGTACTGAACTTTGTGCCCACCCTCGTTAAGTTTTTTATCAGACAATCAAATTATATGATTTTATTATTACTGAATTCTGCTAGTCTTTCATATCAAAATATCAAATATATTCGACTTGATTGCTATAAAATAGCCGAACCTCCAAATTCTGAAGTAGTTCTAATTTGGCAACCATTAGACTCACCGAAAGAATTACACAGTGAGCAGAGCTAGGATGTCTGACAAGGAGAAGCTCGTAAATACTATTGGATAATAAAATCAAATAAACTTTAATTGGCCTAATACCATATTTATTATATTTATTATTATACTTATTCTTATAGATTTGCAATGAGTCTGGCAACAGATTTGAGGATGAACCTCGGAGCGGAACTAAATGTGATGACAGCGCTAAGCTACCCTGGTATTACGCAGGCGGATTTCTGCTGTTCTGGGGGCTACTGTTTTTCGCCGTGGTTATACCGTTCTTATATCGCTTACCTACGGCGTTAACAATAGAGGACGTGAAAAGCCATGAGTTCATTGCGGAACGTGCCTACAAAAATCTCTATTATCTGTCGAATATTGGCACCAAAATGGTAGGCTCAAAGCAAAACGAGATTGATGCTGTGGAGTATCTGCTTAAGGAGCTCAACAAAATTAAGGAGGACTCTCTGAAGGATTACTTTGACATTGAAATCGACCTATCAGAAGTCTCTGGCCAGTTTGTTTATGAGAATATGAACATTGTTTATCAACACGTTCAAAATATAGTAGTGAAAATTGCATCGAAGAGCAGCAAGAGCGAAGCGTGTCTGCTGGTCAACAGCCACTTCGACTCGAAGCCGGAAACTCCGTCTGCCGGTGATGCCGGATTCATGATAGTCACAATGTTGGAAGTGCTGCGAACTCTGGCTACCACCGAACAGAGTTTTCAGCACCCGATCATCTTCCTGTTTAATGGGGCAGAAGAAAGCTCTATGCTGGCCTCTCACGGCTTCATCAACCAACACAAATGGGCCCCGAACATCAAGTGAGTAATATTTTATATAATTTATTTCTTATATCATACTTTCCCTAACCAATAAATTTGCAGAGCTGTTGTTAACCTCGATGCGGCTGGAAGTGGCGGTCGAGAACTACTGGCTCAGAGTGGCCCAAATCATTCTTGGCTGTTGGACGTAAGTTGACAGTTGATAAGGCTTTTATTTCTTTATCTAAATTACTTATTCACTTATAGTATTATAATAAATACGCCAAACATCCATTTGGAACAACATTGAACGAGGAAGTTTATCAGACTGGTGCTCTGCCCTCGGATTCGGACTTTACTATCTTCAAAGATCACATTCCAGGTAAGCTGGGAGCAGTTCTTGAATCCAGAATTAAACTAATATAATTTCTGTCTGCTTTTAGGTTTGGACCTTGGTCAGGCTTTTAATGGCTTTATATACCATACCAAGTATGACGTGATCGATGTTATTCCTCGAGAATCCTTGCAGAACACTGGCGATAATGTGCTGAGTCTGGTCAGAGGATTATCAAATGCAACCGAATTAGAGAACATGGAGGTAAGATCAGCTAATTAAAGATTTTATTGAGTTTTTGCAAAATATATATATACTGGCAGGCACACCAAACTGGTCGCGGGATCTACTTTGACTTCCTGGGCATCTTTTTTATACATTACTCCCAGGAAACTGGAGCAGTCATAAACTATAGCGTCGCCGGAGCTGCACTCCTTTTCATTTTCATCTCAGTGTGGCGCATGGCAGCCGTATCCAACGTCTCGATATGTCACATTATACGCTGGTTTATATTGGTCTTTATCATCCAGTTAATCTGCTTCGTACTTGCACTGGCTGTGCCTATAGTAATATCATATGTAATGGACAATATGGGATTATCGCTGACTTTCTTCAGCACGCCGATGCTGATGATCGGACTGTATGTCTGCCCCTCACTCATTGGCCTGAGTTTGCCTATTACTGTCTATTACAGCATCCAGTGCAACGTAAGTTTCGCAAGTGTTAAACTAACTTACAAACATTCTCTTATGGATTTTTCGTTTTCAGAATAAAATTTCAGAAGGATACCATCTACAGCTTGCGTTGCATGCCCAAGCAGTCATATTATCAGTGCTAATCATTTTCCTCACATCATTCGGCTTGCGTTCAACTTACGTCTTAATGATTCCCCTTCTCTTCTACGTTGCGTCTTTGGTATTGAATTTGTTGATTACTCTGCACGATCGTGGCTATGCGTGGACTGGTCTGCTCAAGATCAGCCAGATAATTCCCTTCATCTGCAGCAGCTACGTATTCTATCTATTCATTGTTGTGCTTGTGCCGATGACTGGACGTTCTGGGAGCGCATCTAATCAGGACCTATTTATTGCAGCACTGTCCGCATTAGGGACGATTCTGTCCTTTGGTTTCCTGGTCAGTTTACTTAGTTATTTAATGCATTTTACTCTTACACTAACACTTTTATTTATTCAGATTCCACTGATAAATACACTGCGTCGACCCAGTTTAGTTTTGTTCACTCTGTTTGCAATTACTTCCATCACAATGTACTTGGCCAGCAGCACTCAGCTGGGATTCCCCTACCGACCAAGGACTAACGGACAAAGAGTTGCCTATTTGGTAAATACCCCATGAACCTAACTCAATCTTAATCTAATATATAAAACTTTGAATTGCAGCAAGTCCGAAACAAGTTTTACGAGTTTGATGGCACTCTCAGCAAGGATGAATCTGGCTACTTGTTTAGCTTCCAGGATCGGCGAGAGGAAAAACCACTTTTGGGTACAAATGTTGAGTTGGCGGGATTGACTAGCATCACATCGAGGTGCCAAAGGCACATGATGTGTGGCATGCCGTTGTATGATTTCCGATATGTTCAGAATCGCCTGCAGAGCAAATGGTTGCCATGTTCCGAGCCCATTGAACCACCAGGGTCCACTACATTGAAAATGTTGAACAAAACTTATCTGAATTCAACAACAGTGCGGTTCGACTTTTCGTTAACGGGCCCTGCTCAAATGAGTTTGTTCATTGAGCCCTACGAAGATGTCGCAATCAGCGATTGGTCATTTGTGAAAAGTTATATTGAGAGTCCGCCCCCTTTTCCTTTGCCCTACCACATTTTCATCAACTACGGCATTCACAACTCAGCATTCAAGTTTTTCGTGGATTTGACGGTAAGTCGCTTTCAAATGTAAATAAGCAAAATATATGTACAGCTTTTTCTTACATTTCTTTATAGAAGCAAAATGGAAACTTCAAGATGCCCCTCCTTCAACTGGGAGTATCGGGGCATTTCGTCGGAGTTGAGGGAGATGCCAAAAGCATGAAGCTCGCATCTTCATTCCCATCCTACTCAATTGTGGCCACTTGGCCAGCCGAGTACCAGAGATATATATTTTAAAGCTACTGAATAATGCTAACCTAAAATTAAGTTATATATAAGGAGACGAACAAATATTTAATATTAGCTTTAAGGTCAAATAAATTATTTGCTGTACAAATGTCAATTATTGGGAATGCATAAAATTATTTATGAAATATTTTGATAAACATTTGAAAAACTCAAAGAAAATATACGTATACATGTATTTTATTTATACTTAGTTTGTGCTAATATGGTTTTGGAGTTAAGCTTCACGAGTTATTTTGACAAAGAATATGAAATTTATTTGGTAGTACTTTTGTTTTGTTTTATTGTACGTTTTTATTATAGACTTACCTAGCTTGGCCTTATAAATAGTTTCTTGGAAACAGTCGCAAACGTTCCATAAATTTCATGATATCATGATTTCCTATGTTTTTATCATTAAGCACGCTTTGTGTAGATATCGCTTCCTTTCTTTCAATAACAAATTCTTGTATGCTGGTTGTTGTGAGGAACTTTTTATCACTCTATCGAGGCGATCAATATTGGATATTGATGAGTCCATTATGGAATACACTTATTGGCTAAATGACTACTAAACACAGGGTAATTACTTTTCATTGCCGTTCACGAGGTGATCAAAGTAAGAAGGGCTAGTTTCATTGTCCGTCGATTCGCATATTACAAAGTTGTTGCGATATATATTAAAATATTTATAAATTATATGTATAAAATTAATTATAAATTCTTAATACATTTAAAGGTTTTTTAGTCGCGATCGAGAAGAATGCAATCGATTGAATATTGTATTTTATTTAATTTATCTTAGTTTTATTTTCGGACATTGCATATATTTAAGAACCACAAAGATCTCAATAATATATCGCTGTATTTTCACTTATTTAAACTTTTCACATTTAATATTATACAGATTTTCCACATGTTAAGTATCCGCTGGCACATAGCTCTACCGCTTGGTTTCTCTCCGAGTAGCAGTCACAGAATACTATTTCTGCGAATAGCTCAGCAGTTCTCAAATATTTGGTCTTGCACAAATTAAGATTGTATCACTCTGTTGCTAATGATACGTATAAAGAGCAGTCGCTACACGCGCCTTCCCCTTTGTGAACATTCCGCCATTAGACTACATATTTTCGATATTGATTGTTATCGCATAATAAAATCATTTCATATATGTACATGAACAGCTATTAACCCATAAATCTATTACCCACATAAAAATGAGTGTTTTGATAAGCTTCAAGTTGCTAGTTGAGGTTTCAGATATTGTTATATAGTCACTTCAAGGAACAATATTGATATCTTGAAAGAATATATTCATAAGATCGTACTAATAGTAATAATACTGACCAAGACCCTTAGATATACGTATATATTATAAGCCCGCGGACATGCTCTTCTTCATTCAATTTTAAGAGCATATATAACATCTTACATTTCAGTAAAAATGATTACAGCCGGAATTCCCGAAGTAGGTTAATATCTTAGCTTTTTCTATAACAGTTACACATTGAACCCACTATCTTGCCTATTTTCAAAATAAAGCAGTTTCAATATATGACTTAATTGCCGGGATATCAGTCAGTGGATTGCCGTCATAGAGTTTTTAGAGCCTGATTTTACAATCACAAACGCATGATATTCGCTGCTCTTGAATATTGTTGCAAGTCGGGAATGCCCAACTGGAAGATACCGTAAGTATATGGTATGCATAAATATATATAATAATATAATAAATTATAATATATATAGATAAGCATACATATAATTTTGCCCACTCTGCCACGCCTTTTTCTGCCTGTAACATTTATAATCCCAAAATCATTATACCCTCTATTGCCATTTTCAATGAGTTCGGAGTATAAATCGATCTGCATAGCTTTTTGCCAATCAGTTTGATTTTACTCTTGCAGACGAGTAGTCATATTCCACTATGTCTGAGAAGGAGAGTCTCGTAAGATCCACAAAGTCTTTAAACTAATTCAACCTTACTATATTTCTGAACTTTTCGCCCCGCATAGATCGCGAACGATTCTATCGAAGCAGCTGGATATGTGGCCAAAAATAAACCAAACTCCAAGCTGTCATGGTGGTTCGCAACGGGCTTTATACTTTTCTGGGTATTTCTCTTTTTCGCCGTTGTGATTCCATTTTTCAATCGCTTACCCACGGCTCGTACGCTGGAGGATGCTAAGAAGAATGAATTCATTGCTGAGCGCGCGTACAAGGATCTGTACGCTCTCTCTGATATTGGCAACAAGTTGACTGGCAGCACGCAAAATGAGGTAGATGCAGTCAATTTCATTCTAAGCAAACTGGCAGAAATCAAGGACGAACTGCAACCCGATTATTTCGATATGGAAATTGACTTATCGCAAGCAGCCGGGTCATACGGTACTGGCACTACGCGTGAAGTTTACCAAGGCATTCAAAATATTGCTGTTAAGCTAACGCCAAAGCAGAGCTCGAGCCAGTCATATCTGCTCGTCAACAGCCACTTCGACTCGAAGCCATTCACTCCGTCTGCGGGTGATGCTGGCTTCATGATAACCGTTATGCTGGAGGTCCTGCGCGTCATTGCAACAACAAAACAGCATATAGAGCATCCCATTGTCTTTCTATTTAATGGAGCTGAAGAAATGGGTCTGCTAGCCTCGCATGGATTTGTAACTCAACACAAATGGGCCCCGAACTGCAAGTAAGATAAATAACTAAGCACGATGTATATATGAATACTAAACGTTAAAGTTCTTAGAGCTCTGGTCAATCTTGACGCTGCAGGCAGTGGAGGTCGGGAGGTTCTCTTCCAAACTGGACCAAATCATCCATGGCTTGTACAGGTGATAGATCTCAAGTTTGGCTGTCGATCAAATTATTTAAATTCAAATTATTTATGTTTAGTACTACAAAAAATACGTGAAACATCCTTTCGGTACTACGGTTGCAGAAGAAATTTTCCAATCGGGCATTATCCCATCAGATACGGACTTCCGGCAGTTCCGAACGTATGGAAACATCCCAGGTAAGCGCATTAAAGCTTCTGATAACATAG
Organism: Drosophila mercatorum; assembly: GCA_961210405.1. Classification (NCBI taxonomy): domain Eukaryota; kingdom Metazoa; phylum Arthropoda; class Insecta; order Diptera; family Drosophilidae; genus Drosophila; species Drosophila mercatorum. The sequence goes on from CAUIUS010000005.1 coordinate 14,546,016, forward strand.
AAGTCATGCAGCATTAACTACTCAAAACAGGGTTGGATATGGGTCAATTCTATAATGGATTTATCTACCACACCAAATACGACCTTATCGATGTGATTCCTCGCGAATCCTTCCAGAGCACAGGTGATAATGTGCTCAGTCTGGTCAGAGGACTGGCCAATGCCACTGAGTTATATGACACTCAGGTCAGTCTTTCTTTAGATACGCTTTCTGACTTTCAGTTGTATTAACAATAACTGTTATTCTATTATAGGCTCATAAGGGTGGTAACACTATCTTCTTCGATTTCCTGGGAGTATATTTCATTCATTATTCAGAGACTACGGGAGTATTCATGAACTATGGCGTTGCTGCAGCTGCATTAATATTGATTTGGATTTCAATGTGCCGCATGACAGCCGTTTGCCATGTCTCATTTTCATACGTCGCGTGCTGGTTCACCTTAGTCCTCATCGTCCAGGTTATAAGCTTTGTGCTTGGACTGGCACTTCCTTTGATAGTTGCATACGTATTCGACAGTTGGGGACTGTCGCTGGTATATTACAGCACTCCGTTGCTGGTCATCGGACTCTACGTGTGTCCCTCGCTCATTGGCCTCAGCTTACCGCTGACAATCTACTATGCGGTGCAACGTAATGTGAGTTTATCATGCTAAAGTCTTAAGCATTTCCTAACAAATTTTCCATTTGCAGGATAAAATATCGCATGGCTACCATCTCCAATTAGCATTGCATGCTCAGGCCGTTCTGCTAACTCTTTTAACCATAGTTCTCACAGTACTTGGAATGCGCTCTACCTTCATGGTCGTAATTCCGCTGATCTTCTACTTGATACCACTGGCCTTGAATTTGCTCACTACTCTGCACGATCGCGGCTATGCCTGGACGGGCCTGCTTAAACTAAGCCAAATAATTCCCTTTCTGTACAGCAGCTATGCCATCTACATATTCATTGTCATGCTGACGCCAATGGGTGCCCGCGCTGGCAGTGCCACTAATCGGGACTTGTACATTGCCATTTTAGCAGGACTAGGAACTGTGCTCTCTTTTGGTTTCCTGGTATGTGTTCTAGATAGGTCTGTTAAATTCTTCACACTTACACTTCTTGTTTGAAGGTTCCACTTATCAACACTTTCCGGCGACCTAGTTTTGTCATCTACTCTCTGATCGGAATTACTGCTCTGGCCATATTCTTGGCGAGCTGCACACAACTCGGATTCCCGTATCGACCTAGGACCAACGGGCAACGTGTTGCCTATCTGGTCAGTATTCTTAAGCAGCATTGATTCTTCCTTTCTAAAATGTTGTATTTCAGCAAGTGCGAAACAAGTTTTACGAGTACGACGGTACTCTCAGTAAAGACGAATCTGGCTATCTGTTCAGCTTTCAGGATAGGCGGGAAGAGACGCCCTTCTTGGGCACAAACGTGAATCTGACTGGATTGGTCAGCCTGAAAGAGAACTGTAATCGGCACATGCTTTGCGGCATGCCATTATTTGAGTTTCGATATGTTTCAAATAGGTTCCAGAGTAAATGGTTACCACGATCCGAGCCAGTTGAACCACCAGCACCAACCACATTAACTCTGGTTAAAAAGACAGGTGTGAACGCCACAACTGTCCGCTTTGAGTTCACTTTGGAGGGACCGACGTATATGAATCTGTTTCTCGAACCCTATGAAGATGTGACCCTGACTGACTGGTCGTTTGGCAGCAGTAGCGACATAGAACCAATTTCGGAACTGCCATACATTATATATAGTATAATGGGCGCTGATAGATCTCCTTTATCCTTCTATTTGGAATTCTCGGTAAGATAAAATATAAACTAATAAATTTCGCAATTTAATCTTGAATCTTTCAGAAACCAAACGGAAACTTCAATGTACCCTTATACCAACTGGGAGTGTCTGGACATTATATTCAGAGTCCAGGCGATGCTGAAAGCCTAAAGTTCGCAGCCTCATTTCCCTCGTACTCTATGTTGAGCCAATGGCCAGCATTGTACCTGAGATACGTCTTTTAAGAGGAACACTGTATTGTTCAGCAACTGCCACATTATGTTCAAAATAAAATTAATATTTATAAGATATTGTTTATTAATCTAGGGGTAAATAAATATATAAAAGATCATGTCATCATATATTTTTAAATTTAATGTTCCAAATCTAGTATTATATAACTATCCTGATAATAATATGTATCAGGCCAATGCTCTATTCTACCCTTTTCTGAATACTTGCCCATTACTCGACATATTTTCGATATTGATTGTTATCGCAAACTAAAATCATTTCCTATATGTACATGCACAAGCTATTAACCCATAAATCTATAACCCATATAAAAACGAGTGTTTTGATAAGCTTCAGATTGCTAGTTGAGGTTGCAGCAAACTTCATGTCGAATATCTTATTCTATTATACTCTGAGCTCATTCAATGACTCATTCAATTATTTGTTCTAGTCATTTAATAATTTCACGTTTTTAGTTATCTTTGCTGTTTTCATTCTCAATATTTTTATTTTAATTTGTTATTATCTGATTATAATAAAATAAATAATTTACGTCATAATAATATAATGACAATCTCTTTTAGGTAATACATAAATCAAAGCAAAAGCCACTGGAATACACATATAAATATATATTGCAATTTATAAACTACTTATATTAAAATTTAATTTATATGATCGTTTACAATCTTCGACATTTATTTATAGCAAGCACTCAGCAAGAAGTCTGTTGATAAAAATAAAATGGGGCTCTTGAAAAGTTGTTAGCTTCCATATTAATACTGAAAATATTTAAAATTCGCAGATTTCACTTGTTTAATAAAGACTTTAAGAATTATTATGAACTTTATAATATATAAAGTCAAATATATATTTTAGTAAACAGATATACATATATTAAATAATATGAAAAGATCCAATCTTTAAACAGCCCTCGCAGTAAAAGTCAACAGTCTGTAGCATTGGTTTATTGATATTATATTTCAAATATTATTTTAATTGATAATGCTTTTGCACACTTAAAAGTCAACAATTGCTTTGGCTCAACAGTTGGCAATTGGAAGTCATCGGAAGCCGTTTAGCAGATCGGCGTCATTATTTTTACGGACATCATGGCCGACAGGGAGAAACTGGTAAGCAATATAATGTATACGTCCACTACTTGATCTAATTACAGTTTTATTTAGATATTGGACGAATCTGAGGAAGCTCCAGAAAATGTTCCCAAAAAAAAGGACAGCGCAGGACTATCCTGTTACTTTGCGAGTGGCTTTCTGCTCTTTTGGGGCCTTCTATTCTTTGCCGTAGTAATTCCATTTTTCTATCGCTTACCCACGGCTTTGACAATGGACGACGCGAACAATAATCAGTTCATAGCACAGCGGGCATACAAACAATTGTACGCATTATCTAATATAGGTCCCAAAATGCTTGGCAGCAAGGGAAATGAAATCGAGGCTGTGCAGTTCCTGCTGAAGCAGCTCAACCAAATTAAAGAAGAGGCGCTACAGGACTATTTCGATATTGAAATTGATCTATCGCAGGCCTCTGGCACGTTTGCCTTAAAACATTCACTCAGGGTCTACCAAGGAGTACAAAATATTGCTGTGAAGCTAACGCCCAAAAACAGCACGAGCGATTCGTATCTCCTAGTCAATAGTCACTTCGATTCCAAGCCAGCAACTCCGTCAGCCGGAGATGCAGGCTTTATGATTGTCACGATGTTGGAAGTTCTGCGAGTTATAGCGACAACAAAGCAAAGTATCCAGCATCCAATCGTTTTTCTCTTCAATGGAGCTGAAGAAGGTGCGCTCGAAGGTTCTCACGGCTTTATAACTACACACAAATGGGCATCGAACTGCAAGTGAGACTTATGAATAACAAAAATGCATTAGATGTTACTTAATTTAATCGTAGAGCTGTTGTTAATCTTGATGCTGGGGGAAGTGGAGGACGAGAAGTGCTCTTTCAGAGTGGACCCAACCACCCATGGCTTGTAAACGTAAGTTTTGACAAATATTTTGAATTATTTATTTACAATTTAAATACCGAATTCATTAAACAGTACTACAAAAAATATACAAAATATCCCTTTGCTACAACAATGGCTGAGGAGGGTTTCCAATCGGGCACAATTCCATCGGACACAGACTTTAGACAATTCACCAAGTATGGCAACTTACCAGGTATGAGCAATACCAGTATCTATGGCTTCCACTCAATAAATCTTGAATTAGGTTTGGATATGGCTCAATGCATAAATGGATTTATATACCATACAAAGTACGACGTGATTGACATCATTCCTCAAGAGTCCTTGCAAAACACTGGCGATAATATTCTCAGTTTAGTGCGAGGCTTGGCCAATGCAACCGAACTACACAATACAGAAGTAAGTCTAAGTCAATTTATGTTCAATTATTGTTATATTTATTCAACTTATGTTCATGACCCAGGCACACGAGACTGGCCATGCTGTCTTTTTCGACTTCCTGGGACTCTACTTTTTCCATTATTCAGAGACTACGGGCATTTTTATAAACCTTGGTGTTGCTGCAGCTGCCTTGATTTTCATTTTCCTATCGATGTGGCGTATTGCTGCTGTTTCCCAGGCAACATTTTCGAATGTCGCGAGCAGCTTCATATTAGTTTTTGTCGTCCAGGTTGTATCCTGCATACTAGGACTGGCACTTCCCTTAAGTGTTGCACATGTGATGGATAATTTGGAACTATCGCTGTCTTACTATAGCTGCCCACTGTTGCTGATCGGCTTATATGTATGCCCGTCACTTATCGGCCTCAGCTTACCCATCACAATCTACTTTTCTTTCGCACGCAACGTAAGTTTAAGCTAAATCGGATCTTTTACATTTTGTTAAATTTTAAATATTTTGATCAGGATAAAATATCAGGATCCTATCACCTTCAACTCGCATTGCATGCTCAGGCTGTTATCCTATCACTGTTGACTATTGCTCTTACAATTTACGGATTGCGAACTGCATATATTTTTGTGATTCCACTGATTTTCTATGTCTTAGCTTTAGCCTTGAATTTGTTAACTACTCTGCACGATCGAGGCTTTGCTTGGACTGGCCTGCTCAAGATCAGCCAGATAATTCCATTCCTGTACAGCAGTTACCTCTTCTACTTCTTTATTGTGGTGCTGACGCCAATGGGCGGTCGATCATTCAGTTCATCGAACCCGGACATAAGTATTGCTCTGTTAACAGCAGCAGGCACGATACTTTCATTTGGATTTTTGGTAATTTTAATGTGTGCTTATAGACAATCACTAATTAGTAATTATTTTCAGGTGCCACTAATCAACACCTTTCGCCGGCCGTGCTTTGTGGTGCTTAGCCTGATAACTATCTCTGCTCTCGCCTTGTTCTTAGCCAGTGGCACCCAAATTGGATTTCCCTATCGACCAAAAACCAATGGACAGCGAGTTGCATATTTGGTGAGTATCGAATAGAACCTACTTCCTTCTTATATTATTAAAACCTCTCTCTTTTCAGCAAGCCCGAAATATATTCTACGAGTACGATGGAACTCTCAGCCGGGATGAGTCTGGTTATTTGTTCAACTTTCAGGATCGCCTCAAGGAGAAGCCACTCTTGGGCACAAACGTCAACTTGACTGGCCTGATAAGCCTTAGATCGAAATGCGACCAGCATATGATGTGCGGCATGCCACTATATGATTCGAGCTATGTCTTGAATCGCCTTCAAGCCAAATGGTTGCCCCGCCATGAGCCTCTCGAGCCACCGGCGCTGACGCAATTGAGTTTGCTCAACAAAACCGTTCACAATACTACAACTGTCCGATATGAGTTCAGCTTAACGGGTCCTCCTCAAATGAAACTCTTTATCCAACCGTATGAAGATGTCTTATTAAGCAACTGGTCCTTCTTACAAATATACCTCGAAACACCATTGGTATCGCCTCTGCCTTACTTTATCTCCTTTAGCTATGGCATAGATAAAAACCCATTAAACTTCTTCTTGGAATTTACGGTAAGATCAAATATGAATGCTATGAATTTACTTAAAGTTTTCCTCTTTTTGTAGAAATCCAACGGAGACTTTGATGTCCCATTATTCCAACTGGGTGTATCTGGACACTATATCGGCCATCTGGGCGATGCCCAAAGTATAATGTTCGCATCTTCATTTCCATCCTATGCAATCCTGGAACAGTGGCCCGCTCTTTATCAACGATTCATTTTTTAACTTGAAATCAATATATTCGAATGGAAGACGGAGAAAAGGACACACATGTATCAACACATACAAATTAGCAACAAATTGAATTTTATTAAAACAAATTTAGTTGTAAACGGTTTCTATGAAGAGTAAAGAGGTTATTTTTATAACAGATGTCTGTGTATAAGTGGTAAAATAATAACTTGCTTATTCTCTGCACGATCAGCTCAATTTTAGAATCTCAGTGAGCTTCGCTTTTATTGCTCGTCGGAGTACCTTTCCGTTGACATTCTGGGGCAACTTTTCCGAAAAGTAAACTCCTCCAAACAACTGCTTGTACTTGACGGCCGTCCGCTTGGCAACATAATCTTTGATTTGATCAGCGGAAAGTGCACTATCAGGTTGCTTTACTACCATGGCAGCAGGTGCATCGCCATATTTCTCAATATAAACGCCTACCACACAGACTTCTTGAACATCGGAAAGCTCAGCAATGATTGTTTCCAACTCATTAGGCCAATATTGCATAGAAAGACACTTACAAATTTCCTTCTTTCGGTCCACAATAAAGAGGTTATTATCCTCATCAAAGAAACCCAGATCTCCAGAGTGGAACCAACCAAGATCATCCTGCATTTGCTGCGTTTCTGATATGTTTCCCAAATAACCGCTCCATTTCCGTCCATGGTAAACATAAACTTCACCAATTTCACTGTGAGGTAAATTCTTTCCGTTCTCATCTACTATTCGCACTTTAATTCCAGGTAAAAGTATGCCAACTGTGGTGCCGAGCCTCTTTGTGTATATGGAGTTACTAATTCCTCCGCATTCTGTGGTGGCATAACCAAAAAAAATAGCTCCTCCTCTCTTTAAAAGCCTCTGCAATTTCGTAAATGTCCTTGGTGGTATCCAACCACCACCAACGGATATGGCGATTAGACCAGATAGTCGATCAGGAGACGCCAAAGGGCTTGAGGCCAATGCAGAAGCCTGAATTGGTGCCAGTATTGTCAAATTGATTTTATACTTGGCAACCAAATCAAGAAAATACTCAGCACTAAAAGGCCTGCTGGTTAGAATCCTTGTGCAGCCACTCACAACGCTGCATAATAAATAAAAAATGCCCGAAAACCAGTCTAGACTAGAAGAACAGTAGAGGATAGAATCGCATGTTACGATACTAAGAACATAAGGAAATGGGTTATATTTTTTACTTGTAGGTAACTAAAAATAAAATACTTACGGAATATCACAATTAAATAAATGGTTAGCCATGCAAACAGCTTTTGGCATTCCAGTGGTACCCGAGGAACACAAAATCATTATTGTCTGATTACCACCAATAGTCAGAGGCTGTGGTCTTCATTAAGATATACACATATAGTTAGAGAGATCGAAGATAATATGTTCAGAGACCTAGAACTTACTTATAAAACATTTCCGATTCAGTAGGGGTAAGCAAGTCCTCAACACACGTCACGCCCTCCACTTTACCACAGATCGTTATAAGTTCCGGTGTCCACGTAGCACTCGCAGTCTTGAACTTGCCGTAGTCCACGGCATCGCAGAAGATGAGCTTTGGTTTTGTTATAGTCAGAACGTGTGTAAGAGTATCTACGTCGTAGATGGGGTTGACGCCATGAAAGGGCGTGGCGTTGAAGAGGCAGGCCACACCAACAGGTGTCACATAGGTGCTGTTCAATGCCGAAATACAAATGACGTCTTCATGGCTAAGACCACGCTTTTTAAAGTTCTGTGCAAGACGTATGGACCAGCTGAGAATATCCTGGCTGGTCGCAGTTTTGCCATCCTCGACACAAATCTGAAAATTTGTTATTAAGATTTTTACCATCACCTCTTCCCAGATATGAGCTTACCTGACAAACGTTATTTGGATTCTTTTTCAGATTAGAGTGGATTATTTGGCCTACAGAACAATTGAAGTCGTACAACGGCTCATGTTTGGCTCCACTCCAGATGCGTTCAACAGGATCGTAGTTAGTTTCAAATAGCGCAGCCATTTTTGACTATTTATAACAATGCTTCGTGTCGGTGCAAACAATGAAGGTAGAATAACTTATATTTGAGTGAGGTATCACTTAAATAGAGCACATTTGCGCAATCTTTACACTCGTAAGATATTGAATGTTTAAAGTCCACATTTATAATTGTTTAAAGTACACATTTATCCATTACTCGTGTTTGAAATAAAAACCATAAATTATTTAAGCAAAAAGAAACAACAAGATCGTATGCTGATATTCATTTATACTATACTGCGCGCATGTTTGGGTCTCAGGTTCTTTTAATAAGTAAGTGTAACTCAAAGAAAATATATCCGAATTATTATTCTTATTTTTATTATTAAGTTTTTATTACTATTATTATTTTAATAAATTTTACTCTCACATGATTCAGCTGTAATCCGGCTTAGTCCGATTGTATCACGATTTATTGCAACACCAAAAATCATACACTTAAATATTATTATTTTTTATATCATATCATCTGACTTGATTAGAAAACTATTTGGTGTGCAGTGTAATATGAAAAAATGAATAATCGGCATATCATTAAACAGTCCACAATAAAACAAGTAAGAAAACTCTAGTCGAGACCGCTCGACTAGGGTATACCCTGAACCCTGCGAAGATCCGCTATTCCAAGCATTCTTCATTTCTTTTATATACACATGCATATGTACGTTCATTACAAGCAAAACATACACACACACATACACAGGTGCACGCACACACAAGCGCAAGTCGGTGCGTCAGCTGTTCTTTGGCTGCTTTGCATGGCAATGCTATGGGAAATTAAATGTTTAATAACTTTTTTTCTAGACAAACGATTTTAATCAAACTTGTTGGGCGTAATCATGTCATCCATATGTATGTATGTGCCAAAGCACAAGTCTCTAGTATTTGATATACGGGAGTTACAAATTTGAGGTGAAGGGGGCGTAGCACCCAAAATTTAACAAAAACCGAAATTGCGTAAGGCTTACATAACACTAAATGCAAAATTTGAAGACTCTAGCTAGAAAGATGAATTAGATAGAATTTTATAGCTGAATTTAGATTTTCGTTTTTAATCGATAACAATAAAACGATAACAGTTATCGAATTTCTGAAACAAACTCGATCTTTTCGTGATATACAGGAACCTACATAAAAATTTCAAGTCTCTAGCTCTTGTAGGTTCTGAGAACGACGCGTTCATACATACGGACAGACGGACGGACAGACGGACGGACAGACGGACGGACGGACGGTCGGACAGACGGACATGGCTATATCAACTCGGCTTGTCATCCTGATCAAGAATATATATACTTTATGGGGTCTGCCACGCCTCCTTCTGCCTGTTACATACATTTCAACAAAAACATTATACCCTGATTTCCCATTTTCAATGGGTTCTGGGTATAAAAATATTGGATATAATATAATAGCAATATATTGGGTAGGTGCATTGTGAAATTTATTTCGGGCTTTCATTAACTTGACGATAAAGTTCAGGAAACATATTAAATTTTTTGCAAGTTATTTTTTTTTATTGTTGCAATTATGATTGATATGAGGAACGCCATTAAATAATTCAATCAGTTCAGAACGCGTGCCACTAAATGCCATACACCGCAGAAAGTTTAAAAATAAAATCCTTATTTCTCTGAAAATAATACAACAAAATATTTCTTTTTATATATTTTAATTTATTTTTCTATTGATTATATTTAATCAGCCTTGAAAATAAACTACATCATATGAACATTCTGGTATATGTATAGGCCCATGAAAAATTTTAATTTAAGTATACAAGGAATGATACATGATAATCATTACCCTATATTCTTATTTTTTGCTTAGCCAGATCCTCTTTGACTGCTCGGCGGAGCACCTTACCATTGGCATTGTGAGGCAACTTTTCCGAAAAGTAAACTCCTCCAAACAACTGCTTGTACTCGACGGCCGTCCGCTTGGCAACATAATCTTTGATTTGATCAGCAGTAAGTGCACTACCAGGTTGCTTTACTACCATGGCAGCAGGTGCATCGCCATATTTCTCAATATAAACGCCTACCACACAGACTTCTTGGACATCGGGAAGCTCAGCAATGATTGTTTCCAACTCATGTGGCCAATAATGCATGGTTAGACATTTGCAAATTTCCTTCTTCCGGTCCACAATAAAGAGGTTATTATCCTCATCAAAGAAACCCAGATCGCCAGAATGGAACCAACCAAGATCATCCTGCATTTGCTGCGTTTCTGATATGTTTCCCAAATAACCGCTCCATTTCCGTCCATGGTAAACATAAACTTCACCAATTTCACTGTGAGGTAAATTCTTTCCGTTCTCATCTACTATTCGCACTTTGATTCCAGGTAAGAGTTTGCCAACTGTGGAGCCGAGCCTCTCAGTGTATATACAGTTACTAATTCCTCCGCATTCTGTGGTGGCATAAGCACAAAAAATAGTCCCTTGCTTTACAAGCGTCTGCAATTTCATAAGTGTCCTTGGTGGTATCCAGCCACCACCAACGGCCATTGTGCTTAGGCTAGATAGTCGGTCAGGAGACGCCATAGGACATGAGGCCAGTGCAGAAGCGTAAATTGGTGCGAATATTGATGTGGTGATTTTATGCTTGTCAACCAAATCAAGAAAATTCTCAGCACTAAAAGGCCTGCTGGTTAGAATCCTTGTGGAGCCACTTACAACGCTGCATAATAAATAAACAATTCCTGAAAACCAGTCAAGCCCGCAAGCACAGTAAACGATAGAATCGCATGTTACGAAACTTGGATAATAAAAGAATCGGTTATATATATTCTTCACAAATTATTAAAAATAAGATACTTACGGAATATCACAATTAAATAAATGGTTTGCCATGCAAACGGCTTTTGGCATTCCAGTGGTACCCGAGGAACACAAAATCATTATTGTCTGATTACCACCAATAGTCAGAGGCTGTGGTCTTCATTAAGATATACACATATAGTTAGAGAGATCGAAGATAATATGTTCAGACCCCTAGAACTTACTTATAAAACATTTCCGATTCAGTAGGGGTAAGCAAGTCCTCAACACACGTCACGCCCTCCACTTTACCACAGATCGTTATAAGTTCCGGTGTCCACGTAGCACTCGCAGTCTTGAACTTGCCGTAGTCCACGGCATCGCAGAAGATGAGCTTTGGTTTTGTTATAGTCAGAACGTGTGTAAGAGTATCTACGTCGTATATGGGGTTGACGCCATGAAAGGGCGTGGCGTTGAAGAGGCAGGCCACACCAACAGGTGTCACATAGGTGCTGTTCAATGCCGAAATACAAATGACGTCTTCATGGCTAAGACCACGCTTTTTAAAGTTCTGTGCAAGACGTATGGACCAGCTGAGAATATCCTGGCTGGTCGCAGTTTTGCCATCCTCGACACAAATCTGAAAATTTGTTATTAAGATTTTTACCATCACCTCTTCCCAGATATGAGCTTACCTGACAAACGTTATTTGGATTCTTTTTCAGATTAGAGTGGATTATTTGGCCTACAGAACAATTGAAGTCGTACAACGGCTCATGTTTGGCTCCACTCCAGATGCGTTCAACAGGATCGTAGTTAGTTTCAAATAGCGCAGCCATTTTTGACTATTTATAACAATGCTTCGTGTCGGTGCAAACAATGAAGGTAGAATAACTTATATTTGAGTGAGGTATCACTTAAATAGAGCACATTTGCGCAATCTTTACACTCGTAAGATATTGAATGTTTAAAGTCCACATTTATAATTGTTTAAAGTACACGTACACGGTTATCCATTGCTCGTGTTTGAAATAAAAACCATAAATTATTTAAGCAAAAAGAAACAACAAGATCGTATGCTGATATTCATTTATACTATACTGCGCGCATGTTTGGGTCTCCGGTTCTTTTAAAAGGTGGCTATAACTCAAAGCAAATATATCCGTAATATTATTCTTATTTTTTTGCTATTTAAATTTTTATTATTTTTAATTTTTTTTTTGTATTGTTATTTTTTTGTATTATTATTATTTTTTATTATTTTTATTATTATTATTATTATTATCATTATTATTATTATTTTTATTTTAATAAATTTTACTGATCTGTTGCAGATGCTTCAGCTGTGAACGATTATGCTGAATTGCATCACGATTTATTAAAACACCAAAAATCATTCACTTAAATATTACTTGTTGAGAAAAATATTTGTTGTGCAGTGTAATTTGAAATAATTAGATATCAGCATATCATTAAGCAGTCCATAATAAAAATATTGGATATAATATAATAGCAATATATTGGACAGGTGCATTGTAAAATTCTTTTGGGGCTTCAATAACTTCCAGCTAAAGTTGAGTGCACGTATTATATTTTTTGCTAAATATTTTTTATGGTTGCATTTATAATTCTAGCAGTTTTGCGATTATATTAGTGTTCGATAAAATCAGGCTGTTTAGATAAATCGCAAACGTGCGCAGGTATGCGTTCCGGTACAGCGCAGAAAGTTTAAGTAGAAAATCCTTATTTATCTGAAAACAAAAGACATATAAATACTAAACAAAATTTATGTTTTATAACAATTTATTTTTCATTTGGTCATATGTTATCAGACTTTCAAATGAACTGATATATAAGATCATTAAAATTTTAATTGTATACAATTTATTTAAAAATATAAAAATATGTTTAATGAAAAAAGGAGTGATACATGATATTCATTGGCCTATGTTTACTTTTTGCTTAGCCAGATTCTCTTTTACTGCTCGGCGGAGCACCTTACCATTGACATTATGAGGCAACTTTTCCGAAAAGTAAACTCCTCCAAACAACTGCTTGTACTCGACGGCCGTCCGCTTGGCAACATAATCTTTGATTTGATCTGCGCTAAGGTAACTACCAGGTTGCTTTACTACCATGGCAGCAGGTGCATCGCCGTATTTCTCAATATAAACGCCTACCACACAGACTTCTTGGACATCGGGAAGCTCAGCAATGATTGTTTCCAACTCATGTGGCCAATAATGCATGGTTAGACATTTGCAAATTTCCTTCTTCCGGTCCACAATAAAGAGGTTATTATCCTCATCAAAGAAACCCAGATCGCCAGAATGGAACCAACCAAGATCATCCTGCATTTGCTGCGTTTCTGATATGTTTCCCAAATAACCGCTCCATTTCCGTCCATGGTAAACATAAACTTCACCAATTTCACTGTGAGGTAAATTCTTTCCGTTCTCATCTACTATTCGCACTTTGATTCCAGGTAAGAGTTTGCCAACTGTGGTGCCGAGTCTCTCAGTGTATATAGCTCCACTAACTGCTCCGAATTCGGTGGCGCCATACGCAAATAAAACAAAACCTTTCTTTAGCGAGCTTTGCAATTTCTGTAATGTTTTTGATAGTATCCCGCCTCCACTAACAAAAAATGTGGTTAGGCCAGCTAGTGGCTTGAGAGATTCAGGGGAGCATGCGGACAGTGCAGAGGCGTAAACCGGTGCCAGTATTGATGTAGTGATTTTATATTTGGCAACCAAATCAAGAAAATACTCAGCACTAAAGGGCTTGCTGGTTAGAATCCTTGTGCACCCATTCGCAACGCTGCATAATAAATAAAAAATTCCTGAAAACCAGTCTAGGCCACAAGGACAATAGGCAACTGATTCACATGTTACGATACTAAAATAATAAAAGAGTCAGTTATATATTTTCCTCGTAGATTACTGAGAGTAAAATACTTACGAAGTATTCAAATCGAAGAAATGGTTTGCCATGCAAACGGCTTTTGGCATTCCAGTGGTACCCGAGGAACACAAAATCATTATTGTCTGATTACCACCAATAGTCAGAGGCTGTGGTCTTCATTAAGATATACATATATAGTTAGAGAGATCGAAGATAATATATTCAGAGACCTAGAACTTACTTATAAAACATTTCCGATTCAGTAGGGGTAAGCAAGTCCTCAACACACGTCACGCCCTCCACTTTACCAGAGATCGTTATAAGTTCCGGTGTCCACGTAGCACTCGCAGTCTTGAACTTGCCGTAGTCCACGGCATCGCAGAAGATGAGCTTTGGTTTTGTTATAGTCAGAACGTGTGTAAGAGTATCTACATCGTAGATGGGGTTGACGCCATGAAAGGGCGTGGCGTTGAAGAGGCAGGCCACACCAACAGGTGTCACATAGGTGCTGTTCAATGCCGAAATACAAATGACGTCTTCATGGCTAAGACCACGCTTTTTAAAGTTCTGTGCAAGACGCACCGACCAACTGAGAATATCCTGGCTGGTCGCAGTTTTGCCATCCTCGACACAAATCTAAAAATTTGTTATTAAGATTTTTACCATTACCTCTTCCCAGATATGGGCTTACCTGACAAACGTTATTTGGATTCTTTTTCAGATTAGAGTGGATTATTTGGCCTACAGAACAATTGAAGTCGTACAACGGCTCATGTTTGGCTCCACTCCAGATGCGTTCAACAGGATCGTAGTTAGTTTCAAATAGCGCAGACATTTTTGACTAATTATAACAATGCTTCGTGTCGGCGCAAGCAATGAAGCTAGAGTAACTTATATTTGAGTGAGGTATCACTTAAATAGAGACCGTTTACCCAATCTTTATACTCGTAAGATATTGAATGTTTAAAGTGCACATTCATAATGAGGTCTATTGCTCGTGTTTGAAATAAAAAGCGTAAATTAATTTAATCAAAGCGCAGTGCGTTCGTTGTTGTTTGTACAATGCTGCACACACTTTTGGGTCTTTTGTTTAGCTTAACACAAAATAACTTGTTAACGAGTGCAAATATGGATGATAAGGTAACACCCAATGTTGATAGTGCATATATATAATATATTTAATAGGTACTAGAAGTATGCTATTAATATGTACGATTCACAATGCTGTTAAATATTAAGCATTCTTTTCGGCTGTTTGAAATAGCTTTGAAGTTTTTAAATATAATATATGAATATAGAAAGATTTGCAGTGTATATTTTAAGTTATCAAAACTGCAATATGATTTGCTTTATCCACTCAGCTTCTTGTATTCAATGTTAAAGGTTTAAGGTAATACTTGGAGATGTGGAGTTGGAGTGACAATAAATTTGCATAATATTCCCAATTAGACGATATCCTGTATTCATCTCGCATCTGATCTTTATATGTAACCTCAGCACTGTGTCATTCTTTATAATGATAATCGATATTCATTGATTTGACCTGAATTGAGAACAAAAAGTTAACGATAATATATATACATATATATAATAAGTTCATACAAGTGTACAGAATGGCAATTAAGTCCGATACATAATATAAAATCTCCATTGTCATACTCTCTGATAAGATGATAAGTATTGATAAGTAAAACGACAGGTACAATGATGTGAATATTTAAGTCTGGGCCCGCTTAGATACAGCGATATGATTGGCAATTCGGCTCATAGTTAAATAAAATATTAATTGGCTCTATCTTCATATCAAGATAATAATTTCGGCAAAATCAAATTTTTTATGATAGAACAATGGAGTTATATGAGTCCATGCTTTTATTTGCGAGTTTTTTATGTTTTTAAATTTATTTTTATACTATTTCACGTAGTGGTATAGTATATTGGTTTTGTGCAATGTCCGTCATGCTGTCCGTCCGTATGAACGCAAACCATTTCCACGCTATTGAAGCTAGAGACTTGAAATTTGAAATATATACTCGTGTATACCCTCGTCTGATAAAGTGTCAAGATTTTCCCGATACGCCCACTAGGGGCGTGGCAAATCGAAAAATGCATTTTCCTGTATCTCAGAAACACTACTTCTAGAAGAGCTAGAGAGTTGAGATTTTAACTGAACACTCATGTCAACATCCCAAAATCAAAAAGCTATGGCGGATATATCTACGCCCATTGGGGCGTGGCAAATCGGGTCAAACTGTATCTTCTACAGTTTTAAAGCTAGAACGCCCAAATTTGGCACGTGGGTTACTGTTACCATCCTATAAGGATCGCCCAAAAAATTTTATGGCCACGCCTACTAGGGGCGTGGCAAATCGGATCTGAAGATATAGTGATTTTACTAGTTTCGTTATATTTTGAGCACTATTGATGCTTGAGACTTGAGACTTGGTATATATACTCGGGTTAACATCCCACAATCGAAAAGCTATGGCGGATATATCTACGCCTTCAGGGGGCGTGGCAACTAATATTAGCTTATATCTCCCACAGTTTTAGTGCTAGAAGCTTCAAAATTAGATGTTAAGTTACTGGGGGCCTCCTCTATCGATTCCCCAAAAATTATTGTAACGCCCAAAAAGGGGCGTGGCATACAGAAAAATACCCTGTAATTTTCGCATTTTTCGAATGTAAGCATCCAAACTTTACAGTTATATTCCTGAACGCCCACTCTATGCACATGCCAAAAATTAGTTGTCTACGACCACTGGGGGCGTGGCAAATTAAAACTGAAACATCTGCAGCTTCTGAGCCAATAACGCGCCAAATAATGACTTTGTGACCTTTGACCTTGTCTTTTGACTTGTCAAAATATATATATATATGTTTGAAAAGAATATTTTATTAATACAAAATAACTAAATAAGGAAAATATAACAAAAATATCAACATGACCGCACCGGGGTTCGAGCCCACACCTCTACGCTCGCCAACGAACTTAAATCACATGTTCAGAGTTGCCACCTCTCTCATTTTGAGAGATGCCATCTCTCTCGATTTAGGTGCGTATTTTTGCTAAGGTAAGGGTTCTAAGCTTCGATCCTAATTGAAACTATCTGGCCACCTCCAATGAAAATTTTTAATCGGCAGCTAATTTGAGCGGCGAAAGAGGGGATTTAAGGTTAAATTTAAAAAAGTATAATGTGATAGAGGCCCCTGTGGGCTGCTGGGACGTGAAATAGTATTTCGCTGTCGGTTGCATCCGACAGCAACGTTCTTACTTGTTTTATTATTGATTATTAAAACGTGTCAAAGTAATTTCAATTCTTTGAGAATTCACCATTTGAATCCCTTATTGGCCATAATTTGATATCAGCATATCATTATAGACAGTTTGAAAAGTATATGATAAGCATATTATATATAGACCGAGATAAATGAAGAATAATTATTCTATTGATGAATAAGAGTCTTGTAAAATAAAGGTACTTCAACAATTTGCGGGATTTTTTATCTCATATATATAATATATGCATATAAATAAAATTTATTAATAAAATTCATGATTTAAGCAGGGATTTGCCTATGCCAAAGCAATTAAACCATTGACCCAAATTACTTTTAATTTGCTATAAAATATTTATAGTTTATGGCCAACATCCTGGTTGAATACGTTATAGTTCAATCTAAAGATAAATTCAAATTTCATTCATTTTAGGCCTAAACAAATTCGCTTATCATTTTTCTGAATAATTGTAAAAAATTAATATTTATTAATTTTAAACTTCCTTCAAGCATATGATAATTATCATTAACATTATATGATTTGATTGTCTTTCTTTCGCGCAATCTTAGATTCCCAAAAAAAGTGCTCCAAACACTTGAAGCAATCAATGAATTAGCTCTATAAATTATATCTTTTTAAATTGCCTTTTTACAATTATGAATTTGATTACATTTCTGACAACTATAAAAACGACCAGCATTTGCTTATGTTCCACAGTGCTCATTTGGAAGTTCTCCGGATCAGATCAGCAGAGGAACTTCATCAAGAAGCAGTATGGGTGACAAGGACAAGTTGGTAAGAGTCTTATAAAATACATTTTCAATTTCTTGTAGTTAATTTATTCATACTAAATAGATCTTGGCTGAGGCTGCCAAAGCTGCTAAAAATGTGGACAAAAAGGAGCCGAATTTAAAGGTTCCCTGGTATTTTGCAAGTGGATTCCTGCTGTTCTGGGGACTTCTTTTCTTCGCTATCGTGCTGCCATTCTTCAATAAGCTGCCCACGGCTTTGACTATGGAGGACGCCAAGAAGAATGTGTTCATTGCCGAACGCGCCTACAACAATCTGTACACCCTCTCTAATATCGGCAACAAATTGGCTGGCAGCAAGGAAAATGAAGTAGACGCCGTCAATTTCCTTGTCGAGGAGCTCGGCGAGATTAAAAAAGCTATTCAAGAAGACTATTTTGATATGGAAATTGATGTGTCGCGAGTGTCTGGCGCATTTCCATATCAAACTATGTTGAACACGTACCAAGGCGTTCAGAACATTGCAGTGAAATTAACGCCGAAAGGAAGCACAAGTGAGAACTATCTCCTCGTCAACAGCCACTTCGACTCGAAGCCATACACTTCATCAGCGGGCGATGCGGGCTTCATGATTGTCACAATGTTGGAAGTTCTGCGTGTGATTGCAACCACCAAGCAAAACCTGGAGCATCCGATCGTCTTTCTATTTAATGGGGCTGAAGAAGGAGCTATGCAAGCATCGCACGGTTTTGTAACGCAACACAAGTGGGCGTCAAAGTGCAAGTGAGTAATTGGAGTTACCATTCGACAAGAAGAACATACTTTACACCCAACCATTCTCTAACAGAGCCGTCATCAATCTTGACGCTGCTGGCAGTGGAGGTCGCGAAGTCCTATTCCAAACTGGTCCCAGCCACCCTTGGCTAGTCAGTGTAAGTTTTCCTAATACAATTACAGCTGAAAGCTGATCTAACCATTTATTCACATCAACAGTACTACAAAAAATACAGCAAACATCCATTCGCAACGACTATGGCTGAGGAAATCTTTCAATCGGGAATTATTCCATCCGATACAGATTTTCGGCAGTTTAAAATGTACGGAAACATCCCCGGTAAGAATCTTTGTCTCTCACATTAAGCTTTTAAATAATTATAAACATTTTTATAGGCTTGGACATGGCTCAAATTTCTAATGGCTATGTCTACCATACCAAATACGACCTTATCGACGTGATTCCCCGTGGAGCTTTGCAAAACACCGGCGACAATGTGCTTAGCCTGGTCCGTGGCATGGCAAACGCAACCGAACTGAACGATACACAGGTAGCCAAATGATTTGAAATGCCACGGAACAAACTTTTGCTTACGCTTTTGCAAATTTCTTCATAGGCATATAAGGCAGGGCATGCAGTCTTCTTTGATTTTCTGGGTCTCTACTTCGTCCATTACCCAGAGGCAACTGGAAAATCGATCAATCTTGGTGTCGGCGCTCTTACCCTAATTTTTGTTTTCATCTCGATGTGGCGCATGTCAGCCGTGTCCAATGTTTCCATTTGCCATGTGGTGCGCTGGTTTATCCTGGTGCTTATCATCCAAATCATTTCCTTCGTCCTCGGACTGGCTCTTCCTGCTGTAGTAGCATACGGAATGGATGCGTTTGGACTCTCGCTGACATACTATAGCACTCCGCTGCTGGTGATCGGCCTCTACGTGTGCCCCTCCCTAATTGGCCTCAGCTTGCCCATCACCTTGTACTATTCGCTACAACGCAACGTGAGTCCATTACGCCGGATACTATTATTTTCAAACATTTTCTAATCATTTTCCATCCGCAGGATAAAATTTCAAATGCCTACCATCTCCAACTGTCAGTGCACAGTCAGGCCGTCATCATGTCTCTGTTGGCCATTGGTATTACTGTTCTCGGCTTCCGCACTGCCTACATCTTCGTTATTCCATTGGCTTTCTACATGATTTCCTTGGCCTTCAACTTGCTGACTACTCTGCATGATCGCGGCTATGCCTGGACGGGCCTCCTCAAACTGGGTCAGGTGATTCCTTTCCTGTACAGCAGCTATGTTATTTATACATTCGTCGTGGTCCTGACTCCAATGGGTGCACGAGCAGGCAGTGCATCGAACCGGGACTTGTACATTGCTGTCCTCGCAGCCGTTGGAACTGTTCTCTCCTTTGGATTCCTGGTAAGTGAGAAGTTTTATCCATAGCTGAATAGCTGATAACGTTGTTTATTCGTATAGATCCCGCTTATCAATGCTTTCCGCAAACCCAGCTTCGTGGTGCTATCTCTGTGTCTGCTTACTGCCATTTCTTTGTATCTGGCCAGCAGCACACAACTAGGATTCCCGTATCGACCAAAGACCAATGGACAACGAGTTGCATATTTGGTGAGTATTATAGCTGATTGTCTTCTAGTATATAATCCAATGCATTGTTTTTCCCATTTCAGCAAGTGCGCAACAAGTTCTACGAGTACGATGGCACACTCAGCAAGGATGAGTCGGGATACTTGTTCAATTTCCAGGATAGGCGCGAAGACCAACCATTCAAGGGCACAAAGGTCAACCTGACTGGATTGTCAAGCATCAGCAAGAGTTGCGATACGTACATGATGTGTGGCATGCCCTTGTATGACTATCGATATGTGCAGAACAGACTGCAGAGCAAATGGCTGCCACGATCCGAACCGGTTGAAATAAAAGAACCAACCACATTGACCAAACTAGCCAAAACAACTGTTAATGAAACAACTGTTCGGTACGAATTCAACTTGACGGGACCCTCGCACATGAGCATATTCATTAAGCCCTACGAAGATGTGAAGATAAGCTCCTGGTCGTTCCTCGCTAGCTATCTGACCACGCCACCTGCAGCTCCACTTCCCTATCATATCTACTTCACGTACGGCATTGACAACTCCCCATTGATATTCTATTTGGAACTGACGGTAAGGGCAATTTGTTCAGAGTCACATTTTAATTGAAACTAACTCTTTTGTCTTTTTAACTTACAGAAACCGGACGGCGATTTTGATGTGCCCGTGGTGCAACTTGGCGTGTCCGGCCATTATGTTCAGAGTCCTGGAGACGATGCAGCCGTAAAGTTTGCCTCTTCATTCCCCTCCTATTCTATATTGGCACAGTGGCCAGCTCTATATCAACGCTTCATATTTTAAATGGAACATTTACATTCAAGATAATTATAATGAGTAAAAGAATGTACACAAAAATGAACTGCTGTTTGAATGGAGTGGTCGGTGGCTGGCTGGTGCTATTTGACTTTTGTTTTCGAGTTAATGTCCAGATATCATCAATAATTTATACCGCGATTTCCTCAGCTAGCCAAACATTTTACCTGTTAAGCAAATTCCATTAGGAATAAGCAAGACAATTAAATATAAACGGATCCAACATGCAAGACCACAAACAGTGAAGAGTAAATAGAATAAACATTGGGCACCGTAGGCATTAGACCTGCCAGAGCGAGCGAAGAGCTCTAAATAATCAGTTCTCGTGTGCGCCCTTACGCAATGTGTCGGGCAACGCTCTGCGAATACGTAAATGAGCACACAGAAATTTAAATTATAGAGAGCATCTACACTCAGCATTTTAGATAAGATGTGTTTCGGAGCTGCCTTGTCTATTCTAGTCAGACTGCGAGATCAGTTAAGTTGTACGCGTCTTGATGAGATGTTACGCGCTATTCGAACTCGCATCGACTCGTGTCGGAACAAGGTGCGGTTAATATACATATAATTCGAATGATTGCTCACAGAAACCCATCCTAATGACTGATTAATTGCTTGTTAACTATCGACTCCAGTGATAAGCAATTCTAATGAAGTCAATGAAGCTATCATTGCGCTAATTTCTTATATCAGTAATTAAATGTGGGGCGAAGCTCTCTTTCTGTAATCAGTGTTAAATTATGGCTGAGCCATAAAATCGTTCATATATAAATTATATATACTTATAGAAGCAATCTGTTAGCCACAAATTTTGGCGTACGCATGCTGGAATGTTTATTTATTTTCGCAAAGTTATTCAAACACACTTTATAAATAAGCAAACCTATTCTGTGTTTATGTATACCGAGTAACGCCCTTGAAGTGATGGAATAATAGCTGGAATAGGTATAAGTGTAGATACATAAAACAAAAGTCAATTGCTGCAGAAACTAAAAATTAACAATATACAGAATTTTCGAAATTATAAATCTATCCTCAGTGATGCCCACGTTTTATGGATTTTACAAAATAAGTCTTATTTTGTATTAGCTTTTTTTTACTTTACATTTAGAAGTAGTTAAGATCGATAGTTCTTTATTTATTGTATTATTAAAATCAATTCAGAATAATTAACATTTTTATATTAACTCATCCATTTAACATTTTCTAGGTAGCGGATGAGCCTGACGAAGCTTCCGCTAATGTTACAAAAAATGATGTTAGTCCAAAAATACCTTGGTACTTTGCGAACGGGTTTCTGCTGTTCTGGGGACTACTATTTTTCGCCGTTGTAATTCCCTTTTTCTATCGTCTGCCAACGGCTCTGACAAGCGAAGATGCTAACAAGAACGAGTTCATTGCGGAACTTGCCTACAAAAATCTCTACACTCTCTCTAATATTGGCACCAAACTGACTGGCAGCAGGGAAAACGAGATCGAAGCAGTAAACTTTATTCTTAATGAGCTGGGAAGAATTGAAGAAAATCTACAAGAAGACTTTTTCGAAATGGAAATTGATGTTTCGCAAGCGGCGGGAGTCTTCCCATATGCTACTATGCTAAACGTGTACCAAGGCGTTCAAAACATTGCAGTCAAACTGTCTCCGACGAACAGCACAAGCCAAACCTACCTCCTCGTCAACAGCCACTTTGACTCAAAGCCATTCACGCCGTCTGCTGGCGATGCGGGATTCATGATAGTCACGATGTTGGAAGTTCTGCGTGTCATTGCAACAACACAGCAGCCAATTGAGCATCCGATTGTCTTTCTATTTAATGGAGCTGAGGAAGGTATGTTGCAAGCATCTCACGGCTTTACCACCCAGCACAAATGGGCTCCATACTGCAAGTAAGTTTTCTCTGAAACTTAATCTTACTTAAGTAACTTTAATAACATATTTTTGATCCAAGAGCCGTCATTAATCTTGATGCAGCTGGCAGCGGAGGTCGCGAAATTCTATTCCAGAGTGGTCCCAACCATCGGTGGCTTGTGGATGTAAGATATTTGAAAAGTAGCCACTATCAGAAAATATTCTAATATTGAAATTTATTTTTAGTATTACAAAAAATACGCAAAACATCCATTCGCAACGACCATGGCTGAGGAAATTTTTCAAGCGGGCATTATCCCATCAGATACGGACTTCCGACAGTTCCGAACTTATGGAAACATACCAGGTAAGCGAATTAAGGCTTCCCATAATATAGAAATTATGCAACATAAACTACTCAAAACAGGCTTGGATTTGGGTCAATGTTTCAATGGTTATATCTACCATACGAAATACGATCTTATCGATGTGATTCCTCGTGAGTCCTTGCAGAACACCGGAGATAATGTGCTCAGTTTGGTTCGAGGATTGGCCAATGCTACAGAATTGAGGGACACAAAGGTAAAGTTAGGTTTGTATTAATACTTTTATTTGACTTTAGCTGTGTTCGTCTCTTAGGCATTCTTGAATGGTCACGCAGTGTTCTATGACTTCCTTGGGCTTACCTTGATCCACTACTCAGACACAGCCGGCATATTATTGAACTTGGGCGCCGCCATAGCTACTCTTATTCTGGTTTCCGTCTCATTGTGGCGCATGACGAAGGTGTCCTTCGAATCCATTACCCATGTGGCGCGGTGGCTTTCATTGGTCATTATCGTTCAGCTGATATCCTTTATTCTGGGACTACTATTTCCTGCAATAATGGCATGGTTTATGGATAGTTTGGGGCTATCGCTGACCTACTTTAGCTCGCCGATGCTGATCGTTGGCTTATACGTGTGCCCCTCACTGATTGGCCTTAGTTTGCCTATAACCATCTACTACAGTGTTCATCGCAATGTAAGTTAACAGTCTCAAGTGGCCATTTAATCATTATTTTACCATATATTTAAATTTTCTAGGATAAGATCTCAACCGCTTACCATCTTCAACTGGCATTGCACAGCCAGGCCATCATCCTCGCTCTCCTGGTTATTTTTCTCACTGCACTCGGAATACGGTCAACTTATGTTTTTATGATTCCGCTGATTTTCTACTCATTGTCTCTAGCGCTGAACTTGGTGACTACTCTGCACGATCGGGGCTATGCCTGGATGGGCCTGCTTAAAGTGGGACAGCTGATTCCCTTCATATGCAGCAGTTACTCCTTCTATATATTTATTGTTGTGCTGACGCCAATGGGGGGTCGCGCAGGCAGCGCCGCTAATCGCGACGTATTAATTGCTGTGCTGGCAGCTGCTGGAACGGTCTTATCGTTTGGTTTTTTGGTAAATATACTCATTATATATATTATTTTTAAGGTATGCAGTAAAAATTTCATTCTTAGATCCCGCTCATCAATGTTTTCCGACGCCCCAGCTTTGTAATATTCTCCTTATTGGCAGTCACAATTCTGGCTCTGTTCCTAGCCAGTTTCACACAAATTGGCTTCCCTTATCGAGCAAAAACCAATGGCCATCGGGTTGCATATCTGGTGAGTACTCCACACAATTTACTTATCATTTAATAATATTTATTTTTCGATTTCAGCAAGTACGTAACATGTTCTACGGGTATGATGGCACACTCAGCAAGGACGAGTCGGGATACTTGTTTAGTTTTCAGGATCGTCGTGAGGAGAAGCCGCTCTTGGGCTCAAAGGTCAATCTGACTGGGTTGGTTAGCATCAAATCCAAATGCGAGACCGAAATGATGTGTGGCATGCCCCTGTACGATTACCGATTCACTAAGAGCAGACTTCAAAGCAAATGGATACCGCGGTCTGAACCCATTGTTCCACCCGAAATAACTGGACTGGAATTGCTCAATAAAACCGTACTAAATGCCACGAATGTTCGTTTTGAATTTAACTTAACTGGACCCTCGCATATGAGCTTGTTTATCCAGCCATACGAAAATGTGAAGATAAGCAACTGGTCATACAATGCCACTTATCTCGATATGCCTTTGCCATATCATATCTATCTAACCTATGGCATTGACAGTTCTCCATATAATTTCTTTTTGGAAGCTTCGGTAAGAGAATAATAATGAGATTTGCCTATTTTAAAATATAACTTTATTAATATATTATTCTTATTATTGCAGAGTTTGCATGGCGATTTGGGATTTCCGCTCTTTCAACTAGGCGTATCTGCGCATTTCATTGGCAATGAAGGAGATGCCCAAAGCGTGAAGTTCGCTTCTTCATTTCCGTCCTATTCTATTCTGGCCCAGTGGCCTGCATTATATAAACATTATGTTTTTTAAATTTTTATATGTATGTATGTGTGAATTGCCATAAAAAATCTATACAATGAGAATTGTATTAAAAAAAAATACTTGTATGTTAAAATAATAAAATTGCGTTTGATAAAAATCTTTTTTAACAATTGAATTCAACCAAAAGCAAAGGCGGGCATGACTACAATAACTAAGCTAATTGCTTTCACTGCCTATATAGTTTAAGGTACCGAATTCATGGTAATATATCGAAAAATAATTAATATAAGGATTATTGATATTGAATATCGACTTTTATAAAGTTATTTAGCTAATTAGCAGACATGACAAGTCCTGTCCAAATATGAATATATTTCATATGGCCTAAGATGACAGTCTTCTGCCAGTTATAAAATTAATATAATTTTAAACCACCCCATTATACCCTTTCTAATATTTTCAAGGGGTAAAAAGCGCGTATTTTTATTACCCAGCGAATTGACATCATAAAATGTTTATTAAACTGGATATTTTACAATTTCAATTTGAAGATAACGCGATATCAAAACTATGTATAAATGGCGCCGAAAACAAAAACAGTTCTTAGTTCTCACTTGTGGAATGAGCCGCAAAGACATAATTGCGGAACAGAATGGGCAGAACGGAATACGAGGCTGCTAGCAAAATGTTGGTCAACACAAAGTCTACTCCCAAAGTACCATGGTACTTTGCAACTGTTTTCCTACTGTTCTGGGGACTCCTCTTTTTTGCCGTCGTAATTCCATTTTATAATCGGTTGCCAACGGCCCGCACATTGGATGATGCAAAAAAAAATGTCTTCATTGCCGAACGAGCGTACAAAAATCTATATACCCTATCTAATATTGGCACCAAATTGACTGGCAGCAAGGAAAACGAGATCGAGGCGGTCAAATTTCTTCTCGAAGAGCTCGAAGATATCAAAGAAGCGTCACTTAAAGAATTTTTCGATATGGAAATTGATTTATCACAAGCTTCCGGAGCTTATCCTTATAAAACTGTGCTAAACGTGTATCAAGGCGTTCAAAATATTGCTGTTAAACTGACTCCTAAGAACTATGCAACCGAGACGTATCTCCTCGTCAACAGTCACTTCGACTCGAAGCCATTTACACCGTCTGCTGGCGATGCGGGATTCATGATTGTCACGATGCTGGAAGTCTTACGTGTCATTGCCACAACTAAACAGACCTTTGAACATCCGATTGTATTTTTATTTAATGGCGCTGAGGAAGGAGATATGCAAGCCTCTCACGGATTTCTCACACAGCACAAATGGGCCCCATTGTGCAAGTAAGTTATGTCAATTTAATATATTTGGAACAAAATAAAAATTGTATCTAAATTTTCATCTTAGGGCTGTTGTTAATCTTGAAGGCGTTGGTGGTGGAGCTCGAGAAGTTCTATTTCAAAGTGGGCCAAACCATTCATGGCTTCTAAATGTAAGTTTCCAAAAACAAATTGTCATCGAAGTCATAAAAAACTTTTTTCTTGCCATTTAACAGTACTATAACAAATACATTAAATATCCATTTGCTACGGCTTTCGCTGAAGAAGTCTTTCAATCAGGCATTATACCATCGGATTCAGACTTCACTCAGTTTAAAAAATATGGCAAAATTCCAGGTAAGTAATGATTATAAAAAGCGCTACAGCAATGTTATAATAAATTCCATCATTAATCATAGGTTTGGATATGGCCCAAATTAATAATGGATATGTCTACCATACTAAATATGACCTGATCGATGTGATTCCTCGCGAAGCTTTGCAGAACTCAGGAGACAATATACTAAGTTTAGTTCGAGGTTTGGCCAATGCAACAGAATTGCACGATACACAGGTATTCTTAAGAAATCATTGTGAAATTCTTAGTATAATTATATGTTTAATGTGTACTTCCGATGTTTTATTTTACAGGCGCACAGAGGCGAAAACGCCGTCTTCTTTGATTTCCTGGGACTCTACTTCATCCATTATTCTGAGAATACAGGAAAAGTCTTAAACTATGGAGTTTCGGCAGCTGCTTTCCTTCTTATTTTCATTTCAATGTGGCGCACAGCGGCAGTTTCTCATGTGTCCTTAAGCCACGTAATATGCTGGTTCATATTGGTCCTTATCGTTCAGTTTATTTCCTTCGTGCTCGGACTGGCTTTTCCAATAATTGTTTCATATGTAATGGATAGTTTCGGACTATCGTTAACATACTATAGTACGCCTATGCTGGAGATCGGCATATATGTGTGCCCCTCACTTATCGGCCTTAGTTTACCTATCACAATTTACTATACTATACAAGGAAACGTAAGTTATAAATGCAATGTTCTTATGCTCGTTAGTCTCAATATTTTTCTTTTACAGAAAAAAATATCCACCGGCTATCATGTGCAACTGGCATTACATGGCCAGGCCGTTATTCTGGCGACTCTCGTCATTTGCCTTACAGCATTTGGAATCCGTTCAGCATATATTCTATTAATTCCACTCATCTTCTACGTCTTATCACTGGCCTTTAACTTGCTGACTACTCTGCATGATCGTGGCTTTGCCTGGACGGGATTCCTTAAGGCTAGCCAAATAATTCCTTTTCTCCACAGCAGCTATATCATTTATGTTATAATTGTAATTCTCACTCCGATTTGTGCTCGTTCAGGAAGTGCTGCCAATAGAGACTTGTATATTGCAGTTTTGGCAGCAGCAGGAACGGTTCTGTCGTTTGGTTTCTTGGTAAGCTTTCGAACCGACTTTTAATAGTAGATGCCTTATTTTGATCTCTATTTCAGGTGCCGCTAATCAATACTTTCCGACGTCCAAGCATTGTGGTGTTCTCTCTGTTGGCAATCACAGCTCTTTCAATGTACTTAGCAAGCAGCACTCAAATCGGATTTCCATTTCGACCAAAGACTAGCGGACAGCGTGTTGCCTATCTGGTAAGTATATTATATGGTTTTTAGTACTCTTACTTACTATATTCCTTTTGTATTCAGCAAGTACGCAATAAGTTCTACGAGTACGATGGAACTCTCGGGAAGGACGAGTCTGGATATTTATTTAATTTCCAAGATCGACGCGAAGAAACCACGTTCTTAGAAGCGGGAGTCAATCTTACTGGGCTGGTTAGCATTAAATCTAAATGCCACAAGTCTATGATGTGTGGCATGCCTCTATATGACTATCGCTATGTTTCGAATCGACTTCAGAGCAAATGGCTGCCCCGTTCTGAGGCCATCGAACCACCTGCAGAAACTAAATTGGAATTAATAAGCAAAACTGAACTGAGTCCAACAACTGTTCGATTTGAGTTCAACTTAACAGGACCTTCCCATATGAGCTTGTTTTTCCAAGCCTATGAAGACGTTGAGATAAGCAACTGGTCCTTCTTAAGGAGTTATCTAGAAAATCCACCTGAGTATCCACTCTCCTATCATATTTATTTCACATATGGCATTGACAGGTCTCCACTTAACTTCTTTATGGATGTCTCGGTAATTAGAACTTTTATAACATTATCTCTCTGTTGAAATATATTTCAATTGATCTTTACACTTTTAGAAAGCGGACGGAGATTTCAAAGTGCCGATATTCCAGTTGGGAGTTTCTGGGCATTATATTGAACTAGAAGGCGACGATGAGAGCTTGAAGTTCGCATCTACATTCCCCTCCTATGGAATTCTCGCCACGTGGCCTGTCTTATACCAACGATATATTTTTTAGTAATTTTTTATACACAAATAAGTATAAATTATATAAAACCATAAATAAAATGATGGTTGATACGCATGTTAAGTCACAGTGACAAACGTAAATAATGTTTGAAGCTCATTACATAGTAACAGGCAAATATCGAAATGAATCGCAATCGGCACCTCGCACACCTTATCTTCATAACAAAACACAATTATATCACTCGATATTTATTGATATCAACACATCGTCAAATTATAAATATAAATTTTACAATCAAATAAACACAAAATTTTGGCAATAAATCGATTAATATCCATGTGCTTTAAGGTACGAGCATGGGATATTTTTAAGTGGACTGTAGTATGATTCAAACTATAATTATTATGCCCGACACAATGTTTACTCTGCATATAATAGTGTCATATGCTCGACAAATCGTAGTGTATACTATATGTGCACATAGTGACACTCTGCTGCTATGTTTATGTATTCATATACACAAGTGAAAAATGATCACTCACTTATATAAGTGGACTGGCCTGCAGCATGAGAGCGCAGCATAAACACTTAAACATGTGTCTTCTCATATATTCATATATACACATAAATACTGCATACTACATACTCTCCCAGTAGCAGAACTTTTTATGTTTAAAGGCCCTTCATGTATTTAGGCTAAGAAATAACTTTAAATAAGCTCGGAGAAATGAACTACCGGAACAGAGCAGTGGCTCTGCAGCTCCGACATATTTGTTGCATTATAATAATCTACTTTTAATAAATAATATAAATATATTTAATGTATTTATTTAAGATTTATTTTTATATATTCTACACCGACTTGAGTTATGTGAACGACTGTTGTAACTAGAAAACAGCGTATACCTAGGTCGGTGTAAATATATAAATGGCTTTTTACGAGTTCATAATTTCGATAAGATTTATGTTAACTATAAAAGGCTGTCACATTTCCGATACTCTATTTAGTTCTTGATCAGAATACCTTGCGTTCACTTCAGCAATGTCTCCGAAGGTTTGTTAAAACCCCTTTAATTTGATTTACTTTTATAATTGTATTTAACAATCCAATTTAAAGGCATCTGAAGAATTTATTCCCGGAAATATATCTAAAATTGAGACTAATTTAAAAATCCCATGGCACATAGGATGTGCTTTGATGCTGTTCTGGGGCCTGCTCTTCTTCGCCATCGTGATTCCTCTTTTCTATCGTCTGCCCACGGCTCTTACAATGGAGGACGCTAAGAAAAATGAATTCATTGCTGAGCGTGCTTACAAAGACCTCTACACTCTGTCGAATATTGGTAGCAAAATGGTCGGCAGTAAGGAGAACGAAGTTGAGGCTGTTGACTTCCTATTGAAACAGCTCAACCAAATAAAAGAAGAGTCGCTGAGAGAATATTTCGACATCGAAATCGATTTATCACAAGGTTCGGGCATGTTCCCGAGGGGTAGTACTGTTAACGTATATCAAGGTCTTCAGAATATCGCCGTAAAATTTAGTCCTAAGGACAGCACGAGTAAATCCTATCTTCTAGTTAATAGTCACTTCGACACACAGCCAGGCGCTGGTGCCGGCGATGCCGGTTCTATGATAGTCGCGATGTTGGAAGTTTTCCGTGTTATGGCAACCACAGAACAATCCTTTGAACATCCTGTCGTCTTTCTGTTTAACGGGGCTGAGGAAAGCGGCCTACAAGCTTCGCATGCATTCATAACTCAACACAAATGGGCGCCGTTCTGCAAGTAAGTCTGACCACAATAATTTAATAAAAATGAAGTAAAATATTATCACTCCACTCCTAGAGCTGTCGTAAACCTTGACGCAGCTGGTAGCGGAGGTCGCGAAATTCTATTCCAGAGTGGTCCCAATCACCCATGGCTCGTGGATGTAAGATAACGCGGTTGCAATTGCAGTCACAAATCTTTTAATGCGCTCATATTGTTTACAGTACTATAAAAGGTATATCAAGCACCCACTCGCAACAACTATGGCTGAGGAAATCTTTCAATTAGGACTTATTCCATCCGATACCGATTTTCGACAGTTCAGAACTTATGGCAATATCCCAGGTGAACTAAATAATATTAAAGATAATTCTTATAATTATTGAACATATGTTTCTGAATAAATACAGGCTTGGACATGGCTCAGTGTATTAACGGATTTGTCTACCATACCAAATACGATCTTATCGATGTGATTCCTCGTGAATCCCTGCAAAATACAGGCGATAATCTTCTTAGCCTGGTTCGTGGCTTGGCCAATGCCACCGAACTATATGATACAGAAGTAAAGCTTGACTTCATGCAGCTTCAAAAAGGTTTTTATCAATATTTTGTTACATTTATCTAATAGGCGTTTAAGACTGGACACACTGTATTCTTCGATTTCCTGGGTCTCTACTTCATACATTATACGGAGAAAACAGGAATATTCTTGAACTACGGCGTTGCGGCAGCTGCATTTATTCTTATTTCCATTTCAATGTGGCGCATGGCGGCTGTTTCTCAAGTGTCCTTAAGCCACGTAATATGCTGGTTCATATTGGTCCTTGTCGTCCAGTTTATTTCCTTCGTACTCGGACTGGCTTTTCCTGTAATTGTCGCACATGTTATGGATAATTTAGGATTATCGTTAACATACTATAGTACGCCGATGCTGGTGATCGGCCTATATGTGTGCCCCTCACTTATCGGCCTTAGTTTACCCATCACAATCTATTTTGCTGCTCAGCTTAATGTAAGTTTTTAATCCAGTATTTTGTATGTTGCATAAAACTGAATTTTATTTGACTTTCACAGAAAAAGATCTCCACCGGATATCACCTGCAACTGGCATTACATGGTCAGGCGATTATCCTGGCACTTCTAGTCTTTGCTCTTACTGTATTCGGATTGCGTTTAACATATATTTTCATAATTCCCCTGATTTTCTATGTACTTTCCTTGGCCTTTAACTTATTGACTACTTTGCATGATCGTGGCTATGCCTGGATGGCTTTCCATAAACTGTGTCAAATAATTCCTTTCCTTTACAGTAGCTACGTCTTTTACATATTTGTTGTGGTAATGACTCCCATGGGTGGTCGTGCTGGCAGTGGCTCCAATCGGGACTTGTATATTGCAGTATTGGCAGCAGCAGGAACAATTCTTTCGTTTGGGTTCTTGGTAAGGTTGCTCATTGATATCGTATTTTTCGCAGAATTTTAATCAATCTTATCAGATCCCGCTTATCAACACTTTCCGTCGACCCAGTTGTGCAGTAATCTCGATTGCGGTAATCACAGCTCTTTCCATATACTTGGCCACCAGCACACAAATCGGATTCCCCTATCGACCAAAGACCAATGTACATCGCCTTGAATATCTTGTAAGTGCCCATAGAGTTAACTAGCTCTGAGTAGTTACAATAATAAGGGGCATTTCAGCAAGTTCGAAACAAGCTCTACGAATACGATGGGACTCTTAGTAAAGATGAGTCCGGATACCTGTTTAATTTCGAAGATCGCCTTGTGGAAACCCCACTCTTGAACACAAGCGTTAATCTGACAGGTTTGGTCAGCATTAAATGGGATTGCGACACCCGTATGTTTTGCGGAATGCCTTTGTATGACGCACGTTTTGTTCGTAATCGAATGTACAGCAAATGGTTGGCGCGTGCTGAGCCTATCGAGATGCCAGAAACAACGAAATTGGAGGTTATAAGCAAAGCAGAGCTGAATTCAACAACGGTCCGCTTTGAGTTCAGACTGACTGGACCTTCCAAAATGAAACTGTTTATTCAACCCTATGAAGATGTCACCATTAGTAATTGGTCATTTCTGAGCAGTTATCTTGAAGATTCTCCTCCATACTTCATATCTCTTACTTACGGCAACGATAGTAAACCGTACAGCTTTTATTTAGAATGTTCGGTAAGACAAAAGAAGGAATAATTATATATTTTAATATTTATCTAATTATAAATCTAAATATGCAGAAACCAAATGGGAATTTCAATGTTCCACTGTTCCAACTCGGAGTATCAAGTCATTACATCGGAGACACGAGTGATAAACTAAGTTCACAGTTTGCATCCACATTCCCATCCTTTACAGCGCCGGACACTTGGCCTGCGATATACCAGCGGTATATATTTTAACTGAAATCAAATATTCATGATTCGTTAATGTAATTAAAGCGTTTTATCAATATATGAAAGCAGCCTGTGTCCATTTCAACTTTTATTGATTTATTAACAAATTTTGCCCGTTTTTTGGCAATGCAGTGCAGTCGGGTTTATGATTTTATTAGTCTATTTTTTCGCATAGTAAAGATCGTGCGTCTTCGATAATGATTGAATTGGCCTCATAAATATTATTATTTAAATGGATTTTTCAGATAACACAAGTCAAATCTTATAAATACCGTCAGCCCATATTTTCTGATTCAGTTTCCCTATGAAGAGCCAACAATTCACTTCAGCATAGACTTAAATAGGAAACAAAATGGAGGATACTGAAAAACTGGTAATAATCAAAAGCGATTCAGGCACATAAAGCATTACTTAACAACTTCATCATACTAAAGATACTTACCGAATCGGATGTGACTGGCGTATTGGTCAATCGGAAATCTACTCCCAAAGTACCATGGTACTTTGCAACTGGTTTCCTACTGTTCTGGGGACTCCTCTTTTTTGCCGTCGTAATTCCATTTTACAATCGGTTGCCAACGGCCCGCACATTGGATGATGCAAACAAAAATGTCTTCATTGCCGAACGAGCGTACAAAAATCTATATACCCTATCTAATATTGGATACAAATTGACCGGCAGCAAGGAAAACGAGATCGAAGCTGTCCAATTTCTTCTCAACGAGCTTGAAGATATCAAAGAAGCGTCACTTAAAGACTATTTCGATATGGAAATTGATTTATCACAAGCTTCAGGAGCTTTTCCATACAAAAATTTACTGAACGTGTATCAAGGCGTTCAAAATATTGCTGTTAAACTGACTCCAAAGAACTATGCAACCGAGACGTATCTCCTCGTCAACAGCCACTTTGACTCGAAGCCGTTCACGCCAGCTGCCGGCGATGCAGGATTCATGATAGTCACGATGTTGGAAGTTTTGCGTGTGATTGCAACAACAAGGCAAATCTTTCAGCATCCAATTGTTTTCTTATTTAATGGAGCTGAGGAAGGAATGATGCAAGCAGCTCACGGATTTATTACTCAACACAAATGGGCTCCAATGTGCAAGTAAGCTATGTCAAATAGATATATTTACAACAAAATACCAATTAAAATCCCTAGGGCTGTTGTAAACTTGGATGCTGGAGGTAGTGGAGGTCGAGAAGTTCTCTTTCAAAGTGGACCCAACAATTCATGGCTATTAAATGTAAGTTTCTGGACACAAAATCTTTTCATAATCAATTATATATTTTCTTACTTTTCAACAGTACTACAAAAAATACATTAAATATCCATTCGCTACGACTATTGCTGAGGAAATCTTTGAAACAGGCATTATACCATCGGATTCAGACTTCACTCAGTTTAAAAAGTATGGAAAAATTCCAGGTGAGATATAATAAAAACTTTATAAATGTTATTCTAAATTAAGTTCATAATCATAGGCTTGGATATGATTCAACTTAAAAACGGATACATCTACCACACAAAGTATGACCAGATTGATGTGATTCCTCGCGAATCCTTGCAGAACTCAGGGGACAATATACTAAGTTTAGTTCGAGGCTTGGCCAATGCAACAGAATTGCACGATACAAAGGTATTATTACGATAAGTTTGCTGATATTTTAATAATAACCCTTTGATATTTTATAGGCGCACGCAGATGGAAACGCTGTCTTTTTCGACTTCTTGGGACTGTATTTCATACATTATACAGAGAACACAGGAATATTCTTAAACTATGGCGTAGCGGCAGCTGCCTTCATTCTTATTTTGATTTCAATATGGCGCATGGCAACAGTTTCTCATGTGTCCTTAAACCAGGTACTATGCTGGTTCTCATTGGTCCTTATCATCCAGGTTATTTCTTTTGTCCTCGGACTTGCCCTTCCTCTAATTGTTGCATATGTGCTCGATGTTTTTGGACTATCACTCACTCACTACAGTACCCCTATGTTACTGGTTGGCCTATATGTATGCCCCTCACTTATTGGCCTTAGTTTACCAATCACAATTTATTACGCTTTCCAACCTAACGTAAGTTTTTAATGCAAATTTATATACCCTACCTAAAAGTTCATCTTATTTTACTTTCACAGAAAAAGATCTTTACCGGCTATCATCTACAACTAGCATTACATGGCCAGGCCGTTATTCTGGCAGTTCTAGTCATGTGTCTTACGGCATTTGGAATGCGTTCAGCATATATTATATTAATTCCACTCATCTTCTACGCCTTATCACTGGCCTTTAACTTGCTGACTACTCTGCATGATCGTGCCTTTGCCTGGACAGGATTCCTTAAAGCTAGCCAAATAATTCCTTTCCTTCATAGCAGTTATATTGTTTATGTCCTGCTTGTAGTTCTAATTCCAATTTGCGCTCGTTCAGGAAGTGCTGCCAATAAAGACTTGTTTATTGCTGTCTTGGTAGCAGCAGGAACGGTCCTTTGCTTTGGTTTCCTAGTGAGTTTTATAATTTTGCATTATTATCATTTTTAATAGTAGTTCACTTACATCGATCTTAATTGCAGGTGCCGCTGATCAATACTTTCCGACGTCCAAGCATTGTGGTGTTCTCTCTGTTGGCAATCACATCTCTATCAATGTACTTAGCAAGCAGCACTCAAATCGGATTTCCATTTCGGCCAAAGACCAACGGACAGCGTGTTGCCTATCTGGTAAGTATAATATATGGTTTTTAGTACTCTTACTTACTATATTCCTTTTGTATTCAGCAAGTACGCAATAAGTTCTACGAGTACGATGGAACACTCAGCAAGGATGACTCCGGATACCTATTTAGTTTTCAAGACCGACGCGAAGATACTACATTCATAGGACCGAAAGTCAATCTGACTGGGCTGGTCAGCATTAAATCTAAATGCCAGAAGCATATGATGTGTGGCATGCCTTTGTACGACTATCGCTATGAATCGAACAGACTTCACAGCAAATGGCTGCCCCGTTCTAAGTCCATCGAACCACCTGCAGAAACTAAATTGGAATTAATAAGCAAAACTGAACTGAGTCCAACAACTGTTCGATTTGAGTTCAACTTAACAGGACCTTCCCATATGAGCTTGTTTTTCCAAGCCTATGAAGACGTTGAGATAAGCAACTGGTCCTTCTTAAGGAGTTATCTGGACAATCCACCAGCGTATCCCCTCTCCTATCATATTTATTTCACATATGGCATTGACAGCTCTCCACTTAATTTCTTTGTGGAGCTCTCGGTAATTTACTTTATGGGTCATTTTATTTAGTTTGAGTATCGCTTCATTAATTTTTACATTTTCAGAAGGTGAACGGAAATTTCGAAGTTCCATTATTCCAGTTGGGAGTTTCTGGACATTATATTGATCTAGAGGGCGACGCTGAAAGTTCGGAGTTCGCATCTACATTCCCCTCCTATGGAATTCTCGCTACGTGGCCTGCATTATACGAACGATATATCTTCTAAATATATATGAAAAAATTAATAAATGAGAACACCTATCAATAAAAAAGTGCTTAAACTAAGAGTTATCTTTAAAAATCACAGCAATTCAAATCAGAAGATATGTAAAGCAAAATCAACAGATTTAGAAGTTAATCTATTAGTTTGAGTAGTCCCTATCACAGATTGCATATACTTATAAATATATGATA
Organism: Drosophila mercatorum; assembly: GCA_961210405.1. Taxonomy (NCBI): domain Eukaryota; kingdom Metazoa; phylum Arthropoda; class Insecta; order Diptera; family Drosophilidae; genus Drosophila; species Drosophila mercatorum. The sequence continues at coordinate 14,582,989 of CAUIUS010000005.1, forward strand.
TTATCGTCTGCATAGTCACTAAATTACCTATGGCCTGTTCGTTTTTTGGTAATTGATTCTTATCGAGCAAATCTTATCATCGTAATATAATAATTGATTTATATTATACGATGCACGATACCATTAAATCATTAATTTTCATGCTCAGAGAACATTCTTTTCATTATAAAATATTAATAAATATGTTACCAGGCGGTAAATTGAGCTTTAAGTCATCAAATTTTAAACAAAGAAAGTGTTTTCTTTTTTTGTTTAAAGAATAATCGATTTAAAATTATAATTGACTAAGAAATAAATAAATGCTGCTATTCAGTATCAGTTCAGTTTTATGCTTTAAAAACTTGTGATTTACCCACGTTAGTTAATGATAATCAAGAGTCAATTTATAATTTATGATTTAATTACCGATTTCTTCTTCTTAGCGCTATAAATTTAAATACCCTTTCATAGTATAAACAAGTAAAAACAATTTAAAGGAAGGGTATAAAGCAGATAAAGAAACGAATGATACCGACTCTTGACTGCAGCTTTATATTCGTGGATAATGTAGTTAAGTTGAAAAATATGTATAATATTCATATATTATTCATGTAAATCAAGCAACTTGAATATCTGCAGACCTTTGTTAAGGAGCCAATTCTGATTATACGGTTTTATGATCAAGATAATTTTAATCTATTTTTAAGCAGAAATGACTGCAGAGTATACTTAAGTCTACAAAATTTAATTTCAATAATTTTAATTATTGGTTTTAAAACATTAATTTTATAATTTCGTGCTCTTGATAAGATTTTGGTTAACTATAAAAGCCATCTGCGTTTTTCATAAACTCTTTAGTGCAAAGAGTCGACTCACATCAGCAGACAATCAAGGGACAGTATGGCTGACAAGGAAAAGCTAGTAAGAAACATCTAGTATTTGTATTTTTAATTACTATTATAACAAGTATATGCACTATAAAGATATTGGCGGATTCCGAGGAAGATCCTGGAAGCGAAATCATAAGCAAGTCCGAGTCAAACAAGTCAAAGTTGCCATGGTATTTTTCAAGTGGATTCCTGCTGTTCTGGGTCCTCCTCTTTTTTGCTGTGGTAATACCTCGTTTCTATAAGCTGCCCACTCCATTAACAATGGAAGACGCGAAAAGAAATGTATTCATAGCTGAACGCGCCTACAATAATCTCTATACACTGTCCAATATCGGCACCAAATTGGCTGGCAGTCATGAAAACGAAGTTGAAGCAGTCAACTTTATTCTAAAAGTTCTGGAAGAAATCAAAGCAGTACTGTTGAAAGACTATTTCGATATGGAAATTGATGTGTCGCGTGTGTCAGGAGGATTTCCATATAAAACTCTGTTAAACATGTACCAAGGCGTTCAGAACATAGCTGTGAAATTAACACCAAAGGGAAGTACGAGCGAAACTTACCTCCTTGTCAACAGCCACTTCGACTCGAAGCCATTTACTCCGTCTGCAGGCGATGCGGGATTCATGGTAGTCACAATGTTAGAAGTCTTGCGTGTGATTGCCACAACGAAGCAGACATTTGAACATCCAATCGTCTTCTTATTTAACGGAGCTGAAGAAAGCTCTATGCAAGCATCGCATGGTTTTATTACTCAACACAAATGGGCGCCGAACTGCAAGTAAGCTTGATTTGAATTTTTTTTTTTGAAGAATTTCTAACCTGTCTATTTTAGGGCTGTCGTTAATCTTGATGCTGGTGGTAGTGGAGGACGGGAGATTCTCTTTCAGAGTGGTCCCAACCACGCGTGGATTGTGAATGTAAGTTATATTAATGAATGAATTATATCGAAGCGATCTCACTAAAGCTCTTCAATAGTATTATAAAAACTATGTGAAATATCCGTTCGCAACGACCTTAGCGGAGGAAGTATTCCAAATGGGCATTGTCCCGTCAGATACAGACTTCCGACAGTTTAACATCTATGGCAATATTCCGGGTATGTTGTTATTGATTGCAGACTACTGGAATGAATAAGTATTCTTGTATATAGGCTTGGACATGGGTCAATGCATTAATGGATATAGATATCATACAAACTACGATACGATCGATGCCATTCCTCGTGGATCCCTGCAAAACACCGGCGATAATGTGCTCAGCGTGGTTCGAGGCTTAGCAAACGCAACAGAATTGCACGATATTAGAGTAAGCTGAGCAGTCTCGATTTCTGCGAAGGGAATTCTATACTCAATGTCAATCAATATTCGCAGGCCCATAGGAGCGGACATGCTGTCTTCTTCGATTTCCTTGGACTCTACTTCATCCATTATTCAGCAACTACGGGAACATATTTGAACTGGAGCGTAGCTGGAACTGCCTTAGTTCTAATTTTCATTTCAATGTGGCGCATGACAGCTGTGTCCAACGTTTCCATATTCCATCTGACGTGCTGGTTCACATTGATCCTAATCGTCCAGATTATTTCACTTGTTCTTGGACTGGCGCTTCCTGCTGCGGTGGCATATGTGTTTGACTATCTCGGGCTGTCGCTGACTTACTACAGCACTCCGCTGTTGATTATCGGCCTTTATGTGTGCCCCTCACTAATTGGTCTCGGCTTGCCCGTCACGATCTACCATATGTGTCAACAAAACGTGAGTCGATATGTCCGAATTCTATTCATTTCAAATAATTTCTAATCACTTTTTCTATTCGCAGAATAAGTTATCAAATGGCTTCCATCTACAATTGTCACTCCATGGACACGCCATTATCTTAGCGCTATTAAGCATCGGACTCACATTATTTGGCCTGCGTTCAGCATACATCTTCATGATTCCACTCATTTTCTATGCTTTATCTTTGGGCTTAAACTTGCTGACGACTCTACATGATCGCGGCTATGCCTGGGCTGGTATCCTTAAACTTAGCCAGGTGATTCCTTTCCTGTATAGCAGCTACCTCGCTTATACGGTCATTGTAATTCTGACACCAATGGGTGCACGTGCAGGCAGTGCCACTAACCGGGATATGTTTATTGCCATGTTGGCAGCCGTAGGAACGGTTCTCTCGTTTGGTTTCTTGGTAAGTTTCTTTATCGATTCATTTGATTCAAAAGTTTCTCAATTTCCTTGGTTTTACAGGTTCCGCTTATTAACAGCTTCCGACGTCCCTTCTTCGTGCTTCTCTCGCTACTGGCAATGACAGCTGTCGCCATGTACTTGGCCAGTAGTACCCAACTGGGATTCCCGTATCGCCCGAGGACCAACGGTCAGCGAGTTGCGTATCTGGTGAGCTTCCTTATTAGATCGCAGACTTTCAAAATGTTATCCAATGCAATCCTTCCCTTTTCAGCAAGTGCGAAACAAGTTCTACGAGTACGATGGAACTCTTAGCAAGGACGAGTCTGGCTACTTGTTCAATTTCCAGGATCGGCGAAGAGAACAGCCATTCATGGGTACAAAGGCAAATCTGACTGGGTTGGTCAGCATTAAAGCCAACTGCGAGACACATATGATGTGCGGCATGCCTTTGTATGATTATCGCTATGTTCAGAATCGACTTCAGAGCAAATGGCTGCCCCGTTCTACGCCCATTGAACCAATATCAACTACTCAACTGGAATTGGTATCAAAAACTGAAGTAAATGCTACAATTGTGCGCTTTGTGTTCAAAGTGGCAGGACCTTCCCATATGAGCTTGTTTATCCAGCCCTATGAAGATGTCAACATTATCGACTGGTCATTTTCACTTGACTATCTCAAATTTCCACCTGCCCATCCGCTTTCGTTTCACATATATTTTACATATGGCATTGACAGCTCTCCGTTGACTTTTTGCCTGGAAATATGGGTAAGAGAAGTTATTATTTCTTTAAATCATTATTTAATTGATTAATTTAATTCAGAAACCTGATGGCGATTTCGATGTTCCGTTGTTTCAACTGGGAGTCGCTGGACATTATATTGGAGAAGAAGGTGATGCTGAGAGTGAGAAGCTCGCCTCATCGTTCCCTTCTTACTCCATTGTAGCCACTTGGCCTGTTTTATACCAGCGATTTATTTTTTAAAAATATATGATTAAATGTATAAATGAGAACATCCGTCGATTAATAAGTAATATACTGAAATTGAGCCTTGTATTTAAAAATGAATGCAATTAAGATTGGAGAGTTTATATATAAATTATAAATATTAATGCAAAATTCATATAAATAGAGGACGTGATTTGTCACGCCCCCAGTGAGCGTAGACAAATTCTTTTTGGTCGATCATTGAAGGATCGTCTTAAAACTTTATAGGGTATACACGAGCTTTCATCCAAAATTTTAAATGACCAATGGTTTGCTTGCGTTCATATGAACATACAGACGGACAGCAAAATCGATACCACACAAACCCAAAATATTCACATTCATTTCACTTTCTCCCGAGTATTTACAAGTATTTCATATATATACATATTAATTTATCAACATATTTTATATCGATTTTATCGTCTACATAGTCATTAAATTACTATTATATATAGCATACGTCTGGGCAGGCCGCTTTTTTGTTTATTGAGTCTTATCTTCGTTTTAGGCTGGTAATCTATTTTAATGAACAAAATAAGAAAATGGGAAATCCGGGTATATTGTTTTTGTTTAAATGTATGTTACGGGCAGAAGAGGCTGTGACAGACCCCATAAATTATATATATTCTTGATCTGGGCAACTATTTGAATCGTTTCAGTCAGTCCGTCTAACCAGATGTATGTATGTGTGTAGATCTCAGAACCTTTTAAGAGCTAAAGACTTGAAATTTATTTTGAAGGTCCTTATACATCGAGAACTATTGCCGTTTTCAATTATGTCACGTACCAACACTCAGTTTTATTTTTATTTTACACAATTTTATTATTTGATATATTTTGGATATAAAATCAATCGAATATGTAGCAGCATGTTACTGCAATATATAAGTGCAATCTCGAAAATGTAATTTAATGATGTGTAAATGTATGCTACATATAAGCTATAGAATATATTTACAAACGAAGATCGGACGGGTATCAGGGGATCTTCTAGTCGGGCACCCCCGACAAGAGGTTTCTAACTTTTTTATAGATATGTATTACCTTTATAACATTAATTTTTGTATTTCCTGTTCTTGATAAGATTTTCGTTAACTATAAAAGCCATCAAACTTTTTCATGTGCTCTTTAGTACCGAGTTTCGACTTCACCGTAGTAGATTATCAAGGAACAGTATGGCTGACAAGGAAAAGCTAGTAAGAAATATATGGTATGAGTATTTTGAATAACTATTACATCAACTATACACACTGTAAAGATCTTAGCGGATTTTCTGGAAGATCCTGGAAGCGAAATCCACAGGAAGTCCAAATCAAACAAGTCAAAGTTGCCATGGTATTTTTCAAGTGGTTTCCTGCTGTTCTGGGTCCTCCTCTTTTTTGCTGTGGTAATACCTCGTTTCTACAAGCTGCCTACTCCCTTAACAATGGACGACGCGAAGAGAAATGTATTCATAGCTGAACGTACCTACAATAATCTTTATACACTGTCCAATATCGGTACGAAATTAACAGGCACTCGCGAAAACGAGGTAGAAGCAGTCAACTTTATTCTAAAAGATCTGGAAGAAATCAAAGAAGTGTTGTTGAAAGACTATTTCGATATGGAAATTGATGTGTCGCGAGTTTCCGGTGCATTTCCTTACCAAACTGAATTGAACATGTACCAAGGCGTACAGAATATTGCTGTGAAATTAACACCAAAGGGAAGTACGAGTGAGACGTACCTCCTCGTCAACACCCACTTCGACTCGAAGCCATTTACTCCATCTGCAGGCGATGCGGGATTCATGGTAGTCACAATGTTAGAAGTCTTGCGTGTGATTGCCACAACGAAGCAGACATTTGAACATCCAATCGTCTTCTTATTTAACGGAGCTGAAGAAAGCTCTATGCAAGCATCGCATGGTTTTATTACTCAACACAAATGGGCGCCGAACTGCAAGTAAGCTTGATTTGAATTTTTTTTTTTGAAGAATTTCTAACCTGTCTATTTTAGGGCTGTCGTTAATCTTGATGCTGGTGGTAGTGGAGGACGGGAGATTCTCTTTCAGAGTGGTCCCAACCACGCGTGGATTGTGAATGTAAGTTATATTAATGAATGAATTATATCGAAGCGATCTCACTAAAGCTCTTCAATAGTATTATAAAAACTATGTGAAATATCCGTTCGCAACGACCTTAGCGGAGGAAGTATTCCAAATGGGCATTGTCCCGTCAGATACAGACTTCCGACAGTTTAACATCTATGGCAATATTCCGGGTATGTTGTTATTGATTGCAGACTACTGGAATGAATAAGTATTCTTGTATATAGGCTTGGACATGGGTCAATGCATTAATGGATATAGATATCATACAAACTACGATACGATCGATGCCATTCCTCGTGGATCCCTGCAAAACACCGGCGATAATGTGCTCAGCGTGGTTCGAGGCTTAGCAAACGCAACAGAATTGCACGATATTAGAGTAAGCTGAGCAGTCTCGATTTCTGCGAAGGGAATTCTATACTCAATGTCAATCAATATTCGCAGGCCCATAGGAGCGGACATGCTGTCTTCTTCGATTTCCTTGGACTCTACTTCATCCATTATTCAGCAACTACGGGAACATATTTGAACTGGAGCGTAGCTGGAACTGCCTTAGTTCTAATTTTCATTTCAATGTGGCGCATGACAGCTGTGTCCAACGTTTCCATATTCCATCTGACGTGCTGGTTCACATTGATCCTAATCGTCCAGATTATTTCCCTTGTTCTTGGACTGGCGCTTCCTGATGCGGTGGCATATGTGTTTGACTATTTCGGGCTGTCGCTGACTTACTACAGCACCCCGCTGCTGATTATCGGCCTTTATGTGTGCCCCTCACTAATTGGTCTCGGCTTGCCCGTCACGATCTACCATATGTGTCAACAAAACGTGAGTCGATTGTCCGAATTCTATTCATTTCAAATAATTTCTAATCACTTTTTCTATTCGCAGAATAAGTTATCAAATGGCTTCCATCTACAATTGTCACTCCATGGACACGCCATAATCCTAGCGCTATTAAGCATCGGACTCACATTATTTGGCCTGCGTTCAGCATACATCTTCATGATTCCACTCATTTTCTATGCTTTATCTTTGGCCTTTAACTTGCTGACGACTCTACATGATCGCGGCTATGCCTGGGCTGGTATCCTTAAACTTAGCCAGGTGATTCCTTTCCTGTATAGCAGCTACCTCGCTTATACGGTCATTGTAATTCTGACACCAATGGGTGCACGTGCAGGCAGTGCCACTAACCGGGACATGTTTATTGCCATGTTGGCAGCCGTAGGAACGGTTCTCTCGTTTGGTTTCTTGGTAAGTTTCTTTATCGATTCCTTTCATTCAAAAGTTTCTCAATTTCTTTGGTTTTACAGGTTCCGCTTATTAACAGCTTCCGACGTCCCTTCTTCGTGCTCCTCTCGCTACTGGCAATCACAGCTGTCACCATGTACTTGGCCAGTAGTACCCAACTGGGATTCCCGTATCGCCCGAGGACCAACGGTCAGCGAGTTGCGTATCTGGTGAACTTCCTTATTAGATCGCAGACTTTCAAAATGTTATCCAATGCAATCCTTCCCTTTTCAGCAAGTGCGAAACAAGTTTTACGAGTACGATGGAACTCTTAGCAAGGACGAGTCTGGCTACTTGTTCAATTTCCAGGATCGGCGAAGAGAACAGCCATTCATGGGTACAAAGGCCAATTTTACTGGGCTGGTTAGCATTAAATCGAAATGCGAGACACACATGATGTGTGGCATGCCTTTGTTCGACTATCGCTATGTTCAGAATCGACTTCAAAGCAAATGGCTGCCCCGTTCCACGCCCGTCGAACCTCCAGCAGAAACAAAATTGGAATTGATAAGCAAGACCGTATTGAATGCTACAACTGTTCGCTTTGAGTTCACCTTGACAGGACCTGCTTATATGAGCTTGTTTGTCCAGACCTATGAAGACGTCGAGATTAGCAACTGGTCATTTTCACTTGACTATCTTGAATATCCACCTGCGCATCCACTAGCCTTTCACATATATTTCACATGTGGCATTGACAGCTCACCGTTGAGTTTTTTCTTGGAATTAGCGGTGAGAGAAGTTATTTACAATTGCCTTTAACGATTATTTTATGAGTTTATTTTAATTAGAAACCTGATGGCGATTTCGATGTTCCATTGTTTCAACTGGGAGTCTCTGGACATTACATAGGTGACAAAGGAGATGCTGAGAGTGAGGAGTTCGTCTCATCGTTCCCTTCTTACTCCGTTGTAGCCACTTGGCCTGCCCTATACCAGCGATTTATATATTAAAAATGAAAAACATTAGTTGCTTTAAAATTTTGCAGCGGAAATAGTATTAAAACTTGCCTGTTGTAATAAGTACATAGTTAATTATATTGAAATGCCGCCTATCAAAGTAAATTTTCATCAAATGAAATTCCTAACGGAATCGCTGTCTATTGTGAATGCCTTATCGATAGCCATATATCGGACAGCCGTGACTGTTATTGGTATTCATTTTGTAGAAATTACTCACTTGGTGTTGTTACCAATTAACATAAACGCAAAATGCTCTACGTAAGCACAACTGTTTGACTCAAATGTGCACTGTTAACTTAACATGTCTTGTGAAGTATGAACGCCGTTAAGCAAATAAAAGCTGGCTTCAAAGCGCGCGCTAAAATTAATTTGAAATACTTTTGATTATCGCTTAAGTGCGCAAATAACTAAAGTTACTATAAATTTTATGGCTGTGATTCAACAAAGTACTAAATGCTTTTCAGATATCCAATTTTTGTTTTGCTTTTGCAGCAGCGCACCATTTGTATAAGTCCAATTCGATTTATCCAATTGGGAATTGCCCAGAGCCTCTACGTCATCAAGAGGAAATTGTTTTTAACTTTTCATAGTACAAATAAGTATACATAAGTACGTTTCCATTGTTAAGCTTGTTTATCGTAATCATAAATATACACACAATTTAGATATAGAGCCTGCCTCTTGACCACTCCCCATGAAGCCAACGGCTAACGCATTACATGGAGCCCCACATAAACGGTTTGCTTTTGTCGGATATTATCTTTATTGACTTCAAAGTACAAATCAGTGCTAATAAAATCCAGGCACTATGCAACCCAGCCATTCACTGGATATTATTCAGTTGGCACTGAGAGGCCCAACAGACCAGAAGCGCCAAGAGAAATGCCGCAAACGGAGGAGGACAAAGCTGTAAGTAGGAAAGGAGCCAGGATATATATGCGATCTAATGCAATCAGAGATCTATAAAGCAGAGCGCTGCTGCACTGGATACTGCTCTCGTCAGCATTGTGAAGAGTCCAAGGAGGTTGAGGGCCAAGCTGCCCTGGCACTACGCGCCCGCCTTTCTGCTGCTCTGGCTGGCGCTCTTCTTCGCTGTGGTCGTGCCGCTGTTCAATCGGCTGCCCGAGAGCGTGACCATTGCCCAGGAGTCGCAGAAGCCCAGCGAATTTGTGGCCGAGCGCGCGCAGCTCCTGCTGCAGAGATTCGATAGCATCGGACCTAAGGTCGTGGGCAGCATTGCCAACGAGGAGCGCACGGTGGGCTTCCTGCTCGAGGAGGTGGAGAAGGTGCGCGCCGCCATGAGGGCCGATCTCTATGAGCTGGAGGTGGACGTGCAGCAGCCATCCGGTGCGTACATGCATTGGAACATGGTGAACATGTACCAGGGCGTGCAGAACGTCGTGGCCAAGCTGAGCACGCGCCGCTCCAGCAGCGAATCCTATCTGCTGCTCAACAGCCACTTCGACTCAAAGCCCGGCAGCCCCGGCTCCGGCGACGACGGCACCATGGTCATTGTCATGCTGGAGGTGCTGCGCCAAATGGCCATCTCCGAGCGGCCCTTCGAGCATCCCATTGTCTTCCTCTTCAATGGCGCCGAGGAGAATCCGCTGCAGGCCTCGCACGGCTTCATCACGCAGCACAAGTGGGCCAAGAACTGCAGGTAACGCTATTTAGGCTAATATATATCTGTATAAATTGAATTAGTTACTAAATTATATTTCTATAATGGCAGAGCGCTTATCAATCTGGAGGTTGCTGGCAGTGGTGGGCGGGATCTGCTGTTTCAGAGTGGACCTAATCATCCTTGGCTTATGCGGGTAAGTTGCTGTTGTTGCTGTTATTGATTGTTGCTGTTGTTATTGCTGTTGCTATTGCTACTGTTGTTGGTGTTGTTGCTGTTGTTGCTGTTCATACTATTGTTTCTGTTGCTGATGCTGTTGGTGCTCCTACTGCTGTTGCTGTTGCTGATGCTGTTTTTGATGTTGCTGTTGCTGATGTTGATGCTGTAGCTGTTGCTGTTGCGACTTTTGCTGTTGTTGTTCCTATTGCTGTTGTTCATACTCTTACTGTTAATGTTGCTTCTGTTCCTGCGGCAGTTGCTTATGCAGTTGTTGTTCCTGCTGCTGCTGCTGCTGCTGCTGTCGCTGCCGTTGCTGTTACTTTTACTTCTGTTGCTATTGCAGCGGCTACAGTTATTGCTGTTGCTGTCGCTGCAGTTGCTCCTGCTGCAGTTGATCCTGCTGCTGCTACTCCTGTTTTTATTGTTACTGTTGTTACTATTGCTGCTGCTGTTCCTATTGCTGCTGTAGCTGTTAGTGTTGCTAATACTGTTGCTATTACTATTACTGTCGCTCTTCTTGTTGCTGTTGTTGTTGCAGCCTTATCTTCAGATTTAGTTGGTTATTTATGGCACGTGTCGGCGCACAGTTAGATGTTTATCGTGGAGTGTACCTCTCGTAAAACCAAACAATCCACTCTTTTATGGCAAGTCATAAATTATATTTTAACTGTTGTTTGATTTCCGCGTTTCATGGCTTTCCGCTCTGTGCAGTACTACAAGGAAAATGCCAAGCATCCTTTCGCCACGACCATGGCCGAGGAGATCTTCCAGGCTGGTATTCTGCCCTCGGACACAGACTTTCGCATATTCCGCGACTACGGTCAGGTGCCAGGTGAGATCAATCTCTCTCTCTTTCTCTGTAACTCACTTAACCATATCCAATTTCCCTTATGCAGGCCTTGACATGGCGCAGATCAGGAATGGCTACGTCTATCACACCGAGTTCGACAGCTTTGCGGCTGTGCCGCGCGCTTCGCTGCAGAGCTCGGGCGAGAATGCTTTGGCTCTGGTGCGCGCCTTTGCCAATGCGAGTGAAATGTACGACACTGAGGTGAGCTGGAGTTGGACTTAGTCCTGGCCAGAATCCTAATCCACTTCCATTGCAGGCACACAGTGAGGGAAAGTCTGTATTTTTCGACTTCCTTGGCCTGTTCTTTGTCTTCTACTCGCAGGCAGCGGGCATCGTGCTGAACTGCTGCATTGCGGCCGCGAGTCTGCTGCTCGTCGGCATCTCGCTCTGGCCCATGTCGCGCGTCTCGGAGCAGTCGCTGGCCCAGATCTCGCTCTTGTTTGCCATCATTCTGGGCCTGCACGTGCTGGGTGTTCTGCTCAGCCTGGCGCTGCCGCTGCTGATGGCTGTTTTGTTCGATGCGGGCGACGGTTCATTGACCTACTTCACGCACACCTGGCTGATGATAGGCCTCTACATCTGCCCGGCTATCATTGGGCTGAGTCTGCCTACCACGCTCTACTACAGCTTGAGGAAGAATGTAAGCAGATCTCTAGACTCTATGCTTGTTTCGTTTGACTAGTTTCTTTTGTTCACAGCTGAAGATCAGCCACGCCTATCACTTGCATATGAGCCTGCACGCCCACTGTGTGGTGCTGGCCTTGATAGCCATCACACTGAGCGCAATCAGTCTGCGCACGCCCTACCTCTGCATGATATCCACACTCTTCTACGCCGCCGCGCTGCTCGTCAATCTGCTGAGCAGCCTGCACGATCGAGGCAAGTGTGGGGCGAGTCCTTGTTGAATATCTGACTTAAACTCTTTCATTTGCAGGCTATTACTGGGTGCTCATCACGCAGATATTCCAGCTGATGCCCTTCTTCTACTTCAGCTATCTGTTCCACATGTTTCTGGTCATTTTCATACCCATGATGGGCCGCAATGGCAGCTCCATCAATCCCGATCTCCTCGTAGCTCTGCTCTGCACCCTGGGCACCTTCTTCGCCATGGGCTTTGTGGTAAGTGGAAGCAACTCAGACTTGAGCATATTTAAAAATATTTTGTTCCTTAACTAGTCGCCGCTTATCAACATGTTTCGCTGGTCGAAATTCATTATGGCCGGACTGGCCCTCATCACATTCATATTCAGCATGATTGCCATATCGGACGTGGGCTTTCCCTACCGAGCCAAGACCAGTGTGATGCGCGTTAACTTTCTGGTAAGTTGAGCTTCATATATATCTTCTATATATATATATAAATATCCATCTGTTGATAGCACGTGCGTCGCGTCTTCTACGATTATGATGGCAGCGTTAGCCTTAGCGATTCGGGCTACTACTTTGACTTCCAGGACAGACGCCTCAGCCATCCGCTCAAGGGCACTTCGCTCGATTTGAGCGGCCTGACTAGCATCAAGGAGCACTGTGACACGGAGCTTATGTGCGGAGTGCCCTGCTTCAACCATCGCTGGTGCAAGGCGCGCGCCACAGGCAACTGGCTGCCGCGAGAGCAGGAGGTGCTCATACCCGGCAACTCCTCCCTGCTGCTGCTGGGTAAAACCCTTCTGCCAACTGGCAATACGGTGCGCTACGAATTCGAATTGAGTGGACCGCCTCACATGGGTCTGTTTATACAGCCACTGGAGGGCGTAAGCGTGGCGGACTGGTCCTTCATCAGAAATCCCCTGGACGAGCCCGAAAAGTACAAGCTGCCCTATCAGATATTCTTCTCCTACGGCAAGGACAGCTCGCCCTTAAGATTCCACATAGATTTCGCTGTGAGTGGAATATTTGTATATAAATATAAAATATTTTATATTTAAATATTTATATATTCATTTCAGAAACCTTCCGGCAATTTCGATGTGCCCATCTTTGAGCTGGGCGTGGCTTGGCACTATGTGAGCTACGACTATCAAAGAGACGCGGCTGGCTTGCAGTTCATAGCCGACTTTCCGGACTTCGTGCATGTGATGGAGTGGCCGACGCTATATAAGCGTTACATATACTAAGTAAACTTTGTGTAACTTATAAATAGGTTTAAAGGTTAATAAAATTTATTTAATATTATGGAAAACATTCAAAATCATTTCGGGAATATCATGCGAACTTAAAGGTTTATTTATAACTATTTCTATATTTTTAGAAAATATTTATAATATATATATCATCATATATGTCATATATTATTCATTCACACTCTTCAGCACTTCCTAAATCTGTTAAGAATCCACCTAAAATAAAATAAAAATTTATTATTATTTTTATGGCAGCTTCCTCTGGCTGATAAAGCAGCCATGCCTCTTCGATATACAATAAATCTGCAACTGAATAGACTCTGAAAAGAGTTGGCAGTTGGCAGCTCAATCTTTACCTGTTTATTCAGACCATAAATCGAATATCATAAATACAAATATCACATATCAGAATTTGAGCAAAAGATATGAAATCACAGTTGCTTTTGCTTGTCAATTTGAGATCTGGCAGCAGTCGGCTCCAGTCAGTCAGTCAGTTAGTTATGGACACCGAAGGGGCTCGGTAACACAGGAAGCCTCGCAATTCACAACGATTATAAATTTTATTATATAGTAGAGCTCTTGATAGTAAGAAATATATATATATATTGTTTTTTTTTTAAACACGGGCAAGAATTTGTCGTTGCAATCATGGAGGAAAATGCCATCATGGAGCTAACCGAGAAGAATGCTCCGAAAAAAAAGCTGCCCTGGTACCAGGCGTACATCTTCCTTCTTCTCTGGGTCGCTCTCTTCTACGCTGTGGCCTTTCCGCTCTACAACAGCTTGCCCAAGGCGGTGAATATTGATGAAGAGCTCTTCAAGCCGGGCCAGTTTGTGGCGGAGCGGGCTCAGCACCTGTTACTGGAACTGGATCGTCTGGGACCGAAGTTAACCGGCGACGACATGAACGAGAAGATAATGATTCAGTTTCTGCTCAGGGAAATAGACAATGTGTATGTCGAGATGCGCCGTGACCTGTACGAGATGAAGGTGGACATACAGAAGGCTTCGGGTGCCTATCTGCACCCTAAGAAGATCAATATGTATCAGGAAGTGCAGAATGTGGTCATCAAGCTGACCCCAAGGAAGTCCAACAGCACATCCTACCTGCTGATCAACAGCCACTACGACACCCAGGCAGGCAGTGTGGGTAAGTGTGGCTCCAGCCTGGAAGCTGTGCTGTGGGCCAAGTGTCTAAGCTTTCTTTGGCTGCAGGTGCGGGAGACTCTGGCTTCATGGTCGTCACAATGCTGGAGGTGCTGCGCCAGCTGGCCTCGTCCAACGATTCGTTCGAGCATCCAATTATCTTTCTGTTCAACGGCGCCAAGGAGCAGGAGACCCAAGGATCGCACGCGTTCATCACGCAGCACAAATGGTCGCCCAGCTGCAAGTGAGTGCGAGTTGAGTCTCTTAAGCTCATTATCTTAAACCTCATTCCCAGGGCAATTATCAATCTGGACTCGATTGGTGCTGGCGGTCGCGAGATGCTCTTTCGAGCCGGGCCCTTCCACCCCTGGTTAATACGCGTAAGTTAAATAAGTTCTAGTCGAATATGAATCAGCTTCAATTTCCATTCATTTGCAGCACTATAAAGCCGCTGCTAAGCATCCGTTTGGAACAATATTGGCAGAGGAAGTACTCCACACAGACTTTATGAAGTTCTATACGGACTTTAGAATCTTCCGTGACTTTGGTCCTCTGCCAGGTGAGCAAAAACACACACACAGACTCATCTCTAATTCATCTCTCAATCTCTTTGCAGGTCTGGATATGGCGAGTCAGTTCAATGGCTACGTTTACCACACGAAATACGATCGCTTCGATATCATATCACGAGACGCACTGCAAAGCACAGGCGACAATCTGCTGGCCCTGGCCAGAAGCATTGGCAATGCCAAAGAGATGCGCAAACTTGAGGTAAATATCAGTTTAAATGTTTTTTCACTTGCCTGATCGTGCCTCGTCCCGCCACAGACGAATTCAAACGAGCGCTCAGTTTACTTTGATTTCCTGGGTCTGTTTTTCGTCTCCTATCTGGAGTTCACGGCCATTTGCCTGAACATAGCCTTTGGTGTGGGTGGCATCCTCCTCGTTTGCTTCTCGTTATACCTCATGTCAAGGAAACTTCCTCTTGACGTGGGCACCGTCTTGGGTGAGTTGGGCATTCTGTTTGTCTTGGAGCTCGCCTCGCTTTGCTTGGCGGTGGGTTTGCCACTGCTCATGGCGGTATTCTACGATGCCGGCAACCGGACGATGACCTACTTCACCAACAGCTGGCTGGTCGTCGGCCTCTTCATTGTGCCCTCGATCATCGGTCTGGGGCTGCCCGTGACCCTCTACTTGGGCATCAGTCGTAGCGTAAGTGATGACGTCAAAAGTATTTCATGCCAGCCCCTACTAACTGCCTCACTCCCCCACCCCCAACAGCCGATACCACACAACTATCGCTTGCAAATAGCCGGCCACGCCCATTGCGTCTTCCTCGCGCTGATGTGCATTGCATGGACTGTGTTCAGTGTGCGCAGCGCCTACCTCTTGATGATCGCTCTGCTCTTCTATGTGGGCGCATTAAGCATTAACTTGATCAGCAAGCTCTATGATCGCGGTAAGTTCTCATCCCAAATCCGATTGATGAACTCTGCTAACTTTGTGTAAAACACGCTCCAGGCTACCACTGGTCGATTGTGCTGAGCGGCTGTCAGGCCATACCTTTCCTTTACTTTAGCTACTTGTTCTACGCCAGTCTGGCCATCTGCGTTCCTTTGGTGGGTCGCAACGGCACCGAAGTAAATCCAGATCTGCTGATTGCCCTCCTCTGTGCTGCGGGCACAATACTGGCCCTGGGCTTCTTAGTGAGCTGACTAATTATATATAATATATATAATCAAACCCCAATCTAAAACCCTGTTCCCTTAGGTTCCACTTATCAATGTCTTTCGGTATCCCATAGTAATTATCAGCGGCTTGACGTGCATCATTTTTATATTCTGCCTGGCATCCGTGTCGGAGGTGGGCTTTCCCTATCGCCCCCGCACGAACGTGATGCGCGTTAATGTCTTGGTGAGCCAACTTCATCTCTATAGCCAGCACATTTTAGAGGTTTCTCCTTTTGCAGCAAATGCGTCGTAAGATATTCGACTACAATGGCAATAGCATCCAGGACGATTCCGGCTACTACTTCGACCTGCAGGACCGGCGCAGGGAGCAGCCGCTGCGCAAGAAACTAGGCTTGACTGGCCTGAAGAAGATGAAGGACATGTGCGACTCTGAGATGAGCTACGGGCTGCCCTGCTGCAGCCAGCTCTGGCTGCCACGCTGGCTGCCCGTCCAGCTGCCCGGCAACACCACGCTCAAGCTGCTGCAGAAGACAGTGATAAACGACGGCTACTCGGCCCGATACAACTTCCAGCTGAGTGGGCCCGCACGCATGACCATACTGCTGAAGCCCCTGGACGGCGTCAAAATGGTGGACTGGTCCTTCTTGCGCGGCATGCTCGACAGTCCGGCCGAGTACAAGCCGCCCTACCAGATCTCCATTACCTGGGGCGTCGACCGCTCCCCCATTGACTTTTATGTTGAGTTGGCGGTGCGTATGGCCAGCTCTAATGCTCAGCTTTGTCAGCTAATAAGCTTTATCTTTGCAGAAGACCAATGGCAAATTCAATGAACCCGTTTTCGAAATTGGCATCTCCGGACATTATGTTAGCCAGGTCCACAAGCGAGACTCGCTGAGCGCACAGTTCATAAAAGACTTTCCAGATTTTGTAAATGTCATAGAGTGGCCAGTCTCCTACCAGCGTTACACCTATTAAAGTTACTGTTTTATAATTTTGGAATAATAGCAAAATACACACATGTGAACGACAAGTGAATGCAATCGAACCATCCCAGTGTATTTATTTCCTCTCCCGACTGCATGCAGCTCAGCTTCTATGTAAAGGCAAACAAAAGGCCCTCAATTCGGGTGATAGTTCAAACAGTAATTTTGTGCATTTCATAACGTACACGGAATAAATATTTAAGTTTGACTAGAATTCGTGGCTCGGGCGTAGCAAACATTTGTGCAAACAGCGGCGTGAGCGAACAGACTGTTGTAATAGCTGCAGTTGATGTTTGGCTCCGCATCCGGTCGATGCGTATAAAAGATGCGTATTGGGGCAGAGGAAGGCACAGTTCGATTGTAGCAACAATTTGGTAAACAACCAGGGAAAGCTCACAGCACAAGACACAGAAAATGAAGTTCGCTTTGGTTCTACTCGTGGCCTGCGCGCTGGCCGCGTCGGTGCAGGCGCAGACCGACCCCGTTGACTATCTCATCAGTGACTTGAATAACGAGCTGGGCACCTCTGACTACAGCCCCAGCAGCTACGACTACTCCAGCTACACCTACCCCTCGTATCCCTCCTACCCGACCTCCTACTACTACTACGACGAGGTGACCACCGCCAAGCCATTCAAGCAGCAGTTCCTGTCTCTGCTCTTCAACAAGAAGGCTGGATAAGCAGTGAGAACTCAACGACGATACCCCACCCCAACACAGCAACAACCAGCAATATTGTTACGTTAAAATGTGAAAATAGAAAACATAATTAAACCTAATTTAAAACAAAACAGAATCTCAATTATTTCATTTGGTTCGAGTAAATGGCATTTTCGCAAGTCTTGCCACACCAATGAGGGCTCATTAACGCCTTTGGTCAAAACTGAGCACGACTCGCATAGACATCGACGCCTCCAACAAAGGTCATGTGGAGCGACAGCTAGACATGATCATGGTCAGGTGGTGGAGCAACAATGTGTAGTATAATGGATACTCGTCTAGCGCTATTCGTATAATGATGATGTTGTTGCCGCCTTCACTAGCTCTAGCTCTAGCTGCATCTGCATCGGCATCTGTGGCTGCATCTGGTTAATGCGGGCGGATGGGAGGCTGCATTAACTGCCATTGCGCAATTTGATTTCTTGTGGCACATCAGAATATGTAGGCAAAGCCAAAGGCGAAGTCTTTACAAATGTAGCTGACAAATTGATTTGAAATGCGAGACGTGTTCTTTGAATGCCACGATGCAAGTTTATTCCACGATAAACATACTCAATCAAAAACTGACCAAAATATATATATATTTTCATGCTCCACTCTCGCTGTACAGTGAAGCATCTGACAAGACAGACAAAGACAATTTTTATTAATTTGATAAATCTACTTCTATAATCAGTAAAATATTATTTAAATATATTAAAAAATATGTTAAAAATAATATAAAATATAAAACATATTTCACATAGTGAGGTTTAATTTCTAATTAATTTATTTTATTCAAATTTCATAAATATTTAAAATAACAATATTTGGAGTTCAGTTAATCAGCAAACTCATTTACCTCATTTGCCTGCTGGTGTGAAGCAAATCCAATTAAATGATCAACTGTTTTCTTTTCTATGAACGTTCTTCAAACTCTCGACAGAAGCTTTCGGTGAGGCGCCTCGTCAGCTCTATGGGCTATGGCTGTGAGCAATTTAGCCGACAAATTGCAGACTTAACAACAACACGCGAACAATGCACTTGAAGCGGAGTCGGCAAAGATATAATCAGATTCTCGCAGGCTGTGTGTGAGCTTGGCTTCTGATCTGTGTGCATCTGCCAAATGCTAAACACCCACCAATGGCCAGGTCGCAGCCGCAGCCGCTCTGCCGCCAGCAGCCAGCAGCCAGTTGCAAGAGGCAGCCGTAAAGTTCAAGCATTCAGCCAGCCTGAACAAGTTGCAAGATTTTGCTATAAATATTCAAACCTTTGGCTGAGCTGGCCACAGTTGTGAATCGCGACGCTGACAGTTGACAGTCCAGAGCCCACCATAGGATTAAAGACCAACTAATGCAATACCTTGTAAGTACCCAGAGCTCTGTCATCGGTTTCGCTCCGCTAACTCGGCGTATCTGTTCCCAGCTGCTGACTATTGCAGCTGTGCTGCTGTGCAAGACCCATGCACGACCCCAAGGACCCGCCACGGAGCCCATCAAGATCATACGCCAGGAGCAGGAGGTGAACTTCGACGGCTCCTACAAGTATGGCTATGAGACGGAGAACGGCATCAACGTGGAGGAGGAGGGTTATCTCAAGAACGCGGGCACCGACAATGCAGGACCGGTGAGTTAGTCGACCGAAGACCCCGCGGCCATTTGGCATTTGCATCTGCATCTGCAGCTCCCTCACGAACTGCCACCGCGAAGCTGACAAATTGTTCAGGTCTTGTAATTAGCTGGATATGTTTTTGCTCTTTTCGTTTTGCTGGGGCTGGGTTAAAGGTCGCACAGGGCTTCTTCTCCTACACTGCGCCTGACGGCACTCCCATACGGATCACGTATGTGGCGGATGAGAACGGCTTCCAGCCACAGGGCGACCACCTGCC
The DNA here is from genome assembly GCA_961210405.1 of Drosophila mercatorum. NCBI lineage: Eukaryota > Metazoa > Arthropoda > Insecta > Diptera > Drosophilidae > Drosophila > Drosophila mercatorum. Next base: position 14,602,598 of record CAUIUS010000005.1, read on the forward strand.
CACAGCACCGCCCATACCACCAGCAATACAGCGGGCCCTGGATTACATAGCCACAGCACCACCGCCGCCGGCTGACCAACAGAGCGCCTACACCGCACGCCGAGGCTAACTAAACCGATAGAGAGCGACAGGGAGAGAAAGAGGAGGCTAGAGACAAAAAGAAACTGTTAAAAAAAATTGTTAAGCCATTCATTCTATCAAAAAAGAAACCTTTCCGCACATGTAAATAAAATTGCAAAAAATATAAAAAAATATATGCTCTATATAAATATTTAAGGTCTACAGAATTCGTACAGATTTGTTATTATAAATCTGTACGAGTTCGATTTATTGCTATATTTCTTAGACTGTATGCAAGCTATCAATTACCCGACTTGCCACGCCCCCAATTGTCCCCCAATTCTTTTACTTATATAAATATATAGAAAATATATAGATATATAAAAATACTGAAATATATAAATATATACAGTTGGCTGGTACTCAAGATATTTATTAGAGCTCAATTTGAATTATGATAAATCAATATTTGAACCTCTCAGTAGATTCAGATTCATGAGCCTAAACTTTCGGTTTGCTGTCCAGACAGAGTCTAGATCCTTATAGCCTCAGCCTGCTCTAATGGTAGGTAGATTGTATAAAACTTAGTTTAACTGAGCTAAATTTTTAACTAAATACATTACAATCTACAATGTATAGATTTGTTTGTGCTGATGTCATCATTATGTTAATGCAAAGCAGACCAAATCGACCATTTCATCAGGGCTTTGCATACTTTCAGGCATTCGAGTTAAGTTGGCTAGCAACTGGTTTTTCTGGTGTTCAGCGGATCGAGTCTTCGGCTCTTTTGTGCTGTTGGTCCACATGAAACCGATTAAGACCAATGCTTGCTTAAATTAGAAATGTCAGCGTTTCCGTGACGATGATGTCGATCGTAAAATTAATTCAAGAATCGTCCATATGAAGAATAGCTCATCCGCCTGCCGTGTCGGTGCTTGTTGGACGCAGCTGCTTTCCAGAAAATATGTAGTAAACGCCTCGTAAATCACATCTGTTAATAGATCTAGTTTTGAGCGCTTTGCAAATGTTGTCCGTTGAGATCCGAGCCAGCCAGCCAGCCAGTTGGCCATAGCACACATCGAGCGAGTGGATCATCCGTGGGCCAGTGGGCGTTGCGAATGGCTCATATATAAAGCTCGGGCCGTGGCTAAAACTGCTCATTGCTGATTAAACATGCTGCGTCTAACGGTAAGTTCAGCTGATGCCAGTTGACGTGCATCCATCTCATCTCTGTCACAACTTCAGTTCTTGCTGCTCATCTGCGCTGCTGTGGCGCTGGCCCAGAACGATGGTCGCTATCGTCCTGCGCCCAAACCAGTCTCCGCTCTGAACACCCGCGTTGTTGCCAACGCTGGTCGCTATCAGGGCAGCAACGATGGCCGCTATGTGGCCAGCGACGATGGCAAATATCGCGGCGGCAACGATGGACGCTACGGCGGCGGCAGCGACGGACGCTATGTCCATGTGGACAACAAATACCAACACGACAATCGTCCTGGAGGCGATTACACTGGCACCAACGATCCCTATCGTGGTAATAAGGACAAGTTTGGTGCTGGCGGTGGTGCTGGACGCGGTGGTGGTGGCGGCGGTGCTGCTGGCGCCAATGCAGCCAATGGAGCCAACGGCAGAGCTGGAGCTGGAGCTGGTGCCACAACTGCTGCTTACAAGCCACGCCCAACCGCCTCGCTGCCACGCCCCGTGCCCGTAGTGGACCAGCGCCCCAACCTGCCGCAAGGCCGCGGCACTGGCGTCGGCAAGAACGGCTGGTTGATTCTGCGCCAGGAGGGCGAAGTGGAGGCCGATGGCTACAACTATCTGTAAGTCCTGATAAAATCCTTGCATACGACTATCTCTAACTGCTTCTGCATTAGCTACGAGACTGAGAATGGCATTCTCGGAGAAGAGAACGGACGCATTGAGAAGCAAACCGAGGGCGATGCTCTACGCTCCAAGGGCTACTACGAGTACACCGGCGACGATGGCCTGCTCTACCGCGTCGACTACGTGGCCGATGAGAATGGCTTCGTGCCCGCCGGCGAGCACATTCCCAAAGTGCCGGAGCACATACCCAGGCTGCTGGCCTACCTGAAGGCTCAGGGCGCCTTGTAAGAATATATATTCATTTGTTTGTGTTATTTCGGTTATCAGAAAATAAAAGAGTTTTTCGAAAAATCTGAATGGAAAATTTATTAAATAAGGGGAATAATTGGAGAATAATATAATTTCAAATATCTAAATATTTGTATTTTTTTTATAATTTTTAAAATATGTATAATATATAAAAATTATATTTCAATTAGAGTTTTGTAAGTATTTTTCAAAAATATTTTATTTGTAAAATTTATTCCATATTTCGTCAGCATTTCACTTAGTTAAGATTAGGCAGGATGCGTTGTTGTATATACTCCAGCACTTCGTTAATAGTTGACTGCACTTTTTGAGGCTGCAAATGCGATAGATATAACAAAAATTTCTCAAACTGAATACAAACTTAAAATTATTATCAAACTTACATCCTTTTCAGCATTAATCTTCGGCTGCTCGTAGTCCCCTTGATAGCTCTGCTGCTGCTGCGGCTGCTCGCAGTTGTGATCAGGCTGCGCCTGGGGCTGCTCGTACTCATAGCTGCCCGCTGGCTGGGCCTGCGATTGGCCGTCTGTATCCCAGAGCCTGTTCTCGTTGACATAGCTAAACTGACGCTGCTCCTCGGCTGTGCCGTCGCCGTCTCGCACCCACTCAAATTGTATAATCTGCCAGCCGGTGCCATTGTAGTTGAAGTCGATCATGAAGCGCAGGTGATCGCGCGGGCCTAGCGCAAAGTTTTCCTCCGCCTCCTGCACGCTGGCTGCCAGCCGCTGCTCGGCCTGCCGAAAGATGCCGCGCAGATCATTTGCATACGGCTGGCCACTGTCTCCGTAGCCGCCATCGTAGGGCCTGGGATCGTGGCGATACTTGCCGCTGTTGTCCGGCTGATACCAGCCAACGGCGCCGTGGCCATAGTGACCTCTGGCGGGCGGCGTGGGCAACGGCGCTGTATCATCTGCTGATCCTGGTACGCCGCCCAGCTGCACCAGAAGGTAGCCAACAAGCAGAGCTGTGTACATCTCAAACAGTTGAATGCGTTTAAATCTAGATAATCCAATCACTGGCCAGGTTAGTTTCAGCTGCAGGCGGCCGTCGACTGGCAGATAATTAATTGTCAGGTTTTATGTGGAAGATGCAGGCGTATAATTATTTAATTGCCTAGTTTATTCGGTAGTCGGTGCACACGCCACTCGACTGAGGCGCTAGCAACGCATGCTAATTGACATTCTTTGCATACTAACAAGCCATAAAGTGGCTAACTAACCCAATCCGACTAACCCAACTCGTTTCCATTGCCAGCCTCTGACCCCGCAGCCCGCCCAATTGCGCCTGACCTTTTGATCGCCAGCGAAAATATCTCAAAACGGAAACCAGTGGACAGATGTCACCCAGTCGTACGTGGTAATCCGATGAGTCTTAGTCATGTTGCGCCTTTAGCTAATGGAAATTTCTCTGAAATGGTGAGAGTAGAAAAATTATTAAAAATATTACAAATAATTAAATAGAATTTATTCTATTTAAGCCATAAGTTCGCAAGCTTATCCATAGTTTTTCTCATATATATACATATTTATATACATATACGCTTTACATACAAACAGCACACCCAACAAGCATGTCTAATCGCCTTATCTTTGTAACTGTCGGAAGCTCTGGTGAGTTGAGTTTTTTTTTTTGCCTGCTGGGCATATTGCAACAACAATTCAATGGATTTGATAGGATCAGAGTTAATTAGTGTCGTTTAAATCAAATTTAACGCTCATAATAAACAATAAAACGATCGTTTGCCTTAATGGCCACTCATAACGATCAATCAAAATGGGCACTGGGCATCAATCATCAATCACTCAGCCAGCCACTCTGAACATGGCTATTAAAAACATGCTGAAAGCAAATCGAAATAGAGTTGAAAGTGAAAACCGCCCACAAAACGAAAAGAACTAATCAGAGAACGGAATTTTGGCAAGGAACTTTAACCTTTTGCCTTGTCGACGGTCATAGGTCACATTAGTCATACTCAAATTAGTCGAAAGCGGCCGTTATCAGACTCTTAACATTTAACCTCTTGCCTTGCACATGGAGCTAACGCGTGGCTCCATAAATGGCTAGGAAATATAACTTCAAGTATAATCAACAACAAGCTAAAGCCAAACCTTGAAATCTGTTTAATATGACGTCCAAAGCTGATAAACCAGCCCTATAAAAACAATCAAATGTAATCTGTGGCTTTTGTCGGCTCGTAAAAACTGCGACAGTTTTTTAGCTATACGACTCTTTCCAAACTGGGCCCGCAAAGTTATTGATATATATGTATATTATCTTTTGTTGTTATTGAAAGATGATAAGACTTGGAAACGAATTTGATATACACTTGCTGAAGAGGGGAGGGGAAGTAAACAGGATGGCATGGATAAAATAGAAAAGTAGAAACTAGCAGAGATTGGCTTCAATGGGAGCAGACAGGCGAGCATAATACTTATATATACATATATATAGTCAGCTGCTAATGCTGATATATATGCTCCATTTGTTATGACTTGATTATTATACTCTATAAGAGTGAGGGTAAAAGACGCCAGTTAGATTAACAACCTGTTGTTTAATTGTTGTTTATGCAAATTTTTCGCGCGAAATCTTTTGTCAAATACTAAATTATTTTATTTAGTATACAGACGTAGCTATATGAATATATTCTTATACATATATATATATATATATATATATATATATATATATATATATATATATATATATATATATATATATATATGCAAATATATCTATATATACTGGTTGTAAATCTGATGAGTTTTGGCTGCTCGAGTCCAAAACAATGCGTAATTTGGTGTTTGTTGCTTGTAATTAATTCATTTCAAATTATTCGGCTCCCAGTGCTGAGCACAGCTGCGGCTGCAGCGCTCACTCGCTTTGTCCAGCTCCCCAATTATCATCACTTAGGGTGACAAATTCTAACAAATGAATCTGTTGCTGAATTTATGATCACAGCGACATAAGCAAAATTATTTAATTGCATTTTTGCGGTGGCGCCCATGTGCCTAGACGCAGCTATATATATAAATACTTGTATATGATTTTATTTTTGGCGTCACGAGCTGATGCCTTGATCGTAAAGTTAAGCAACAGCCTTGAACTTAACTTTACATGTAATTCGCATTCCTTTGAGGTGAGTGAAGCATTTCTCCTTCTTATTTAGATGGTAATTTCAGCATTCACTTCACACATGAATCGAGCAGGTGACATAAATCATTAATTAATATTCAATTTATTTAGCACCTGATGATAAGAACGGCGCTGAAAGCTCTACAAAATTTACGAGTCTAACTGCAGCGTATCGGATTGAATCAGCTCTGTGATGCGGTGCTTTGAACTTTGCGTTATTGTCTATAGCTCCCTCTGATATATGCTTAATGTGTATCCGATATCTAAGTGTATATCTCTCTAGAGGAGAGCCTTTTGTTAATTAAGTCCCACAGTTCGCTGGGCAATTTGTTATATTGTTTCGAATGCGGTTCGTATAACGCGTCTGGCAGTATTTACAATGTGTTTTGTATTTTCCAAATTAATTTGTTAGCAAGAACAAATGTAAGCGGCGAACGGCAACAAATCATGTGTCTTAATTGATTCCATTAAACGTACACACACCGACTGCTACCCAAAAGTCATCCATCTATTTGGGGCTCTGGGCTGCGGCTACCAATTCGCACAGCGGTTGCCAAACCCGCTTCGAAGCCGGCCAGCAATATTTATAGGCATTGTCCGAGCCAGAATCTCTACAAATTATTTTTGAATATAGAGCGAGTGATAATTAAACAAACTTAATTGAACCCCAAAACCGGCTCGATGTACACAAATCCCGATGACATTCTTACTGGATGCAGCGAATATGAAAAACCCACGCTCAGAGTAATGGCAATTTATGGCCCAAACCCCAATGCTCAGCACTCTCGCCTTATAAAGATTTCAATTGCTTCACAAATGTCGTCTGACGGCCAGACGCAGCAGGTGAAAATACGCATTTGTCATAAGTGTTTGGCGAGGTGTCAAAAATGGAGATCGAAAGTGTTTCAATTAAAAGTCGAATACTGTGAAACCAGCTGATGCGGAGCAACTATGTATCAAACAAAAGTTTAATGAATTTCTAAACATTTCATTTGAGTTTTTATATATGTATGTTTGTTATTTATTAATTTAATAAACTGATTTTATTTATATATTTTTTAATGTATTTATACAACGGTAGCAAAGCTAATAAAAATATTTAATGGCTTTAGATGTATTTTTTATTTTATTTTTTTTTTATTTAAATAATATTGTTGCTGAATTATAATTTTAAAATAAAAATACTAAATAATAATAATAAAAAAATTACCAATCAATAATGTCACAAAAATTTAATTTAAATATTATTTTGGCAAATGTTTCCAATTAGATTTTCAGGCAAAACATTTGTTTTAAATAAAACTGTATTTAATGCACGTTTAATTTCGCTGTTGGCCACCTTGGAAGGCATAAATTAAAGTGGTGGACTAGAAGATACCCTGCAGATGATCAATTTTTTTTTTGAAAAATTTCAAATAAATACACCCGAATTTTATGATCATCATATTAAATAGCTTTAATTTTTATTTATTTTTTATGTTTTTCTCATGAAGATTAAAGCCACAAAAATTTGTATAAACTGAGATTAAAATTATATATACACAAGTCACGCAAAGAACAAAAATAAACAACAATGGAATAATACAAAAATAATATCCGACCGGACGTTAAGTGAGTCAGTGTAAGAATCGTAATGCAAAACCTCGCTTAGCCCTCAGCTATATAGTTCGTGTTCGGAGTTCTTGCTGAATACTCGTAGTATTTATACCTAAACGAATCGAGTGCTTCCATATCAGCATAACGACACAACATAATTATGTTCACACTGATATCGGGTTTCACTCTACTTGCAGTTCTCTGCAGCTGTTGGGCGGCAGACGAGATACTCTACTGCTACCAGTGCTTCGAGGGCCCCGGACTGAATTCACTAAACCCACTTCCGGTATGCTCCCAGCTAAGAAATACACCCGAGTTCAGAACAGTCTGCCACAATTCGACCATGTGCCAAAAGACAGTGAGCACGATATACCTGCAAAACGGAACGAGATGGTCAATCGAGCAGCGAGGGTGTGCAAATCAGGTTACTATAGAGCAAGAATTAGTCAATAGAAAGTACGTGGACATTGTGGTCATAGAAGAGCCCTACGAAGAAGGCTGCACCGAGTTCAACTCCTACAATATGCTGACATCCACGATTGAGCACTGCTTCTGCAGAAGAAACTTGTGCAATTCGGCGACTTATTGCGACCTTAGCGCCTCGGCTTTTATCATCTCTGTTATGTTCCTGTTAGGCAAGCTGCGATAAGTCGTACTGCTGAGCTTTGTCAGCCTTAATGGAAAAGATTATTAGTTTATTAGCAGAAAAGTCTCATGAATTACGCTTAAGAATCTATAAGAACTTAATTGTGTAGATAGTAAGAAAGTCAATTCCGTTTCCATGCCAAATCTTATGTTAATTATACAGTAAATAGCTTTAAGCTGATTTAAGAAATTCCAATTTGAATAAAAACTTGACTGTATATACGTATATGACATTTGCTTATAAATTAGAAATTGTGAAATGCTTTCAGTCGAAATATGAATCAAGGTCAATGCCAAGTCTGAATCAGCGGGCTGACATATAAAGTCAAAGCCTGCAAAGGCCGCGTTCCCTATGCGCAATCAACAAATTGGACTTGTAATTGATTAAAAGCAAGCATATTAAAATATTTATCAAGTATTTGTGATTTTTATGAATGCCATAATTATATCCAAAATATAGTATATCGGTATGATTCAAGTGTCAAAAAACCGCAACAACAGCCACGCGACGTGATTCACAGTGCGCTGGATTTGAGGATTTGGCACTTGGTGTTCGGGCACGGAACGGAACGGAACGGATCGGAACGTATCTCATCGGATCGGATCAGATCGATTTGGCATGGCTGGCGGGTTCAGTGTACGACCTTTACAGTGCAGTGACGCCGCCGACGCCCGGCTTGCCCCAGCCTCACCTTTTCAGGATAGTCGCCGTGGCTGTGGCTGTTTAATCACTGTTTATGTTTATTGTGGCAATTAATCCGCATAATAAAAGATATGCTTAGCAACGGCAACGGCAGCTGAAGCCAAGTTTGGGCTAGGCTCCCAGTTGTTGGGAGCCTATCAAAACACCGTTAAGTTAAGCTAAGGACACATACCACACCGTCGCGTCGCGCCGGCCGATCTCGATGTCAACGTTTGCGTACGCAATTAAAATCAATTTTGTCAACATTTTTCTTCAACGTCTGTTGCTGATTTCGTATTTCAATTCCGGTTATATATTCTCAGATCCATATGCTGGGTTACCAAGCTCCATGCCCCAAACCCCTTAAGCCCCTACCGCAGCCCCAGCCTCAGCCCCACAAGCGAGAAATTAATGCATTTCGCATTGCGGCAGGCGTGCGCAATGTCTGAATGTTATTTTTGTTGTTGTTGAAGTTAAAGTTGTTGTTGTTGTTGTTGTTGTTGTTGTAGTGTTTCCGTTGTTTTTTGTTAATTTATGATTTCATTACGGCACTTTTATGGCGCTTCCGAGTGCCTCAGGTAGTTGGCTGGTTGGGATACGATCTGCCAAGACGATGTTGTCATCAGCCCAAGTCAGAAACTCTGGGACTGCATCAGCTGCAGCGATGCGATAAACAATATACGCAAGTCCCGCTTCGTTTAATCAAGAGCAATTGACACTGATGAACTGCCAAATATCCTATGAGTTGTACTTTAACTTATACTATTATGTTCATTATCATAATATAAATAGCAATTGATGTGGTTGTAATAAGGAAAATAATTATGAACAATGTAAAAGTAATTAAAATGAATAATATAATAAATATTAATTATAGGGAATAGAGAGAAGAATAATATTAATTATGGTAATAATATATAATATAACATAGTTATAGTTATAGTTATAGTTTCTATAGATTACACTAAATATATTTCTGAACAATATAGAATACATGCAAGCAGTGAAATTGTTTGAGAATACGAATATTAAAAATCAGATATATATTTAATATTTATATACATATATATACAATATAAGAAATGCGGTCTCTGACTGCAAATACCAGTTTAATATATACAGATTTATCAATTTGCTCTGATGTATATGTATATGGGATATAGATATTTCATTAGATTATTTATCAAAATATTTATTGCTCAAAACATAAATTTTGTTGAGCTGTTAACAAGATATGGCAATATATATTGTAATATAATTCACGGTAAATGAATGAGCATTCATTGTCTTCAACAATGTGTTCATGCATTTAATAAGACGCACAAAATACAAAATTCAAAATAATGGCAGAGTTTTACAGACTAAATACCGAACATGCATATATATACATATATAAAGACTACATATATATATAGAATATTATATTTCAATTTCTTATTATTTTATTTTGATGAATCTGACCTTTGTTTATCAGCAATTAAATTAATTTTGATAATGATTCGCTGCTGCCGGTGCTACTCACAAAATATTCGGCAGAAACCGAATGACGTTTTATAGCGGGGGAAATTTAGGTAAATAATAAAATGCGTCATTTCGAATGGCCTGGAATCCTTGATTAATTCTTAGCTAAAGCTTCGTAGCTGTAAAATATCGAATATCGAGTATCGGGGCAGTAAGCGGCTTATGAATAATTGATGAATGCCAAAGGTGCATTCGCATTTGGTGTAATAAATTAGACGAATTATTTAATTGAATTAATTCGTAATTACAATTATTAGCAAATGAGTAGCAGTTTAATAAAGTGCACAGTTAATTTCAACAAATGCCAAAAATAACCCAAAAAGCACAACAAAAAACACAACAATTTGACAAAAACAATAAAAACAATGCACAAATTAACAAAAAGAGAAAACAACAACAGCAACAAGAAGAACCCGTCATGTGTCTAAATTAAAGGGAGAGCAGCTCAAGACGTCGCTGTTATTGAACTGAACTGAGATGAACTGCGTGAGCAAAGCTATCTGTATCTGTATCGCTGTATGTGGCTGCTGCTACGGCTGCTGCTGCTTCTGCGTCGGCGTCCGCTCTCAAATCGAGGAGCAAATGAGGCTAACTACCTCTCCCAGACAAGCGAGAATTTTAGGCGCGGCTGTGAGAATCTGATGGCGAGATGCGCTCGCGACGCACTTGGCACATTTCTATATAAATCCGGTGCGGCTCAGCGAAACACAAACATTCCTGTTGCAGCAGCAGTCGCGTCAAGCACACCAGGACTAACAGCAAGGATAATCGTCAAGGATCAAGAGACTACCACTCGAGAATACAATTTTAATTCAAACTTACAAAATGTTCGCGAAATCAGTGCTTAGCGTTTACGTGATTGTGGTGAGTAGTGTGTTGCTAAGAGGATAATTAAAGCAATCCGAAATTTTGTGATCGGTGATACTTGAAATGGATACGAAATGGTTCGAAATAATATATAATGCATGCGCCGATGAGGCGCCAAACTCAATTAGTACGGCTAAACACCTAGCCTGTATACTATATAGAGCAAGAGAGCGAGCGAGAGCTGGCAATAAATATTCTGAAGTTCGTGTCAAGTCAGTTAAAGCTGAAGCTCAGGGCTATGCAGGCGTTGCTTCGAGTCAAAGTCAAATCTTCCACGGCCTTATTAATGGCATTTGGAAATATCACAAAACACTTCACGAAAGCAACAAAAATCACATAACGTTTGTCAGTTGCTGCGCGTGCTCATTGGCATTTATTATGTCATATTTGTTGTTGTTTTCTTACCTTTTTCACTTCCGGCCAACTGATTGAACTGTGAATGTGAACTGGGAGTTGCCGCCCTCATTTAATGTGCCAAATTCCACAGCTAATAAACATTTGTTTATTTACAGGGCCTTGTTGCAGTCGGCAGCAGCAACCCCGTTGATAACAATGGCAAGTATACGGTTTCAACCGAAAAATCTAACGACGGCAAATATCATGCCCAAGATGATGGACGGTATCATCCGAGTTCAGCGGAAGAAGGTATTTTTGAAGGCACTTGATAACTTGTAACCACAAACCGTTGCATGACGCCCAGCCTCCGCAATGCATGTCGAAGCCAATTGCACTAACACCAACGAACCCAACAACAACACAACACAATACAACAACTAACACAACAATAACACACACTTATCTTAATGTATTGTCCTCACTGATAACCCAAATATGAATAATGAATTCGTGATAATAACAAAGTTCAAGCTCAAGCCACAAATTCGTCTGGTTTCGGTAAACATTGAGCAATCCAAATCTCTAATCTTCGGCTATACTATATGACTGAGCTGGCTTTATTGTTTCGCACACTAATCCATTGTATTATATATTTCTAGCATAAACCTGTGTATATATAAATTAACATTTCATTTCTTATAGGCCGAGGTGGTAATCCAGATTCTTTAGGTAAACATAACGATAAGAAAACATAACAAATTGCACACTCTCATCACAGACAATTATTTAAAATAAAATCATAAATCTTCTTTAATTTATCATAATTATAAGCAAGCGCGGAAGAGGCACAGCGAAGCACCTCCCTGCATGCACGTTATCGACGATCTCAAGATTGTTGCTAAACTGCTTTCTTGCAAAAATACTAAATCACAAATATGTTTAATTATTCTGACATTTATTTTATAGTTTAACCTATAGTGTATATATATATATATATAAATATCTGTAGATTATCTGCTATAAATAGAATTCAATGAACTTCTATACGAAGTACAAGCTCACACACACACACACACACACTCACACATATATAGCCCTTAATTTAACACTAATTTCTAAGAGTATCGGCATTCTGGTTTCATCCTGTTCAGGTCGTTATCATCACATGGTGCAGCCATATCAGCATGTGAGCGATAACCGTGAACTTGGCGTTTATCATCATATACCCTACCCCTACGATGGTGGCTATGGACCATATTCGGGTCTCAATCGCCCCTATGTGCACGATGCCAGACCTTACAAGTAAGTCGAACTCTGAAGCTGCATAAGTTACATTTCTAATACCATCTCTCTCTGTCTCTCCATCTTCCTTAGCCACGATCTGTACACAGTAAGTAAAGCTGAGTTTAAAGTACCCGAAATTCGCTTGGAGTACGGCTTTCCCGAACATGAACCACAAATCGAATACTAAAGCTAATGTACCCAATACCACAAGCAATTCAAAAACAAAACAAGCAAAAAAACAGTATTCACAATCAGTTTTATCAACGAGATACCCCCGCGCTCCCCAACACTCCGCACCCCAACGCTTTCATAACTCAAACAAAAACAGCATAACACACCAAGAAGCCATTAACTTAAATGTTACCCGCCCAACGACTCCCGTTTCCTGCAACTCCCAATGCGCTGCATGAACTCCACCAACTGCATGAACCCCCTACGCATACCCCACACCAACCCACAACACACACACACTCCAAAACACACACAAGCACACTCCAGCCTTTTTGATGCGCTCGTTACTCTAATACGTCCCGTACCACAACACAGTCGACGACAACAACCACGACGAAGAAGCCAACCACAACCACTCCACGCACCACAACAACAACGACAACAACCACGACCACTGCTCGCCCCATTCTCTACAACTACGATGACGAGGGCGGCCACAAGATTCTGCATCAGGAAGAGATCCGCAAGAAGGACAAATACGATCATGCGTAAGTCACAATTGCTCTTCCATACAAGCATTTCCCCATTTACCCGCCTCATATCTCTGCTTCCAGTTTCCTGACTGAGAACGGCATCTATGGCGAGGAGCAAGCGAAGCTGCATCATGGCGGCGGCACTCACGCCAAGGGCGTCTACGAATACACCGGCGATGATGGCAAACTGTACCGTGTTAACTACGCCTCAAACGATCGTGGATTCATGCCCGAGGGCGACCACATTCCAACCCCGCCACCAATCCCAGACGCTATTGCTCGTGCCCTGAAGTATGTGGAGGAGCAGCACAAGGCCAACGGCGACAAGCCTCTGTTCGATCACCGCGGCTTCCGCATCAATCACATGACCAAGGACATCAAGGCTCAAATCAAATCCATGCATCTGGAGCAGATGCCCAAGGAGCTGAGTGATCAGATCCGCATGCTGGAGCATGAGGTCGAGTTGGCCGAGGAGGAGGAGGCGCGCGAGCTCGAGGAGCTGCGCAGAAAGCACTAAGCACTGCTCCGCAAAGTGAATTCCCACATTGCTGTGTTCTCATCTAACGCCATAGGGATTGTGTTGCGCCCAACACTTTCTGAAATCCCCCCGCCCCTAAATTCCCCCAAAACCATAAAAACGTCCCGCCCATTCCCATGCATTTGCCGCCAGCAGCTGGCAAAACTATAACAAGCCATCGAAAAACTGAAAAAAAAAAATCAAAGGAAAATCCAGAAAAAAATTGAATTGTACTCACAAGGATTTGGTACTCGTATAGCCACGCCTACATATGTTAATACTCTATTTATTTATCGATATATATGCATATATATCTAAATTGTGTTATGAATTTAAAAACAATGATTTGTATATATTTTTAATAAACACAAGAAATCATTATTTGTTACCGAAATAGAAGCATTTGTTGTTTTGTGAATTGCTTAAGACTTAAATGAGTTTCATTAATAACGCATAGAAATCGTAAAAGTATTCATTAAATACGACCTATATTCTGCAAGCAGAGGTCGCAAATTCAATTGATAATGAGGATTAAATGCGGGCTAGTTAATGAGTTTATTGAACCCAAAGCAAATTTGTCTTTTGAGCTCGAAATGAAATTGAGAGACTTAAATATAAAAATAATTACATTTAAAGAAAAACTGCTAGATATAAATATTAATTTTGTCTGTATAACAAAACAGATATTAAATATTGTAAAACTATATATATAAACAGGGTATCTAAGTCAAGTCCCACTTAATTTTACCTAAATTATTCGTAAACAAAAACAAAATGCGCAGATTGAAAATAAATTGTTCAATTAAATATAAAATATTTCAACTAAGTGTCATTGGCCAGACGAATTTTATTTTGTTTTTAATACTATCTACATTTCAGAAATTAAATTTGAATTATTTTCTGTATTGTATAAATTAATAGTCAAATTTATTATAAATTCCTCAATAATAAGTTCTTGCTTCTGCTTGAATATTTTCGCATATTTGAAGCACACTTTTGTGCTTGGCTTTTAAATGCGATTGCTGAGCTTTGTTAAAGCTTTCTGAAAATCAAATAGAAATAAACAGAAAATTGAAAAAAAAAACAGTCGGCTTAATACTCTAGCTGAATAAACTCAAATGCCTACTCGTATATGGGCTACTGCCATTGGAGTTACTCCATTTATATAAGACTAGGCTATATCAAATTCTTCCATATCAGTTCGTTTTATCATATTACCTAGTTAGAATTAAAATTGGAATAGTTTGCAGACTACAACATGTGAAAAAGTTATTATACTCTCTGCTAGAGTATTTTAGCAAAATTTATTCACTGAACTCAATTCCAAACGGACCAATAAAAACTCGCCTCTCAGTCGCCATTTTGTGTGAATTGTGAATTTATGCATAGTTATTTATACACGCTGAACACATTTGAATGTTGGGCAATGTGGCTAAAGTTAATTTATAGATTGCGTCCTATAAAATATTGCTTTAGTTATATGAATAGTGGAAACAACTTGCTCAATTGCTATGCAATTAGATAAGATAAATTATATAAATTCTTGTGAATAATTTTAAGTGTGATGAATATTAGAGATATAGAGCAAAACGAAGCAATGAAAGACTTTATTTAAAAGTTTATATTATTTAAAGTGTTTTATGTTTATTATAAGTACACCAAGTGTAAACTATAATACTTTAGTGCCTTGTGTAGACTACACCAGCTGGCGGCTGTTGGTTGGCATAAAGCGCAGCATTAGGACCATCATCTAAAAATAACAAATTTATAATTTTATAAGTTTTATTAATATTACAAATATTGAATACATAATCGGAGATATACTCACAGGTAATAACTGGCCTAAAGCCGTTGGCATCAGCCACATATTTGACACCGACGCGGAGGCCTTCGGGCGATATGTAGGAGTAGGCGCCATCCACTTGCTCCTCCTGCTGGCCATTACCAATGTAGACGGGCGTGGCACGCTCCTCACCGTGAATGCCGTTCTCAGTCTCATAGCTGTAGGCATAGGAGCCAGCGCCGTAATTGGGTTCATTGGACTCGTCGATGGTGCGTGCCAGAGCGCTTGCAATATAAGGATTGTATTTCTTATAGAAGTTGTCATAGTAGCGACGTTGATTGTACAAGTCGCGGTTCCTATAGTATAGCTCCCTGTACTGGGGATTGTTCAGGTAGGGATTGTACTGACGCTGAGCATTGCAGCCGACCAAAGCGAGCACCAGCACAAAAAGGCAGCAGGTCTGTATGAGAAATATGTGTATTAGATCACTTTCAAATCTTTCACTTTAGGTACAGATCGCTCGAAGTTCGATTTACCAATTTCAAAGACATGTTGGATGCGACAAAAGGTCTGCTACTTCAGCGTTGATATATAAAGTTAAACTGTAACGGAGAAGAGCTCGACAGCAACATTTATAACAACGTGTGCCCCCGTTTGGCAATAGCATCAAATTTCGGACCATAAAATCATTATATTCGGTCAACGCTCAGCGTTTAGCATTGCCAAATGAAATCCAATCTCAGCAGAAGCGAATATCTTTTCTTTTTTTTGTCGTGCTTGCTAATTTCCGCTTAGAATTTTGATTGTTATTTAAATTGGGAATTGGCTACAATTCAAAGCGTATACCCTGTAGATGGAATACAAGTTAATTAGTCCAGACTAAAACTAAGAATCTTTATTTATATATTATTTATATACTATATGTCTTCTATGCAGGGTATTTAAAAATCAAACATTTCTAGCTTAACTCACCCAAGTCAATACAAATTAAGAACAGTCGGCATTAGCACAGGAAATCGGTTGGTCAAACCAGATGCCAGAGCCACGCGCGAAATTCAAATTTTTGGGCAAAGAAATCGCATGGCCAAAGAGGGGGAATAAATTATTCCGCGGCTCACTACAGATAAATATGAATCCGAAATTTAGCATATAAATAAACAGCCCACTGATTAGGCAGCGTTCTTATTAAATTGCAAATTTAATAATTTGAAACCTGAGAAGATACTTAATTAAAATTTTAATTGGCATTGCGAATTTCGATAATAAAAAAATAAGTTCATAAAATATTATATTTATATAGATATTCTTAATACAGGCCAGAATATATTGCTGAAATTATTATTAATCGAGATATGCCTTAATCGGCTTATTAGATGAGACTCTTGCCAAATAAATTTCTCACTTATGTATTGAGTATTGGATTTACTAAGTTGTTAATCTGCATCCCTTTTCCCTATCTTAATCTAAGCTAATCATAAGAGATCCAATGTCTCTACAACAATAAGTTCACACACCTCATTTTAAACAAATTCCACTAAATGAAGATGTTCCAGCTCGAACTGAATACCAAATTAACTACTGTAGCTGATATAAGAAAGATTAAAGCAAATTACATTGATAAATTACTAATGAATGCCTTTAAATTGCCATGAAAATAGCACTCAATGAATGAGTTGGTTAGTGAATGAATGAATGGCGGCAAAGTGAAGTAAAGTAGCGTAGAGGGGAGGGGAGCGTGGAGCTCGTGTTGGCATCGTTGGCCTTCACATTTTGCATGAGGCTGCAACAATAGGTGCCACAGCTATTGCAACAGCATCGAGCTCTCAGATGCTGAGATACTGATGCATCGCGCGACCCAGAAGCAGCAGCTCATCAAAATGGGAGACAAATATAGAATGAGCCACATTTAATATGCCAATTACAACTATTCAGCAGGAAATTCTATAAGTTCATATCAGATAAGATTTCATTTCACATATGCCGCGCGTACCTTTGCCTATCTGAAATGTGAACACCATTTGTCAAGCTTTGGGTAATTTTATGGTCTTCATTCGAAACTCGATTTGTGGGCAAGGCGGGATGTGTTAAACAGATTAGCCAATGCTTTGGCCAAAACAAACAAACAAACAAAGACTTTTATTAGCCCATTTACATAAATGAGTCGTTGAAATATTTTTTTTAATTAATTGGTTTGAATTTATTTATGATTTTTAGAGGCATTTCTGAATATTCATTGAATAATTATGTGATTCGATTCAGCCGTCGCACTGAATGAAAAAGATTCGCTTTATCTTGAGACAAGGAATACATATGTATATAAATTATACAAATTGAATAAATTTATGCAATTATAAACTGGATTCGGACAGCTGAATGAACATCGATTTTTACTTAGCAGATGGAATTAGTTTGAAGTAAAATTTTAATCAAATTTATATCTGAAACGTTATAGTTATATATGAAATTTTCCAAAACCAATTGCCTTTTTCTTCACCTATAAATAAATAAACAAATTAAATATTTATGTGCTTAACACGTGAAATAATTAAATACTTGGCAATTAGCCTAGTGCCTGGACTCGAGTATAAAAAGCAGCCATGCGAGGTTAACTCTCTTTAGTTAGTTTCATAAGTAAAGTCCTGAAATGACAAATACTAAATCAGAAATACACAGAAATTACGATGACTATACTTACGTGCCCAATCTGATATTCAAGTCAATCGGCTATGACTTTCTGGCCACATCGAAGCCAAAGTGGCAGGAATTTCTGCTGCGCACATACTGGATCCTTGGCTTCACTAGCCAATTCTATATGTTTTACTATTTGATATTGCGCACCATCGAATGGGATACTCTGGCTGGGAATCCCACCATCATCATGCGATTCGGAATTGTCTACTTCTTTGTGCTCAACGCGGACGTGAAGTTAATTATGTTTATGTACCATCGACAAAGACTTCGCAATCTTAATGATCAGATGCGTTCGATCTACCCCAACGAGGAGGAAGACCGACAAGCTTATAGACTCAATAAGTATTACTGGCCACGCAGTGCACGCTATGGCGTCTATTACTATTATTTCGTGTTCTTCTTCGTGATGGTCAGTCCCATTCTGCAGTCTGTCGGAATGTATATCTACGATCGCTCAACCTCAAAAAGTGAGATCAAATTTGCTTATTTAAGTACATATCCTATTGAACGTATCAAGTCGATGACTCCACTTTCGTATGCGTTCAGTCAATGCGTGGATATTGTATTTTCACTCTTCATCATGAATGCCAGTCTGGGCACAGATATCTGGATGATGTGCATCTCTGGCCAGCTGGCCTTGCACTTTGACCATTTGGGCAGACAATTGGAGAGTTACAGTCCGAGCAGGCAAAACGAGTTGAAGGACTGCCAGTTTTTGGTCAGAATTATACGCAAACATCAGCTGTTATTTGTGTAAGTATTTCAGATCAATTATTTTATCAATAATAAATATGTATATTGTTTTCCAGCTTACACAAGGAACTGAATGATATATTTGGCATGCTGCTGGCCTATAATATATTCAGCACGGCCATCACACTATGTTGCATTGCCTTCTACACATTGTTGCAGGGCGTAACTCGGGAGGGCATTGGCTTCTTTTTGTTCTTCTTCAGCGTTTCCGCTCAGTTCTATATGGTCTGCTACTATGGCCAGCTGCTAATTGATGTGGTAAGTCGCATATATATTCTTAAATCTCCATTCTGATTACTTTACCTTATATAGAGTAAAAATGTTGCGCTAGCTGCCTACACACAGGAATGGTATAACGGCTCGTCTACATACCAAAAGCATCTGCTCTTCATTATGCAACGAGCTCAGCGACCAGCTGAACTCTCAGCAAAAGGCGTCATTATTATATCCATGGAAACATTCACGCGTGTAAGTTGTTGATAATGCAATATCTTCTAATATATTCTAATATATTTCTCAATTATCCAGATGATGAACATCACATATCGTTTTTTTACGCTCATTCGCCGATTTCTTCTTGTTGTGACACAAAATTCCAAATAGTTTTTGCATTCCAGAAAATATAAAAAAATATAATTATATAAAACTTATATATACTATAAGAAGCTAAATGCTATTTAATGGCTCTTTAAGCAGCTGCCCTGACATTTCAATCAATTTGCATTAAAAACACATTATTTAAGTTTAACAAATGGCAATCGCCTTTGGCGAAACACCTCAAGAGGCAAAAAGACGGATTAGCATCTCAGGGTCATCTTAATATAGAGTTGTTACACTTACATCCGCACTTAAGACTGTCCCTTGACCATGAAAGCCTTATCTTCTATGCACGCCAGCGACTGGTTCTTTTCTTATTCTGCAGTAGCTGAAGATTCTTGAAGTGACCTAAGCCACTGACATTTAAACAACTGGTTCGACGGCATCAACAATGATTGGCTTGAGTTGAGAAAATGCTAAAGTATTGCTTTATGGAATTATCATTTATATTGTTAGTTTTTATATAAGGGTAATTAAATTTATAAGCCATTTTTTACTAGACATCTCTATCTATATATGTATATACAAGAGTTTTCAGCTCTTATTGAATAGGAATGTAAAGAAAATGTATATACTTTAGTTATTTTTAAATATAAATAATAAATCTATATAAACAATCTATCATAATTTATATAATTTAATTTATTTTCAAAGTTATTTTTTTATGATGTACGTTTTATAAAACAAATTTGATTGTGCATATTATTACGTATTGCTTTGTATGTCATAAAATTTCCATATATGTCTAAAGTTCTGAGCAATAAACAATTTGATGAGCAGCCGGAGGCGGGGGAGTGGGGGTGACACTAGCCGTTGCGCTTTTGGCCTTCACATTTCGCGTGCTACTTGACAGAATTTCAACCAAGTCAAATTGTGTGCAACAATAGCTGAGATTGCAACACCACAGCACAGCACAGTAGCTAACTAAAATACTCAAATACGACAGGCCCAACTTACTCACGAGTAATTATAAAAAAGTTTCCCATAGACTCAAATATCGAATATTCAATCAATAATAGGAACTATACACTTGCTAACTAATTTAATTATTTACTAAGCAATACTTGATATATTATTTAAAGACTTAACACGTGTCCTCAGAAAGTCCAATCATTAGGCCTGACACCCAATTTTAATTGATATTGAGAAACGAATACAACAAATAATTATTCAACATAATAAAATTGTATTGAATTTCCAACTCGCTGTTGATATATTCGATATTCCGTATAATTAACACTAATTGCCATTAAGTATTCCACCCACACGCTAAGGCACAGCCCACTCAGCATGCTGCGAGTTCGACTGACATCTAACATTTATGAGTTATTTTGCATAACGAAGACTCACCTTCGCCTTCAGCTGCGCAGACGGATTAACATCAATACGAAGAATAAGAGGCGGGCTTTGCTTAATGCCAGCCCAAAGTGCAATGTGTGCATAATTTAGCATAATTAAGAGCCAATCTGTTCTAGAGCGGTATCACTTACAAGTTAAACATCTTTCATTGAGGTCTAACTCTGGCTCGAACTGACAAAAGTGTGGAGCTTCGACCAACTCCTTGACCATGAATTATGCACGCTGTTTATTACACTTCGACTGCTCTGCTTAGTTACAGCGCTTGAGCTGGCCAGATCAGAGCAGAATCAAACTTAAGTCAGCTCAGCTGAACTGTGTGCAGTAGCTGGAGATTCTCGACATGACCAAAACCACTGACATTTAAGCTCGGCAACTGGTTCGACTGCTGTCGCGGCATCTGCGATTTGCAATTATTTATTTATGCCTGCATTGACATTAGCATTAGCATGGCTGCATGGCTGCCGAGTGGCTGGCCAGAGATGGGCGCCAAAAACTATGCCGGCCATGTCCAGCCGTTTAGGTCTAGACGAAGTCGAGCCACGCCAGTTTGGGACTCTTACGCAATGGATTATCAATAGTTGTAATAAAATTTCTAAGCCACAGGGTGCTAGAGGGGCGGTTGAGGGGAGGGGCACTAAGAGCTATAACAAATTGCGTTTGACGCCATAAAAAAGACGACACGACCTTCAAGGCCAACCAGACGTAGCCATAAAACGCTCCACAGCGCGTGTCAAAGTCAGTGGATGAAGATGGAGCTGCAGTTGCAGCTGAAGACGAGGCATCTGTTCTATGCTTTATGGCCGGCCAGCCGGCCAACTGACATTTTGCAGCAAATGCTGCTTGGATAGCTAATTAGAGAAGTCATGCGTAATAATTCAAGGTTCAAATTTGGCTAAAAATTTACATTTTATAGTGTTAGACACGGTGTTTTTTTGTTTTTAATCAAAAGACTTAGGCAACGAACTTGCTGGCTGAGAATCTTTTTACGATGCCAACAGCGGCTAAATGGGCAGCATTTGCTATTGCGTAATTCAAAATAAACCCATTAAAAACATAGCATAATAAATATTAAAATTAATGCAGTTGAATGTCTTCATAATTATAAAGCGCTGCCTAACACTAGTCAACGACGGGCAATAACAATAGACCAGGCCCCAAAAAACTAGAAGGCAGCAGCTTTTTCAAAGCTTCCACTAACTGGCAATTGTTTTGCTGATTGCCACAGTCTGAACAGCAATAGCAACAGCAACGGCAATAGCAGCAAACACTACTTGGAATACAATATGGCAACAATCTTTGGGACAATCTTGTCACGAAATTCTGTCGCCGTCTGCGCTTGTGTCCCCATCTGCCTGCCCCAGCGCCAAGTCGACCCAAGCTATTCATTAGACGCGCCTACACTTTGGCAGCAACAGCAGCAGCAGCAGCAGCAGCGGCGGCGACGACGACGGCCTCTTCGCGTTTAGCAATTTTTGGCATTTTGACCCCAGCACAATGCACACAGACATGCAGCAAGACAGACCAACGACATGCCCTGAGCTCAAATCTGGGCGCATTGTGGACGAAAATTGTAATTTAATATCTTAAATTGAGGGGAGCTCGTATTAGAGCAAAGCATAATCATTAAAGTGCCCTTAACTAAATATTACAATAATACTCTTTTTATATGCAACAAACCATTTTCATTATATTTTTTAATCTTTATGTGCTTATGCCAGAGTGCAAACCTGTTTGAAACCTAAAGCGAGTCATATCCGGAAACTAACTTAATTTTGCTGGAAATAAAGTTAGTTATACTTGAACACGAAATGTGGAAATGAGTTGATAGCAATGTATATAAACTTAAGGATGCATCATATATATGAAAAGATTAAACACATTTTTTCTAATATTTTTATTAACTATATTATATATTATAGCTTATCATTAATTGTGAAGTCATCAGTCTGCCAGCATTTAATTTATCTCCCTTCTGTTGTTAATTTAAGTTTATGCACAAAAACTCTCGTTTGTCCCACTGTGCTTAGGCGCTGTTGCCGCTGCCTGACTTTGATTGTATTCGCCGATTATTGGCCACGTATTGAAATGCAATTTTTTTGTTAGCCCACAGAACAACCTAAATTTCAGCTTTGCAGCCTGCCCTAGAGGGCGCTGTCGTCGATTAGTGAGCTGCTTTATAGTTTCCGCCACTGAATGACGCACCTGCCGCTGGCAAACGAGCTCAATTAGCTGTTAATATCTCAGATATCTCTCTATTTGCCTATTATGCCACTGACCAAAGGGCGCGCTGCTGATGTAACTGTAACAGCTCTGTGACGAGTGGAAATCAATGCAAAAATTATTTACATGCAATTGCATAAAAATTGTTTTGCATTTGGTTCTCAATTGCACACAGAACAGCTGAGTCGCGCGGGCCAGAGGCGTGTGCCCAAGGGGGGCGCCAACGGGCACAGTGTTTTTCACTCACCTGCGCTGCGCTTGCGATTTTCCAGCGCAAATGTTGTCGCTGTCGCTGTCGAGTGCAGCTGCTTCGGCTGCTCTTTTCAAACAACGCCAGCTTTGACTGCGACGCTTGCGCTGGCAGCGCCAACGACAACTACGACGAATCTTTACTTTAGTTTTTATATATATATTTTTCTGCTTTTTTTGTTGTTTGTGTTTTTGTTTTGTTTTTTTTTTTTTTTTGCATCTTGCATGTGCGACGCTTTGCCCGCTGAATTTGCAGCTTCGTCGCAGTCATCGTCGTCGTCTTTGGGCTTTTCGTATAAATAGACTCAGCTGCCGGCACTTGGGCATCATTAAAAAATCTTTTGTTCAATTAACAACAAGTGTGAAGTGTGGTGTGCCGATCGCTGAAAAGGATAAGCCCAACTTTGGATTACATTACCGAATCACATAATTTCAATACAACATGAAGAACGTAAGTGTGATTGGGTGCATTAGACATGAGGCGAAGGAACATAAAGGAACTGCATCAAAAATCATATAGATGTTGTCCAGCGTTATAGTATTAGTGTAAAAAAGTGTGTCTTCAGCTAGATCACCATAAATTACAGTCCTTGAAGTAACTGAGTAGCAAAGGAAATGATTCCTGTTATAAAAATCCTTTTTTAAGGCTAGCCAAAAATTGTATAAAATTAGTTTAATTTTTGAAAATATTTAAAAAATAAAATGAATTTATAGTTGACAATATTAGGATTATTAGGTAAAAGTTTGCATTAAGAATATCCCAAAAAATATTTAGATCAAACTCTATATGGTAAAGAGGAGTAAATGTACTACAGCATATGAGATATATCAACTATCACCAGCTGTCAAGCTATATTTAACTTAGCCTATATCCTACTTGGCCAGCAAGACTAACTATAAAGCATTTACCATGTGCCCATTTATCACAGTCCATCTCTTTCTTACGTTCAGCTACTTGAAAATCTGAAGGCTTTGGCAACAAACTTGTTAGCTGAGATATTCTCAATAAATCAATTAATAACTACGGCCATATAAATATAAAAATAAGTGCATCCGATGCTATACACTCTCAAAAAAATCGTTCGCTGATACCAACAAATTTCTGATTTCGAAATATGCAAAAATAAGGCAGGCCCTTCAATGCGTTAAATTGGCGTTTACAACACAGTCGTAAATCAATCAGCATAAAATTTTAAGGCCTAAAAAATCCATAAAAATAACTTGGAGCAGAAGGCCACCAGTACGAAAATGTTCCGCGCAGCGCCTCAGTTTAAAGTGTCGTTTCCGCGTTGGTTTATTTACCAATTGTTATAGCCATTTGGCTAGCAAATGGGCAACAGTCGTTGCCAAGCCCGGCCGAAATGGCAACAGCAATTAATGAATGCCGGAGACGAGCGGAGACGAACGAAGCCACTTAAAAGGCTCGAGCACGATGCCAAACCAAGCCAAATAACATGCAGCCGGCATGCAATGCAAAGGTCAGACAATAGCTAAACATCCACACCAACTGTGCGACTGGACAAGCAGAGGTTGGGACTGAGATGCCGACGCTGGCGCTGAGGCTGAGGCATGGGCTGAGACTGTAGCTGAGGCTGCAAGACATTTGGTTAACAAACTGCTGGCGACGAATGTTACGCTCAGTTGGCAGCTGTCTATCTGGCTAAAAGCCCAAACTAAACTGAAACATAAAACACGTAACCCACTCGCCCATTGGCAATTGCCTAAGCGCGCAGAGCCCAGACAAGCATCTGGGTTGCTGCCTTTAGGCTCACTTGCAACACGAACGTATAACATACAAAAACACCCAACTAGAAGAAACAGGGTCAGAGGAAGGTTAGAGCAGCAATTCTTTCAGTACTTCTCTAACATTAACGGCTTTTAGATGAATTACCTTTAAATATATAATAGGCCAACCAATTGTTGTTTTTTTTTCGCCTTGCCTCACGCACGGCCCATTCAACCTCATCTCTAATCTCCACGCCCCACAATTTTCCATGCACTCGTGAGTTAATTGCTTTAAACACATTCGTAAACAAGCTGAAAATTTGATGTGTAAAATATTTAATTGGCGTCTAGTTATTGGACGACCTTAAGAAATCTGTGGCAAATTGACATATGTCTGTCCGCCCGACACTCCACCCAGCTCAATCTGGCTGTAAACATTATTTATTAGTGAGAACAATGTAAACAAGAGTCATAAATCAAACAACTATGCGAAACGATGAGCCAGGTTTCAACACAAATAACTAAATAACACCAAAATTTACATAAGAAAAAAAAAAAACAAAGCAAAGCGAAATAGACGAAAAACTGGAGAAAAACAACAGCTCACGATTTTCGTTCCAACCGAGTCTGCTGTAATTGCGCTCGTTATTTATAAACAATTGCCAATTTACAATTAACTCAAATTGAATTAATATCCGTTCCGTTCTTAACCCATTTGCAGTTTGCCCTTTGCCTGTCCGCTGCTGCGCTGCTCTGCCTGGTAAATGCAGCACCCAAGCCCCAGGGTGGCGAGCCAATTGCGATCATTAGCCAAGAGTCTAATATCGAGCCGGATGGTGCCTACAATTATGCGTAAGTATAAGCCCGCAGAATGGAACCAGTTGTGAACGGGCAGCTTAATGGTGTTCCCGAAGCGGTGCAAAAAGTGGTGCATACCTTTAGGCATTATTTAAATTTAACAGTAGCAGTGCTTTGACTGTTATTAACATTGTTGAGGAAATTATGGGCTGACTGTCAGATCAGAAAAGATAATTTATTAAACGAGAATAATTTTAATTAACTATATTTATTTAGAAAATGAAGATGGCTGCGACATATTTTCTCAAAATATAATAGATTATAATTCTTAAAATTGCTAATCATTTCTTAATAATTTCTTTTTACTATAATTCAAATAATTATATAGTAATTCATATTTATATTTTATTCAGAAAATATGTTCCCTTATTTTAAAAATATTTTCAAACTTCTTTGTGCTCCATATAATATTTATATTATTATAATATTGCTAATAGCAAAATTAAAGCAACATTTAGATCGATTCAGCTATTGTTTCTCCAACCTAATCCAATCATAAATATATAACAAAAATATATGTAAATTTGTTATAAATTTATGAATATTATAGCTGCGATAAACTTTTGCTTTGGTTAACAAGTGCGCATATAAATGTTAAATGTTAATAACAACATAAATAAATAAATAAATGACTAGACGGCGCCTCAGATACAAATGAACAATGCCACAAAAAATGACAAAACAAATTAAGTCAGAAAGAAGATCGCAGAATTAATACTCTTTCAATTAAGAAATAAATTAGTCTTAGCTCTCACAGCAGATTAAGACTAGATAACAAAAGTTGATCTCTTACCGGTCTGATTAATCATTCAATCTCTGGCCAAAGACCAGTTTTCATAGGCAGATACATAGAGAAATACGTTGTTGATCCAAAAATTCGATTTGCTTGCATTACTTATTTAGCTATAAAATGATCAAACTCGCAGCATGAGTATTCATTTAAATTTTTCACAGCTTTCAAGGTGAATTCTGTTCGAATTGCAATTGCTAAAAAATTAATAACACAAAGAGAGTGAAACTAACGAATTCCTGAAACTTTTCAGCTACGAAACGGCTAATGGAATCAAGGCTGAGGAAACTGGCACCGTAAAGAAGGCCTCATCGCCCGATGCCACAGATGTGATCATTGTCAAGGGCTCCGTATCCTATACCTCGCCCGAGGGCGAGCTGATCACCCTCAACTATGCTGCCGATGATGAGAATGGCTTCCAGCCGCAGGGCGCCCATCTGCCCACTCCCCCACCAATCCCACCAGCGATCCAGAAGGCGCTCGACTATTTGCTCAGCCTGCCCCCATCCCAGCGTCGTCGTTAAGATGGATCTGAAGTTTATATAGAGAGGGGAAAAATGACCATGCTAACGATACTCTGATACTCTACACCCAATGAAGCAATTTGCTGCTAACCCGTATATCATCAATCAATACCTTAAAGCGAACACCAACATCGAGCAGCTGACTGAAGAACACAACCTGCACACACATACGCACACACACACATAAACAACTCTCACACACACACACATATATATACTCAAACACCCAAATATGTTATATATTTTTTGTTTTGATTTCTGAACTTTTTCTCCATACCTTATCCGATATCTTCTATTCTTTTTCGTCTTTAAACTTATACTGTGCTTAAGATCTTTTAGTCGCCGGAACTTTGCCATTTTCGGACTCATGTGATATCATCGATTTACTAATGAAATCAAGAAGAAAATGTAAAAAAAACGTGAACGATCAAGGAATGAATAACGAATGCATTACGCTATAATAATCCAATTATTGTGCACAGCAATTCTTGTGTAAATAGTCTATATAATCTATAATCTTTTGCATGTATGCTGATGCGAGTGGAGTATGAGCGATATGGATGACGAAGATGTACTCACTTATACAGATACCTATGCATACATACAGTTATATGAATTGTTGGTTTTTTGTACATGTCAAATGATGTAAGCATACATACATACATGAGACGAAACTCAAATATCTTTAGCCTTAGCTGCAAATAAAGAATTAAAGATTCTTTGAAAAAAAACAACAAATTTCAATTTTTAACTGGTTTTTGCTTTTTTTGGGTAGCCGGAAACCGTACACCTGTGACATATCACCTAATTAATCTTGTCTTTTATGAGCGTTTCAATCATTCTAAGTAAAGCACTTGCTTTAGAATATATTTTTTAAAAATAGCATACGAAAACTATTTATTTTTTTCGATCTCAAGGCAAAGCTGACAAATTTGTTGTATGCAAATTGACTGAATATTTGGTCAGTCTATATATATATATATAAATATATATAAATGGATATTAATTCTGGCCAAAAATGTGGTCAAGTTAGTTCCAAAAAGAACCAGAATCCGATGCTGACGCTGATGACAGCTACTATATAGTCAGATGTGCACATAATCTTAACCGAGAGCAAAAAGAGCCGAAGTTTCCATACCCTGCCTTTAGACCTTAAGATTAGCCAAGTTTCGTATGCTAACTATAGCAATTATCAGATTTTTCGAACTATAAAAATAGTATCAAAGTCACTTTAAAGGGTATCTTGGCCCATAGTGGTCTATCGTCTGAGTCGCTAGCGCCAAGCGTCTGCACCAAATTTCACACTCATTCTGAAAAAGGCCAGAAAGAAACCAAACAAGTTCAATATTATTTATTGCTGCAACTTTAATTATATGTTAAATAGTTGAGTACGACTATTTTATGAATCTCGTCTGCTTTGTCTAGCGCTATCCCGCTATAAAAGTCTGTTTGTTTAGCAGTGCAAATGTCAGTCGGCCCAAGACATTTGCGCAGCGTGGATATTAATTCTGGAATAGGCTAAGAAGAAAATCAAATCGATAAAAACTCGAAAATGAAACTAATCTTAATTTGCGCTCTATTTGTGGCCGTGACGTGTGCAGACGATAAAGCTGATTTTATCTCGAACGAGTCGAATGTGGAATACAATGGAAAATTCTTCTACCAGTAAGTCTGAAACGTTTAGCTTTGGACTCAAATTTAACGTGTTCCATCCAAAAGATACATACTGTTCGATGGCTCGAAGGCCAAGCAGGAGGGCAACCTCAAAGCGGTCGGCGAGGATAAGTACGGCGAGGCCGTCAAGGGATATTTCTCGTTCCTCGGCGACGACGGCAAGGAGTACATCACAACTTACACAGCCGACGAGAACGGCTATCGACCAGCCGGCGACCATCTGCCCACGCCCCCACCGACGCCCGAGTCGGTGCTGAAAACCCTCAAATACCTGGCCGAGCACCCCTATCAGCCTGAGGAGAAAAAACATTAGCGCACAGATGCGCAGTGCGCCCAGCATCAATATGTGATCATTAATGTAGAGTCAACAACAACTGTGAACCAAAAGAACTGAACGAGTCAAGTTAAAGTTATTTGTTTAAACAAAATATACACAAAACTAGCAAATTGAAAAACAAAACAACTACCAAAAGTGTCAATAACAATTTCCTTGAAGAAACCAAAAAGACTTTGCTTTAACCCACCAACATCAAGATATGCCAAAGAGATTCTAGAGAAAAAGAAAGAATTTGTTGTATTGTTTTCACGCACGTTGATTACTTTCTCGCCGGCGCGAAATGTTATTCAAATGCGCCAACGTGTTTGGCATAATTAAGTTCTTGACTTTAGCGGCTGTTGCGTAACTTTTTGACTTTTGGCGCACTCTCTGCCCGGGGTGGGCACGCCCAAAAATGTTAAGCGAGATTCGGATCTGTGTTTGTTAGGCGTGAGCTGAGCGTATGCGAAATATATGTTAAATTTGCCTTGGTTAGCAGCTCTGCTCGATTGCAATTCTGCAGCTGCCAAAAGCTGCCAAAGATTCGACTTGTTAAACTCTTCATAATTAAGTTCTAATTGGCAAATAAGCGATGCTGGGAGTGTGGCCCGAAGACAACACCCATTAGTTAAAGAGAGACTGGGCCAAGTGTTTGTCTAAATAATTTTGCATTTTTAAGAAATACTTCGGGCAATTCTATATTTCGACTGAATGTTGTGTAAGCCGAAACGGAAAACGAAAGTGTTAATTCGGAACGAATTTATTGTATTAGCAAGCAGCTGTTAAAATGAGTTTATCGAGAATGAAGAGAGGGAAGGAAAGGGATAGACTTACAATACTTTTCTAACTCTCTCTTTCTCTTACAATACTTTTCTAACTTCCATCCCTCTCTCACTCCCTTCTTAGATACCCCGTCTTCCTATGTTCTGTTCTCAGTTCAGGTTCATTGACCCATTCTTGGTATTCATTGCGTATACGCAATAGGCAACTTTATCATTTCCCTTACAATGCTCGTACTCCACATTTTTTATTGCCCCTTTGTTCGCGATCACCGTTAGCCCGTCTGCGTATTTATGAGTGCTCTAATGTTTTCGGCAAATTGTTTCCATAATTGAGACGTGCGTGGCATGCCAAAAAATCCTGCCCAAATGTGAATTTGATTTGATCCAATAGCTGTGTGCAGGAACGTAGCGAAAGGCCATTTCCCTCTTGATCAGAGACGTTGTTATACTAACTTAATTCCTTGGCGGGCAAACTGCTTCCCCCACATCCTCAGTATTTCAGCGGAACTTACAGCAGTTGAGCAAGAATTATATGCGACGCAGGCAAATCACGTAGCTGCCAACTCGGACTGGCAATGCCATCAACTTCGTCAACTCGCGACAGCGAGCGGACAGACATGTCACAGCTCAGCTGTCGGAGCGGAGCCGCAGCTTCGGGTATCACCCGCTGACATCGTCGTTTCATCTTCATCTCTTTGGCGGTGCGGCGGTGTTTACTCATCGGCCAGACGCGCGAAATGGACAATATAAAAAACCTCAAACGATGGCCACACCAAAACAAAACAAAAGTACTTGAGTAGGCAATGAACGACTATGAGATACCCTAACTAAAAAGAAACTATAAGATTAGCCTAAATGTGAAATTGATAAGGCAAATACAATTGTTTAATAAATTTAGATAGTCTATATCAGTTATCCTATGAACTAGTTGCTTATTCTATATTCCAATATCTGATCAAATCTTATAATGCTAACATCTTAGACTTCTTGACTTATTAAAACTTGCTGCCTATAAGATATTCAATATACCCGCTTCTAGATCTCGATTAGACTACGGAGCATTTATTCGGAACGAGACGAAGAAGCGCCCGCTCATAATTCGTTTTTTATGGTGAAGTACGAGTGCGAGTACTTGACGCTCTCTGCTGCTTATCTAGTGCGCCCATCGTAATCGTTAGCTGTGGCAACCGAAGCTGGCGCGGTGCGTGCGACGGCGAGTGTGAATCAGGTGCTCGCCCTCGTCAGCGAGATGGTATATAAAGGCCAAGCGGCGGCTGGGTAGACAACAGTTGTGCACTAACTCTCTGCAATTGGATAACCCCTTTCCGACAATTCTAAACGCTACAGAATGTTCAAATTCGTCTTCGTCTTGTGCTCGGCTCTGCTGCTGACCTATGTCTTGGCCCGTCCGCAGGATGCGCGCGCTGCCAGCTCGATAACGACAACCACAACGCCGGCCAGCATCATCCAGCAGGACAGTGTGAACAATGCCGATGGCAGCTTCAACAGCAGGTGAGTGTCAGATATTCCTAAAAGTAAAAGGAATCGATGCTAAGTCACGCTCTCCATGCAGTTACGAGACGTCGAACGGCATTAGGGTGGAGAACATTGGCTACCTGAAGAAGATCATCATCCCCAAGACGGAGACCAGCGAGGGCCAGGTGATCGATGAGCACGAGGAGCTCGTCCTGGTCCAGACCGGCTCGTACAGCTACAGCGATCCCGAGGGCAACATCATCACGCTGCGCTATGTCGCTGATGAGAACGGCTTCCAACCCGAAGGCGATCATCTGCCCGTTGCGCCGCAGTAGACGCGCCTGTGTAATTAAGTAGTT
Source organism: Drosophila mercatorum (assembly GCA_961210405.1). Lineage (NCBI taxonomy): Eukaryota > Metazoa > Arthropoda > Insecta > Diptera > Drosophilidae > Drosophila > Drosophila mercatorum. Next base: position 14,634,234 of record CAUIUS010000005.1, read on the forward strand.
AGCGTTAAGTATGTATGCATATCTTATATAACGTATGAAGTATTACGTACTGGATACAGCACAGCACTGCCCGATGCCATACGAGGGGTCTGCAACGGTTCAGTTCTTATGTCACTTTGGCACTGACATTCACACTCTCACACCCACACACACACCTGAATACCCGAAATAAAAGACCGCAGCGAAGAAGTAATAAATAAATGAATAAATATTGAACAATTAAGTTTGTGTCTCATTGCCACTTAGCCCAAGTATTCATACACTCACTCACTCGCTCACTCGCATCGCATCACACTCACTTGTGAGTATTTGAGTGCTTCTCAGCCTCGTGGCGCTTACAAAATTACCAAACTGCCCTTCACGCCAACTTGCGGTTGATGCCATATCGCGGAGGCTGTTGCCGTTGCTGCTGATCATCATCAGCAGCTACCAGACTGTGTACACACACAATCCAGTCGAAGCCGACACCTAAAACCGAGCCAATATGAAAACCAATTTAATCTAAATGCTCTAATCGCTGCGCAACCGCAGTGACCAGCATTGATATGATCACTGCCCGCTGATTTGTTTGCGCATCAGTTTCGCTTGGCCAATGTACACAAAGCGCAATCAGTGTAAACAACTCTGCCTTACGAGGTGTTTGCACCTATAATATTTCGTATAAAAAAGCTGACATGGAATAGGATTTGGTATATAAAATAGAGATGTCAAAAAGTTGGACTATTTATGCTTATTTCAGACTTTTTCAACGATATTTCCAATAAATTTAACCTATTTATCTACAATCAGACGGCCAACTTCTCAGGCACACCTCGCCACACATATGCACACAAATAGGCATTTAAAAATGAATATCCATTTAATGACTCAATCGTTCCGATAATTAAACGACCAAATCACTTTATTATCGGAAAACTCCAATGCCAAACTGCTGAGCCGTTCAGCTTCAGTTTGAGCTGAAGGTGCAAACAGTCAACGGGATGTTGGGACTCAGCTTATTTGTGGCCAGCACGGTGTGTCTTTGCGTCACAGCACAAATGTTACCGGTAAGAAACTAGAAAGAGAGAGAGAGAGAGAGAGAGAAAGAGAGAGAGGTTTATAGTGCATCTTCTATTTACACAGCACATGGGCTACTTTGCTGTAATTCGGCAAATAGAATGCGAGGGCAATTCAAAGTACATTACCCAGACCAATTGCACTACGGTGCCGCCGCGGAATAGAAGCGCCAATGCGGCTGTGATGCTAATGCAGCACATCACAAGCTTAACGGGCACTCTGAAGGTATCCATACCGAATAAGAAGAATAAAATGCAAAAGATATTCGAAGTTTCATTCGAGTTGTGCAAATTATTGCGAGAGCAGAAGAGAAAAACGCTTATCGAACTGCTCAGCGCTATGACTTGCCTCGGCAATCGAACCATCCAGTGTCCCATACACGCGGTAAGTTGAAGCATTTAATAAGAATTTATAATATATATAATTAATACATTTCTCTATCATTTCCCAGGGCTATTACAGTGCGCGTAATATCACAATTGTAAATTCGCTGCCACCAGTACTAACTGAATCCGATTTTCTCATACGTTTCAATTGGTTTTTGCCCAGGGTGGCGTCGGTCATGAATATTACAATCGTGGGACGTTTATATGAAATAGCTAAAGAGCGTCACAGAAGGAAGAAATATTTATAGGCAAATCAGATACTTACAACATATTCAACAGCCAAAAAGTATACTACGAAAACATGCTTTTATGCTTCATATTTATTTTGAAAGCATACAAAATAAAAGCATACATAATTATGCTGAAGTTAAGAACTAACAAAAAGTAATATAAATAAATAAATCTGAGCGAAATCGAAAAAAAAAATAATTATTGAGTATAAGAGCATTTCATTTTTTTAAATCAATCAAAAATAATATTATTAATTAAAAACTAAATAAAAAATAAATAAAATAATAAAAAAAAAAATAGTTTTGCTGCTGGAGGAATCGAAAATAAACAAATAATTATTTACTATGATAAGTTTTTACTATAAATGTTTTCGTTGCACTTCAGTGAATACTATTATAAGAGCAATTAGACTATATAAATATTTAAAAATAACATGAGCTTCTGTTTTTGTCTAGCCACTATATGGATATGGATCACAGCCAGGCAACAACATGTATCGCTTGATAGGCTTCCTCATTTTACTGCTCGCAATACATCAAAATATATCAAAGGTAGACAGCATAAACCAAAGTATTGTATGATATTTAACTAAGTGTTTTTACCCTTTTACAGAATCGCAACTTACGTCTACGCTGGACAGCATTTGAATGCCAGGTTCACGTCGACTTTATATCCGACTACATTTGCCATGTGGTGCAGCCGCGGCGTTCAGCTTTCAATGTGGAACTTAATTTGATACAAGATCTCAAAACCGTAAAATTGCACTCATTAATATCCACAAAGCATTCGGAAACTGCTATGTATCAAAAGCTATTTGAGAACACTCTGGATGGCTGTCGTGTCATGGCTCAACTGTCGCAGAAGGGCATTATTGCTAATTTCTATGGATCTATAACTAAGGTCACCAACCAGCCCAAGAAGTGTCCAGTGAAGAAGGTAAGCTTTTATTTGATAAAGCTAAATAAAGTATAATTATATATCGTATTTTAGGGCTTGATTTACTATCACAATTTAAGCGTGGAAGAGGTAATACCAAGCTTCGTGCCCGTCAGCTACATAATGGCACAGGTCAACTTCTTTGATCAGCATCTAGGCTATTTAAACCTAACGCTCGAAGGGACTATATCAAAAAACTGAAACAATAATAGATTATTGAGCTGCGCATACTTAATATGAAATAAAATTTAGTTTTATCTTCAAATCTAAATCATTTTACATTAACTCAGCAATTAGTGAGCTAATTTGCCGTGCGATTTCATATATTCATTTGTGGTTTCAGTCTCGAACGTGCTATTGAAAGTTAAACAGGCCAGTAATTAGCCGAGCATGGATAAAGTATTTACTCTCTTACTGTTGCTGTCAACAGCCATTCTAGCTGCCAGGGTATTCTCATTAATCAAACCAAGCTCTGCCTGAGAACTCAAATCTCTTCCTTTTCAGCGTACTGTTATCCAGTGGAGCAGTTTTGATTGCATTGGGAACCCGCAATTTGTCACTTACCACAAATGTTTCATTGTGAATCCAGCGAAAACCATAATTACAGGCGAAGTTGAATATAATCGTGGATTTGAACAATATAATGCTAAACTCGCCTTATATTTGCCACGCCCACCGTTCAAAGAGTTTTACAAGGCCGTCGATCTGAGCGTGGACGTCTGTGAGTTCTTCGGGGGCGCCTATAAGAATAACCTGATTAAAGTCGCCTACAACAGCATGCTGAAGTACAGCAATATGCCCAAGAAGTGTCCACAGCCAAAGGTGAGTTACTTTAGAGGTCGATGAGAATCTTTTAAAGTCTTTTTTTATTACTCAAATCTTTGCAGGGCTTTTACTACTATCCCAACATGAGCATAGGGGATAATCTGCAACCCTTTCTACCCAAATACCAATTCAAAGTGCAATTAGACTTCTTCCTACCCAATGCGCCCATCTTCAATGTGTCTCTAAGTGGACGTTTGCGGGATTTGCCGGCACCTAAGGCTAAGAAGTCATAGGAGCACAATTATATTCATATTGCAGTTTTTGCTAGTTTTATAAATTAAATTCTGTTGGTTTTCAATTAAAATATTAATAGTTAAATTGTTTTTGTGTATCTCAAGGGGATGTCTGCCGTAACTTAGCTGTCAAGATTGAATGTTTCAGTTCGTAATTTGCCTAATGAGAAAACATCTGCATTTGCTTTACATCCCATATGCATCACAGCGAATAATTATATTTTAATTGCTCAAAAAAAGTAATTAGCATAATTGAAAAATTCTAACTAGAAATAGATTCAAATTAGATTTAGATACTAAAACAATTTTCAAATGCATTAACTCTATTTAGTTATTGTGGAAACATCATTTGATTCGCTTGCCAAATGGACAAATTATATATTTGTATGATGCTCTGCTATATGCCTACTTTAGTTGATTCAGCCAACAAGGTGAGAATTTTTATTTACAAAGTGTAAAATCGCCTTTAATTAATTACGACCAACTCCATCCAATAGGCCGACCAATTAATTGTGACTTGGAAAACGTTTAATTGCGAAGTCAATCGTGATGTAATCGTTGCTTCTAAGTGCTTCATTGTTGACTCAGACAAATCTCTCTTAACAGCCGAATTCAAGTATAATCGGGACATGCCAAAGCTATACTTTAATATTACGGTATTCTTTCGTCGGCCGCAGTCGAAGGAATTTCGCAAAGTATTGGACTTATCTGTAGATGTCTGTCAACTGAAAAATAAAACATTATTTCACAAGATCGTGAATGTTGCCTACAAAAGTGTAATTAAAAACAGCAATTTTGTAGCAAAGTGTCCGCTGTCGAAGGTAAGCCCATTCTCTCTCTCTCTCTCTCTCTCTCTCTCTCTCTCTCTCTCTCTCTCTCTCTCTCTCTCTCTCTGTCTCTCCACTTATAACTATCTCTTTCTATATCTCGTATTATTTCCAGGGCTTATACTACTATCGCAACGTCAATTTAGGCGAAAATCTTCCGCTTTTCTTTCCAACTGTAGATTTTAAGGCAGAATTAATTTTCTATTCGTTTGATTTGAAACTTGCAAATATTTCGTCAACTGGAAATGTGGCGCACAAATAAATAAACCAATAAAAATATATGCACAGATCTGTGTGACAGATTAAAAATAATTTACTTATTTAATATATATAAGAAGAAGAGCTAATGCCTAGTTTTGCCTGCTATTTAATGACCTAATAATGGTTTATTAAGTTCTATCTTCAATAACATTGCAAGAAACCAATATACTTCTTAAAAAGCCACAAATATTTTTATCAATAATTTCAATATGTCCTCAATTATAAAATATCGAAGTTTTGCAATATACTCTCCACAAAACGTGCGCTGTCAAAAATTATAAATTTAATTGCTTAAAAAGTGCTTAATATAATTCAGAAATCAGATCTAGAAATTCATTCAAATTATATGTATATACGAATACTGTTTTCAGCTGCAATAAATATATTTAGTCAGTGAATAGGCGTCTGTCGATTCGCTAGTCAAATGGATAAATTATATATTTTAGCTGTGCTAAGCCATATGCCTATAGCTTCTTCAGCCAACAAGGTGCGTGCCTGTAAGCTACATATAAAGTATTAAATCTTTAATTAAATATGCCCAACTATCCAACAGCCCGACCATTTGATTGTCACCTGGCAGGCGTTCAATTGTGACGTCAATCACAATATTATTACATCCCACAGATGCATCATTGTGGACTTGGACAGAACTCTTCTAACAGGCGAATTTCTCTATATTCGAGACTTTGCAGCTGTTAATGTGAGCCTTTCAGTATTTATTCGAAGAGCAAAGTCGAAGGAATTTCGTAGAATGTTGGCTTTGTCTATGGATGGCTGCCAGCTCAACTCAAATACAATACTAAACAAAATCGGGAATATTGCCTACAGAAGTATTATAAAGAACAGCAATTACCCGAAAAAGTGTCCTGTGCCCAAGGTAAGTCACTATTTACTAGTCTAAATCTCTCATTAAATCTTGCTTACTTTTCAGGGTTTTTACTTCTATCGCAACGTTAACTTGGGTGAAAATATTCCTCTGTTTTTTCCTACTGTAGATTTTAAGGCCCAACTGAATTTTTACACAATCGATTTAACAGTGTTGAATATTTCGCTAAGCGGAAATTTGACGCGCAAATAAGTCAATAAAGGTTGCCCCTTTAAAAGGTAAAAATCTGTGGAGCTCTGCATATTTAATGTCAATTAACTTTAGCTATAAATCATTCCACATTAACTAAATACTGCTAGTTTTACGGCGCGTTATTATCAATTAATCGAGGCAGTAATTAGCTGAGATCGCTGTTTTCAACGACCAGTCTAACGGCCAAGGCAAAACAGGATCAATTAGAGTATCGTGGATGTCAACAATAAATTTAAATTCTTTTTTAATTTTAAACAAAATATATGGGAATAACAGCCACAACAATGTTGATCACAGATCAATATCTATCGATTTAATTGTTTCAAAACAACTTTAAATATAATTCAAAAATTTCAATTTGAAATATACGAAGTTAATTTATATAGAACCAAATAGGTGTTTAAAAAAATAATAACTAAAAAACACTTGGTTGAGTATTCAATTAAATATAGATGCAGAAACAATGTTGAAATACCTTGACTATATTTAGTCACTGTAGCAGCGTCAGCCTATTCGCTTGCCCAATGGATAAACTATATATTTGGATACTGCTAAGCTTTATGCTTATAGCTTATTCAGCCAATAAGGTGCGTGCTTATTGTAGATGTAAAATCATCTTTAATTAAAATATGCCCAACTCGCCCAGCCCGAGCATCGGACTGTGTACTGGCGTTCATTTAATTGTGACAAAAATCGTGATATCATTGGCTTCCACAGATGCCTTATAGTTGGGGCGGACAAGTCTCGTTTGACAGGCGAATTCAAATATATTCGGGATTTGGTCAAGCTTAATGGCAGCCTCACACTATATTTTCCACAGAAACGGACGAAGGAATTTCGCAAAACATTTGATGTATCCTTTGATTTTTGTCAGCTCAACAATAATACACTCTTTCACAAGATTGTGAATCTGGTCTACAAAAGTATATTAAAGGAGAGCAATTATCGAGGACAGTGTCCTTATCGCAAGGTAACTTTATCTTAATATTAATATATTTCACTCAACATCTCGCATCGTTTTCAGGGCTTCTACTTCTTTCGCAACATCAACGTGGCTGAAAATATTCCGCTGTTTTTTCCAACTGGTGATTTTCGGGCAGAATTGAACTTTTTTACGCTCGAGTTGGCATTTTTAAACATTACGGTAAGCGGACTTCTGACACGCCGATAAGCCCATGCATGTGATAAATTAAAATGAAAATATTATGTCTACATTAAGAATGAACTTAGTAGAAGACCTGTTGATATCTTTTTAGATATGGGCGGTCAATAAACTGAAGCAACATCTAAAATTAATATATTCTGAATTCCGAATTAGCAATCGGAATCGGATCAAACGGAATTTCTTTGAACAGGATTAATGGAACGCTTGTTAGAATTGTCAATTAGCAGGCGGGCATACGTGGCCTGTCTATCAAGTGGACATCTCCATCCATTACTAGAGCATTATTTACGATTCAAGCTCAAGATGCCAGCCACTGACAAGAAATTTCACAACATCATGACACTTGAAATTGCCGCAAAATTTATTGCCTCGCCGTTTGCCTCCCGCCCTCCTCTCCCTCTCAGCGGACTTTTTTGTAAACCAGTCTTCAGTCGTCGGTCTTCGGTCTGCAGTCTTCAGTCTCTTCGCTCAGGCTTAAATGTCAAATGGCGCACGAGCTAAGAACACAATTCCCAACAAGAGATGCAACCTACACCAAATGCTAACCGGAGAATGCAGCAGTCAAGCGTTTGACATTTTCAATGGTCAACAGAAAAAAGAAGCATGAGAAGATCAGCTCAAGCGGTTAGTGGTTGTGGTTGTGGTTGCGGCTGTAAGTGTAAGTGGGTCAGTGTGGATGTGGCTCTGGAGCTAACCTTGCCAGCTTTCGTTTTCATTGAGTGGGAAAATTACACAATTGCCGCTGCACATCGGGTGACTCATCGGGCACGCCAACAACTGGTAACTGGCACCCAAAAGACAAGCGTTTAATCTGACAGAGCTGAGGCTGTTGGCTTGGGCGAGCAGTTGGCAGTGGAAGAGGTGCGGCTGCGCAGGCGGCCAGGCCCAAAATGTTTGTTTAGGCAAACGGCAACACTTGACCAGTTTTTACACAAAGCTCTTCCTCGTCTCTCTCTCTCTCTCTCTCTCTCTCTCTCTCAGTCTCTGTATGTTTGTCTCTCTGTTGCCATGTCTCGCGTCTCGACCGGCAACGCGGTTGTTCAACTCGTCGCATTATGTTGCAAGTGATTCTTGCATCTTCGAAATCAAATTTATTTGCATTTTTTCCTTTTGTTCCATTCCAACAGAAATCGGCTAGTAATCGTGGTAATCGCTTTTGCATGATATTATCGTCGAAGATTGACCCATTTTCCACAACTAATTAACATTTGCCAAGATCCATTACCCATTGCCGTTTTGAACTCAATTATCGTCTTGCCTCATCAGCAGTTTTGCTGGCCAAAACAAACAAACAAAAAACACCAAACCCGATCCACAGCAGCACGAGTATTACAACAATTTGCAGTTTCAGTCTATGCCACATATATTGTATGTCACTGTCCTCTATGCCAAGTTCCCCCCGGCCCGAAATTCCCCCAGCAAACCATGCTGCTATTACAAGAATCCAAAAAACTAACAGCAGCAGTAACATCTTCGAAACAAAATACAAAGCCAACATAGATATGGAGAGCAATAGAGCGGACATAAACTGAAGATACGGACAGAGAGAGAGAGAGAGAGAGAGAGAGAGAGAGAACGAGAGAGAGAGAGAGAGCGTAAGCTTGACTCTCAAGCGTAAAACTGGCTCAGAGAGTGGGAGAGACCATTTTGCAGGGTTCGGCTGCATTTTGGCGAAGACAACAAACGCCGCCGAAGCTTGCAGCAAAAAACTCGTTCTGGCTTATTTCTAAATAACGGCATTACGAAGATGAACGACCGGACAGACGCAGACAATCCGCACACTTTTGCCGTGCCCATTACCATATTCAGTATGCATAAGTATTATGTGAAATCCAACGACATCAACTCTCTATCGAGAGACGACTCAAATCTGTATATATTATCAATTTATTTATATTTCTATTTAAGATCGCTGTCTCCAATCACCTGTAATAATTAAGTATTTATACATATTTAACGATAGGCTATAATATTTATAGTTAACTTAACGGTTCTTTAGTTTAGCCTCGAAACGAACAAAAGTAAAAGTATTCTACTTTTCGTATCAAATATTTTCGAGCCATAATTATCAAGCTGTTCGTAAAAACTGGCTGGCTGACTGACTGGCTGAAAGAGCAGCAACAGCATCTGCAGCTATGGCAATTGCAACTATTGTCAATGTAGTTGTGCTGTAACTGTATCTGTAACTCTATCTCTATTTTTATGCGTCTCTCTGGCCTGGCCAAGGCGCTCGCTGGCACGCGGGCTCCAGCTGCGAGCGCAGGAGACGCTGGCAAAAAGTCGCGGCTATATAAAGCACTTAAATAGGGCCGCCGGAGCACAGTTCGCATCGTTGCAGCTTTCACTTGCCAACCAAACACGGGCGCCGCGCATTTGCAACTGCAACAAAGTGTAAATACAGAGTATCTAACAGTTGCCAACGAAATCCTTCCAATTGAATTGACAATAAAAGCAAAATGAAAGTGTTTGTAAGTTTGAATTTTGGTGAATCAAATAATTATTGTTGCATGGGTTGTGGTTTGTGTCGTTGTGGTGTTAAGTAAAAGTTATGAAAAAAATAATTTATAATTATAAAAAAATAAAATAATAAATACAAAATATATATACATACAGAAAGAGATTTATGTAAAATTAATTTATAAATAATTTGTTGACTTAATTTTGATACTTGATAAAAAAAACATTATTAAAATTATTATTATAATTATATATAATAATATGTTTTCTATTTCTTCTCTTTAATGCAATTCAATTTAGTTACTTATTGCGCTGTTTGCCCTTTCGTGCCATGCGCAGCATCACAACCAGCATCAGCAGCACCATGCACACCTTAATGCGAACAACATTCCGCGCGACGAGAAGGCGGATCATCGCCATGAGGATCCACGCGAGACCAGCACCTGGATACCCATACTGAAGTACAACAAGGAGCAGAGCGAGGATGGCAGCTATAAGACCGAATACGAGACGGGCAACAATATTGTGCATGAGGAGACGGGCTTCCTCAAGGACTTCGATACCAATCCCAATGGCGTCTTGGTGCAGCACGGGCAATACTCCTACCAATCGCCAGAGGGCACCGTCGTCAACGTGCAGTACACGGCCGATGAGAACGGATTCCGTGCCACAGGAGATCACATACCCACACCGCCCGCCATACCCGAGGAGATCCAGAAGGGTCTGGATCAGATCTATGCTGGCATCAAGCTGCAGCAGGAGCGCCTCGAGCAGCGTGCCAAGAGCGACCCTAGCTTTGCCAAGAAGCTAGAGGAGCGACGCTTGGCCAACCAGAATGGCCAGTACATTGGCTTGCTGGAGAACCAGTAGAGAGTCGGCGCACAGACAACACAAACCAAAACCCCTCAACCAGATCAAGTGCTGCATTTTTTGAAAATTTTCCAAATTTTTACAACTTACCCTCTCAATGACCATAACCAACCGAAAGACTGTGATTTCTGCTATAAATTCAATGATAAAAATTAAATTAATGAATAACACCTTGCCCAGCGCCGCAGCACACAAATATTTATGTTAACGATCGTGAAAGTTTTGTTGAATAAAAAAAAATAATCACAATAAAAGCGGAAAAACTAAATTTTCATCCAGCCAGCCATCAGCACACACGCGACCCCAAGCAAACATTATTCAACGATTTTCCATTTCCATATTACCATACACACACCTAAGCACATGCCTCCATAATGTTCACAAAACGTGACAATGCGCAATGGTTTTTTCTCTCTTTATGTTTTTATTATTATTTTATTTTTGTTTTCAGAGCTTAAATTACCTCATGCGTCCGTTTGTTGATCCCATTCCACGGTGCATAATTTGTTTTATAAATATTAAAATATTTTCCATTTTCCATTCCATTTCCATACGCCTTACTCTGGGTATGTGGCACAGGCAAAGTCGCCGACTTTTGACAGTCCCGTCAGACCAGCTGTTGCATAATTTTTTGGCAGCTTTTCTCTTGACGCTTTGACTTGGTTTCGATTTTTGCAAGTGGTTGCGACTCGAAGTCACTCGAGTGCTGCTTCACTGAGCTCCATTCGAAAAAAATGAGATTGGAAAATCTGAATTATGAGATGCACATGTGAAAATTATGAAATCTCTGTTGGGAAAAGTATTGAAATCATAGAAACTGTGTGAGCAGTTGCAATTGGTAAGCAAATATCCATATCTAAGAGTTTGGTACTATGAGATACCCAGTAAGCCTTATTAGTTGAGAGTTTTTTGCTAGTAGATCCCAGTAAAGCCTGCAAGCCTGAAAGATATGAAGTGAGTTTGATTTTGTTTTGTAGAATAATGAGAAAATTATATTTAATTTGAAATTAGATAATAAAAAATAAATAAAATTGAAAATGAGCTTTTCAACACTATAGACGGAGCAATTATTATATTTTATTATAAATTATTATCAGTAGCATAAACTCCGAAACTCTTTATTATCTGATTTACTCACCTCAACTGCCAACACACAACCTCAACTAAAAGAAAGTCATTAAAATATGAATATCTCATTCGACTGAAAGACAAACTCCATTGAAATCTCTTCACACTTTTCGGCCTACAACTGTTTTACCGTTGAACCAATCAGTTTTTGGTGAAAAGTTGGCCCGCAGCGCTAGTCGTCAACTTTGGGGAGATATTTACGGACAGCTCGCATAAACAAACGGTGCCAAAAAATCAACAAGAAAACTTTGTTAGTAGCACAAGCGACGAGTTGCCCAGTAATTTGCATAAATCTTAGCATATGCGAAGCTCAAAGTATATGTATATATCTAGACACATATGTGTGCTTACCTATCTAGAACCCTCTCCACGCTGGCTACGAAATAAATCAAGCTGGCTGCATTTTCACCAACCACAACGAAAGAATGTTTATTCGCCATTAAATTTTAACGCTCTTGCGCATAATTAAGCGAAAACTGAACAAAAGAAAACATTTCTATAGCTATGATTAAGAATGTTACTCCGGCCGTCCGTCCACTCAATGGTGTTGCCAGTGGCAGCCCCCAGCCGGCCGCAAATTGATTTGGCCAACGTCAGTTGCCGTTTAGAAGCCGCCGCGTTTAGACCACAAAACGTGCAAAAGAAACCGCGAAACGCGCCGAGAACTGAGAGAAAAAATTACAACAAAAAAAAGCAGAAAACAGAAATCTGAAATCTGAAATCAACATCAACAAAGTGCGAATATCGATGGGCAGGTGGAATTGAGAGTTGATAGCCAACGTGAACAATGAGTTGTTGCCGTTGTTTTGTGTGCCAGCAACAACAGCAACAGCAGCAGCAAAGCTTAACAATAAAGCTCAGCTAACTGTGAATTGAAGATACAAAAAAAACTGACAACTACAACTACAACTACTAACAACAATAATATCCACTTAAGAAGTGGCACATCATTTCAGTAAATAGAAACCGAAACCGAAACGAACTGAAACCGTTTAAACTGTTGGCTCTTAGTCCCAATTTAACTATGGCCCCCAAGCAGTTGGCTCTTCAAATATTGTGGCTTTTGTTCGCCTTTAGCCGTTCGCTGAATGTCCTCGGACAGGACGATCCGGATGCCCAGCAATTACAAGCTCTGAGACCGCGGGGTCGCATACGCATTGCGGATATGCAAATGCCGCCACCAGCATCCAACTGGCCGGGCTATGGTCCAGTTGTGCCCAACGTGTTACCCATGCCTGGGCCCATGCCCATGCCTGCCAGCTCCACGGTGCACACACACATACCGCTGCTACGTGAGCAGCTGGAGAGCAATACGCCAATCGAGGAGCGTGCACAGGAGGCCGTGGTGTACGGCAACTGGAAGCCGGACCATCCACAAATGCCAGACATTAGTGAGGAGGCGCCCAAGCAACGCAAATATGGACGCTTGGAAGCCATGCTGATGGGCATGCCAGCGGATGGTAAGCGTACATTTGGTTTAAGCTTAGATTAAAGGGGATTTAGGCCTAGATCAAGTCAAATTATGTTAGTCAAGCTTTAATTAGTCTAAATTACATGCATCATAGCCCTTGAAAGCATATGGCTTTGATAGCTACTCATTCAGGTCTTGTATACTTACAGCTAGCGATAGGCGTGACTCATCCAGCGAGGAGCAGTCGCAGGACACGGAGAAGCGCACTGCACCTGTTGGCTATCAAAATCCATATGCACGCCGGGATAGCTTCGAGCGTTCGCAGGAATCACGCGGTCGTTGGCGCATGCCTGCACCCATGCAGCCATCTCAAATGCAGTCTCAGCCCCAGCCACAGCCACCGCCGCAGCCGAGGCCGCAGCTATCGCCGATCAAAGTAGTGCACATGAATGCAACGGATCCTTTGATGCGTGCCATTGCCAAGCAAATCAACGAGTCCATTGAGACGACGACAGCCATGCACAAACGGCAACACGCACAAACCACCGAGGACAACTGGATGCCACTGCCCTATCCATACCCAACGCCCGGTTATGAGAGCACGCAGCCAGTGCCTAGAGTGAGTCCGAAGGTTAGCAGCACTGCAGCGCCCACGCTGAGCTCTAGCCTAGCCATGGAGTCCACCACAGTGGCGCTCAATTGGCCCACAGATTTTTTGGAGGCCCAGCCGAGCAGCACGGAGCGCATCTACACAGATGGAGGCGGCAGCAGCAGCAGCATCGATCGGATCGATCACGTAGACAGCATCGATCGCATTGACGACGACATCGATGACTATAAATACTACGAGGAAAGTCTCAACTCTGCTCAAATGCACAGCGAGCTGAGCGTGCCGGAGACGGTGCTGCCACAGCTGCCGCTCAACATCACGCGCGTAGGCATTCCCTACGAGGAGCGCAACTCAGCCGAGGAGCCGACCATCTGTGTGCCCCTAACTGTATCAGAGACAGCCACGGAGAGCTCAACGGCGCTGCTGGTAGAGGTGGAGCGCGTCTATTGCTTCCCCCTGCCCAAGGTTGAGATCAAAACGGGCAAAGTTCGAGAGCAGTTCGTGCAGCAGCCAACAGAGCAGGAGCACAGCACCAACGCCAATGTCTCATCTGTGGACATGGATCAGCCGCAGCCAGAGCTAACTGCAGCTGCCGGTCATTCGACCAGTTGGGCATTACTCTTGATCATCTGGAGCTGCGTCTTGGTTCATTTATAGTCTAATCCACGCGATTGCAAATCGCTAAATCTAAACTCAGGGCCTATTTGTAATTAGAAAATCGACAAATATTTATTTACACGATTAAAGTTAAACCAAACCCATTTCATTTGGCGAGCTTTTTCTCTGATATATACATATATGATATATAGATAAGTGATGTTCAGCTTAATCTTGGCGTTAACAAAGTATCATAAAGACAATGTAGTTACCAAGAATTCAAATTCTGTTCAAAATAATGAAACTTAGTTCATTTGTAGGCTGTTAATAGGCAGAATGATCGAGCAAGCTCTGGCAGATGGGGCACACACACACCTACACACTCGTTTATCTCTTTTAAAATATTAAAGCATACTTTTCGGTACACAATCCAGAATTATTAAACCTTCAACTTGGTAAGCAAACCATCGAATATTATAGCTATTTCAAACCAGTTAGGCTATATCCCACTAACAAATATCTAGATTTTAGCCTCACGCCAGTCAAGCATCGAAAACTAAGTGGAGGTAGAGCAAGTTAAAGTACTTATATAGTATGTCTGCATGCTGTACAAGAATCCAAATGGCAAATTGAAGACAATAAATATTTTAATTGCCATTGTTGATTTAAAACAAAGCAGAGTTGCGCAAAACTATTTATTTATTTATGTTCCCATTTTTTTCATAGCCTAACCCACCCATCCTCAAAAAATGTTGGTCCCCAATTTAATACACAAAACCCTCATATTAATTTAAAAAATTCTAGCTAAACTAATACAATATAATACTACTACAATTCTTATCGATCCACAGTCGATTGCGTCAGTTGCTCTTTTACCGCGCGACGCAGCACTTTGCCGCTGCTTGTTTGGGGCAGATCGTTGCTGAAGTAGACGCCTCCGTGCAGCTGCTTGTAGTTGACGCCCACCCGCTTGGCCACATGCTGTTTCACCTGCTCTGCGGTCAAGGAGCTGCCCGGACGTTTCACAACCATGGCAGCAGGTGCATCGCCGTACTTTTCGTCGTAGAGACCCACGACACATACTTCGGTGACATCGGGCAGCTCGGCTATGATGCCTTCGATATCGTTGGGTCCATATTGCATGCCCAAGCACTTATAGATTTCCTTCTTGCGGTCCACAATGTAGAGATTATCGTGCTGATCGAAGTAGCCTAGATCACCCGATCGGAACCACCCGAGTGAATCCTGCATGCGCTGCGTTTCAATTGGGTTGCCGTAGTAGCCGCTCCATTTGCGGCCATGGTTTACATAGACCTCTCCCACCTTGTCGTAGCCAAGACTCTGACCGTTTTCATCGACAATGCGTATTTTAATGCCGGGATTGAGCCTGCCAACTGTGTTACCAAGCTTCTCATTGTACGGCCCGGCAGACACCGCGCCAAACTCTGTAGTTCCATATCCGAAAAATATCATTGCCTTTTTCAGTAGGGTTTGCAACTTATGCAGCGTTGCTGTGGGAATCGAACCGCCTCCGATTGCAAATAGGAAGAGCGAAGCCAATCGTTCCTGTGCGGCCAGGGGGCAAGCGGCCAGCTCGCTGGCGTGACGCGGCGCGCAGCTAATCACGTTAATCTTATACTTAGGAACAAGCTCTAAAATATTCTCCGCACTGAAGGGCTTGTCGGGTATGATGCGTGTGCAGCCTTCGCCGACGCAGTACATAAAGTTGACCAGACCTGAATACCAGTCCAAGCTCGAGCCGCAGTAAATCACCAACTCTGAATTAAGGAAGCTGCAAATAATACACGCAAGTTATTCAAACTGAACTGAATTAAGAATTGATTAAAACTTACGGATTTCCAACTGCGAACATGTAGTTGGCCATGCACACAGCTTTGGGCTTGCCCGTCGTGCCAGAGGAACACAGAATGGCCATCGTCTGCTCCCCGCCCAAGAGCAAAGGTTGAGGTCTATAATCAGTGGATATAGATAAACGAGATCCGTTATCTATATATACTTTTTCGACTTACTGGTAAAACATTTCCGTATTTGTGGGGGCAAGTAGTTCCTCAACATATGTGACTCCCTCCACTTTGCCTGTCACCGTTACAAACTCAGGTGACCACGCAGCACTCGCCGTCTTCAGCTTCTCCAAGTCCGCAGCATCGCAGAAGAATAACTTTGGCTTTGTTATCGCCAGCACGTGCGTAAGTGAATCGTTATCCAGGATGGGGTTGACGGCGTGGAAGGGCGTGGCATTGAAGAGGCAGGCCACAGCCACAGGTGTAACGTAGGTGCTGTTCTTGGCCAAAATGCAGATGACGTCATCATGGCGTAGTCCACGTTTCTTCAAATTCTGTGCCAATCTCACTGACCAATTGAATATATCCCGATTTGTGGCAGTTTTTCCATCCAACAGGCATATCTATATAATATCATAATATTATAAGGATATTTCTTCTTCCTACATACATTTTCAGCTTACCTGGCACACATGATTGGGATTACTTCTGAGTTGACTGTGTATAATCCGACCAACCGAGCAATCAAAATCATACATGGGCGAAGGTTTCACACCACTCCACACGCGTTGAATCGGATCGTAGTGGGTCTTAAAGAAATCCTCCATTTTATTTTATTTATTGCTTTCGATTAGCTCCGTTCGACTTAAGTTTCCGCCACTAAATAACTAATATGCGAAGAAACACTCAATTAAATAGTAAAAAAGTTGTCTTTTATCAGCAAATGCTGAGCTCACGGTGAATGACCAAAAAAAAGCAGGAATAGGACCATAAACGACATCAGCTTTAATCAATAGGAATCGCATTGAAAATTTACGCTACGCTTATCTGTCGCCTGCCCAACTGGCTATCAGCACAACACGTAGTTCTTAAGGCCATTATCTTCCAATCGAGCTTCCAGAAGCGTGTTAAAAAACTTTAATTGATTGTATATAACGCGAAATCAGATCGGTACAATCAGCTCGATAGACTGATTTTAATAATCTGGCAATAAAACCCCCCTATATTTTAACTGAATGGAAAACAGAGATGTTCAATAATAAATCAAGCAGAATTATGGTGCCTTTCCTGGTCTTGGCTATTTCTAGCTTTTCCTGATCTCGATTAATAATTATATCAATTTAAGTTCAAGATTTTTTCTTTTCAATGCTAAGCGTGCATGTTAAGTAATAAAGCAATTATGCCATATAAAAAGAGATTTGTGGAGAGCTGCGTCAACTAAAGGCTGATAATATTAATCAATATCAATGCAATCTGAAGTGTCATAGAAAACACTTCCTCATCAGCTCGTGCCTGAACTTTACCAATTAAAGTTAATTTTATAAACTTATATATAGAAGCGTATCAAGAATGTTTGTAATGAAGCTCATGGCAATAGTAGATATCGGTTATCTCTGATAAGTCTGTCCCTCAGCTAAGTCGATAATCCAGTCTCTCGGTTCCCAGTTGAATTGAAAAACAACAACTCATTTTAGCCATTCATGCTAGATTTGCTTAATCAGTAACTATTTGCGTATTTCGGGAATCAAAGCTGACGAAATCGACTAGACACAAGTGTTTGGACTTTATTTTAGTGACATGTGAGCACTGAGTCAGCTATCCTTTAGATTAGACTATCTGAAGTGTTTAAGTTTATAAAATCAAATCGAAAATGTTTATTTTAGTGTTTAACTTATTTTAGCTAAATGCCACAGTTTGAGTCTACTTTTAGAATATATATAGGAAAGTTTGTTCATTTGATTCCTGCTAAGAGCTTTATCAGCTAGCTCAAGTACTCTTTCTCGTAAAGTAGAGGAATTCAATTGAAATTTATATATTTGTTTGCTAGCTTAGTTCGGCTGAGCAAGAAACACCTCCTTGGCGGCCTTGCGCAGAGTCTTGCCGTTCACATTGGCGGGCAGCTTATCGACGAATCGCACTCCGGCGTGCAGCTGCTTCTGCATGCCGGTCAGGCGCTTGGCCACATGATCAATCACCTCCGTCGCGCTTATTTCGCTGTCTTTGCGCTTAACAACCAAAGCGCCAGCCGCATCACCCTCACGCTCGTCGTAAATGCCAACAACACAGACGTCTTGCACCTGCTTCAGTTCCGCAATCACACTCTCGATTTCGGTGGGCCAGTAGTGCAGTCCCTGGTACTTAAGGATTTCTTTCTTACGATCGACAATGTACAGGAAATTCTGGTCATCAAAGTACCCCAGGTCACCAGTGTGGAACCAGCCCTCGAAGTCCTGCATGCGACGCGTTTCCACAGGATTGCCGTAGTATCCATTCCAGGCCTGTCCCGTGTGCACATAGATCTCGCCCACCTGATTATAGGTTAGACTCTTGCCATCTTCGTCGACAATGCGGATTTTAATGCCCGGCAGCAGGCGACCCGCAGATGCGGTATTACTTATCCCGATATTTACTGTTATCGCACCCACCTCGGTCATACCGTAGCCCGAGTTGAACATGGCGGACTTACATATCTCCTGGGCGCGCTGCAGTGTGGTCAAGGACACCAAGCCACCGCCATAATTGAGCATACGCAACGGCGCGAGTGCTTCTGTCGTGGCAGCTGGAGAAGTGACCAAAGCAGACAAATGGCGGGGCGGCACCACGGCATAGTTGATCTTGTACTTTCTGACTAAATCCACAAAATAGCTGGGTTCAAAGGGTCGATTAGTTATGATGCGCGTGCAGCCAAAAACAGTGCTGAAGACGAAGGCCAACAGCCCAGTTAGCCAGTCCAGAGAGCTGGCCACAAAGATAACCGATTCACTGCTCACGAGCCTGTCAAGTTGACATGGATTAAATATCAGAAATTTCAGAATAATTCTAGTCTTACATGCTCTCCTGTATGAGTATACTATTCGAAATGCAAACGGCTTTGGGCAAGCCTGTGGTGCCAGAGGAGCATAAAATAGCCACCGTTTGATCGCCACCAGTCTTCAGTGGCTCCGGTCTATAGTAAAAGCCATAGATGTAATAAAATAATAAATATATATATTCATTCACTTACTGATAGAACATTTCAGTGGTGGTTGGATCCAGCAGAGTCTCTATGTTGGGCACGCCCTCAATCGGATCGCTCAGAGTAAATATCTCAGGATGCCAGCTTAATGTGGCCGCGTGAATTTTCTGATAATCAGCGCCACCGCAGAATATCAGCTTTGGCTTAGTTATTGCAAAGACATAATTAATTGTAGCTGAATAAATTAAATTAAATTAATTTGAATAAATCAGACTGAAGATTGAAAAAGTGGAGAAACCCACCTTCGTCTAGCATTGGATTCACTGAGTGGAAGGGTGTGCCATTCATGAGGCAAGCCACGCCCAAGGGCATAACATAAGTGGTATTTTTCGCTGCAATGCCGATAACGTCCTTGTGGTTGAGGCCACGCTTTCTCAGATACTGCGCAATACGAACGGCCCAGGTGATGCCCTGAGCATTGGTCACTGCCACGCCATCGATATCGTTTATCTGCACATTTGAACAACTGTGGTCAGAGCTGGGCTCATTTCGCACTAATTACTTTTAGACCCACCTGGCACACGTTTTTCGGCCAATTCTTCATTGTATTGTATATCACTTTTCCCACTGAAATATCATAGTTATAGATGGAGCTCCGCTTGGCGCCACACCACGTATTATCCTTCTCATCATAGGTTGTAGGTATTGCCGCCATACTGATACCTCGCACTAGCTGGATGCACTCACATGTAAGTCACCAAGACGTGCGGCACCATCTATTTATATTGTCCACAATTGTTGTCTATTAGCAGTATCCATTGAGTGGATCTGTAATCTGTAAGTGGGCACCACCTGTTAAATCTAATCAGCGCCAATGGCTTAACCACCGATAGTGTTTCTGGAAACGTTTAAAGTATATCAATCCAAATACTTAATTGTCTACTTATCGTTATTCAAATAACTTCAAAATTGAAATGCCCACTTCTTGGTTGAAGAGAAAATTAATCGCATATTCATATTTTCGGCCAAAGCCAATTAAAATTTAATAAGGTAGCCATCAAAATCTTAGCTATTAATAAATTAATAGTCTGGCATTGTAACATTTATTGTTGGGATTCTACGCACGGGGGTAGATAAAGATAGTCAGGTGTTTAAATGGATGAAGCTTCTGCTGATTTATAAACGAGACACTTAATAGTATAGCTTGGAATTTCCCTTGATATTACTTGACTTTAAATTGCATAGATAAGATAGACTATAACTGTCAAAGATATATACGTCGTATTGTTTATGAAATATTGTTTTTAAAAATAGTATAATATGGTCTTTATCTCCATAGTGATTCATTGTCAAAGTCATTGTCCATGATAATGCATAAACATAAAGATATGTATGTATATAAGTTTAAATTTAATCTCTTGGCGCTTTCAAATGAATATAACAGCCCTGTGTTTTTGCATTTGATCATTTGAAATCGATGTGGCAACGCTGCCAACAGCTGTTTTCTTATCTTTATAGGCGGGATCAGCGTGGATGTTGCCAAGTGCGTGTTATTCTTGTTAATTGCCGAAGAAGAGAACATTTTCTTGAAAACAAATCAATCAAATGGGAATGACTGTAAATAATATACTGCCATATGGTAAATATCCCTCTAAACATAATTCACATATTGTTTATTACCCATTTATCCGTTACCAGATGCCACCCTGCTCAAGGTAAACTTTTCACTGCCTGAAATCAATAAGAATGCCTTAAGCTTATCACAAAACTCGGATGTGTCGGGGGAATATGAAGTCGCTTGGGCTCTGAAGGCTCTAACGCTTACGGATCTGACCACCTTGGCTGGAGATGATACTGCCTCCAATGTAAGGCGTCTGTGTGTGCGGGCGAGTTTGCCCTTTGAACCTCAGCTTCTCGAGAAATCTCTTGAGGAAAGTTTGCTGCCGGATATTCATTGTGCTGCCGTTTGTGTCTATCCCGCTCGTGTGGCAGATGCGTACAAGGCACTGAAGCAGTTTGACAAACTGAATGATATATCAATTGCTGCAGTGGCTACTGGCTTCCCCACCGGTCAATATAGTTTGAAATCCCGCCTCGAGGAAATAACCTACGCTATTGAATCTGGTGCTACTGAGATCGATATCGTCATCAATCGACCACTGGCGTTGGTGGGCAACTGGGAAGGCGTATACAACGAGGTGGTGCAGATGCGGAAAGCCTGTGGCGATCGAGCACATTTGAAGACGATCTTGGCTATTGGTGAACTAGGCTCCATGGAAAATGTATGTCTTACGCCATTATACCAGCTCAGATCGATTTTAATTTTATACTCTCTCTCTCTTTCTCTCTCTCTCTCTCTCTCTCTCTCTCTCTCTCTCTCTGTTTGCAGGTGTACAAAGCATCTATGGTTTGCATGCTGGCTGGAGCGGACTTCATCAAGACATCCACAGGCAAAGAAGCGGTGAATGCCACACTGCCAGTTGGCCTCGTTATGATTTATGCCATACAGGAGTTCAAGCGACGCACTGGACAAATTGTCGGGCTGAAGCCAGCAGGCGGTGTTAGAACTGTGCGGGATGCCGTCGCCTGGATGACGCTAATCAAAAATACTCTTGGCATGAACTGGCTGAAGCCCGAGCTCTTCCGATTCGGTGCCTCAGGTCTGCTCGATGATATTGAGAAAATTGTGCGCGAGGGCATCGCTCAACACAGTTAAGAGAGTAGGAGACTCTGATTACATTCCTAACGTTATTGGGATGCCATTCAAACTGAAGTTTTACACGTAATTATAATTGAACTGAACACTTTGTTTGGTCTGCTGAGCATTTATCCCGTAATTGAGCAATATGTAACATATATAAATATATTTTTGTATTTTTGTAACCTCCTACAATTAAATAACAGTTGTCCTCGCGACAGTGCATCGCTAAGCTTGCTTCACAGCTCCCGTTGGCTTGAAGCTGTACGTGAGCTGGGCAGGCGCGGCCATAAGATCATCCTCGGCCTGCTGTTCGCCGTGCTGCAGCAACTCGGGTACGGCGCTCGACTCCATGTGCGGCTGATTGTCAGGCGTCTTCACGTGCATATCAACGGCAAAGAAGGAGTCATCAAAGTTGATGCGGTTGCGCTCATCCTGCTCCAAATAGAGAGCCTTGGGTGGAGCACCGCCCATTGCCTTCTCATATGTGTTGAGCCACTTGAGGTTGATGTGCTTGGCGGCGGCATTAAATTTTTTCGGCGACTTCTTTGGCTTGTCAGCGTAATAATTGCGCTCCTGCTGAACTCTTTGTGGCGGCGGCGCGATTTTCTCCATGTGTCGGCTCTTGGCGTCCAGCTTGGGATCCACGTAATCGTAGAGCGGCAAGTAGAAATTGTAGGGCTGATCCGTGGGCGGCAACATGTACTGCTGCACCTGCATCTCGATCTGCGGCTCTACTTCGCTACCAGCCGATGCAGAATCCTCAACCTGGGCAACCGGACCAAATATTTCGCCTGCACGCCGGAGCAAGTGTTCCAGCCGTTCAATTGTTATGATTTGCGGATGCAGCAGCTGCACATCATCCTCCAGCTGTACTCGGCGCTGTGCTATTGATGAGGTGGGCGCGGCAGCCACACTCGAGCAAAATGCCCACAACAGCAACTAAAGGAGAGATACGAGTTTTTTAGGCAATACATCTTACGGCTGCAACCCCCAGACACACTCACAATTAATGACCCATTCGACATGGCGAGTTGTGTTTGATCTTTATAATGTAGCTATTATTAGTCCATGTACGTTGCTGGAGCAGCTGCCGTCACTTGCCGTTGCAAAGATCGCACAATGAGTAAGGCGGCCTGGACACAGCGAATTCATTTATACTCCACACACTGCAATCATTTTCCATTTTCCCAGTCTTAAAACGGAAGCTCTCGGAAGTCTCCACAATCAACAATAGCAACAACTTCACTCCAGGCACAGTTAGCTGGCAAACAAGTTTTCCCAGTGCAAAAGAAATAAATATATAACGAGACAACACATCCACATCCACACACACGCGCCTGGCTGCATAATAATGTTAATGTAACAACCCAAGCGGGCGAACAGCCTGAAGTTGAACAAACTGGATGTGAGTTTGTCACTGGTAATGAGTTCGTTGCAGCCAGAGCCAACGAGCGAAATTGCGTCAAATGGTCAAGTAATCGCTGCAAAATTGTCCAATCCCAAAGAAAAGTCGGCCGCTTGCGCCAAGTGCATTGACTTTAACAGCGTGTAAACGTTATGACAAAAACAATGGAATCACTTAGATAAGCGAAAGCAAGATACTCTACAGGCAACTCTTAACTTGAAATGTGTTGAACGATAATTAAAATATATTCCACTTACTTTATATAGCAAATCTAGTAAAAGTATACTTTTCTAGAACTTGGCTTTTAAATTCTTCTTATCAAATCTCTACAATCTCTGCCTTAAACAATTTTGTAAAAAATTTTAAACTTTATCAATTCAGAAACAAATGTATTATACCCTTTAAAGTGAGTGTACAAAATTGTCGTTCACATAATTTCCGCAGCGTGAGATGTGAACTCGTTTCGATTGTTGCAACGAGAGCCAAACACATTTGTTATATTTTCTATCTTACTTGCCGTAAAAGTGCAAGTTCAAAGTTACAGGAAATACTAGCGTGATGGCAACAGCAACAAAAAAGCATTAACAAATTGTAACGATTACATATTGTTCATTGACTCTATATTGGACAAACAACT
Source organism: Drosophila mercatorum (assembly GCA_961210405.1). Classification (NCBI taxonomy): domain Eukaryota; kingdom Metazoa; phylum Arthropoda; class Insecta; order Diptera; family Drosophilidae; genus Drosophila; species Drosophila mercatorum. The sequence goes on from CAUIUS010000005.1 coordinate 14,658,025, forward strand.
ACATAATTTCGGCACTGTTCGTATGGGGGGGATCATGTTTGCTGTAACTCGGGCAATCCTTTTATGATAATATCCAGTGCTTGCAGGTCTTTGTTAACAGTTTCTTTCAGCACTTCCATGGCGCGCTGCTGCATGGTCATTATGGTCCTCATCTCATCCTCTGCACTTTTATCTAGTGCATATTCGGGCAGGCCATTGGTCGCAAACTGGCTACGTTGCATTCGAATCTGGGATAGTAGTTCGCTTAGGCGGCCCTTAAACTGAGTGGGTGCAGACACGACAGCTTGCATATTCTGCAATTTAGTGCGCAGCGCCTCCTCCTCGGGCGTCAACGTGGTGCCCACCTTGCGGGTGCATTCCTGTTTCACAACGATCTGTGGGAGAGGTATTTAAGTAATATATCTAATATGATTTAATATTTATCCACTTACCTTAAGTATGCGATGACTCATTTCGGCTAACTTGCGTTTGTGCTCCGATATCCTGGCTGTTGCAGAGGCGTGTCGTCGCCGCAGTTCCTGTAACTCGCCCTCCACCTTTTTCATGTACAACGCATGCGTATCGGTCTCCTGTTCCTGGCATTTGACACGCCATTTCAAATCATTGAAGCCAATCATGGGTACAGGTATAAATTGGCGGGCATCTGGGTTGTCCAAATTGGCCTGACGCCACATGCGTGGATCGACGCTGCGCGGGGGGTTCTCTAAATACTCTTTTAACTGATCCTCATCGGGTAGGGTAAGTGCCAGAGCTTCGGCCAATCCCAGATTCGTCAACTGCGGCTTCACTGTTGCTTGGTTTAAATAGGTCGAAAGCTCAGTGGCAAGTATCCGCTTGGTATCAGTTAGGCCATGCGGTATCTGCACTTTCTCTTCCACATATATAACCATTTGACACTTTTTGTTCTCCAGCTCTTTGACAACGTCGATGTGTACCATTAGATTTGGCTTGCTGCCCATTAGGCTGTGCAGCGTTTGTACAATCTGTTGCTGTTGTGCTCTAGAAAGATATTCAAATTAATAAACGTCAAATGCAGATAGCCAGTTAAACACTCACTTAATCGTTGTTATATCCCGATCAAAGTTTAGTGCGACCAGCCCCAGCTTGTTGTCCTTGCCAGGCATGCGACTGTAGCCAATCGCCTTGAATCGGCATAGGTAATTCTCCTGCGTAATGTCGACTGGAGCTGCACTTTGAGAGTAGAATAGTTTGCCAGTGCCCCACATAGCCTGCAGATAGTTCCATTTGGCTACAATATTATCACGCTCATCGCCAAAGATGGAGACATTTAGAATGGACTGGGCAAACGCTTCATCGGCTGAGATTGGCACAGGCTGTTGCTGCGGCTGTCCCAACATAAAGTTTGTACCACCAAAGCCTCCAAACCCGGGCGTCACTGTCGGCGCAGCTGGCTTACCGAAAGCTGCAACAATAATTAATATAATTAAGATAATTTCAATGAACGGAACTTGGGCAATTCACCTGATCCAAAGGTGCCACCACCAAATGCAGTCGGCTGGGCGGCGCCAAAGCCACCGAATGCTGGTGCTGTTGTCGTTGTTGCTCCAAATCCTGCGAAGCCACTAGCAGGGGCGTTGCTCGACGTTGGCAGCTGTCCGAAACCACTGAAAGCAGGCGGCGCCGCACTTATTGCGGGTGTTGCAAATAAACTAGGCTGGCTTGTCGGTGCCGCTGCACCAAAGCCACCAAATCCACCGCCCAGCGTTGCAGCAGGTGCACTTGTCGGGGCACCAAAAGCCGTGGGTGCAGCGCCAAAGGCAGGCGTTGACATATTGCTGCCGAACGCTGGTGCTGCAGCTCCGCTTGTCGCACCAAACGCTGAACCAAACATTCCGCCCGCTGTCCAGAGAAGAGATAAGTATAAAGGGGTCAGTGTTGGAAACGAATTTGTTGCTGGTCCAGCTTCCGCAAAGCACATCTTATCAGTTCGAGAGACGTGCTTAATGAGGGTTAAGTCTTAGTGTACTCTAGAAGCTGGACAGCAGCAGATGTGTTTGTTTTTCCAAAGATGTCTTTACTCATTATTTTAGTAGTTCTCCTGCTGGCTTGCATTGCCTTTGTGGGCTATGTTATTCACAAAAAGCAGTAAGTAAACAAATTAAATCAAAATTATTATCACTGGCGTCGGTATACCAGTTTGTATCTCAACTTTTCCAAACATTTCAGACTTAATCCAAAGGAAATTCGTGTGAGATGCTTCCAGGATGCCAAAAAGTTGCTCACGCTGCCTTCAACTGCCGACCCGCAACGCTATTTGGCGAAAAGGGCTTGACCGGCATTATATTCAAACACCGCATGCATTCCCACCTTCGTGCCATTCCCACCTGAGGAATGAATTGCGAACACCCTACTTACGTTTAGCCGGCGTGCTTGTCGCGCCCAGCGATGTGTTGCCGCCAAAGAATGACATGAGGACTATTATTCAGCGCTTCTCAAACTGTTTATATTCCTCGCTTAGGTTTAAACAGAGGATATTTGCCTTGTGATTAAAAACTACTGATAAAAAACTAAAAACGAGTAATTTTGGCGCTATCAACACGCACAATAATGCTATATTAGGAAGGAGAAGGTTTCGATAGCTTTGCCTTCTTCAAACAATCGATATATTTTTAAAATATTATGATATATTCATCGGCAAGAACAGTCAAGAATCAAGAATTTGACTTCTAATGTAAAAACGGAATCACTTCAACGAAAAACATTCAATTTTCGAGTGCCTTGTCTTTGTCAGTAAGAAACCCCCAATTTATTCTTAAATATTTATTTAAAAATGATCTTTAGTTTTAATTTTACAAAACAAATATCATTGTATACAAGATTCATATTTTTATTGTTTGTGACGTGTTACATTGTCAAAGAAGTAATCTTCTACCTTCGATAATTTGCCGCTAGTGACGCCTCGTTTTGTATTTTGTTATTCGTAAAAAAAATCAATTTAAATTAAAATTAATTAAGCAAAATGAGTAAATATACGTCAAAGTATCTGGAAGAGAAGCTTAAAGAAAAACTAGATGCAACGTATGTGCAGGTTACAGACGAATCGGACGGATGTGGTGGAAAGTTTAGTGCTGTCATCGTGTCTAAGGCATTTGAGGGAAAAGCACTTCTGCAGAAGCACCGATTGTAATTCGCATTCTATACTTAAATATTAAAGTATGCCAAACAAATAATAATTATAGTAATTTAATTTAAGAGTTAACACGACGCTCGCCGAAGAACTTAAGGAAATTCACGCTTTCTCGCAAAAATCATACACACCAGCTGAGTGGGAGAAAGTGCAACAGCAACAGCTATAGCAAGAGCAGTAGCGACCGTAACCTGTTGCCTCATTGTGGAGCCCAAAACCTGTACATGCATGTGTGTGAGTGGATGTGTGTGCAGATGTATGTGTAACCGATTTAACCAGCCAACGTCGTAGACAAAATCCAACCAGTCGAAACCAAAAACAGTTGAACAAAGAAAGTGAAAGGGAAACAGCCGATGAACGGAGAAACAATAAACACGTAAAACTTCGCGTAACATTACATAAAATCTAAAAACCAATCATACATAATATAACAATAATCTAAATAAAGCGAGAACCTGATCTCCAGTGACCCTTGTTGCCGCCATCTTGCGTGAACTAGAGGGCATCCATTAGAAATTTAAATATCTCAGATAAAAAAAGATACATTTACGTTTCAACAGAAACACAGAATGGCAAAGTTCCAGGTGCACTCTCCTGGCAAGGTGATTCTACATGGCGAGCACGCAGTCGTTTATCAGAAGCCGGCGCTGGCTGCAGTCGTTGGCCTGGGCACCACGCTCAAGCTGCGCCCACAGGCGGGCAGCCAAGTGGCCAGCTTTCAGCTGGAGGCTCTCAACTGCACCGTGGAAATAGAATTGAGTGAATTCAATGCCTTTCTGGCTAACTTTCGCACCAAATATCCCGGCGACAAGCTGGAGAGCACTGCCAAGCTGTTGGAGGAGGTGCGCGCCGAGGTGGCCAAGCAACTGGAGCGTAGCGTGGGCCCCACTCCCAAGGTGAACACTCAACGCGCTTTCGTTTCAATTTACTACCTACTGGCAGGCGCTGTGCTCACGTCGCCCAATCAACCCACGCTAACACTTACAACTGGTTTTCAGGTGCAAGTGGATTCAGAGCTGAATGTGGGAGCTGGCTTGGGCAGCTCGGCTTCCTATGGCGCTGCCTTAGCCACTGCTTTCCTCATTTTGGCTGGTCATTTCGACCAGTCGAGCTACTTGCAGGATGAGAACTTAGCTTTGATTTCGCATTGGGCATTCGAGTCGGAGCGCGTCAATCACGGCACGCCCTCCGGCGTGGATAACACAGTGTGTACCTATGGAGGAATTCTGCGCTTTGTGAAGGGCCAGGGATTTCAGCAACTGCGCATACAGAAACCGCTCAACATTTTACTGGTGGACAGCCGGATAGGCCGCAGCACGGCCGATATTGTGGCCAAGGTTCGACACTTGACAGAGGAGTTCCCATTGCTAATCGAGGCCATTTGGCAGGCGTGCGAACAGCTTGTCAACTCCGCAGTGCCCCTGTACGAAAGCTTTGGAAACGCACAGGATGACAGCCAGAAGTTCGAGAAACTCGAACGTCTGTTTCAAATCAACAACGATCTTCTGAAGGCAATTGGTGTCACACATCCGAAACTGGAGCAGATATTCACTATTGCTTTCAAGCGTGGATTCTTCTCCAAGCTGACGGGCGCCGGTGCTGGTGGCTATGCCATTGTGTTGTTGCCCGAGAACTACGAATGCAACGAGGTGTACTGGAAACTGAAGGAGGAGTTGGAAGCAGCTGGCTTTGGTGTGCATGTCACTACAGCTGGTGGCGATGGACTGCGCGTGAGCTCCCTGGACGATTGAGAGCGCCTTCACTTAAAACTGTATTTTATTCTAGATGTATGTTTTCGTGGTTTTGTTATTACTTAAAATAAACTACATATTTTATACGACATAATGCACTATTCGACTACCGCTGACTTCTGTCCCTCGTCTTGTAAGCAATTCCGCGGTTCTTCATATCTCGGATGGTCGACTGTGGCAGGGTGCCCGAGACGGAAATGGCATAGATGCCACGCGTGAAGCGTGCTGTACAGGTAAAAAAAATATGTATATTATGGCTGCCTGTACGCTTGTGATTTACTTACCTAGCCGTTGCCATTTTGCTACCCAGGAGTCTGTGGGTGTTGTCAGAGCGATGATGCCGTCAAAGTTGTTACTTGTGTGATCGTACACATTGTCCTTGTTATTCTTCATACGCAGAAACTCTTCACAATTTTCGCATCCATCAGTCTCAAATTGATCGAAAGTCTATAGAATGGAGCGTAAACACTGAAATGTGTACGCGTGTACAAGTTGAATTTCAAATATTTACCTTTACAAGAGAACAGACCAGACAGGCGCGTAGCCCACGCAGATCTTTAGGTATAGCATCAAAGGACATTTCAAAAAATAACAAAAAGAAACCGGCAGATAAATATTTTTTTGCTAAGCCAGCAAGAAATGCAACTGTTCGTAAATATACAACGAAAGACTAGGGATGGGAGATGCTGTCGTGCTTCATATCGATGAGTCGATTAAAAAATATCGCTATACAGACAGGCATACCCTGTTGCCAATTCCTAACACTGAGTTTACCAAAATCATTTAATATATCTGTTAGCTGTTTTAATGTTAATGTTTTTGAAGAGAATATATTTGTTGTCCTATACAACATACGAAAAAATGCACAATGCACAAAAACATGGATATTATTAATAAAAAAAAATATCGCACGTTACTTGTAAGAATATAAACCAGTGGAAATAGTTTTTGGCTTACCAAATACATGCAAAAGCTAGAATATAATTTTCAATTGTTTAAGTATTAAGTGGGAGCAAAAAAGAATGTTCGATAAGTCGCGTCAAGTGTGGAGCATTCACAATGAAAGCTGTTTTGCTGCTTTGTCGTCGCTTTACTGTGAATGCCATAAATATAACTTAAGAATTGCACGACGATTGGTATTTTGTTATTTTGCATTGCCGGCAATAGAATTAAGTTGTGAACGCTCTAAACAAATTTACCTGCACTGCAAGTGTTCAACTCTTATCAAGGATGTCCACATCAACGACTACCACATCGAGTCCCACGGACAGCTCTAATGGCTCTCTAGCAATTTCGTATGGTGCAGTGCCCGTGCTGCCAGGGACAAACACGCAGAAACCCTTTACGCTTTCTGAACGGTTGAATTTCGAGATATTCCGTTATTCTAGCTATTCGCCAAACTATTTGCCTGAGTAAGTCAGAGGCTTTGTCCCTTCAACTGTAAATGCACACATGCAAATGTATTGATCTTGACATGTGTGAGTGAATTAATATATGTATGTACGTGTGTAAATATATGTATGTATGTTGATGCATAAAAGACGCGTCCCGCCCATATCATGTCAAAGTTGCATTTCGTAATTGTTGTCAACTGCGCAGCTGTCGGTGCTGTCAATGTTGTGGGTATTTTTACAGTTTGTTTTCATCTGCGAATTTCAGAAACGTTCTCGTAGACTGCCCAAATGATCAAACCTCTCGCTGGTCTGCATACACGAACAGCCCACCGCAGTTTCTCACACTGAAGCTACGACGACCCGCCATTGTTCAAAAGATCAAATTTGGTAAATTTGAGAAATCGCACGTATGCAACATAAAGAAGTTTCGCGTGTTTGGTGGACTGGAAGATGAGCACATGGTGCTGTTGCTAGAAGCGTATGTAAATTCTATAATACTTTAGAAATATTGTAAATAAAATCTTTTATTTGCAGTGGTCTTAAAAATGATAATATACCTGAAGTATTCAATTTACGCTGCATGACGGAGGATGGCGCCGAGAATCTACCTATTCTCTATCTGAAGATAGTGCCATTGTTGTCCTGGGGACCCTCGTTCAATTTCAGTATCTGGTACATCGAACTCCATGGCCAAGATGATCCCATGTACACCTGTGCACGCATGAAGAGCTATAATACGCTGCGTGAAACTGAGATTATAAAACTGTGCCTGAAACACTTCCGCCAGCAGGGATATATGAAAGCCTTTGGGGCGCTCCAGGAACAAACGAATGTGCGTCTCGAGCATCCACTTATTAGCGAATTGCACAAATATTTGGTAATTATTTTTGATTGTTTATAAATGAGGATCAATTCATTAATACCATCTCACCCGCAGGTGGTGCAAGGCGATTTTGAGCAGGCGGAACGCTTCATTGCAAAGTGCATTGATGACGGCCTGATGGATGAGTATTTAAATAAGCAAGACTACAAGCATGACTGGCAAATGAAGTACACACAGAGCGAGATAAAGCCTGGCAACCGTGGAGGCCACCAGCTGGTGGTCGATGTCAAAAAGCGTCTTATATATTTGTATGGTGGATGGGATGGCTATCAAGATCTGAGCGACTTGTGGGTGTACAACATAGAACTTGACGAATGGACACTGCTCTGCGAACGCTCCGAGCTGTCCAATGGTCCCACTCCGCGCTCCTGTCACAAACTGATCTTTGATCCAATCAGCGAAAATATCTTCATGCTGGGTCGCTATTTGGACAACTCAATACGCACCAGTGATTACATCAAGAGTGATTTTTATTTGTACGACACCCGTACCCGCAACTGGATGCAAATCTGTGATGACACCAGCCAAGTCGGTGGCCCCCAGCTTGTGTACGATCACCAGATGTGCATCGACGCCGATAAGCGTACGATTTATGTGTTTGGGGGCAAGATACTGACGCCGCGCAACCCGACGTCTTCGACTGAGCCAGAATACTCTGGCCTATTTTCTTATCATATTGCGACAAACACTTGGACGCAGATACTCGTAGATTGTCACCATGCAAGTGCATCTCAAGCGGATGTTATGTCAATTAAATCACGGATAACCCACTGCATGGTGTTTCACAATGTAATTAAACCCAACCAGCATTTGATTTGTATTTAATGTATTCTCATTTGCAGAAACAACGAAAGCTGTATATTTACGGTGGACAGCGCGGGAAGGAGGATCTCGATGAGCTGCTTACTTACGACGTGGACTCGCAGGCAATTTCACTGATAAACAAGGAGCATTCACATCTCGGCACCAATACCAGTACTGAGGCCAAATTTGAGCCATCATCGGGCTACACATTGCGCGCTACCATTGATTGTGATCGGGATGAAATTTATGTATTCTCGGTATGTTTGGGAATTTCATTACTGTTTCTTTCTATAATTTACATTGTCTATTCTTCAGAGCCTTAACAAGGTGAAGGACAGGCGCGATGTACATCATGTGGATGCGTCGAATTCATTTTGGGTTTACTCATTGCGCACCCATAAATGGTCACGCATCTATTACTGCCGACACAATGCTCAGGACGTGAATTCCATTAATAAAGCGAACTTTTTGGGTGCCAGCAAGGGCGACGATGTGCTGGAGCCTTGCCCACGATATGCTCATCAGCTGGTCTACGATGAGCTAGCAAAGACACATTATCTCTTTGGTGGTAATCCTGGCATATTTCAGTACCAGCAACTGCGCTTGGATGACTTCTGGTTGCTGCAGCTAGAAAAGTACTCGCCAAATATTTGTTTGAATGTTGTAGAATTACTAAGCTGTTTATATTTTAAAGGCCAAAACGTGATGAAATATTGAAACATTGTCGCTATTTGGTGCGTAAGCTGCGGTATGAGGAAATGACACGTTCAGATCCAATAAAAGCAATGGAATACCTTAGACATCACATCTCTGACGTTATAGATCACACTGATACTGAGCAACTGAACAATGTAAGCATAATTCAATAATTATGTAGTTAAATACTTAATCAATTTACATTATTTCAGTTTCACAAGCTGGCTTCACTTCTTTTCAAGCCGCATGACAACAGCCAAGACTGTGTGAGTCCCAGAGCTACACCAGAGCTAGAATTTGGTGCTGAAGCAGGTGACACTAAAAGTGAGTTCTTTATACATTTATTGATAACCTTGAGTAACTAACACTTAAACTATTTCAGTTGAAATGGGAGAAAACGTTGGACTTGGTGCCGCTGAAAATATCTCACTGGAGTCAAATGAGAGCCTGGCGACTTCTGGTATATCAGAGCCTGCGTCCAGTCCCAGTGGCTCGTCGTGCACCAAACGCGCGCGCACCGAAGCCAGCTGTGAACTGCAAAACCGCCGCGCATACCTTTTCAACAAACTGGTGCAGCTTATGCCGGCAAGCATGGTGCAGCCGGAGCGAAACCTTAGCGACTTTGTGATTATTTAAAAGATTTTTGAACTTTCAATCAGTGCCAAAATAATACAGAAGTCTTGAAATTTTGTTCTCTATTGAGTTTTTATGTTTATTATAATTTAAAATGTTATGCAATTGTCTCGAAAGTGCATGTGATACTCAAATCGTGTTTAGCTATCGTTTTGTTTTTCAAATGTTAAGTTTTTTTGGCCACTGCTGAAAGCATTGCCACATATTTAATTTCAATTTCTTATCATAAAACAAAAAACTATGTCATTGTGATAATTAATTTTTACAATACGAAAAGGAAGAGGAAAGGAAACGGTTATTATGTGTTAGTCGAGCTATATGAATATGTGAAAAGTGTTAAATTTAAACTTTAGCTTAGATATAAAAGATAAGTTTGAAATAAAGAATTTTACACCTAATATATGGAATTGCTTTAAAATAAGATAAAGCAAATCGAACTGGAATGTATGTAACTGAGAAGACAAAATGTTGCTTAAGATCGATATCAATGACATCTAAGTGATTCCTCGTCATCCGGCCAATATCTCAAAGGCATTTAACCCAAATTGAATTCCTTAAGTGCATTTTGCATAATTGTATCTTTGACAGCGCAGAACACAAGTTTGATGTTTTCGGTATCTGTTAGGGGATAAAAAAGATAATTAATAGATAAAAAACTACAATTCATATAAATAGTTTAACCAGTGGCTGTTGTGAAATGCGAATAACATTGACGCTCTGGATCCGGATTGCAGGCCAGGTATTTCTTCAGCACAAACTGCTTAGCCGCTGCGTGATCCTGTTTTGGACCTATTTAAAAAGAGTTAAGTATATATAATAAAATATAGAAAAGGCTTGTTGACTCATTGACTCACCATCGTACTCAGTGAAATAGTCACCCATATGCGAGTACATAATTTTCTCCTCGAACAAATCTTTCTTGTTCATGAATAGAATAATTGAAGAGTTCTGGAACCAGGGGTACGTAATAATGGTTCTAAACAAAGCTTTCGATTCCTCCATACGATTCTGAATAAAAATAATAGTTTAAATTCGATTTTCATAAGTTAAGCAAAACTCACCTCGTTATCAGATTCAAACAAGATCTGATCATATTCAGAGAGCGCCACCAAGAATATAATCGAGGTCACATTCTCAAAGCAATGAATCCACTTTCTTCTCTCCGAACGCTGACCTCCGACATCCACCATTCTACAATTTATTACAATTAAATAATGTGCTATATATACTCCATGTCTGAAAGAGGGTAACCTGAAAACGATGCCATCCAAATCAAATGGATATTCTAGTATTCCAGTTGTGGGCACACGAGCACGCAGAATGTCCTGTTCAGTGGGCAAATAGTCCTCCTGTTCAATACGCTGCAAGTCGCTAAGATAGCTGTATAGCAAGGATAGTTAATATTTCATATATATATCAACAGATACAGTTTGACTCACTATTTAGCTGAATCTGTTAGCTGATATTCTCTTCGGCGATCGTAGCACTCCTGTATGCCAGCATCATCCCAAAGGCCGTGGAGAGCTTTCAAAAATGGATCCTCCAATCTTGTAACAGATTCGTAGTCAATGCTCATCACCAGCTCACCATATTCCTATTTAGAAGTATCAGTCATCAAATATTTAATATATTTATTCTGTATATATTTAGTACTTACGCGAACCTCTCCCGCGCCATATTCTATTTTGAGCAGATCCATGGCTTTGATCATTGACTGCATGGCCATGAATATATTTTGGAACACCAGCTTAATATAGCCACGTTTGTCATCGTCCGAGTAACCGCTACCGTGAATAATACGCATCTGTTTAATAAAAGTTGACTTCCCAGATTCACCAGTACCTGAAAAATAGCAGTAAATGAAAGGTACAAATTTTTTCTAGTTAATACATAATAATAATTATAATAATAATAATATGTAAAAGGATTATAGTATCCTTCGCGATATGCCAAATAAATAGAAATCAAGAGCGAGCTCTTTGCTTAAAATTTTTATTGCATACTTCTAGGATAACGCATTAAATTCATATGTAAAATTCCACTGCATATTTCGAGGGGCATCGTTAGAAATTTTTAGTTCGTCCGCAATCACCCACTTTTAGTGCAGCCATAATCTTAATAGATCTTTGTTTTAAATTGACGCCTACTTCTACCCACTAGCACGTATATTTATAGCAAAAGTATATTTTAAGCTACCCTCCCTCAAAGACGCATCCACATGGCTTCGCTGGGTAGACAAGCAATTAGAATGCATAATGGGTTCCATTTTTTTAATGTTAATTTTTTCCTATATCTGGTGATGTCTATAAAACCATAAAACTCACCCAGTAAGAGCAGTTTAAGTTCACGGCGAGCATCTTTCTTGTCACGGCGCAGCTGTTTTTCAATTTCCTGATTGATGCGCTTCTGTTCCTTGGCCTCTTCCGACAAGCAGCACTCCATTATAAAGAATCTTTTCTACGTTTTGTGATGTGCGTAAAACTTTGTTAGCTGTTGGCTTATCCTTTTGTTTGTTCACTCTTATGTATTATCCAGTGTTGCTTGGATGTTTGCTCTCGATTTGAACAGAGGAATAATTATTTTAGGATTAGTTTTTAGAAAGTTGTTCGCTCGACAAGAGTCCGAAACGTTGTGTATTCTGCTTGCAGTGAACATATAATATTTGGCCGACACTTGAATCGGCTGATGGAGGCGCTGGCCGTGGCTTTGACACTGGTGGCAAAGCGCATGCACCGGAACTACTACCATAGGTTTATAGGCAGCGACATTGGGCCGATCCACAGTTCGTGCGGCAGGTGCAAAACAGATTCAGGAAACGCTGCCCATGCCCAAGTTCATTGCAAGAAAGCTGATTTTGGTAACTGTACGGCTTCTTAGCTTGGTCTAGCGGAAGACCCCACACACTTCCGCCCTTAAACAGTATATAGAAGAATACGGCAGACATGAACTATAGAGCAATAGACCAGTAGTTGTGATTAGTATAGGCTCGAAACGTATTTTCTATTGATTTGTTGCTATAAATATGCAATAAAAGTTTTTTAGTTGGGTATTATTGTTGAAGTTGCAAGATCTTAACTAATGGTGGGATTAGTTCATTCATTTTATTTGAATTGATTTTTTTAAAGTATCGAAATGGACCTCCAGCCCTGTCCTTGGTCCACTCTAATGTGTCATACTCGTGTCTGTCTCTTTTGGTAATATGCTGCTGATTTCAGTCTTCCACTGAGGGCTTGTTAATCCAATTGTAACTGTATACGAGTATATAGCAGCCAAACCTGCACACACACCCACACACACATATACGTACAGTTACAAACCTCAGCAATTGGCCAAGTTTAAATATATCTGCTAGCAATTGCAACAGCATTAATTTTAAAAATAAAAAATCACTTTTTATTTTTAATATATTTTTATTTATATTATATTTTGTTTTTTTTTGTTTTTTTTTTTAATATATATATATATATATATATATATATATATATATATATTTAGGTGTACATAGATACTTTTTCATTTGTTGGTTTTTTTTTGGTTTTTGTTTTAAATTATCTAAAAAATTTCTTAGTTACCATTGCCACCTCAATACAATCAATTCTTTGTCTAGTACTTGTATCTTTTTTATTTGTAATATGATTTCTATGACAAATGTGTAGAAACAACAAACATACACACGCACACAGTAGTCCACAAACACACACACACACACATACACACGCACATGTATATATAATGTTCATTGAGTGCAAATCCCACACTTTGTTGTTGTGTAAATTTCCATAAAAAAGTCAATCAATTCAAATGCTACAAGTTGAAAATCTTGCACTCAATGAACAGCTTGAATATACATCTGAATCTATGTGTGTTTGTGTATGTGTGTTAGAATACAGGTGTGTATGCGTCTGTGTGTGTGTGTGTGTGTGGGTGTGTGTATGCTTGTACGTACTTAATTAAGGACGTGCGTTTGCCTTAAGACTTAAGCTAAGCATGCAGTTTTTATGTGGGTGGGGGTGGAAAGGGGGTTAGCTTCTCGATTTATATGTATGTTTGTATGTACTTATGTTTACATGTATGTATGTAGAAATATGTACGTTAAAAATATTTCTCATTCATCAAAAACCATCAGCGTCACAAGTAAACTGACCAACCAACCTCCAAATCCCATTTACAATATAAAGTTTTTAAAGTAGCCTAAAGACGTGGAATATTATAATCATATATTTATTTTCTTTTTGTTGTTTTTTTTTCGTGTTTTTTTTTTTCTTTTTCAATATATTATGCATTTTGTTTTAACCTAGTTTTACATAATTTCAACGTCAAAGGGAGAGACTCTTGTTCTGGTTGTTGTTGGTATAATTATTATTATTATTATTATTATTATTATTATTATTATTTATTGAATTAGTTTAGTAGCTTTTCAAGCATTTTATGAAATATGGTCTCTATATTCCATATGCATATATAAGTACGACTACCCAGCAAAAGTAACCAATTTATATATCGAGGTGTCCAACAACTCAAATTCCATACGTAAGTACGCTTTAGTTAGTAAATGTTCTAAGCTAAACCCCAATTTAAATTATTCTCTTTAGTTTCTTGTTGGTTTTCGCCTCTCGAATGCTTTTCGATTCGTTCGAAATTTTGCGTATTTATTCTCCTTTTATTTTTATTATTATTATTTTAGTTTACACAAGAATACAAACATATACAATTGCAATGTATTCAAATGCTTGTATGTTCCGTTTGCCTGCAGTTCTCGAATTTTGTATATAAAAATACAAAATACTTGTACATACTTGGGCATACATAGGTATGCATATTTATCATATACTTAGGTATATCTTTATCATTTATCAATTTATATCAAATTCTTGCTCATTTATTTTATGTAGCTTCATTTTGAGCTTGAGTTAAGCTAAATATTTACACACAAACTGCTAAACTTGTCACATTCGAATTATCTACGAAACGAAAACGAAGGCAATCAAAATACCCAAACAGCAATCAATGGATCATCACATACAAATGTTCTATCTGAAAAGTCAAAAGAAACAAAAACGAAAATGCACATGATAAATTAAATAACAAATGCCAAAACATAAAACACACTTATTAAATATATATATTTATATTTGTGCATATGTTTTTCATATACTTTACTTTAATGTTTCTGCCAGGGTCTTCTTCATGGATTTAATGAGCACTAGAAGGCACAAAACGCTAACTAAACCAAATTGTTTTTCATGTATGTTTATTTTCTGTTTGTTTTCTTCTTCTTCTTCTTTCCTTTTCCTTTTCGTTAATTTAATTTCTTTTATTATAAATATATGCATGTGGTATGTTCATATGTTCACGTAGACTACATATACATATGCAATGCGTTAAAAATTACGAATTTTTGCTTTTGCTTTTGCCAAAACTGAAAAGTTCTCGTTGAAACCGCCAAATGTTATTTTTGTTTAGTTTTGTTTTCGTTTGCTTTTACCAAACCGAAACGTTCTATAATATTATGGAACATAAGGGTGTCAAAGGAAATCAATATTATGGAGCTATAGTTATGGTATGGTACGTTTCCCAAATAAGGATATTCAGCTTGTTCTCTAAGGATTCGCCTGCGAAATGAATGTATGGTCAATGTCAACCAAAATACTGGAGACTTTTCTCTGCTCACCGATGCAATTCATTGGACGGAAAACTATATAAGTATGTGTATGTGTTTGTGTATATGTAGGTGTGTGTGTGTGTGTAATACAAAATGTACAGCTCCTCGGCCTGAACCGTTGTAAAACTTGTTGGCTGTCTGCCCCTTGACGGGGCCGCATCATTTCATATAAGAACTAAACTCTTTGCATTTTCTTATAGTTCGGTTTTTCTCTTCTTCTTTTTTGGTTCTGTTATGAGTCATCCTTGTCTAGCGCAAACCAACTTTAGGATCCCTACTATAAATATTCCTCTGTCGACTTTTCCTCAATCTCTTTCTTCCGTTCGGGCTTCTAATTTCGGCTAGCCGAGCATTCACTTCTAATGTTTTCTTCTTCTTGTAAACAACGAAAAATTCGGTACGCATGTTTTTTATGCATTTCTTTTTTGGTTTTTTATCCTTATATAAATACACATTTATTGACTTAATCAAGCTTTTTAAAAGCTAATCAATTCATCAATTTATTAATTGTAAAAATTTTGTTATTCATTTCATTTACTACATCTTCGGTTTACGTGGATTAAAGCTTTATACAACACACTGTTGAATCTTACTTAAATTCTAGATGCGTATTACAATTATAACGGCGGAGTTGTACGGTCTTTAATGTTAAATGGATATTCTGAATGCCGATTACACTAACGTATGTATGTAAATGAGGTTACGAGAAATATGTGTTATATGCATGTGACTATATAATCCTATGTATATAAGTATTTGAAATAGGAAAGTTCTTATTCTTTTTTGAAAGCTTATAATAGCAAATCTGTGAGTGAGTGTGTGTGCGCGTGTCTGTTGAGATACCCAGAAAAGGAAGATTTACACTGTCGAAATAAGATAAGTTGAAATCGAAAGAGGTGCAATTAGTTACCTTTCTCTGCATTTCTTGTTTACCTGCGCCCCAACGCTTGACTCATGTAAGTTCAAGTGGTAAACAAAAAACCAAAAGCTCTTGCTCTCACTCTCTCTCTCTCTATAAAACAGTTCAAAATATATAAATCTATGAAAAGCATAGTTTGATTCATATTTATTTTACATATATATGTATGTATGTGTATGTGGATGTGTGTGCGGGTTTGTGTGCGTGTTTTCATTTAGTTTTTGACCACATATACATAGAGTAAAATTGTGTTTATTTGGATTTTTACATAAATAGTTTTGTTTTGTTGTTGGTGTTGTTTATTCTCATCTTCTCTTTCTTTGCTGCTTTTCGGTAAATGTGCGCTTTGTTTTGTTACTTTACTAACGTTCTATAGCTGTAGATTAAATTAAACTAAAATTTAAAAACAAAAACAAAACATTGTCTATAACATAAGCAAAACAGACTAACAAAATAATAATTAATATATAAGTAGTTATATTAAGAATATTATGCGAAATAAATCAAGCTACAATTCTTTCAAAACTTATTCTCCTCATCTCAAATGATACAAGTTGTTAACAATTTCATTTATGATCATCATTTAGTACTTCTATATATATGTATATATAAATATATATATAATTCTTTTTTTGTTGTTTTCTTTTTTCAGTTTATGGAAAATTTGTTGATGGCATCAAGATTAGCTGCATCTGATAGTAGGTTCTTACGTAGTTGTGTGTATGTATAACATATAGGCAATAATTAGTTTTAATATTGATGATTATGACTGTTGTTTTTCTTTTTGTTGTTGTTGTTGTTACTGTCGCTAATTATGGTTAAGCTGCAGGTATGAAAACGTGTTAATTCATTAATTATAGATATATGTAATCTGACCGCCATTTGTGGAAAACAAATGCGTTTATCAATTTGTTGTTTCTGTTTAGTATTGCATTATTACACTATATAGTACTTAATCATCACGTTGACAATCGTTTCCCTATTTTGAGTGTATATATGTGTGTGCGTGTCTCTGTGTATTAGTAGTACGTAGGTAGATTTGTAATTTACATCTGAGTGATTCTTTCGCGCAATACAAATTAAGAAATTGATTAAACATTACATATTTATCTATGTATTTATGCGTGTATGTATGCATGTATGTGTGTATGTTTTCATGTATGTAATGTATATATACACATATTATGGGCTCGTATTTATGTATATAAATATTTCAGTAAACAATAGTTGCAATTTTACGCTTGTAGCTTAATTAAAAATACGGTGTTATATCTGCAATTTCTTTCTTGCTGGGTTTCTTTAGTTAGTTTACAGGATTGGTTGTGATCATCAAAGTTGTTAATATTATGAGAAACTTCTAACATTTATTGTTTATGAAAAATTACTATCTGTTTATAAGTTACAATTTGTTGTTGTTGTTTGTTTGTTTGTTTGTTTCAGTAAAATGTTTATGCTTCAGTACGACAAAAATTGTTTCCATTTGTTGTTCCTTTTAAGCGTTTGATTAAATTAAAGTTAATTGTGTTGTTATCATTTTTCCCTCATTTTTCTATCAATTTTATTACAAAAGTTCTATAATAATGAATTTTAAATATTATTACATTACTCATACTTTCTCCTTTTTGTTTTACTTCATAATTTCACACAAATTAAAATGTATACAGCGATCGCATTATCATCATCATCTTTAATTATTATACTTTTTTCCATCAGTTTTTGTATAATTTATGCTACAATTTTTCCGCTGATTTTACAATTTAAGAAACTTGTGTTTTGGGTCTAATTTATGCTTAATCTTCGGCAAACATTATTAGTTATTTTTTTCTTTCTTTCTTTATTTTATTTTGTTTTTTTTTTTTAGATTTTTTCTTGTTTTGTTTTTATTAATATGCGAAAAAGGAATTATGAATGTTTATATATTTTTATATATATGCATATATATAAGTATATATATATGTACATACATATACGTTTTGTATATATATGTATAATAAAAATCACAAAAATAGTTTTCTGATCCAAATCCAGTTTAGACCAAATTGTATTCCTTAAGATTGGATTGCAGAATCGTGTCCTTTACAGCTGCAAACACAAACCTTATATTTTCAGTATCTATAGAAGAGAGAAGAGAAATCGTTATTAATTTCATATTTAGTGAGCGTTCAAGAAACAAATAAATCATTGTCAGTGTAACCATTACCAGATTTACAGCATGCATTTCAGATTCAGATTCAGTTTGCCCTTAAGTTTAATATCGAATAACACAGCTCGGAAAAATGATTAAAAATTAAAAACAAATAAAACAAAGGATTGTAATTGACTCTAAATTTTAATAAACAAGAATTTAAAATAAAGCATACAAATATTAAGCCATGAAATATATAAATATATTCGTAAATCGGTTAGCATCCCAATCAATATTCCATTTAAAGTGGGTATAATAATTGTTTCGTTTACTCTAAGGTAGCGTTACCAAGTATTTTTTTCAAAATAGAATCTTTCACAGCGCTGAATACGAGGTGGATGTTTTGCGTATCTAAAATATCTCAGTTATTTAGTTACTCTTCTTTTGGCATTAATTGATAAGCACTGACTAGCGACTACTTGCAGCGTGTGGGCGGGCGCAAACGCAAAATATGTTCAAAGACTTAACTTAAGCTATTTACAATTGCAATTTCAGCAAAAAGCATTATACATTCACGGCATATACATATGGGGCCAATAATGTAAGCGTTACTTACCTGTAGCACAGGTGAAATGAGAATAGATAATCTTTTCGGAATCTGGATTTAAGTCTACAAACATGCGCAGTATGAATTCACGGGCTGCTATTGCATCTCGCTGTGGACCTGTTACCAAGTTAAATAAAGATACAATGGGATTAGTTTCCAACTCGCATTAGCAATAGATTGAAGATAACTCACCATCGTATTCAGGAAAATAGTCCACCAAATGCGAATACATAATTTTCTCCTCTAACAAATCTTTCTTGTTAAGGAATAGAATTACTGATGAATTCTGGAACCACGGGTATGTAATAATAGTTCTAAATAAAGCTTTTGATTCCTCCATGCGGTTCTGTAATTTACAAAAAAAAAAATTTATAAACTGAAACAAAATATTTTTAAATCGTTATTGAGCTCACCTCATTATCAGATTCAAACAAAATTTGATCGTATTCGGATAGTGCTACCAAAAATATTATTGAGGTAACATTCTCGAAGCAATGAATCCACTTCCTTCGCTCCGAACGCTGACCGCCGACATCTACCATTCTGTATATTATAAACAATAAAGCATTAGACAATGAATATTTTGATAGTTGAGCAACGACTAACTAAATACAAAGCCAAATAATGTGAGTAATTAAGTGAGCGAGAAGCTAAACCAATATCGTAAATGAAAGAAAATGATATGCACAAAGATATTGTTGGAATGTTGTATTTGTTTTTTTTTTTTTGTTGTTGTTACTAATTGTTACTACTTTGCTTTAGTTCAGGCTGATTTGATCAATTTTAGCAGATTACGTAGGTAGATATTGAGATAGATGCGATAGACTGATATACCTATAAACAAGTGGATGCAACTCAAAACTATATTGCAGTATTCCAGATGTCGGAGAGCGGCTTCGCAATATATCCTGCACAGAAGGCACATAATCGCGCTGCCCTATGCGATCTAAATTGTCAAGGTAACTGATTGGAAGATATATATATTTTTGATGAATTTAAAAACACATAGTTTACATTCCTTTCCCTTTTTCTGTATTTATTTTTTCTAACAGTCCACTAAAATCTGTCAGCCTGAATGATTTAACGGTCTATACCATAGATAATTATTGATAGATCTAGTATTTAAGCTAATCTTACTTATATTTAATGATATGGTATGGGTAGACAAATTCCACGAATTGTGCTGGTTAGAAAGGAAACAATTAAAAGGAATTAAATGAAACAGAAACAATTAACCAATAACCAAAGAACAGTATTAGAGACATGCAAATCGATATCATTGGAGTCGTTGTAGCTACCTAAATCTGATCTCTTCTAAGTCAAAGGGATACTCAATGATCCCCGTTGTCGGCACACGAACTCTTAAAATGTCTTGTTCAGTGGGTAAATAATCGGGTTGAGCCACACGATCGAGATCCATCAGATAACTATACATAATACACATATAAGAATTAAATCGTATTTAGTATATCAAAATATTCCTTAATTATAATATAAAATGTTCTCAATGTGATTGTTTTGTCAGTTTTATTCTGTAGTTGTGGAACTGTTTCATATCCAACAATGAACTCACTATTTAGCGGAATCGGTTAACTGATATTCTCTTCGGCGATCGTAGCACTCCTGTATGCCAGCATCGGACCACAGCGTTTTTATGGCATTTAAATAGGGATCCTCAAATGTGGTAACTGTTTCATAATCAATGCTCATCACCAGGTCAGCAAGTCCCTGCGAATTATAGTATATATGTATTATCGTTCATATATTTATAGTTGCCAAGTGAGACTTACATTATGCTCGCCAACGCCGTATGATATTTTGAGCATATCCATGGCTTTGATCATTGACTGCATGGCCATGAATATATTTTGGAACACCAGCTTAATGTAGCCGCGTTTGTCCTCGTCCGAGTACCCGCTGCCGTGGATAATACGCATCTGTTTGATGAACGTTGATTTGCCGGACTCGCCCGTGCCTGTGCATATGGAAAAAGCAAATGTGGCATTTAGTTTGCTATCGAATCAGTCGAACCTGCCGCAACACCGCAGTGCACTCTCTACTAATTAGCGAAAATGCTGCGATACCAAACAGCCGCAATAAATTGCAATTGCATTAAGAGCTCTGGGTGCGGGCAAAATTCAATCACGTGACATACATAAACCCATATGTACATATGAATGCGTGCATTGTATCGTATCACTAATACAATTTCGCATACTAATTGAAGCAAACACGCCTCCATCGGGCATCAACCATCGGCCAGGAGTGCAACAAACAATGGCAACCGCATTTACATATACGTTTATGGGTCAAGGCTGCTGGCGGTTGGTTGTTGGCTGTTGGACTCCTGCCGACAGGGAGATAGATTGATGGGCAGGTGCATGTGAATACTCACCCAGCAGGAGCAGTTTGAGTTCACGTCGCGCATCTCGCTTGTCACGACGCAGCTGTTTCTCGATTTCCTGATTGATCCGCTTTTGTTCCTTGGCCTCTTCCGATAAACAGCACTCCATGCTAACTGGATTAAAGGACGCTTACGCGTTCTGCAGACCCTGCCTTACGCTCCGTGACGCGCGTAAATCTTTCAGTTGTGCGGTAGTAGGGTTTATCCTGTTTATATATTAGTAGTAGTAGGAGCTTTCCTTCCCACTAACTCCAATTTAATTATTTTGTTTTTGGTGTTGCTGTTCCTTAAGTTTCTTTTGTTTCTTTTATATTTTTTAATTTAGCCGAAAAATTGCTTAGATCCCGGTTATGTTTTGTTGCTCTCTAAGGTTGTCCTATATAAATTGTTGAATGTTTTCTTTTGTTTATAATTTCGATTTACTTAGTTGCTCGTGAGCATTTGTACTTTGGCGTTGCTCGCTGTTTCCTACGACACTCAGGCTCTCTTTGGCTATTGCTTACTTTCCTTTAAAGGGTTCTCTTCTTTGCAGTCCGTTTCTGTGTGCGTGCTTTTGTGTCTGTCTGTGTGTGAGTCTGAATCCCAGTCTGAGTGTGTGTGCGTATGTGTTGCTGTGCGGGGGTTTGCTCTGTTCCGTTATTGGTATTCAGTACTCAGTTTACTATCTTCCTAAACAGACTTTGGTGCATCTCTCTGACAATGACGAGCACAAATACGATGACCACATCGAGCACGACGACTTCAACAGATTCACGAAGTAATCCGCCAGTGCATAAACACCTGTAAAAGGAGAAGTTAGTTACTCTTTCTGTTCAAGTCTTTGATCAATGCTAAGATTAAATCTAAGTTCTTAATCATATTACAAAGTATCGCTTTGCTTTTTTTTCTTTTCAGAGATTTTCATTTGAGAAAACTCAATTAACAATACCTTAGCAATTGATCAAGCTGCGGCAAATGGGCGCAAAGCAAAACAAAACTTTAACAAGAGCTTGCGAATTATCATGCCCATGCACATTGGCCTTGCCTGAAACTAGGAAATTCTGGATTCAACTTGACTCATTTTCCCACAAGACAGATCATAAGCAGCAAGCATGATCGTCGAAATGCTAATTACTCTTTATACTCCACAACAATTGTAAATGGGTCTTATTCATAACTGATATTTATATTTATATTTCTGGAATTATGTGTGGTTTCCAATAAGTAAGTAGAGTTATGCGGTTTTTGTATACATGCAAAATGTAGCCAAGCATATGAGCAATATTCGTATATACATATAATGTTTACACAAAAGGTTGATTACACTTTCAGTTTTGTATGCGTCTGGGTCTTTGCGTGCAATGGCCAAAAATTATTAAATTACCAAAAGAAAGAAAAAATGTTCCCAAACTATTTCGCTGGGCATTCCAAAGACGCCCACTGCACGTAATAAGCATGTAAACAATTTTAATTGTTTTCGGAAACTGGCAGCATAAAAAAAGCAAATTAATTGCTAGACAACATCCAAAACTAGACTAGAAAGAAAGAAATATAGTGCCTATAGATAATAAACAGTTAAGTCACTTGCAATTACAGGGTATTCTACTGCCTATACGCACTGCAGAGTTTATAAATCAAAGTCAACTCAGCGAGAGAGAGAGAGAGAGAGAGAGAATAAGTGGGTGAAACGATTATCAGGCACATTAGACAACAGTAGCACTAGTCCGATAAAGAAACTGAGATAAACTCTAAATTGCTAAGATGATTTGGAGGCAGCTTGATAAGGCATTCAGCAGAAGCTCGGGTCGCTTGTTAACAAGGTTCAACAATTCCATGTGTGCATATATATAAATATATATATATATAGACTATAATGTTGATCGCCACCTCATCCTCGCCCTATAAACACAAATACCAACACGCAAAGGCAAATAATAAAACAATTTTCAACAGGTTTGTCGCAAGTTCCCTGGTCAAACAAACTAGACCCGGACCACCAACCCCTATACACGTCCACACCCACACCCAGTTTTGAGGGCAACAGGGTATCATAACAAATGACTGACTGACTGACTGCATTCACTTAATTGTCGGCATTAGTCATGAGCCATATATACATATATATATAGAACTTAGATCCGCATTATTATTCATACCTCTTATCAGGCCTAAGAGAGTATAGCATAAATTGTGGAAAAAGCTTAGCAACAAGTGGCTAAGGTATAACATAATTCTGAAACATCTTCAAGTTGTGTACCAAACTTAACGAAGACGAGTTGATTAAACTGCACGAATCCTTGCACATTTCATTTCCTTCGATGCTTGAACAAAGTTTTGCAGAACTACAAAAGTTTTGTATGATAAACTTTTAAGTTTGCCAGCAAAGTTTCAAGTCTCCACATAAAATGGTTATTAAATAGTTGAAATAGTAATACTTGACTAGCAACTCCTTAGAACTTAAGTCTACGTACTATATATACTTACGCATTAATCTAACGGTTGTGTATGCTGATGAGCAGACATATGAATGAACCCAAGCTGCAGGCTGTAGACGACGACGGCGACGACGACGGACGACGAATGCACTTTGTGAGACGAGAAATATCCAAATTGTTGCTGCTTCACTTGATGAGCTTCTTTTTGTTAATCAAATTAAAGTCTCTGGTCGTTTTATGTACTAGCACTAAATAATAATAATAATAAAAAAGTTGTTTGCTTTTCTGGTTTATCGTATTGTTTCCCTGCAGTTAATTTAAATCGGTGTCGTTTTTTGGATATATATATGTATGTTATGCATATAAGTAGTGTGTATGAATGTATGTATGTGCGTATGTATGTATGTATGTATATATATATAATTCCTATGTGGTTATGCTTTATGAGGTGATGTTTCCGTTGCTTCACGACGTGTCGTTTATTTTGTTTTTATTTTTTTTGTTTTTTTTTGCTTGTTTTTCTGTTAATCGTTATCGTTTGATTTAGTTGCGTTTGGAAAACATTAGTTTTAAGGAACGTGTGTAGTTTTGTTTATATATGCATAATTACTTTAACTAATTATTTGCTGTTGCATTTCTTTGCTCAGTTTTGTTGTTTTCGTCTGTTTGATAATTTGAAGTTTTTTTTTTAAATGCAACGAAGATTTGTAACTTGTAATTTGTTATTTGGTAATTGAAAACAAAAACTTTATATGACGACGAGCACAACGGTTATTTTCTTTCTTTCACACGCAACACTTAAATGCTCCTTTTGTATTTAATTTTCTGCATACTTTATGCTTCTTGTATTTGTTTATTTTCCGGTATGCAGTGGAACTGCAATAGAAAAGAACATTTACATTTACATATAAATTAACATATTCTCATTGGATGATTGGGAAACACTTCGTTTATATGGAGCAACAGCAGCAGCAGCAATAGCAGCGGCCGCACCAGTAAAGTCCTCCCACGCACCCCACCCAATAGCGAACTATTTTGTGCTTAAGCGAAGTATTAACTCCATTCCTTTTACTGATTTCACCGAACACTGACGTGGGTTGTGTGGTTTTCTACATTTGCAATATGCGGGCATAATAATATTAACTTTTTATGCCCATATAGCACCCACTGCATTTTGGTAATAAAAAAAAAATTATATAGAATTTACAGCTCGGGTTAGCAAAATGTGCTAAATAATGCCAAAACATGCTGTTTGCTCGGGCAAGCAGTGCACTGCAGTGTTGTCACCGCTAAAATTGGCTGTGCAAATGCTGGCAACTGCATTGGCATATGCGACTGAAGGCAAGTGCAAATAAATTAGACACCAAATGCAATTATTTAACAAATGGAATGTGCTCACAGCAACATAAGCATAAGTGCAAAATGCAAATAAGACATACAGATATCACTGATAGGATAGATAGATAGTGCCCTGTAGCTGTATAGCTGTTTCGCTCGCACCTCTATACACACACGCGCACTGCTATACACACAGAGCGAGGGCGAGGCAAAAACGAACATGAAAAAATTTTGGCCAGAAAAATTGTCGATTCTGGCACGCCGAATTGTTTAACAATTATATGCCATTCTTTGCGCCCATATCCATGATTTCATTAGTTATCCGCCCGCACAAAACTACGCCCAATTTTCAAATTAAACTTAACTCCCAAGTAAGTTGGGGATGGTATTTTAGAATTGGCTGCTATTGCTGCTGCGGGATTTTGTCGGTGCGTCCGATATTCGATTGAAACTCACAACATATTTGATTTTGCATTTTTCGGTTAACGTTAACACACGACCCGTAGTGACTTTTTTGCTTTGTCAACTCTTAAATTTTCTTAAGTATTTACACTTTTTTATTAACGCAACACCAACACACACGAAAGAGTCACCGACATAGGAGCATGATTGCATGAAGTTTACAAGGTAGCGCTTAGACGTGCGCAATTTCGATTGCGCAGAATTTTTGACGTCATATGTTCACATTTACCAGGGCTGCTACTAGAATTTTTAGCAATGATTGAGTAGATAGTAGATATCGACTATTTATCGAATAGATACAAATATCGACTTAAAAAATAATGTGACCCGCTATCCCAATTTTTAATGAACAAGGGTGACCAGCACATACAAATTGAAGTAACTATCGATATGCGATTTTTACTTAACTGATAAACATTTAAAAATACGGGTTTCTTTAATTTGAAATGTAGAAGAACGTTCAAATGGTATTGTTTTTTTTTATATATATATATAAAATGAGAACACTTGATATATTTTTAATAAACAAACTCAGTTGTGTTTTTGTTTAATCTATGTTTTATTTGATTTGCTGTAAATTATTATCATTTGTTCAATGTATTCATGCGATAAATAAATGTTTAAATTAATTAAATAATATTAATATAATAACTTTACAGTACAGATTAAAAAAACAAAATTATGTATTTCGGTTCTCTGTGCTTCTCGATTCAATTGGCGCTGGATATCATCAATCTATTCGATTTGTTCAACAAAATTATAATAGGGGATTACGGATCTGGATTAGTGACTATTGATTGGCTTCTCTGCTCAATGTTATAAAGCTGCCTGCTCTTGTTATGTATTTCGAGAGTTTTACTCGGGTTCTCTCCATTTTCAACTAAATAACAGCTACAAATTATATAGTTTAATTTAATTCTGAATAATAAAAAACAATTTAATGTCGTCTTCCGATTTACCAAAGAAATGCCAAAAAGCTAATTTCCGGTGTCTTCTCTCCAATAAAAGAATTAAAAACAAAACATTCAATTGACTATAAAAAAACTCGTACTACTTGTTTGTTTTCTCTTTTCGAAAAATACATATACAAAAGGTTCATCTTCCTCTCGACGCGAAGATGTTTGAAACATGGTCCTCACCGAGTGATATGCGTTAAATTGTTCGTCTTTACCTTTTGGTTTTTTGTTTTTGTTTTTGTTCTATAACAAATTACAATTTTGATACATTTTGTTCGTATTAATTATGAGCACAATAATAGATTTAACAAATAATATTTTCATGTGTGTGTGTGTGTGTGTGTGTTTTTGTGTTTGTGTTTATCTCTCTTACAACTAGGAAAATAATATTTATGAAACATTTTCAAAATATTTTGTATGTGCAATCATCTCTCTCAACAATAAGAAGAGTAATAGTAATAATAATTATAATTATAATAATGTTTGGAAGCACTGCTCTAACAAATACACGACTGTTTATTCAATTACGAATTACAAATTAATCCAAACAATTAATTTTACAAAAATCAAAGCCCCTGCGTCGCGGGGCTTCTGGACAGGTGAAAAAAAATATATATATTTAAATATAAGGCGTCGCAGCGCTGTGTGTGAAAATTTGGCCGAAAGTATTTAAGTTCGCTCTTAAAAATTTGTATAATTTGTATGTAAAAAGTATTCTCTCTCTTTTTGTATATAAGTTGTATAACAAAAATAGGGGGCTGAAGTTGGAGTTCTTGTTGTTGTTGTTGTTGTAGTTGTTGCATGTTGTTTATATAGTTGTTGCATTTATCCCGTCATCGTCGCTGCGTCAGCTTTTCAAATGGGACGCGTAAAGTTGGCCGGAAACAGGCCCTTCTCGTTTGTGCCTTCCTTTTGACCCATTAGCCAGCCCTCCTCCTGCAAATTGGCAATAAAAAACTGCATTCAATAAAAACAAGTAATGAAATTCTCAATCAAAACACACGGAGGGGCAACTAGCGCATGCTTTAACAGGGAAGTATATATATAGACATATATCAAACTTGAGCGTGTGGCAACGAAAATGGGTTTACCTGATCCTCGGGATCGTCGTACTCGATGACGCGTATGGTATCCCCTATCTCGAAGCTCAGCTCGTCGACATCCTCCTTGACGTAGCCGTAGGTCGCCTTCACGCGATATAGCACACCAGGTGGCAAATCAGCGGTATTGGCATCTGTGAATAAAATTCCAGCTCAATTTATATTCTCGATTCAGCAAGGATTTGCCATCAAATAGCATCGATTGCTGTACAATTACATTATATATAAATATAGAAATATGCATAACTCTGTTTTTAGTGCACAAAACGCATAGGCAAGAACAGAACTCGCTGTTAATGATTGTAATACAGAAGAAAAAACACAGCTCGCAGCCTATGTGGGTTAGTTGGGTTTTAATAGATAGGTTTTAGGTATTATTACGCCGGCAATTGCTCCATCGATAAAACAAAAGACTTAGGCAGCGAACGTGCAAGCGATGTGTGTTTGTTTTTTGTTTGATGATCAAATGAATGAGTACGACTTAAGGCTAGAGAACCTACTTGCTGATAGACAGACACCTGCAACCAGTTTGTTTTTGTTTGATTACATTTTATTACCAACAACTCCCACTTAATAATTAGAGCAGCTTTATGATATTTATTGCTACAGTTTGTATATCCAATTGCTTTGTGAATGACAACGATATATACAAGCATATAATATAACAATACTAATAATTATAGTAAAAGTAAATAAATGAGACGCGTGAAACAGACAACTGTGGTGGATGTGCTCAAATTGCATTTCAAAGTAAACAGCTGCCAGCTAGCGCCATCTGTGGTCAGACGGCTGCAGCAGGCAATTTAAACGCGTTGTTTATGTTAACTCTACAGCGCTGTAACAGAAATTCAAATCTTAACAGCTGTTTACTTTGCAATCCAAGTTGTTTAATAATTATGCGATAAATTGATTTATATACTTGTATGAAATGGCACCGCTAAATGTGTGACTGCCTATGAATCAAATATTATATATATATATATTTATGTATCTATGTATATATTCGCCCGAAACGCACATGCTTTGGCCCCAGTTGTATACAGTTTGCGGTTAAGTTTACGAAATACAGATACAGGACATCATCAACAGAAACTGAAGCTTTTTAGAGATACAATATACAATAGACAAGCCGCTGTCAGACGCTCTCAGGCTCTATCGGGCAACCAAATGAATCCATTCAATAGAGTATACAGAGACTTTCATAGATTGTGTGATTGTTGTTGTTGAGTGGGTGGGTGGTTTGTTTGGTGGATTTTGGTGGTTGGTGCCCAACGAGAGACAGCTAGACGACAGACAGACACAAGTGTAGAGAAGTAAATGCACAGACAGACCCAGTTTTTGAAGTTTGCGTAGATTGTGGGAGCTTACTCACCCTTGGGCACTTCGTAGATGCGCTCGTCATCTTCGTCGAAGGGATTTTTATTAGAATGCTTATTAACAGTTTGGCTATTAACTAATTGGTTTTGGCTAACGCTAACTGTTTCTGTATCTGTAACTGAGTGCGTTGTATTTGTGTTTGTTGTTGTTGTTTCTTTACCTAATTTCTTTTGCTTGTGCTCCTCGAGCGAACTCGAATTGCCGTTGGCATTCGACTGACCGTCCGGCAGCTCTTTCGGCTGCTTGCCCGGCTCTTTAGGCGTGACTGTGGTGGTGACTGTGGTGGGTGCTGCTGGCGGTGCTCCCTCTACTGATGCCACTTCATTGTTGTTGCCATTCAATGCGGCCGTCGCTACTGCTGCTGTTGTTGTTGTTGTGGTTGTTGTCGTTATCTCCTTGGCATCAGCTGCCATTTCACTGGTTGTCTCCTCTGTTGTAGTTGTCGTCGTTGTTGTTTTTGTTGTATTCGCATTGGGGCTGCTCAGCTCAGCGTTCTCCACCAGCTTTGTTGTTGTGGTTACCGTGGTGCTGATGCCATTTGTGGCCGCTGCCGCTGCCGCTGCTCCTGCGACTGCCCTCTCCAGCTGCTGCACGGGGCTGTCTGAAAGCTGTGCCGACTCTGGCGTCGGCTCTGGCGTTGAAGAAACTGAATCAAATCGAGGCTCAAGCATTGACGAGCTTGTGGATGATGCTAGTTTTTTTTTTTTTTTTGTTTTGTTTTTGTTTTATTTTATATATTGATGTGTGTTTTTTGTATTGTTTTATACGTTGATATTGATTTTGTTGTATGTTTTGTTTATTTATTAAATGTGTGGTGTTTGTTGTTAATTCATATTCGATTTGTTTGGGTAGGGTTAGAGCATCATTCCAACAAAAACAATACATTTGTTTAATTCATAAAAGAAGAGAGAAAAGTAAAAATATAACTCAACACATGCATGGTTAAGGGCACATCGGATAAAACTTATTGTTGTTCAGATTGCAAAAGGAAAAAGCGGCAACTGACAACATTCCATTTGTTTGTTTGCGGCCAGCGAATCGACTCAAGTATTTACTTCAATTCAAGTGCATTAATTAATAACTAACTAATCAAACCAGACCGATTACAAATTATACAAAAATTTATACAAAATACAAAATTGTATTTAAATTTAGCCCTTTAACAATTGGAATGTTGTAAGTTTATCAAATTAGTTGGCGACAACTAAAGAAAATTTTGATTAAATTTTATAAATTGCCAAAAACTAAAAAAAAATTCAAAATATGCCTTCAAGTTTTGCATAAATAAATATAATATATATGTAGGTGCATAAGAAAGGTAAAATAATATATGAAATATATACAAATATTTTATATATTGTGTATAATATTGAGTTCTTTTTGGGTTTCATACACATATTAATAATTGGGAATTTATTTTACACTTTGGCGATGTGTAATGGAATTTTTTTACAGTTTTGAGCAATTTATAATTTATAATTTGTTGTTTTTATTGAAACACAAAAAGGGGGAGAAGCGAAAAGAATAAACGAAATAAAAAACGTAAATGCGTAAAATTTCATAAATATCAAAAAATTAATCATGGAAATTAAAAAAATATAGATAGATATATATAGAGAGAGAGAGATCCAATACACCTCAAGGGCGTCCACTACTTACGACTGTTGGCCAGGCTGGAGCCGCCGTTTGTGGTTATTTGATTCTGGTAGTTGCTATTGTTGGCATTGGCGTTGTTCAATTTGTTCACTGGCGATTGCACTGGACTCGAAGTCTTGATGGCATTTACTGTGCGACAAGCAAAAACATTAATGTCTACCATAAATTATATAAACTCCATTACAATTCGCTTACTTGCTTGCTTGCGCAGCGTATTTGAGCCACGCTGCGATTCTGTAGCCAGTTTATCAACAATTGCCTCAAGTTCCGCATAGATCTAGTGGAGAGCAAAGTAATTATGATTCGTATTGGACTTATGTGATTATCTCTGCGCATACCTTGGCCGTCTCATTGTGGAACACTTGCTCCGTGGCGAACAGTGTCTGCAAATTGGTAACCAAAAACAATATTCTCGAATCGTAGAGGGCGGGCAACTCATCGTGTAGTTCCGTATTCAAAATTTCGTAGGTGCGACGTGCCTCCTCCAATTGTTCACGACCTTTGGTAAGCTGGAGGAAACCAGAAGTAAAATAATTAGTGAATGAAAACAGATACATATCTATGGAAGCTGTGAGCTTACCTTAACATCATCCTTGCGCTTGTTGGCATTGGCCTGCAGATTCTGGAACGAGTGACGCTGGCCATCGTAGTCAATGAGCTTGCGATTGCGCTTCTCCACCTTCTTCTTCATTTCGGGAAACTGTCCGGTGTATGTGTTCAGCGGTATCAGCACCTGATCCCCCAATTTGTGTGCGAAGTCCAGCCACAAGCTCTCCGAGGCGGCGGTTTGTGCTAACAGCGCATCGTAGCCGCTCCATTGTGGCTCATAGACTTCACACACGGCATCCATCAGCGACTTTGAGGCGGTTTGTGCGGCTGTCAATTAGATAAACGAAATGAATGTATATTAAATTCCAATTAAATTGTGTTAAGATCAAAGACTTACCGCGTATGCATCTTATGTAGTTGTTGAACTCCTTTTGTAATTTGTTGGCATTTGTTTGCTGGCGATTGAAGTTATTCAAATGATCATCGAAGATCTCATCTGCGGTGCGATCAACTTTGCCCAAATTTTGTAGAATCTGCAAGTGAACAAGAGTTGAGTTGAAAAATCAATCCGCAGCAAGTGGATGTCTGTGTGTATGGGCGGGTGTAGACCAAGGTCATAGACAAAAGTGACTCTCAAGTGTGGGCTGTTGCTCGCGCTCTTGCTCTGTTCAAGCCCGACCACGTACGTAATCCCAAGCCCAATTACCACTGTAGTGGCAACATATTTCATTTGCACTTAGCACTAAGAGTACAAAATACACACACACACACACACACATAGACAGAGAGAGAGAGAGAGACAGAGAGAGAGAGAGAGAGAGAGAGAGAGAACTTGTAGCCAGCAAATGGCGCATTTATAAATAAGAAAAATCATTTGGCAAGCGCTGCCTGTGCCCCGGCTAGGTTTTTGTTCAGTTTTTTACATCTCGTCTGAACTCGCAAAAAATAGCATAGAAAAGAAGAACAGCAAACGGCAACAATAAAACTTAGCAAAGCGCTAAATCTGTTGCCACATGGCTGTCCACAGGCACAGCCACAGCCACAGCCACAGCCACAGCCACGTCCGATTGGGGTTAAGAACGCAATTCGGACGGACGACAGCCTCCGGTCAATTTGTGGCTGCAGATACTTGACTTGCTAAACACTTTGCTACACAAAAAAAAAAAAAAAACACCAAAAAACTGGAATGTGGCAAAGCGGAGCAGAGTGGGAGGGCAGGCGGCGCGCGTTGATAAGTTGTCAATTGCTGACACAACCTTGTAACAGTTTTCAGCAGCGCCCACGCCTCAGATGTGTGACCCCACACACAGAACAAACAAACAATGAAAGAGGCTGCAAAACATTTAAACAGACTGAGAGAGAGAGAGAGAGAGAGAGAGGGAGCAATTAACTGTGTCACAGCTGCAAGCTGCACAACTGCGCGTATACGCAATGCAAATTTCAGCCTGGCATCTTTTCGCCATTAGCATATGCGCCACAAAGCTAAACGAGGACAGGCTGTGCAAATATTTGCAAACAGATAAAAGATAACGAATCAGCATACCTCTCACAGATACAACAGTTAGATAAGCTCAAGCAAACAGCGAAGATAATTCGTCTAATGGGCCCAGCGCTGAGCTGAAGTACGGCCAAAACTGTTCGCACTTCCTCTGTAGGAAATGAAACCTTAAACGCCGAGACTGCGGGGCCCGTTATGAATGATTAACCCAAACGCACATATGCGATACGCATGCTAAGTAAGCTAAAGCAGGCAATTGAGGAGGCAAGCGTTAAAATCGTAAAGCCAACAAACAAGACGAAAGCCGAATGCCCTTGAAACTTAATGACAAGGAAAATTTTCAGTGTGTAGCAAGTGTTATGAACTGGACACTAATTGATATAAGGTATATGGGAAAGTATGGAAAATTGCAGTGAAAATAGTAAACTATGTAGTAACTCTGCAGAACTATATTGTTACTCTCTGATATTATATTGATATATATATAAAATGATGGTTTCTGGAATATTTGATTGATAGTTACTCTTCACTACTGTTAAGCTGTGATATGATATTGACAGATACATAGAGTATATAGAAGTAACATCTTCTTAATAGAAATAACCAAATGAGCACATGTCTTTTATCTATACTCAAACTGACTAACGCTCTTATGGTTACATTCATAGACTTGGTTAGAAATACTTAGAGTTACTAAACTAGGCAACAAAATGTATTAGCTTGGCTCCTTTTATATCTGCCACTGCCCCAAAAGGGCATCCACTTCATGTTTCATTCAATAAAAGTCAAATAAATGCAGCTGTCTTCTGCCTTTTCGTTCAGTGTATATGTCACACATATATGTATCTATCTATACTATATAGCTATGGTCACATTCACAGCAAGTGTAGCTCGCACACATAAAAACCTTTTATGGGCACACTGACCACACTCACACACAGACACATGCATGATGGCTTTATTGTGGGCAGTTTCCCAGCAACCTGTTGACGCATTTGCTGACCATATTGGTAACTGAAAACCGGCAAAAGCTAAAAGAACCAGCCAGGTCTTAACTGTGCAAATGCTTTTTGATTTTGTTATTGTTATTGTTAACCTTAATTGGTAAATCGAAGACTGCAGTTACACACACACACACGGACATACACTCAACCTGTATATATATATATATATATATAACTGAGTTAAGCCCACGTGTAGAAATCGTCAGCCAAATGCAGCGGGTGATTGTTTGTGGGCGTTCCTTGATTTTAAATGTTGCCAGGGCGCAAAGCTTTATTAATTAGCACACACAAACGAACAAACAAATTTATTATCAATTTCAGTGTCAATTAGCTCCTCAGCTGCCTCAACTTCTATGCAAATAGATATGAATAGATATGATTGCGTTATTGGCGGATGATTGGACTTTGTGTGGTTATCGCGACACAGTGCTGGCCATGGCCACAGCCACAGCCATAGCCATAGCCATAGCCACAGCCTTTCCACTTCCGCTCGACAGGTCTCAGAACATTTGGCGTTTGTCCTTCTTCAGACACACACACATATGTGTATACAGAGGGTATATGTGTAATGTCTCGCAGCAAGTTTGCGTCATCGAACTGTCCCAGCTATAGGCGGTAAATATAGAGTATATATGTATGTATGTATGTATGTATATCTAGCGTGTGTCATTTATTTTAAAATTTTGTGCTGCTGTCGCTATATGTATGAGCACCTATACATAGTATAGTCAGATAGTCATATATACAAGATGTGGACCAAAAGTTTATTTTCTTGTTGGCCAATTCCACGCATGCAACATGTGCGTAGAGCGAGCAAAAGAAAAACGTGGGCTAAGCTTTTGGCCTCAAGCCAGACACACAGCTCTCTGTCGTTGGGGCGTGTGGCCTGGGGGCGTGGACGTGGGCGTGCAGAGGAGTCACAAACGATGACAACATCAGCGTCAGCAGCAGCAGCAGCAGCAGCCTACAAGACACCAGATGCCAGATGCACAAGTATCTTGTAGCTGCAAAATGTAATTCAACTTTCAAAAAGTGCAACACATAAAATATAAATCGAAGCCAGAGTAGACAACAGACAACGCACACACACACACAAACACACATCAAGATGGGCAGGCAAACAAAAGTAAAGTGCTTCAGCCGACATATTGCAAAGGCGGGTGGGGCGGTAGCGTTAGCTGGGATACATAAGCAAGCGTTGGCCCAGTTTTGCAGCAATCTACTGCTGGCAACTGCTACAACAAGACAATCAAACAAAAAACAAAAAGAGAAAGAAGCCAAAGCAAAAGTGGGCAACGACCAGCAGTTACCAACTACAACACAAGCACACTGTGTGTTAGGGCCATAAAGCTAAGCAATTTCTGAAGCATTCAATTTCCAAACACACCAAATTTCGGAATAAAATCAATTTGTGGCTAATACAACCCATTGGCTGTCTGTCTAGGGTATAAGCCATAGCAGCGTCAGCTAAACTAGAGTCTCTTCTGGCTACAGCAGTCAGCGCAAAAAAGGGAATATTAAACATAAACAGGCAACAAGAGAGCAACAGACGCCAGCAGACTAAAACAATAAAAACAATTGCGAAGAGGAGGAAGAAAAGTTTTGTAGAAATTGCCGTCGCCGGCAAAAGTGCGAGACATGGCTAAAAGCAGAGCGGGAGCTGGCTGGCTGGCTGGCAGGCGGCAAATGAATAAGAGAAATGGGTACGGAAAATGTGCCACGACTAGATCGGTGTCAGAGCAGCGCGCCACGCCTTGTAAGCTGCCAGCCCACGGCAAGAGCTGAGGCCGTTGCCGATGCTGACAAGTGCCGCTGCTGCCTGGTTTAATGGCATGCAAACTATGCATGTAACACAGCTCGGTGTTTGCTTGTGTGTGTGTGTGTGTGTGTGTGTGTCAGTTAAAGAGCTAACCTATTACCACAAAAGCACATTTTCAACTTGTTGCCTGCGGTTAGCGGTAAAAACCAAAACATTCCCCATATAAAGTACAGCGATTGACTCTAACGACGATGACAGCAAAAAATAACGAAAACAAACACAACAAAAAGTCAAATGAAATAAAATAAAATAATATATATGTATGAGAAAAGCAACTGTTGTTGTGGGCAGTAACCGGTTTCCAATTGCGACCCCTCCACACATTTACACACACACTCGCACACACGCACACACACCCTCCAGACAGTAAGTCATATGACTTACACTTTGTCTCAGATCGAGTTAGCAGCTCAGAAACGTGCTAACAGAAAAATATAATCTACGAGAAGCTGCCGCTGAGCACAGATCGTATATCGTGTTAGCAATAGTTATTAATAACAGCGTCGGGTTTACATAAACAATTATTTTTATTCGCTAACAAAACTAATTGAAAATGGCACAAAAGGCGAGGAGTCTACTGTGGAAATACCCCTCATTCAATTAGAAATACATTAGATATATTTAATTAAGTTTTAGGGAATTGTTGAGGACAACACTCAAACATATTATATTTGAGAAATAGATTACATATTTTAAAACTCCATTTGAAAGCTAAACAAAATTAATTAAAATATACTTTCAGTTGTCAAACTTTTTCATGATTTTCCAGTGTATGAAAGCGCAGACTTTGCACATATTCGCTTTAATCGACATATGTATGTATGTAAATTAAATCAGTTCATTGCGCAATCGAATACAAATTCGATTTGTTTATGCGACGTTTTCAACTTTGGCTTCATTTGCATAATTTCTTTTAATGCATGTCAGTTGGCTGTCTTGCTCTCTGCCATAGATATGATATCTCTCCATCTCTCTCTCTCTCTCTCTCTCTCTCTCTCTCTCCCTCTCTCTCTTTACTCTGTCGTTTGGGCTTTCTTTCGCATTCGATGCGACGTTATTGCTTTAAGCTTAAGCAAGTGGAAAGTGAAACTCGGTAGAAAGTTTCAGTTTGACTGAAATGCCCAATGAAAATAACTAATATTTATCTATGCTAGAGTCTCGCGCGGCAGCATTGCCATGATTTATCTATTAGCATTAGTTAAAACTCGCAGAGCAACATAATGAGACAAACATGAGACAAATAGCTGTGGCTGGCACTGGCTGAGCAATATCTGGCTGACATATATATCATTCGGGAGAAAAGAGCTTATCCCAATACTGAATTGAGTTACGTAAGTCTCAAGAATTTAGCTGCTGAAGAACCTGTTGCTCGAAACTATCCACACGATATCACAATAAACAAAAACTGTCCCCAACGGAAACAAACAGCGCCACACCACACACACACACATATACACACGTGTGTAGTAAATGTTTATAATGACATAAAAATAATGGAAAACCTGTCTAAGCCACAGACGTCGTTAATATCCGCTTGCTACGAGCATTTGAAAGGCGAAAACAAAGCAGCAGCAACAACAAATGTGGCTGCGATTATTAACCATTTCTAGGCATTTCATTCAATAATTATTTGAATTTTTTTTTCCATTTTTTTTTTTTTAAATTATTTAGCTTAGTTTTACATTGAATTTTCATAGTTGGACTTTTCTCTGCATTTTTTGCTGTTGTTTGATTTGAAACTCGTTACGCTTGTTGTTTATCTAACCCGCTCCCGCTCACGCTGCCACTCTGCATTGCTCTTCGCAATTAGCTTTACACGTTTTCTATTTATTCGAAAAACATTTCGATACGCAGCAAACAGTCAATGCTCGTGGAATGGATTTGAATTGATTTTGTTTGGCTTCGGCGCAAAGACTGTCAAATGTAATTAGCACAGTTAAAAGCGCAGCCGTAAATCAATTTACTGTTCGAAATATGCAAATGCCTATTATCTGTCTTATAGTGTACAATAGATAGCTCGATAGCTAGGTGCCTGCACCTAGTATAGGCCCCGCATTATAGCTGGCTAATAGAAAATGCAAATATTTTTGCCAACTGCAAAGAATTTACTGGGCCCAGAACATGTATCTATATACTTAGACACACAGCTACCCATGTGTGTGAGTGTGTATGTTCGCTTGAAGCTTTTGGCCTGAGCGAAGAGCATAAGAGAAATAGTGAGTGATAGAACTTGTGGAGAGAGAAAGAGAGATGTGAGTGAGCGTAACACATGCATACACTTAGCGAAAAAGTTAATACTCAATTTTGTATTATACTCTAGAGTAATACAAAAATTAAAATTAACTAGAGTTTACTTAAATAAATTTTATTTGAATTTATAATTTTATATTATTTATTCAATAAATTCTCTTTTGGTTTGCAGCTCTCAGACCTTTTCAAGTTTTCTGTTTTTATAATTATTAAAAATGTTTAAAACATTTTCAATTATTTTATTTTACTTTTTATGCATTTGTCGCATTGTTTTTTATTGGACTTCAGTTATCAAAGATAAAAACAAATTTGTATTTTCGATTCATTTGCCAAAAATGATAATTACCGCACATTAATTTATCGTTAATCTTTGCACACACACACACACACACGCACACAATCACATATCGTTTTTTTGAATGTGTATCGAACTTTTGTTTGTTTTCTTTTTATTTCTGGCCGAAACGTGAAAAATGTGACGCTGCTGTGCTGTGCCGTGCTGTGATATATAAAAATTAGCTCAAAATACATTAACGTTATGTATACTGAACAGAGTTGGCGACCGGACAATGGATCGTATACGTTATATAAGTGCTAGCGGTCGTGCCCAGGCATATGATAGAGCCATGCTAATCAATCACAAGCTATTCTCAATATATGTGTACCCATAAGTATGCATTATATGGTATCTGTCAGGTACTTTACATGTCTCTCTCATTCTCCCTCTCTCTCTCAGCGTGAGCTCACACTTAGCACACAACTCATTATGGAGAAGAAAAAAGCCCTAATAGAGTGTCACTTATAGTTAGTTAGTGCGACTTAAGACCCATTTTCAGGCCATTCGTAGATTCGATTTGAATCTGTGTCGTTTCGCAGCGCAATGTAAATGGAAGACGCCGCCAAGTGTTGACTGTTTGTCTGCCCGGCTGTTGCTCAAGTGGCAACAGGTAGACACTAAATCAAGCATTGAGAGCGGCTTTGTTGTTTGTGGCTGCCGAATGCACGTGATTTGCATAGATATCAAGTCGAAAATCAAAGTACTTAACGGCACGTGACGCCGCATGACGCAGCTCCACGAATTTGTTGGGCAATCAAAAAGTACGCCCCATTAAGATCGAACATGCGAGTAAACAGAATTTACAAATACTATTTGTTTCTAGTTTTCCGTTTTCAGTTTTCAGTTTACAATTTTCGTTTTTCGGCTGAACTTTATGGTTCACAAATTTGTAGATTTGTTGCCTGCCGAACTGTGAAAAGCGGGTCAAGAGCAGCCGAAATGAATTGCCCCACAGATGCTAGCATTGGATTGAACTTTTGGATAACTCTAGAGCGGTTGCTGACTGAAAGCATAAATGAAAGCCTTGATCGTATTGACATAATATGAACTAAGAGCTATTCTATAGTTATATATTTTTAGGAAAATCACATAGAAAGGCATATCATAAAGTTATAGTAATAGAAGTTAAGCTTCTCCATTTTCTCTCAACTCTTATCATATTTGCAACAGCCCCTAGACAATTACCTACAGCAAATTGCAGTTGTTTAACTAATTGTAATTAGTATTATTAAAAATTCTAGAAGGCTAAGCCTGAGCGTGCGACCCGCTAAGCCACACAGGCAATCAACCTCGATTGTGGTCTTCAAAAATTATAAGTTTATGCTACGCCACAAGTTATCAAAGTCGGATATAGTACATACATACATACATCTATATATATATACACCTTCCGTAATTAACTACTGTTCGACACTCAACACATTCCGTTATCAATTTAATTTAACAGCAAGACGTATTGTACACTAATAAATTCCCATCTAATCGTAATATTGAAACCCAAATCAGATGTAGCATTCAAAGCTATTTATGAGCCAAGCGGGGTATTGGTAACAGGCAAAACAGCATGAAGAATATAACTGAATGACAGGAAAAATGGCAATAACTCGCAGATACAATAGAAATTGCGCAATGGCCTGGCCTCGCCTGGCCGGTCAGTGGCAGTCGTAAGCACACGCTCACGCTGGACGCCTCAGTTGCTGATAACACACAAAATTCCATTACACAAAAAATAATTTCGACTTATCAGCTAGAAAATGCCCGAAAAGCAAATCTCAAAGATAAGCGAAATGCGCTACGCTTCTGCCGGGCTTTTCGCATGCCCACGACTAAAAGCAGCTCAAGAATTTGCTTTCCATAAAGATGAGTGAGCGGCAAGCAAATGGAAAAAGTGTGCCAAAAAGATTTCGTGTCTGTCTAATAAATAGTCAGAGATGCTAGCTTAATTATAGTGCGACTATGCGTGTCTGTGTGTTGGATATATGTTTAAGCCCCGCTTGGTTTTGATGTCGTGTCAGGAAATTTCGCTGTCAGAGCTGAGCTTTAAGAGACAAGTTGACGCTTCTCACGCATCGCTACCGATTGGCAAACCTATTGCCACGCCTTTGCCTTTCTTTATATAAGATATATATGTTGTATAGGCGAAAAGATAAAGTCAGTGAACTGCTCTTAATTATTAAGAGCTTAACTGAGCTGAGCTGTTGAAGCAAATGTATTTGAAATAAACAACGTTGGCATTTTCCACTCGATCGATGCAAAGCTAAGGCGAACACCTGATGATGCCGTCACGTGTGTGTGTGTGTAGGAATGTACAACACAAACACACACACACACACACTATCCCCAGCCATTGCACTTTTGGGCCCAGTCAACTGCAAAACAGCCATTCGAGGCATTGGCCAATTGGCCAATTCCAATTTATTTACATTGAATTGTAAATTTGAAATTTCAAATTGCATTTGCAAGTTGCGTATCTGGAATTGCATTAGCCAAATGCATTGCAATTGTCGTTAACCGTAAAAGACTTCGAGTGCAGCCATTTGTATCTTTTATATACATATACCCAAAAGCATTTGCTCAGCTCCCAATGAGATAAAAATGCCAAAAAGCCAAGAGCTGAGAGCCGAAAGCCGCATTAAACGAAATGTAAACGATAAGCGAAAATTTAAATAAATTTTATGCTGACATTGAACAAGTTAAATACAGATAAGCCCAGCGATAACAGTTATTTAAAGCATAAATTCTCAACTATTCCAATCTTGCGCAATTGTCTTGTCAGGCAGTTAGAAATTAAAGGTGGGCAAAGCAGAAAACTAAAGCTTGCCTAATAGCTCTCATTAGATTTTTTTAAATACAAAACTAAAGTAATTATCGCTTTATGACTTTACGATCGCTAACAAGCAAGCTCAGCTTGCCGAATCTTGATAGAGTTCAGCTCTATACATCTATTATCTAACTAACCGCAAGTGCAGTAGAATGACAAGTAAATCTCATTGAAATTAACTATACCTCGCCGCCTGCGTCTACATTTCCGTTCG
Source organism: Drosophila mercatorum (assembly GCA_961210405.1). NCBI lineage: Eukaryota > Metazoa > Arthropoda > Insecta > Diptera > Drosophilidae > Drosophila > Drosophila mercatorum. The sequence continues at coordinate 14,698,846 of CAUIUS010000005.1, forward strand.
CCCCTCGCCACGACCCGCCGTTGCATAAGGCAGCAAATTGACGACGGCAACCTTCAGCAACAGCGGCTGGCAGTGGCCCGTGGTTCGGATTTAGTGCATTATGATTGCACTCCAGCAATTGTCCCTGATTGCTGTCGCAGCCAGCGGTTGTGCAACGCCAACACGAAGGTTGCCAGCCAGCCACCCACCCACACACTGATGGGCCACTTCAGAGCCACTCAAATGGATTCCAGGTGCGGATCTCGTTAAGCCGCGATTTGTGAACTATGCTAATTTTTTCCTATTTTTTTTTTCTTCTATTTTCTAGCTTTTGTTCGCCTCTTGCGATGCAGTCGCGCGTAACCAAATGGAAGAGAGCGAAAATTGAGCACGTTGCAATTAAGCGAAATTAGGCAAACGCCGCGTATACGTAATATGGTTGCAAGAACTTCGAGCTGGGTGGGGCAGGGACTTGGACAAAGTTCGCTAGGGGTGCGAATTTGGCGAAAGCCAAAGAAAGTTGGCACTTGATTAGCAGCATTTAACGACTCAATTAAGCCGAGGCAAGCTGAGCAGAGGGGCGCAGCTCTGGGGGCAGCGTCTGCTTATGATATTTGCATTTTATATTTATAAACGTTGATTGCATAAGCTGAAACGCAGTTCGTTGCTTGGAACCGGTTTGTGTTTTTGCCACAGCTATTGTGAATTTATATTTGGTCGCTGACAATAACTGGCAACTGGCAGCACTTTCGCGCAAAAAATATTATATACATATATATGTATATATTTATAATCATGTTTACAGGGTGCTTGAAACAAAGGGCATACAAGTGATTCCCAGGCCAACCAGCCAGCCAGCCAGCCAGACCCCCAGCCAGTCAGCCAACCAACCAGCGCGCATCCAGCGTGTATCTGTGTGCTGTATATCTATTTATCTCCCAGATGCATTATACTCTATGACATTCAACTAAAAAAGTAGCACAACATCCGAGCGAATCGCGTGCCTCCCCCTCGCATTGTAGGTTGAGTGACGCCTTTGTTCTAGGGCAGAGTTTTCTCCATTTTCACATTTCCGCACACAAAAGCCAGCGAAAATGCAGCACAGAATTTTAATTTTAATTTCAATTCTCATTTAACTAGGCATTGAGTTTCACAGCCAGCAGATGCAACTACGAGAGCCTCAACTAAATGAGCACAGCACAAAAAATCCCCTATTTACTGTGTACAATTTTATAGATAGCTCTTTAGCTTTTTTATTCGGCTAACTAAATAAACTTTTGAAATTGCCTCCATAAACACAATCTGCAAAATGAAATGAGTAAGCGATTCAGTAGTATTTCGTCAAATACCTGGGAAGGCAGCTATAAAAGCAGAATGGGTTTCTCCTTTTATATATACAGAAAAGAATTAACCGGAAAATTATATTTTTATTTTAATAAAACTATTTATATTACCACCAAAATTATTATACAACAAAATTATTGTTAAGAAATAAAACTGTCTAACATATTGTTTTTATAACAAGCTCTAAGTTCTTTGAGCATATTTTATCTTTTTTACTCCCATAGAAATTATCAATGAGAAAAATGCCCTCTATGTTTCTTGAGTTTCGAAACATAGCCAATTTTATTTTTAATGTTTAGCCAACCAAGATTTCATTATAATACAAGCAAAAACCATTTGTTTCGCTATACGAGCACAATTTAATTAATTATATAAAGCATTTAAAAGCCAAAACAAAAGTATATACTATGCAGTGATACACAATGCTTTTATAGATAAATTGTACACTTTGCTTGTACTGTTAGTATACTATAAGTCTATATATATTCGAGATAAGTATACGTATAATTTATGCAATTTGTCATAAATTTCATTTATAGATTCCTATTCAGTAAACAATCTGGCGCCAGTTCGTTGCAATATCTACTGTAGCAACATTCCAACATCTACAATATATCATGGAATGTTTCAAAATGCTGCCAAAAATACAAGTTGCAAAAAAGCTGACGAAGAAGAAGAGCAAAGCCTTTTAAGACTGGACAAGGCTAAGGCGAATGGCAGCACAATTTGCCGCATGAATAGCGCCAACATCGATTCAATCACACGATCTTATTAATTGCAGTACACGTACACGAGCACACTGTGCTCTAAGTTCTACTATGCCTGGTATATGTATCATTGGTGGCTGGTGAGGCCGCAGCTAATAAAAAGTTAACAACACAAAAATTACGTATTCGACCCGTGAGCAATGCGAATACTAATTGACCTTGCCAACCACTTCAAGTGTGGCTGGCTCACTCGAAATGATTATTGTTTTTCTTATTGTTTTTGTTATTGTTTTTTTGCTGTTTTTTGTGGATATTTTGTTTTTGAATGAATGATATAAACTTGTGTGCTTTATGGCGGGCCGCAAAGGTGTTGAAGCAAAGCACTTATGATCTGTATGAAAATAGGCATAGAGTTCATGCGCCGACACTTGACTTCGCGAAGAACATTCAGCTAGGGAATTCAATTCGTCTGGCCGTTGGCCATTGTGTGTGGGCGGAGAAGGAGATAGAGAGTGGCTGGCAGCTGTTGAGTTATTGAAACGTCCGTTGTGGTGGCTGCTGGACAATTGCATAAAATGAATCAAGTGAAGTGCCGATAAATGTCTAAGCGTAATTCAATTGTTATGCAATCAGCCCAGTGACGAGACATATTCAATCAAAGAAAACATTGAAGAAAAGGAAAGAAAACGTTTCCCACATTGCGCAGTCGTCACTTTGCGTTGATTACTGTTGGCAATTTCTATAATTGAATTTTTTAATAAGCTCGCCTCTCCATATATACCCCATAATCAAATGGCTTATTGCACACATACACACACACACACACACACAGATACGTAACAGACCATTATCAGTGCACGTCAGCATGAATTGTATCCGTAGTGTGAGTGCGACAATGGCTCATATCTCTATCTACTTCAGTCGAGCAGCTGTAATCGCTTGTCTGCGCGCTCGATTGAATCACTTAATAAGCGATCTGCAGCTGGAGTATACTCCCCCCATTTGCCAGAGTTGCCTCTGGGGGGCGTATGCACCGCACCTGCTCGTCGATATGGTCATAGAAGCCACTCGGCCGCATCGTCAAAATATTTATTCAATCTGAAACTTTAAGCTAACTACAAACTGCTGGCGCTTCACTTACTTCGAGCTCAATCGATTCCGAGTATTTGTTTATTTGAAACTGATACGAATTCGACTTGATTTCGGCTTTAGGTTTTGGATTACTGTAACAGCAGTACTTTATGTTTGCGCCCTGGGAAAACAGAACTCGGCAATGGAATACCTAAAGCACGGAATATGCCCTTATGCATCGAGTTATTGTATTGCTGGGCATGGAAAGTTTTAAATTTGCAATTGAAATCACCGAAATATTTACAGAACTAAGAAAATATTTAGGTAGAATTGTTGTTTGTAATTCAAGTAAATTATTATTGTTACAAGGTTTCCATGTAAAATGTAATTTAAATATTCAGAAGAACGTGTGTGTCTAGACAGGCAGAAACATATATAAAACATATATAAATATATGTAAATTAAATATAAATAGACAAAATAAATTACATTTGAGCCTTTGCTAATCAAGCTGAATATATGTGTCTTAATAGATTATTTCCATTGATTATTAAACTAGTAAGCTGATGTCTCTTAAGAGTTTTTCTGGCTTAAAACTGAACTATAAACCTTACGCTACAAAAGATAAAGCAAGCACTTTGCCATAGCAAATTGTAGCTCATTAGTCATAAATAAACGTAACTAATTCAAATTGAATAAAAACAAGGAACATTTTGAATGAACAATGCTTATCTGCTTTAATCTCTACAAATCAATTTGATTTCGCTTATCGCTCTAACACTTATTTTTAGCAAAAGGCAGAACTGAAAATAATTGACTTTTTACGCAATCTGGTCTCAAATAGAAACAATTGACATTTAAAGATCGAAGAAGAAGAGGAAGCTGCAACAGCAGCAGCGACGACATACACGAAGTTCAATATGCAAGAGGCAAGTTTGTGAGTTTCTAAAAATTGAGCTGCCAATAAAATGTCAATCGCCGCTGCAGTTCAACAGAGCTAGAGAGACGGACGGAGAGAGAGAGAGAGAGAGAGAGGCATAGAGAAGTTGGGTGTGGGAAATGCTAGTTGATAGTCAACAGCAACAAAGAGAAAAGCAAATTTTGGCAGCTGCTGCGGGACGCGCTTAAAAATAGCAACAAATATGCGAGACAGCAGCGCGGGCGAAATTTCGCAAAGAAAAAAAGAAGAAACAAGAAAATAACACACATACGAAATAAATTAAAATAAAATTACTTAGCGTTGTGTCGCTTTTGCGAAAAAGAAAACTTAAGATATCTATAAAAAAAAATCGAAGGCGGCGAGTTATAAAACAAAAGATACATTTGTATCTACTCGCAGCATAACCAAGTGGAAGAGTGAAGAGTGAGGAGGGAGGAGGCATCTATTTAAAGATTGACTGCCAGGCGACATTTTCACGTTGTTGGGCCAGTCACGCACCCAAAATGAAAATGTATCTAGGCGAGCGAGTATCTGAGCATCTTGTAGTTATGCCACGAATGTGTGTTTCGATTTGACAAGTTTTCTCTAAACCAAATGCTTGTTCCGCCTCTCATCCATAATCTCTCTCTCTTTCTCTCTCTCTCTCTCTGTTTCTGGTTCTCTTTGACCATCTCACTATCTCTGAATCTCTCATATATTACATATTGTACATTTATTGAAATGAGCACACAATGCGCAAATACAAGGCGCCGGGCAGCGGCGCAACACAGCACAGCGCACCGTAGCGTGCTCGGTACAAACTAGTCTATAATTTTAAAAATAAACTCTACGCAAATTATGAAATATCCAAATTCTGCTTCTTCTACTACACTCTGCACAGATTTTCTAAAGAAATTAGAACGTTTTGAAATTTTTCGAATATGGTGTAAAGACGAATTCGTGCCTTTGCACACAAAATTTGAATAGGAAAAAGGAATGCTTGCCAATTAGAGCGAATCGGATCCGGATCCAGAACTAAATCCTAATCAAGAAAAGTTCTAATTTCGCTAATGAAAAAATTTAAGGGTATACAAAAAATATATGAATATGGGAATATAAATAAATAAAGATATAGGAGACTGTCAATATTATTAAAATTAAATTATAATTAATTAAAAATTATTTATTATTAAATTTTGTTTAGATGACAAAAAAAGATTACTAAAAATAAATATATTTTATATATAGTAATATATACATATATTCAATCTAAAAGTATTTAAGAACATTCCACATCTAAACTCAAATCCTTTTCAATAACTAAACATTTTACTCTCATTATTTGTTTACTTCTGCAAAGTTCACGCTCTCGAGTGTTTACTGTACTGTAGTTAAATGTAATCTGTTCAAATTGCATTCCAGGAAATAGTAAGCAAATTGAGTGCTGTCGCTGCTTAGGTTCGGTTTAAAAATACACTCAAAACTTGCAATACGACATTTAGAAAAGGCCCCAAAGAATTTCGTTCAAGTTTAATGACCAACACGAGCGGAGCGAGCGCTGCTCATCCTCAGCCCAAAGAGCAGCCAGCATAGAAAATACCAACGAACTTTTAGAAATTCAACTGTAAATGCCAAGACACACACACACACACACTCTCAGAGAGATATATTGGTTGAGTGCAAGCGAGATGGCAACAAATCAATACAAAGAGCTAGCAAGGCGAGCGAAAGAAAGAAAAGGCATCATTCAGAGCTTAGATTACAGCATTTTCTAGCCGCTGTGGAATGCTGCTTTAGCAGTGGCCGAAAACTTGTTTACAAGACAGCGAGTGGGTCAAAATGCAGCTCTTTTACACTCTCTCACAGGCATAGCTGTGAGTGTGTCTGTGTGTGCGTGTATTGACGTGTATTGTATTGACATTCACATTAAAGCTGGGCAGCCGCTCCTGGACCAATGCTTGAGCGCCAAACTTTCACTTGTGCACGCAGCGGCGGCATAGATGAAACAAGAGAAGCATAAAACAAGAGCCAGAGACGAAGGCAAACGACAGACCGACAGACGTTGAGCGATGAAAATCATTGTGGCCAGAAACTTGATCAGCCAAAAGAAACAGAAAACAACAACAACAACAACAACAACAACAACGGCACAGACAGAAGTGCTTCCTATTGCAGCGCCCTAGCGACAGGTGGCGTTGGCACATCTTCTGCGACAGCTTTTACAACACTCATAAACATACATACATACATAGATAGGTATATGTATGTGAAGTTGTTTGCACTTTCTTTTGCTCAATAATTTACTCGTGTGTGTGTGTGTGTGTGAACCAATGAATTTGATAGAGCTTCAGTCGGCTCTGCTCCACTGGAAATAGGGCAGGGACACGGCCCCTAAACAATGTTTTACAGTTGGGCGTAGAAGTGGGCGGTGCAGCACACACCCTAGAAAATGTCAACGATGCCGCTGCTTGCCCCAATTACTGCACCCATACAAACACACAAACTTATAGTGATGTTAGCTTACCTTCTCCTTGGCACGTCCAGCGTGTTTTTGCATAGATTTAGCGAGCATGATGCCTTTATTTTCGGACATTCAATCAGCAGCAACGGCAGCAATAATAACAAATAGATTCAACTGAAGAAGCAGCAACGCAGTGGGTGTGCGTGTGTGTGTATGTGTGTGTGTGTGTGTGTGTGATTGTGATATTCGTATATGCACTGCTGCTGGTGGTGGTCAGAAATATTCAAAAATTTCTGATTTGGCACAATACACTGTGTGAAAGAGAAGAACTCTCCGTTTACGGGTAAATTTTAAATGCACATTTAACACACGACAGCGGGCCACAATTTGTATTTATTGAACGTTGCTGTTTTGATGCGATTTGGCCGCGTTAGTAGCACTCGAAAGTCACGAAATAATGGCACGTAAGCGCGCGGCTGCGACTTCAGGTGTGTCTTCGAACTTGACGCTGCTGCAGACGGAACGGGACTCATTTATTTATTTATAATTTATAATGTTTACACTCAAGCAACGTCGATATCTGCTCTATATCGATACCTCTGACTGCCTATCAGCGCGCCGCCACACTGCTGTTAAGCCTAACAGCGGAGGAGCAATATGGCTATCGATACCCGAATCAACAGATTACTCACCACCACTTCAAGTGCTGCATAACAAATTTACATATTGAAAGTATGTGTGAGCGACTTTTGCCCAGGTAAACAGAGCTATATTTTGTTTCATTCAGAAATCTAACTAATTATGAGCTTAGGCCCGCGGCTTCGACAGGCGGCTGGCTAAGTTTGCTGCTGCCCGCCGCTCTAGTCACCAGCTATCTGCACACACAGCCGGCATGCGGGCAGACGGACGCAGTGCATCGGCTGCTGATTGCCGCCGCAATTGGCATGTTCCTTCGCACGCTCTCGTTTCTGCTGACCATGCACATAAAGACGCTGCACTGCATTAGGTTTGTCGTGTGCCACCTCCTGCCAGGCATCGTGACCAGCTTGTGCCTGGACGGCAGTTGGCGCTCTGCCCTGCCCACCGGACTCCTCATCACCTCCGTCTACCAGTTGGTGTATGTGCGCGTCTTTCGCGGCCTCCCAGGCACATTCACATTCGGCGAGGCTGCAATTATGGTGCAGGGCGTGCTGCTCTTCGTAATCAATGCCCTTTGCCGCACCTGGAAGCTGCCCTCGGGCGAGTTCCATCAGCTGAATTCCATCATGATAAGTGCACTGCTCTGGCTGATCCTCGCCTGCCTGGCGCTGTACTTGCTGAGATCCCTGCGTGAGCCGCTGCCCTGCTACCTGCTGCTGCTGCTCCTCCTGGTGGCTGTGACCTGTGCCCCAGTGACACGCCCACTTCCGCTGATGGCGCTGCTGGAGTATCTAGTCAAGGATCCACTGCGGGTGAGTTGGGACTTGTCTTTGGCTACAAATAAGACTGATCCTCTCTCTCCTCTTCCCCTCTCCTAGTTGCTCATGATTCTGTGTGATCTGCTGTTCGTCGCCCTCACCTGCGGCACCGTCAGCTGGCAGCTGCGCAACTCCAGCCGGGCGAGCACGCGTGTCCGCAAGGTGTTCCATCTGCTCATCGTGCTGGTCTTTGTGCCCGGCCTGGTCTATCAGTGCTCGCTGCTTTACCTGGCCACGGGTGTGGCCCTGGCCATATTTGTGGTGCTGGAGCTGGTGCGTCTGCTGGAGCTGCCGCCGCTGGCCAAGACCCTGGCGCAGGCCTTCGACTCCTTCAAGGATGAGAAGGATGCAGGCGGTCTGGCCCTGACGCCCTTCTGCCTGCTCATTGGCTGCGCGCTGCCCCTCTGGCTGACGCCCTGCCCCTGCCAGGACCATCCGCAGCTGCTGCTGCCACTCCTCTCCGGCGTCCTGACCGTCGGCGTGGGCGACACGGCAGCCAGCGTGCTGGGCTCCAAGTTCGGGCGCAAAAAGTGGAGCAGTGACTATAGCGAATATATCTCCCAATTCTGCATCTAATCGATTCTCCTTGCAGATTCGAGTCGCTCCCTGGAGGGCACCGCTGCCTTCGTGCTCTCCATCCTGCTGGCCGTGGGACTGCTGCAGCTGAGCGGCATCCTCGTCCTGACGCAGGCCCAGTGGTTCGCCACGATCTTCGCCACGCTCAATACGGCTCTGGTCGAGGCGTTTACCGACCAGGTGGACAATCTGGTGCTGCCCCTGATATTCTACACAATTGTTGGCCTAGCCTAAGTCTTTAAGTGATATTCTATGCGAATTTGTGTACATTCCATTTAAGCCAAAGAGATTTGAACAATATTTTTATGAAATACATTTTTAGAGCTATGCAGCCCTGGCTCTGCTAATGCACACTCACAACTGTTGGCTAACAGAAGCTAAACAGCACAGCTACTCTTATAATGATCTCACCTACGATCACTGTTAAATAACATATCGTAAATAGCAGTGCAGACTTTAAACGCTTTACAGCACTGGCACTAACATTTCAGCTCTTATAAAGAGCGCAATTACCAGCACTGTTAACAGCAACAGTAGAAGACTGCAGTAAAAAGCGCGCCTTATTTAAATTTGAATTCTTTATTAAATGCATTATTTTCATATATATTTATGGTTACAAAAAAAGGTTTGTATGTGTATATAAAAAAATTGTATAATCTATAACTATATGTTTGCATGCATGTACATGTTGTGGTGTTGCACAGGTATTACGAAAAGCGTAATTTTGAATATAATTATTTATTTATGTGTGGTATATATATAGTGTGTGTGTATATATATATATATAGGATATATGTATGCCTGAGCATGTCTCTAGTCCTGAACTTGATGTATCACATTTTGGAAAGGATCTCGCAGCTCTCGATCTCCCTTTTACAGCAGTTGATTAACAATTATCTTTACAGCTAACAATGTATATATATATAAGGATTGATACAAATATAAAAAATAGATATATATATATAGTATATATATCTAGCAAAGTTATATACATAACGTAAAGGAACATTGCAGCGTTTCGCTTGGATTTGTGGAGCAATCGAATAGCCTTTACAGAGGCTCCTGCTGGAAGTAGTCGTGGTTCAAGCACTCCAGCGCAGAGGGACGCTGATGCAGATCATACGAAAGCATTTGCTGAGGCAGATATAGAAGCGATTATAGATATGTGTATATATTTGTATATGGGCAATTGCTCACATTCAGCAAATCATCTACAAACTCGCACAGGCCTGGGCAGAAGTCCGAGGGTCGCTTGCGAGAGCGCGCCGGAAAGTGTTCCCTGGCAATGGAAATGCTCTTGGGCCACTCCTGCTCCGATGGGCGGCCAGTTAGTCTGCCATAAGACACAAATCGAATAAGTATAAATAGAGAGGGATATTCAGATATTCAGGGAAACCCACTCGAAGATGCGGTCCAGTTGGTTCTTCTCGGAGTTGCCCGGGAAGAGCGGCTTCTGCTTGATCATCTCGAAGATGATGCAGGCGGCGCTCCAGATGTCGACGGTGCTGTTGTAGCCCTGGGCGAGCAGCACCTCGGGCGCCCTGTACCACAGGGTGACCACCACCGAGGTGAGCTTCATGTCCGCGCCATACGTCTTGGCCAGCCCAAAGTCCGCTATCTTCAAGTGGCCCTGCGACGAGACGAGCAGATTCTGCGGCTTCAAGTCCCGATGAATGATGCGATGCGCATGCAGAAAGTCCATGCCGGTTAACAACTCGCGGGACAAGAGCTGTAAATCATATATAATATAATATAATATAATACTAAAGATGCCAACTACTGCTTACCTGCACGTTGAAGGGCGACATGCCGGACTGGGGCAGGGCATCGATCAAGTCGGACAGATCCTGTTCCAAGTGCTCGAATATAAGCAGAATCAACAGTTGGCCATCGCGTTCCAAGAACTGGCATACTTCGAACAGTCTGTTGGTCGGGGAAATTATGGCATTTGAGTGTGTGCAGTTGTAGAGTTTGCAGCGGGGAAATGATAAGTGTCAAATGTGTGTGTGTGTGTGTGTGTGTGTGTCTGAGTGTGTCTGTGTGTAGTTGGAGAGTTTGTGAGTTGCGCTAATGTGTGGTAAAGAGGGGCAGAGTTGGTGTGCCACACGCCATTGGCCACGCAGCGGGAATTTTGAGAACTACAAAAAACACTCCACTCATTTAGTTTATTATAAATTCTACAGTTTTCGATCAAGAGCACGCACGCTGGGGAACGAAGAGTGCATAACAGCGCGGCCCCAGCTACAATATGGAGAGTCGCTTGCTAACATTCTGTTAGCCAACAGTTTAGCTAAGCTGTTAAGCTGAATGCGAAATTTCTATACATTTATTTAGAATATTTAAAAATATTCAAAAAATAATTATTTTTTAGGATATATATTACAATTTCATAAAATTTATTATTTAAAATTGATTTAAAATCAAATAAATTTATGCGCCTATACTTATTTGATTTAAATTGACAAGTAAGTAAATCAAGCAGAGCGCAGAAGAAATGAATAAAACGCTTAAGCGAGTCGAAGAGCAGCAGAGTAGCATTCAGCTGCGTGCGCTCTTCGACGATAAGAGTAATTTGTGGCTCTGTTAAGTAAATCGTAGCATTTTTCTCCACTCAGTTTCTCTTGATCGTAATACCGTAGCTGAGAGCTTGAGTGGAATGAGCGGAGACTCGTCTGGAGAGCGAACTGGCCGAGCGACATTTTTAGGTCTGAGCGAGTTTGCGTGATGTGTGTATGTGTAGTACCAGATGCCGCCGCTAGGCTGATGCATATACAAATGAGGTGCGTTGCAAAGTACATATTTCCCAACCGCAACTACATGTTGTTGGCATGAGTTCAGTTGAATTGAGCTGCATTGACTGGCTAAATTGCTTTCCGCTGCAATTTCGCCAGCCAAGGCAATAGATTATCTCAGCCTTCTGCGGCCGCTGTTGTTGCAAATAACATTTGCGACGCCGTTATCAGCAAGCAGGCGCCGCTTTGTTTGACGTTTGCTCTAATAACATGCACATGCCACTGTGTAGTGTGCGAGTGAGTGAGACAGCGCGAATATGTTTATTTGTATTGGGGGTGGAATGCAACTCTGTCACTGTGACCGTTACAGTTACGCTTGCTTTAGCGACTGCTGTAGGTCAGTTGAGGAGAAGCAGCGCAGTAAAGTGAAGCAAAAAGGCAAACAGAAGAGAGCTGCTAATAACCGTAGAGCTGCGAGTGTGCGAAAATAAACACACACACAGCCAGACAACCCACTGCCAATGCCATTGTCTGTAATCTGTGCGCAGCGCGTAACGTAACGACTTTTTTTTAAATTAGTGAACAAATAGTGGGGCGCCACCTAGATAACACAAATGCATGGGTATGGACTGGGTAGGGGCATGGAAGGGGCAGGGTGTGCAGTTACTCACTTGACAATGTTCGCATGATCGTATGTGTTTAGCTGCTTGAGCAGCGAGATTTCGCGCAGCGTCGACGCACTCACTCCGTTGTCGGTGAGTGCAATGCGCACCTTCTTGATGGCCACGAATTTGCCCGTTTGGTTGTCGCGTGCCCGATAAACGGTACCATAGGCGCCTGCAAAGACAATGTAAATGTTATGTTAATGCTCATGTTGGCGCAACTCAATTGAGTGTTAACAGTAAATGGGTCACACGCACACGCATACATGCATAAATAGATTACAGTTAGAGCTCGGAGTGCTGTCAAGAGCAAAAGACAATCAAAGAACAAACGAAATGGACGGACAAGCAGATAAGAGCAAGTGAAATTCGTTATATATTTATACATATATGTATGTATGTGTATATGTATGTATATTTGTTTCTTTTTGCCAATGCTATGATATAGAAATTTCGCACACAAATATGTACATACACATACATACATACATACATATGTATGAATGTACATAGCAAACGGTCGCCAGCAACCCAGACCTAGAACCGAAATCAGGAGAAAGAAAAAAGCAAACGAACGAAGCAGAAAAAAAAAAGAAACAATAACAAAATACATTGTCAGCTGTGTTGATAAGCAACCGGCTGACTTTTTGGCAATCTTCCGCTGCCGAAAACGCACGAGCGTGGGAGAGCGAACAGTGTAAAGAGTGAGAGAGTTTGATGGTGAGAGAGACAGTAACATAGAGAGAGAGAGAGAGAGAGAGTAATTGGTGACAGGCATCGACTCAACCGCACAAAGACAAAATTCTGGCACCGGAAATTTATGACTGGTCTGGACCATGCCCATCCAGACAGACGGCGAATGAGAGAAATGGACGAACGACATTGAGACGATTGGCATGGGGCGTGGGAGCTCTTCTATTTCGGTTGACATTCGCTTTCGATATGTCCGCATGTCTGAAATTCAGATTTGATGACTCGACTGGCATATATACGATATGTATGTATGTAAATATGTATGTATGTATTTCAAGCTCGCTGCAAAAGTCAAGTACAAGGCCAAGTTCAGCAATGCAGCACAATAAGAAAAAGAAAGTATAATAATAATAATAATAATAATGAAAACAAAACATGGGAACTCTGGCAAACAAACGAAATAATAACAATAACAACAAACACTTTCGAATCGTGTTAGTCTGACGTCTTCTTCTCTTCGCTTCTCTTTCAATTGTCACATTTCGTGCACAAAATCAAAGCAGCAAAAGCCGAAAACCCAAAAACCCCAACAAAAAATACGTAAAGCAAGCGGGCAATAATTGAATGAATGCGAAAAAGCAGCATGACAAAATAAAGCAACAAAGTCGCAGACAAACTTCGGCGGGTTTCAGAGTCTTTACGGAATGAGTTGAACTTGTTTTGCTAGTGCAGGGGGGGGGAGGAGGAGTGGCCGGGGTAGACAAGCAGCACTTACTTAACTATCTGGCAGAAGTTGCCTTAAAATGTAACTCGCTCAGATTTTGCAAGAGGCACTTAATGTGAAAGCTGTGCGCGCTTAACCCATTGTTGCCACACCTTTCGGGCACTCAAACAGACACACCCCCTTAACTAAAAGAGAACAAACTAAATAAATTCATATATATATACATACATAAATACACACACAAACATACATATATAATAATTATAAAAAATAATCATTAGGCTACTCTAAGCTCTTTTAACACTCTGTTGACCTCAGCTCTGTGACGTAAGTAGTTTGGGTTCGCTTTGATACAAAGATGGATAGAAGAAGAGTGCGATAAAAATTTGGGTTTGTTTGCCTATTTCTTATGGGGCCGTTGCACCCATTTCAATATTTACTTTTCAGTTTCTTCTCAAACGTGGTTTGGCCAACCTGAAAGTATGCAACGATATTTGTTTACCCCTATTTTTCCTGTATTGGAAGGGGTCTATCCGGTTGGCATCCAGTATTTCCCCTCCTCAATGCATTCGCTATGGTTATTCGAGTGAATAACAAGTGTTTGTTAGGCTAGCCCGAATAAATCGTTGCCCTACTTTCGATTGATCTCAAATATATATTTGAAGTTATTGCAATGATATAATAATATTCACTTACCTGTGCCAATAATATCCAGTTCCTTGTAGTTTATCGGTACCACATCCTCCACACACTGTGGCTCCGACATTTTCTGTCTTTTGCTTTGCGATACAGATGCCATTTAAGATATATTTCAGTCTAATTAGCTGAAAAGAAATCGCAGATAATTATTTTCAGGGCTGCTAACCAAGGGTTAACATGTGTGCAAGGGCAACCGATCAGCTTAACAGCGATTAGAGCGCACAGAGCAAATGCAGGGTTAAGATGTTAACATAACATAGCATAGCAGGTGTTAATTTCGCTTATGTTATGTAGCCTATGCCTATCGTAGCTTCTGGCTTGACACTATTCTCTTTTGTCTTTATAGTTTTTATTTTTATAACTTGCTGCTGCTGCTGCTGCTGCTGCTTGCTGTTGTTGTTGTTGTTGTTGCTGTAGTCGTTGTTGGGTCAACGAACTCTACTAGGCTATGATGATTGCTATTTATGTATGTATGTAGTTCTGTTTGAACATGTATTTATAATATATTCGCTTATTTGCCGCTTGCCAGTTACCAATGCCAACTGTTATTGCCGTTCCTTTTGGCTTGCTTTTGCTTTTGATTTTGTTTTTATTGCCTTTGCTGCATACGCAGAGCACAAAAGCAACATTTTTGTACGCTCTCTTTTGTGTTTTCTTCTTTTGTATTTTATTTTTCGCCATTTGTCAATTAATTCTAATCGCAGCCGAAAGCAACAGTAACAACACACATATATATGTACATATGTATATAATAATAACAATAACAGCAACAACAGCGACAACGACAACAGTAACAAGAGAGCATCTACACGAAAGAGCAACAAAATAAAAAGTAAAAACAAATTATTATAGCAGCTAAAAATTTCGGTTCATCACGGTGCGAACGACGTGCACATACCCTTTGCCATAAAACGGGCTGCAGGGGAAATTGTGAAGTGAAGTGAAGCTAAAAGCATATTCAAAGCAATCGCAACTCTGCAAGTGTGTGTGTGTGTGTGTGTGTGAGCTCTGCTCCTGTGCGAATTTGCCAATTGCAAATTGCGAATGGAAACGAAATAGGCGATATGCTCGTTCAGACGTGTTGGCAATGCGATTACGTGTGTGCGAATTATAAATATTAGTTAAATATTAAAATGTGTTTTGTGTTTGTCAAGACCGAATAACAACAGCGACATCAGCAGCAGCAGCAGCAACAGCAAAACTCAGAGAATATGCTATAATTCTACATCGCATATATACATACTTATGCATGCATATGCTTGTATGTATGTATGTATGTATGTATGCTTCTTTAAACACACATACACATGTATTGACACTCACGCACACAACAAAGTCAGACGCCGTCCGCGATCAGTGAATTTATTTTTCTACGAAACAAATGCTACCACTTTTGACGCAGTAAACGAGAAGTAAATGCAGAAAAAAAACCCCTGTTGAATGCGAGCGTTCACGATTAATCCACTAGTGAGACATACCGGCACCTACACCTGTGTTAAACACCGTATATTTTTTAAATAAAAATAAAGATTCGGACACTAACAATTTTTGTAACAACTTGAATCAAGCACGCAAGCGAAAAAATCAGCTCTCAAATAATACTAACAGGGACTTACGATATTGGCCTCATAAAGAATGATCTTCACTGTTATTGCTCTCTTAGCAACTTTAACATAACAGCGACCTGCTGGGAATTTTTCGTGCACAGTTTCGTACGCTTGTACCTAAATATTGGTAATTTATTAATTGCTTCAATAATTTTGTGTGCTCAAATTGGTTGCAATAATAATAATAAAAATATAATTTTGTGCATATTCAATATATAAATATTAAAAATATATTACAGTAAAGCAAGAATAATTTGAAAAATAGCTTTAATAATTTACTCTTATACTGATTTAAAAGTGGTACTTTTTTAAGGAAATTTGTAATTTAAATTTGTTGAAATATATTTTTTACTTGAATTGTAATTGTTTTGGTATCAATATATGTTATTGTTCAAGAAATAAATATTTGAATTTAGTAAATGAAATAAATATGAATTTCCCTACTTTTGAAAATGTGCGGGCAGCCGACGGCAAACCAACTTCAAGCTGCGCGCAGCCAACTTCAAACCAGTTTGATTGTGGACATCGAGCGTGTTCGCAGCTGCTCGCTGCCAACATCTAGCATGTTCGGCGCTGCGTGCAGCCAACTTCAAGCAGTCAAACTCGAGCAGCAGCGTTGCCAGCTAATCGACAGAAAGGCGCGAAACTTAAATAGCAAACGTCCCAAATTGAATTTAGATGATTTTATAGCAGGCTGACGACTGGCTGACTGATGATGATGGGGATTGGCAACATGTTTTTAATTAAGCCGAAATCAGCACAACACTCTTAAATTTCCATCATTAAGCCACTGTGTGACGTGCTGCCAAGTGATAATTGAGCGACCCGCAGTGACGTGCGCTGCAGAGGAATAAACAGAGCCCGAGACGTCAAGTGGAACAGTCAACAGAGCCGACATACCTGGGCCATCCGTCTATTTGTGATTGGCCAAACAACGATTGGCTCTCGCCTTGCCCTCGCTCAACTCTAGACCCGCAAATGGGTTCAAGTCTCTTCTCCCGCCTAATGAATCACCTGCGAAAGCGCATGAATCATGATGAATCGGATCCGGTGAAAAGAGTCAGCCACGTCGGGCGGGCGGTGCCAGTTACTGCCCCCAACCACCACAGTCCCACTTCCACTCGCACCTGAGCGCCGTTTAGCACCTTCTTTTTTTACGGAAGTTTCTCGGGTCTCTGGCCGCAGGTCCAGCCCATATTTCTATCAATTAGTCGCTGGAAATAGCGGTGATTCAATCGAGATGTCATCCGAAATGCAATTGCTCACCTCGAGGTGCTAATTTTCGCCAGTTAACAAGAATCTTAATTATCCCCTGAGCAAATACCCCCCACTAACTGCACTATTCACAGGGTATTCAGTGGGCTGTTCCGCTCCGCTCTGGCTGCGACGCTTTGACATTTGCCTTTGCCTTTGGCTTTGGCTTGTGAAACCGGCTCACAATTAATTAAAAATCAATTAAATTAAATTTAATTTATTTTTATTTTATTTTTTATTTATTTTTTATTTATTTTTTGTTGTTTTTGTTGTTTTTTTGCTGCTGGCATTTGAAGAGCGGCGTTGACAACTTTGCGCATTTCGTTTGTTTTGATTTTCGAAGCGGAATCATAAATCACGCGTTGATAATCCAGTTGGAATAGCCGAACACAGTGCCAATTGGAAACGATCAGCAGACCGCTGTGAGCTGCCAACTGACTAGCTGAATGCCAACTTGAACCCATTCCAGTTGGCAGCAGTTAGCAGCTAGGTTACTCTAAATTGAATTTCAATAATATATAGCTAGTTGATATTTAGAGGTATCCAATTGGAGTATTATATAGTATAAGACATATTTTAATTGTAGCCAGCAGACATCAATTGACTAGCATTACTCCAATTCGTACTCATGCCAGTTGGAATAGTATACGAGTGTTATTCAACATGCCAATTGGATCTAACAGCATACAGTTTACTCTACGCTAAACTCGTAAAGGAGTCGGTTGAGAGAGGGAGGGAGCTTCACTTCAATTCAAGCTGCAGTTGAAGGCAACAGCTGTAGGTAAACCACTCTTATACTTATATTCCAATTTGAATGTCACATGGAGTCATCCAAGTTAGCTAGTTTGTTGTGTGTTGGCTTTAGGTTATATTCCAATTTGATTCCAACCTAAATCAATCAGGCTAAATCAATCAAATCTTCGCTTCATTCATACCAATTCATAACAAATCCAATAGCATACATAGGGATCAATTTACTCTATACTCTATAGCCATATAGCTAGCTCTGTGCTTCTTACCCATATGCACGTATTCTAGTTGGCATTCAGCTGTAGTCCAATCAGCCTACTGCCAGCTTCACCCCAATTCAATTTACTATATACTCCGATTGCATTTAGCTTATAGATAGCTCACTCCCAACTTCACTCACTCATTCCACACTTCAACTTCTTTCAACTAGTGTTAAGATGCAGTCCAATTAGCATACTGCTAGATTCACTCCCATTCAAACTTCAGTTTTTTCAGCTACTTGACTCTAAGCTACATTCCAATTTGACTTATCCTAAGGGTACTTTACATTGAGCCTCATTTCAATTCAAACTTATTCTACTTTGATCCATCCAATATGCTTATATAATATCTGTAAAGTGCATTAACTCCACATGCCCATTGAAGCCATCCCACATCTAGCTCACTCTCAGCTTCACTTCAATTCAAACTCATTCCATTTAAAGTCATTCCACAGCAACTCTCGCTCTCAGCTACATCACATAACGTCGTAAGTAGTCTAAAACATTTTCCAATTGGATTCCTCCACAGCTGCCTCACTTTAGTCCATCTTCCACTTGTCATTCCGATTCGTTTGCTTTGCTGCATCGCTGGCCACTGTCAACTGTCCCAAATTGTGGTCTCTTTAAGCCTCAATCTTCAAGCTTCGACCTTCGTTACGGCTGAGATGAGATTTTCAAGAGCGCGTTGACAGTTTTCCGAGCGTGCGTCATGCAGCGTGCTCAGCTCAGCTCAGCTTGGCTCAGATCGTTTGCCTAATGAGCTCCGACAAGTTATTTAAATTGGGCTTCCGATTCGCTAGCCGATTAGCGGCGACAGCTCCGAGCTCCGATCTGCCTGCCTAACTGCCTGCCTGCTTCCGTATGCCACGCCCATTGCTTAATCCTGCCCAGCTTAGCTTTTGCGTCAAAGAGAGTCATCAATTTGCTTTGATTTGCTTTGATTTGCTTTGATTTGCTTTGATTTGATTAGTGTCTGCGTCATGGAAAGATTTAATTGAACGTAATGCGAAAGGCAAACATTTTAGCCGCAACAAACAACAATCGTGTGTGAGTCTGTGTGAACAGGAATATTTGGCCAAAGACGAAGCTTGGATACACTTGGGCTGGGGGGAGTTAGTATGTTAAGGGGAGCAGGGTAAGGGCAGTAAGGCCAGGGCTGCAAAGGTGTCCATGGATATCTACATGGCTAGAACTAAACTAGACAAGAAAGAGAGAGAGGGAGAGAAGGAGAGAGTTATAGAGTGAGATACTTCTTAGTATATATCCACAATCGAATTCCTGTATAGCAAATATCTTGTTGAAGATGTCCTTCTGCTCTTAGCTATTCTATTTGAAGTTTCTTAGATTATGATGCTAACGTAAAT
Source organism: Drosophila mercatorum (assembly GCA_961210405.1). Classification (NCBI taxonomy): domain Eukaryota; kingdom Metazoa; phylum Arthropoda; class Insecta; order Diptera; family Drosophilidae; genus Drosophila; species Drosophila mercatorum. The sequence goes on from CAUIUS010000005.1 coordinate 14,718,105, forward strand.
TTCACTCTCTCTGATATCTCTCTCTCTCTCTCTCTCTTGCTCCTTCACTCTCTGTCTTATATGAATATGCTTAGATATACCAAAGTATATGCAGAGATAGATAGATAGCTGGGCTTAAAAGTTTCTGGTTTAGCCTATAGATGGCGCTGCTTATGCTACTGGCAGTGCGTATACTACAGAAGTTACCTATACTACAGATGATACTTATACTATTACTTACACTACTACTGGGGCATGCTAAGCAGCAGCTGCTTATACTACCTACTGGAGTTACTTATACTACTGCCTCTTTTTAGACTACTTGCGCTACTTATACTACTACTGGGACAGCTTATACTACTATTCGAGCTACTTATACTGCAGACGTTACTTATACTGCAGGAGTAAGTCATAAACTCATACTACTGGCTCCACTTATACTACTACTTTAGCTACTTACAATACAGGAACTACTTATACTGAAGAAGCTGCTTCTACTACTACTACTGCTACTACAACTTGTTCTGCTACTTATACTACTACAATCACTCTCTACTATTGCCTCTACTTCTACTACTACTTATACTGCTACATATACTCCTACTACTACTACTCTACTATTCCTTCTCTTACTCCTACTCAACACTTATATTTACATATACAACTCTCAGCACACACACTCTTTCGCTCTGTCGCTCTCTCTCTCTCTCTCTCTCTCTCTCTTTCTCTCTCTCTCTGTCTGTGTCAGCTCCCCTTACAAACAGCCTGCCATAGCTAATGTTCCCTCTATTCGAAAGCGCATTCATCATAATAATAAATCTGTTTTTGTTTGCTGTTTCCTCTTCATGTGCGCACAAGAGTTTAACGATGATAACTACGAAAGTGCGCGCAGCCTCCGCCCCCGCGCCAACAGATTCATGACCCAGCCAAAAGCCAACAACAAATCGAGTTTTGTTTTTGGACAAGTTTGGCAAAGTGGGAGAGCCTTCAAGTGGCGCACTGGACATACACTTGCGAGTGAGTCCCTGTCTCCAGCTCGGCGAGCAGCGCCTTGGCTAATTCGTGACATCGACGAACACTTAACACCACCAAACCAAACCGACAACAACAACAACGACAACAACAACGACAACAGCAGCTGAAACCCGTTCGGCTGTGTCTTGACTGCGCTGGCAGCGAGGGCGACAGGCAGCAGGCAGCAGGCGGCTGGTGGCAGGCGGCGACTGCTGTCGGCTGTTGGCCATATATAAAAGTGAATTTGTGACAAATATTCTGAACAGTTAGCGCGCACGCTCAGCGGCGACAACACCATCCTCAGCCAAGCCCAAAACGTCGCGCTCCAGCCACTTGTGATAAGACCGAAACGAATTGTGAATCGAAATCAAACAGAGAAAAGAAAACGGAAAACCGAATAAAACTGAGTAAACAACGCGCGTGCGCAATTGAAACGAGCTTTTCGAGTGTGTGCAGGATAAGCAGCTCAAATCAAATCCGACCAAATCCGATATATATATAAATATCAATTTATATATATTTATAATTAAAACACAGACACAAAACATGTGCTCGTTAAAGCAACAAGTGAGTATTCGAGCCAATTTACGATTATGCGAGATTTGAGTAACGGCAAACGTGTTTCTTTAGCATTTCGAAATATTCAAATTGAAATAAAAGGCAAATATTAATTGTAAAATATATAAATATATATATATATATATATAGGTATATATACATTTTCAACTGAAGCTTAACCCAAATTTTTTATGCGTTTTTTGTTGTGTTTTATTTTTGAAATATTTTCGAACAAGGTCAAAAAACATTTAAAAAATATTAAATTATTCTCATTCTGAGCCAGTTTTGGTTTTTGCCACATATCTGTAATAGAGTCAAGTCGAGTCGAGTCGGGTCAGTTATAGTAATATATATATATTTTATGCGCTTCATAAGGAAGTTGAAGTCGGAGCTTAAAGCTCGTAAAATTAGCTGAAGCAGCTCTAATCATTATGCAGCCGTGGCTAAGAGCACTCTGCTTGAATAATCAAATTTAATGAAATATAAATATAAACTAGAATTGAGTTAGTTTTCAATATAGATACATATATATTGCTGTATTTATGTATATATGGCAGGATCTGTATAGCAACATTGAAGCTCAAAGCGTATCTTGGGTCAAATCTTTCAGCCTTGCCTTTAACAACTTCAGGGTATTTTCATCGATGCTCATAGTTGATTGTCAGCAAGGGATATACGTTTTACTTATGCTCTACAAATTAATGAATATTTGATGAAATACCTAAAAACCTTTGAGCATTTGCTTACATCATAAATTCATATTAGATACGAAAAACTATTTAAGCCGGCTTTAAGCTGCAATTTCAATTTCATATGCTAATATTGCTTATAAACTAATATTTCAATTTACATAATTGAAATCTTTAGTATGCTAAAAGTTCGTAATATAAGTCGACCTATAAAGGTTTCTTATCTTAGTTAAAGATTTGATATAATAAATCATAATTTAGGCATTCTATTATTGTGCGAAATGGGTAGGTAGCTTTCCTCTTTCTCTTTCATTTCTGTCTCTTTCTCGCATTAAATATTTCTGTCTCTGTTCTTTTCTCTTTAACTCTGATCATTCTGCCTTTACTCTCCATCAATATCTCTCTCCTCTCTTTCTCTCGCTGTCTCTCTCTCAAAATATGTTTCTCTATATCTCTTCTATCTAAGATATATCTGTCTTTACACTCTATCAATATCTCTTACAGAATATCTCCCTCTCTCCTTTTCTCTCTCTCTCTCTCTATCAGTATATCTATCTCTGTAACTGACCCTCTCTCTACACATTTATCTATATTTCTCTGTAGTTCTTCTTCTTGCTTTCCTTTCTACTCTTTCCTTCTCTCTCTATCTCTCCTTCTCTATTAGTATCTCTTTCTCTCAATCTCTCTCTACATATTTATCCATCTCTCTTGCATGCCTTTCTTCTATCTCTCTCTCTCTCTCTGTATGGGCATACATCTTCTATCTCTCTCCCTACCTATCTCTCACATATCCAAAGAGCTCGCCAATTCTGCATATCTGCAATCTGCATAGATTAACATAGTTACTCTATAAAATCAGCTATGCTTGACGCAGGCGCTGTCAAAGTGCTTCCTTATTATACCCATTCTTGGAACGGCTTGCGGCCACAGGGTATTCACACGCTGCAGAGATATAGAAAGAGAGAGAGAGAGAGAGAGATAAAAAAAAGGCAAAACAAGTGTTATACATCTTATGGGTTAGCCCTGAGCCACTAAAGCGCAACCGGTTACAGAGACCAAGATACAGATACAAAGATACAGAGATACGAAGATACAGATACAGATTCGTTATTTATTTCTCGGTATTTTCGAGTTATTTTGTTGTTTTTAGTTTAGTTTCTGGCTATCATATATCATCAAAAAAGTCAATTAATTCAAGTGGTTCAGCCTGTAAAAATTTACATAATTAGCCGAAAAAGAAAACAGAAAAAAAAATGAAAAAAAAACATCAACATTTGTCTACGTCCGCGGCTCGAACTTTGCTATTATCAATGCATGCAGATCTCAAAGCGTGAATCATAAGGCAGTATAGGTATATATATATATATATATATATATATATATATATATATATATATATATATATATATATATATATATTGTTTTGTTGCGGTTAGAAATCGAGCAAAACATGCCTCGAAAGGAGCTAATTGTGGTTTCGCAGCCGAATTTAGCAAGTGGCAGATAAATCCATATAGACATATATACTTATATATAGTATATATATTTCGAGATATGCTGGCTGGATTAGCCTCCAGCTGAGCTGTCATTGAACGTCGTCTGCTAGCGCATTCACCTACACCGAAAGCTGGTTTGGCTCCAAGATAGATATCATCCGGTTTTCAATTTTCGATTTTCGATTTTGTTTAGTCTTTAATTTGTCCTCTAAGAATAAGACTAATTTTATTAACACCAAAATCGACGAGTTGTGATACATAAATTAAAGACTGTCTACAAATATATATATAGTATATCTAAAGTCTAATCGGCGCATATGCATCCGGCTTGGGCTGAGCCAAGGGCGCAGCATATTATTTAAGGGTTGGGTTGAGTCGGGTTGGGTTGGGTTGGGTCTCGTCTCCGTATTACCATATGTAATTAGCATCCAGCGGGATAATCGTACACTCTCTCGTGATCATGAATATGTTAAATTAACGATTATATCACCGATATTTGCTGGCTTAAATTAAATTAATTACTGTATGCTAATTCGAAGCATAAGCTCGACTGGTTCTAGCCGTTTGCAGAACGTAACTCTCTAACTGGCTAGTGACTGCTGTCTGCTGGCTGACAATTGGCCTCCAAGCGCTATTCACACCTTCTGCTGCTGCTGCCTCTCGCCTCATTTGCTTTGTTTTCTCACTGATTTTCGTCATGTTTTGTTTTGTTTCCGCAGTTTTACGCCCTGGCCGTGGCATTGGGCTTCGCTTGCCTGGCGACAGCACTGCCCCAGAATCCGCAGCTGCTGCAGGAGGGGCCGCACACGCTGCTGGATATTGAGACGCCCAACCAGTTCAGCTACAACTCTCCGCTGGCCCAGCCCGACAGCCTGCGCTCCAAGCCCTACTTTGACTTCCTCAGCACGCTCTACGCCCACGACTCGGCCAAGACGAATCTGTTCAGGAATCGCCCGCAGCGTTCGCTGCCGGAGGTGGCACAGCTGGAGCCAGAGCAAGTCGTCGCCGTGGCCGCCGATCAGCCCAAGAGTCGTCGTCGGGATCGCAAGCGCCGTGCCATCGTCTTCCGCCCTCTGTTCGTCTACCAGCAGCGCGAGATCAAGAAGAAGGAGATCGCGGCCCGGAGGCGCAGCGACGAGGCGCAGCGTCGCAACTACTACGAGTACTACAAGCGCGTCTAGTCGACCGACCGACCTGACTCCGCCGAGCATCCGAATCTAATCTAATGTAATCTAATCAACAACCATGCGCACTCCAGCAAAGGCTATGGCTGTCACTGGTCTTCTACAGGGTCCTCTCTAGCACCTAGCTTTTAATTATTGTGTTTTAGCCTTAAGCCCAGTCGAATCAACGCACAACGCACTGCACGCCACCCGAATCGACGATCGACTATCTGAATATATTTACATATATGCATATATATCTGTAATCCATAATCTATAATCTACATCATAACTATATATAATCGCCCCCCACGCATTACCCCCAAACCCCAACTATGTTAAGTACTCGTATGCCCTAAATTAATATCCATCTATGTTATATTTGTTAACTGATTTTTACACAATTTGTTACGATTAAAGCTAACAAAAGTTAAATACGACCTATAAGAGTTTTCTTTTAAACTAATTTTTTTAACATTTTTAGTTTAGTTTTTTTTTTTTTTTTTTAAGTAATTGGACTTAAATGACTATGGAACATAAGTTTTACAAAGCGATTTGCCATTCTTCAAATGAAAGTTGAAACAATTCATAAAGAGAATATACCCTGAATGGATTTAAAAGTGACATTTTGGGTTTTATAATCGTATGGAAATCTATGTAAATGGCAGAAGAATGAAATCTACCAGGACGCCTAGCTGAGTCGATGTACTTAGCTTTGACTATCTGCCTCCCTTTCTATTCATCTGTTTGCCTGCTCTCTTATCCGTATGTTTGTGCAGCCATATGATTGTAGTGATATCGTATACTACAAAAGCTAGCTAAATTTGAGATATTTTAAATGTATATTCCTAATTATCAATAACTTGATTTGTCTTTTTAAGCTTTGCTTAACTAACTTTCAATTCGAAGTGCAAGCTTCTGTAATGAACGCCCAGATTGAATATAATTCGCATTTTGGCTCAAATTTAAAGAGAATTTTTATTATTATTGAATTTTTTTTATTGCTAAATACTTTTGAATAAAACTGTAATCAATTAATTGGCTATATAAGTATAAGAAAAGAAAAGTAAAGAACATCTGCTCACTAGAGCTGAGAAATTTGGGTATTTATGGTTTAGTTAGCAGGCATTAAGAAGATAAAGAATTTCAAAACTTGCTCTCTCTTTAATCTCATTATTCATCTCTATCTCTCTCTCTATCTCTCTCTCTATCTCTCTCTCTCTCTCTTCTTTTATGTTTATCCAAATCAAGAATCTTAAGCTTAAAAAGTATGTATATATAAGATACCCTTTTAAAAGACACAATAAAATTTCTAAAAATAATAAATGCAGTTCTTAAGCTATGAAAAAAAATCTACAAAATAAAAAAATATAAAAAAAAAATATATAAAAAAATATAATAATATAATAATTGATAGAGTTAACTAAAGATACTTAAAGAAGTTCACTTGTCGATGCTAGCATAGCTACCCCGCTATATAAACCTCATTCGCCCCAGATAATGTTCTCGATCCAGTCCGTATAGAGATGCACCTTGGTGTAGACACTGGGAAACTTGTGGTTGCCACAGATGACGCCGTAGGAGGTGATGCCAATCACCTGCTTCAAGCAATTGTAGACCGGATGCTGGACGAAGATGGGTCCGCCGGAGTCGCCGTTGCAGGTGTCCGCATGGCTGTCCGCCGCGCCGGAGCCCGCGCAGAACTGGGTGCGGGAGACGATGCGGCTCTCGAGTCGCTCGCTGCATATCTCGTCGCTGTAGCGCTTGAGGCCCACCTGCAGCAGCTGCGAGGATTTGTCGCCTGCGTTCTTGGTGTAGCCCCAGCCGGCGGCGGTCAGCTCGAGGTGCTCGTCGCCGCTGCTGGAGGGCAGGCAGGCGGGCGCCACGTACTCGTTCAGCGTGGCATTGCGGTCCAGCTCGAGCAGCGCTATGTCATTGTGCCGGCTGCCGTCCTCCTCGTCCGCATAGTCCGGATGCACCACATAGTTGACCAGCCTAAACTCCTGTGGCTGGGCGTCGTCTGTGGTGCTGTTGTAGTCCAGTTCGCCCAGGCGAACAACGAACTTGGGCGACTTGAAGTTGGGATCCAAGCGCTGCTCCTTGGTCTCCACTGTCTCCAGACAGTGGGCGGCAGTTAGGACATACTTCGGGTGGATCAAGGTGCCGCCACAGTCCCAGCTGATGGAGGAGCTGCCAGGCTCTCGTATGCCCAGCAGCGCCATGAAGGGAAACTCGTGACCCTTGACCTCGGTGCCGCCCAGAATGAGGGGCGTGGAGCGGCAGGTGGGTCGCACTTCATTATAGCGACGGCACTCTGTGGGCAATCGCTATTAAATTTCATTTGTTTTATATTATTTGTATTCCATTTCCTCACCCTTTTCGTATAGTCTTCTAGGCTCGGCGAGCTTCAGCACTCGCTTCTGCGCATTCAGCGGCAGCGGGCAGCAGACGATGTCGTTAAACTCGTCGCAGTATTTAATCTTGTTCGGGCCGATAATATATTCATTGTAGAAGAGGACGGGGCAGTCCGTGGCGGTCAGTTCCTTGCACTCGCCCGTGCCGTTGTCACAGAACTCCGCCGTGGGCGCCGCCCGAGCCGGCCAGGCCGAGAGCAGCAGAAGAATTGGCAAAAATTGAGAGTTCGTGTTCATTGCCTTCGGCAGCTGTTGAGAAACTGCGCTCGATTCGGACGCGTGTGTTTGCCGCCAAACCAGATCAGTCTACAGACAACAAAATTCAGAAGAAAAAAGTAAATAATCAAAATAAACAGCAAAGTCCGCTCCCATTCCATTCACTCGCCATTATCGCATCGCAATCTGTAGCTTGATGGGTCAAGGTGAATTTCAATTTCGCTTGCTGTGCTCAACTTTTGTGTTAATCAGTTGTTTTAAAGATATCCCATTTATTTTGAGACCAAAGATACGAATCTCTATAAAATAGCATTAAATAAACTTTTTTTTATTACTTTGTTAGCAAGAAAGATACTACTGTAACTTTGTCTCAAACAAACATTTAAATTCACCGCCACTCACAAAAAAATCGATAACTCAACCGCAGCATTACCATAAAAACACACTCACTCAATATAACATTTCATTTTGGCGGCGAAAATACTCATAATGAGGCCAGCCTATCGGAAATGCCCAGGGCTGCTATTTAGCATTATGCGCATGCTATCGGCAACAGCATACTCAGCTCAATGCGACTCAATTTTTTGCACGATGGTATATTTATCGTTATCGAAAATGCTTAATATTGCGATGATTTGGGCACATCACTAGTTCTTCTGTGTACTTCGACGCTGAATGGTGTGTTTGCGCACACTTTTCTGCAAAAAAAATAATTTAAGTGCAGAAATAGGCAAAAATATTGAAGAAACACTGCATTCGCGAGTACAGCACAATTTTTGCAACGCGCCAACACTGTTTTTACGTACGGATGCATATTTGTGATGTGGATATTTTGTGATTAAAAATTATCCCCATCTGAGGTAGGAAAAAAAAATGGTTGACAGAAACTTCTGCCCAACAAAGAACCGACGCCGACGTACAAGCAGCAGACGTATAAATATAGTCGTCTCATTCTAGCATCGGTCATTCGATTAGCATGCTTGAAAAGTGCCGCAACTAGCAACTTTTAGCCAACCTCAAATTAACGTGTTCAAGAAGAGAAAATAATTTTTATTAAAAATGGCCAAGTGCAAAAAAAATATTTTCATACATCGCGCGTGTGTGTATAATAAAAAAAAGGAAGCGCAGCCATTTGCAATGCACCGTTGCAAATCGATTGCACTTTGTAGGGATGCAAGCTGACTAAATGTGATAAGCGAGCGATTTGAAATATTATCACTGAAAAAGTCTTAAATGTAATGATTACGCAGCAGAAATAGTGTAAAGATACGATATAGTTGTACATTAATGGGCGCGTTTGCCGCTGACTTACGTATTTTCATACATATATGCTAACCAGGGCTGCAAAAAGTGCGCTGTCAAACGCAACACGCGATAATTTCGAGTGGTGGCTATAATGTTTCTTTCCCGCCTTTTTCAGATGTCTCAAACATGAATGAAGGTAATTCAGCAGGAGGGGGGCATGAAGGGCTAAGCCCGGCCCCTCCTGCTGTGTCAGACCGTGTAACGTTACAATCAACGGAAAAATCAGTAACAACGCCAAAATCAACAGCAACTGCACACAACAACAGTAAATCAGCATCATCTTCAGCAACTTCAACAGCAGCAACAACGCAGCAAAAACCCAGCAAACAACAACAGCAGCAGCTGCTCAGTGCGCAGCTGCCTGTGCCGCTGTCGAACTTGTCGACAGAGGCAACGGCAGCCGCAACGCCAGCAGCAGCTTCCACATACTCCTCCAATCCAGCAGATACCTCCGTTTTAGATTCAACAGCGCCGCCCCAGGCGAAGCGACAGCGTTTAGAAGACACGGAAGTGAGAGGCGAGCCGCCCGCCACAGACAATAATAACAGCAGCAACATTGTTGGAGCTGTTAGCAGCAACATCGTTGGCTCATTGCTGCCAGCGTCGGTTGTGGCCAGCAGCGAAGTTGGTGGGGCCATTTCAACGGCACTGCAGGACTTGAATGCGCTCAAGAAGCGCATTCTCCAACAGAAATATCAAATTTTGCGTAATCTTAAGGAAAGGTAAATACGAGTAAAATTTAATATATACAAAGAACATTGCTTAACTTTTACTTTGATTTCGCAGGCATCTTGAAAATGTGTCGGAATACTTTTATTTACAAAACGGTGGCAGTATGATGGACTACCCCGCGTGGCGTAAGAAGACACCAACACCGCAGTTCATCAGCTACAGCAATGCGAATCGTATCGAGCAGCTGATACTCGAGGAAAAGCCAAGCACATCCGCCGCCGCAGCAGCAGCCGCTGTGGCCCAAGGACACAGGACAACGCAACAATCAACACAACAACCACAGCAATCTGCGGATTCAGTCGTTAGTAATAGTAGCAACAGCAGCAGCAGTAGCCCTGTAACTGCAGCAACAACAACCACTACAGGGACAACGGGGGTACAGTTAGAGACAGATAGCACCACACAAACAAAAACGGTAAGAGCTAACGGCAGTTTACTATGAATCATTCCTGCTAACACCTCTTCATTTCTGTTTTTTTTTTTTAGAATACGCAATCTCTGCTGCCAACAAAATCTGGCAGCAACACAACTGCAGCAGTAACAGCAGCAGCAGCAAGTCCAAGTCGTGGTGGGGCAACGGGAACAACAACAACTGGAGCATTGCCTACAACCAGCAGCTTAGTGGAGACGAGCGGTAATGCATTGCCACCGGAGGCGGAAATAAAGATACCAGCAGTTGGTGCGACGCCAGTCGCTGTCTCCACGAAGCTACCCGCCGCCGTAGTACAGTTGACGCAGCAAGGTAAGCCAAACTCGTTCAGGTTAAGAACCTATTTAATCAGGATTTGAACTCTTGATATTTGGTTATTATTTCGTGTTTTGTTGTTTACCTGTTTTTTGGTTAATTAATTTTCAAAATTTAAGTATAACTCTAAAAAAAATTACAAAAAAAAATAGAAACATACCTAAATTCAACAATGTCAAACAAAAACATTTTGCATACATATAAGAAGCAAGTAAAAACTATATAAAAAGGCTACCAACTCCCCAGCATAAAATTAAAATAAATAATCGCGTCCTGAACAACTCTCCAGCAACTGTAACAGTACAAAGCACGCCCTGCACAAAACTATAAAAGTTGTCTCTCGCCCAAGCAAAAGAAAAGAAACCTATAAAATGCTCTACTAATATCCAAGAACTTAATTTATCTGACACACATACACATACACGCAAATACACAAAATACTAAAAATACTTAACATATTCTGTATGCATATATATATATATATATAACATTTACATACACATTTCTTTCAACATCAATTCATTTCTTGTATTGCTGAATTTGATTTACGAAATATTTCCCTTTTTTGTTGTTTATATTTTTGGTATTTCTGTTACTCTCTTCCGCCTCCTAACGCACACATCAACTCTCTTTCTCAACTCACCATCAAATTGTATCGTTATTATATAGGTCACATACCCGGTAGACCTCTAGGAGGTCGTCACGGTATGGTCTTCGGTCAAATACCCGCGCCTCCTGCCGTAGGAAATTCTTCTGTACCTTTGGTGCCAGGTGCTTATCGTTCGCAAAACACTAAAAAAAAAAAAATAAACCAAAATCACATTTTGATTTTTAAGTCTTCTACTTGTATTTTCATAATTTTTCATTTCGTTGTTGCCGCTAATTAAAAGCGTAGTGCATTACCTATTGACTTAACTATATACATTGCATTCGATGTGCCTATATATATTGTTTTGTATCAAAGATTTATACTTATTATTACATTAGAATTGGTGTTTCATATACCTTCTGTATATTTTTGATTGGTAAAATACTTAAATATAATTATTTATATATTCTATTTTTCCATTCGAATTAATTGAATGTGAAAATACATTTTTATTTGGTTTGCTAAATTATGCATAGTTTAGATTTGATCTTTGCCTCTATAACGTTGACCCAGCTTTAAGAATCATCTATCAGATATATATTTCACATATTAAAAGTTTCATCATCCCTTGCTTCCAATTGCTTCATCTTAGACTTGTTTAGAGCTTTTTTAATTGCACCTAAAAGCGTTTTCTTGTACGCCAACTCAATGCGCTTGAAAATCGTAGCTGTGTGCTAGAGCAAAGCTTAGTTGCAAAATGACTTTTTTGAAATTCTATAACAAAAGAGTTCATAACGCTGAGTACATTTGCAGATTAAATTTAAGATATGGTAGATATCTATATATAATGATATAGTGGCACCTAAAAGCGTTTTCTTGATTGCTTTTTAAACGCGCCTGAAAATCGTAGCTGTGTGCCAGAGCAATTGCTGCGGTAGCAAGTGAATTGATACCAATTAATGCATCAATTCCATTTACACCACGCACAAGATATTTAAAGTTGAGATCAGAAGTAGGCCATACTATGATATAATGAATAATCCTAATACTCTTATGCAGGCGCACTCTGTGTCACATTGACTTATATCCACATGTGATGACAATTTGTTAACCTTGCTAAAGTAAAAGTCTCGATTTATCCATGTGATCGTGTCCTCAAGACTGATCTCATTGAATTCGCGTCTTACAGACATTTAAGCTTAAGGACTAATCGTTAGGGATTATTATTCCTCAACTTAAGATTTTGAAGTTTTGCATGTGGTTGACTAAGTTTCTTTGCTTCTCTTGATTTTCCCTTACTTTCTTAGCATACTTCAATAACTACATAATATAATAAATACACATACTAATTCGCAACAAATATGGTTGAATTAATTGATTGATTGATTGATTCGAACGTTCTCTTATTTTATTACTTAATTATTATCGCTTTAATATGGTAGCGTGTGTTGATGATGCAATTTTCCAGCATGCAAGTTGGCTAAGAGCTGTCTGCAATATCTCGAACCGAATATTAACTTTTCTTATCGCTTTTCTCCTCAAGGTGGCACGCCGTTGGTGCCCTGCAGCAGTTCCTCCGGTTCAACGGCGCTGCGTCGTCCAAACTCACAACAGAATGCACCAGGAACGCCAAGTGCGGGAACTGGAGGAGGAGCGACGTCGTCGCCACTGTACACGGGTGGGGCCAATGGTGCGTCAGCGACCGTTGGCAGTGGAAGTGGAGGTGTCATGACACCTTGCACACCTGGTGGCAGCAGCGGAAGCCTGATGAGTCCACTCGCAAGCACAGGCACGCCCAACAGTGCGCAGGAGTTTTCGTTTAAGGCCAAACAGGAGGTGTACGTGATGCAGCGTATATCCGAATTGCAACGAGAGGGATTATGGACTGAGCGGCGACTGCCCAAGCTGCAGGAACCCAGCCGACCCAAGGCTCACTGGGACTATCTGTTGGAGGAGATGGTCTGGCTGGCAGCTGACTTTGCGCAGGAGCGCAAGTGGAAAAAGAATGCAGCCAAGAAATGCGCTAAAATGGTGCAAAAGTATTTCCAAGACAAGGCCAATGCGGCACAGCGTGCCGAGAAGGCCCAAGAGCTGCATCTAAAGCGCGTCGCCTCCTTCATAGCGCGCGAGGTGAAGAGTTTCTGGTCAAACGTGGAGAAACTGGTCGAATATAAGCACCAAACAAAAATCGAGGAGAAACGCAAACAGGCACTCGATCAACATCTCAGCTTTATAGTCGATCAAACAGAGAAGTTCTCACAACAGCTGGCCGAAGGCATGAACAAAAATGTGCCTGAAACACCTAGTCTAACCTCCAGTCGCCTAACGTCACCCAAGCGGGAATCTGATGGTAAGTTGAGATATACTCTTTTGATCAGGAAAATCTATTTGCATATGATGAGAAACCTAAACTGAAACGTTGTTGTGGGCTATTTTTGACCACTCCGATGTTATTAAGGGATGGTCGCATTCGCGAGGCATTTGTCTGATTCATTAAGAGAAAGATTATATTTAGTTTACCTAAGATATACAAAAGCCAACTGTAACTAAATGAATAATTTAAATTACAGATGAATTTAGGCCAGAGTCTGGCTCTGAGGATGATGAAGAGACAATAGCCAAGGCCGAAGAAGAGGCAGCGGATGTCAATGAGGAAGTCAAAGCACTGGCTAAAGAATCTCAAATGGACTTTGATGATTTTCTCAATGATCTGCCGCCCGGCTATTTGGAGAATCGTGATAAGCTGCTACTAGAGGAACAGAATACAACAAAAGGCGCTTCCACTAGTGCAGCAGCAGCGGCGGCAGCAGCAGCAGCTGCTGATGGGGACGACAGTGATGATAGTGAGTTTCAGGCAAAGGAAGCGAGCGATGATGATGAGAACACCATCAGTAAACAGGAGGAGGCAGAGCAGGAAATTGATCACCAGAAAGAGATCGACGAACTGGAGGCTGATAATGATTTGACAGTTGAGCAACTCCTGGAGAAGTACAAGTCGGGTAAAATTAATGAGCCACCCAGCGCCAAAAGACGAAAAATTGTTGTGGAGACCTCAGAGCAGGACTCGGATGATGATTCAACTGCGGTTGACGACTCGACGGATAGCAGTGAAGTGGAAGCGAGTGATGACGAAGATGAAGATCTCTCGACAGTCAAGAGCGATTCCGATCAGGAGGAGGGCGAGCAAGAGGATGGCCTCAAGAGTCTACTGGCTGACGCCGAAGGCTCAGGTGTGGACGGATCAAATAGTGCTGCTGTTGTTACCAGCAAAGACAACAAAGATGATATGTTGAACGATGCTGCCGCACTGGCTGAGAGTCTACAGCCTAAGGGTAACACGTTGTCCTCCACGAATGTAGTGACGCCTGTTCCATTCCTGCTAAAGCATACGCTGCGCGAGTACCAGCACATTGGACTCGACTGGCTAGTCACCATGAACGAGCGCAAGCTCAACGGCATTCTTGCCGACGAGATGGGTTTGGGCAAGACAATACAAACAATAGCGTTGCTGGCGCATTTGGCCTGTGCGAAGGGCAACTGGGGACCTCATTTGATTGTGGTGCCCTCTTCTGTGATGCTTAACTGGGAAATGGAGTTCAAGAAATGGTGTCCGGGCTTTAAAATACTCACCTACTACGGGACGCAAAAGGAACGCAAGCTCAAACGTGTCGGCTGGACGAAACCGAATGCGTTTCATGTTTGCATAACCTCCTACAAACTGGTCGTGCAAGATCAACAAAGTTTTCGACGCAAAAAGTGGAAATATCTTATTCTCGATGAGGCACAAAACATTAAAAACTTTAAGTCACAGCGTTGGCAGCTGCTGCTTAACTTCTCCACCGAAAGGTCAGTAATTGTTGCTAATTGTTACTTGCTATAATTATAAGTGCAATTGCTACTGCTCGTGCGGGCCAGCACCGAAATCAGTAACCAAGCGCTTGCTAAACTAGCTTGGCGACTACGCTTAGGTGCTAAAATTAAAATACGCTATAATGCCGCATTTATTAAAAGAGCATACTAATGCATTAGAATGCTTGTGGCTTTGTTTCGTAACACGTTTCAATTTTTTTTTTTTATATTTTTTAATTGCGTTTCGAAATATTGAATGAGTTTTGTTCCTTAATGATTTCAAATATTAAACATGATATTAAGTTAAATATTGTCCTTCAATTGCTGTTTACCTATAAATAAAATATTTTGTATTCATAACAGACGCTTGCTGTTGACGGGCACGCCACTGCAGAACGATCTTATGGAACTCTGGTCCCTGATGCACTTCCTCATGCCGTACGTGTTCTCCTCGCATCGCGAATTCAAGGAATGGTTCTCCAACCCCATGACCGGTATGATCGAGGGCAACATGGAGTATAACGAAACGTTAATTGCGCGACTACATAAGGTAAGCAAAGTTAATATTGCTGTCTTAATGAGTAGCACCTAAAAGCGTTTTCTTGTACGCCAACTCAATGCGCTTGAAAATCGTAGCTGTGTGCTAGAGCAAAGCTTAGTTGCAAAATGACTTTTTTGAAATTCTATAACAAAAGAGTTCATAACGCTGAGTACATTTGCAGATTAAATTTAAGATATGGTAGATATCTATATATAATGATATAGTGGCACCTAAAAGCGTTTTCTTGATTGCTTTTTAAACGCGCCTGAAAATCGTAGCTGTGTGCCAGAGCAATTGCTGCGGTAGCAAGTGAATTGATACCAATTAATGCATCAATTCCATTTACACCACGCACAAGATATTTAAAGTTGAGATCAGAAGTAGGCCATACTATGATATAATGAATAATCCTAATACTCTTATGCAGGCGCACTCTGTGTCACATTGACTTATATCCACATGTGATGACAATTTGTTAACCTTGCTAGAGAAAACGAGAACTGCGATTTATCCATGTGATTCTGTACTTCAAATGGATTACATTGAAAACGCGACTTACACTCGTTTAAATATGAAATTTAGCTGCATGCGCAGTCTGTTCCCTTTAGATATTAAACAGTTTCTTCATGCAGGCGCACTCTGTGTCACATTGACTTAAATCCACATGTGAAGACAATTTGTTAACCTTGCTAGAGTAGATTGAATCGGCGACTTATCCATGTGATCGCGTTTTTAAAGTTGATTGCATTGAATTCGCCGTTTACATTAGTTTAAAATTAAATACTTATATTTTAATTTGAGTATATATTAAATGAATAATATATTTATATTAATTTTTAGGTTATTCGTCCATTTCTGCTGCGTCGGCTTAAGAAGGAGGTGGAAAAGCAAATGCCAAAGAAATACGAACACGTTGTCATGTGCCGTTTGTCGAATCGTCAGCGTTATCTGTATGAAGATTTCATGAGCCGATCGAAGTGAGTTTATCAAATTATCTAACATAAATTGAAGTTTTATATTAACTACTTTAATTTTCCAGAACTCGCGAAACATTACAAACTGGCAATTTGTTGAGTGTGATCAATGTGCTTATGCAGCTGCGCAAGGTGTGCAATCATCCAAATATGTTTGAGGTGCGACCAACGATATCGCCATTTCAAATGGAAGGTATTGCATTCCATACGCCACGTCTAGTCAGCGACATCTTGGAGTATGATCCGTTCACGGTGAGTTAGTGTATGGCAGATTAATAGAATCACAACTATTTGAGTTTTAAAATGATGATAAACTGTCACTGAACATTGCGACTCAATCTATTCTGGAGAGAGATGCGATTTAATAGGATGTTCGCTGTTGCGAGGCATTTGCCTGATTTTAAATAAGCTCACATAAAGATTTTGATAGCATAAGTCGGACTTGAACTAATAGTTGTCTATTCATTCTCACTTGTAGCAAATCAACTTGGAGACCCTCAACATGTTGTTACTGAATTTGGAACATACACTGACTGCCTACGTCTCACACAAGTCGCGTTTGTTATCGCCTCCACGTAAATTGATTGAGGAAATCGATAGTGCACCGCAACCTCCGCCACGTTGTCCCAATGGCAAGTACCGCTTTCACATACGTGTGCGTAGTGCAGAGCTGGCACAGCGCATAAAGTTGCAAGCGGTGCGTGTGGGCGCCAGTCCGGCCATGAGACTGGAAGGCTCAAAAATTGTACCCATGCGCACCCTGTTGCCTAGTGGGCATGTACTGAAACGTGTTAGCGGCAGTATTAATCCTATCAATATGGCTTTAAAGCCCGTGATAATTAATAGTCTAACGTCAACGACGGCGAGCACCAGTAGTGGAAGTTCAGCGCTGAATGTACTTGGCAGCAGTTCCAAGCTCCTAAGTTCACGTTCGTCCATAAGCGCTCCAACACCCGCCAAGGTGGCCAAAACAATGCAGGATGGTAAACCCTTTTTCTATTTGGCACCTGCGACAAATACGGGTGGGGCTGGAGCGCGGCTTACTTTGACTAGCAAAACTACACCAGCGAGCACAACAGTAAGTGCAACAGCAATGAGTGCAACGGCAACTGCAACAGCAAGCAGTAGTTCCGCAGCGCAAATGCAGCAGTTGAGCAAGGATCCCATTGTCAAAGATCTGGCGACGCATGTTAAGTTGGCGGTACAAAGGCAAACGAATGGAAAGACTCAGGAAGAGGACTCAAAGTCAACGCTTGAAGATGCTGAAGATCCCTACCGCATGCAGCAGCTAATACAGACGCGAAAGGAGCAGCGTTTGGCCTCGCTCAAGCGCATGGCTCACATCAATCGTCGGCGAACCGATGCCACGCCCATTTATGGAGCCGATTGTCGTCAGACAATTGAGGGTTGCATGCAGGCAACGCGAACAGCGAAGCATTCCACATGGCAAACGCGAGGATATTCGAATTGTTCTATTGCCATGCGGCACCACGATGACAGCTGGTCATTAAATCTCCTACTGAAGAATTTCGAACAGCGTTGCTCCGACCTGTCGCCCATATTTGCTAACTTTGTGATTTATGTGCCCTCGGTGTGTGCGCCACGAATACGTCGCTACGTACAGAATTTGTCGTCGACGCACTGGCAAAATGAGCGCCAGATTGAGAGGACAGTAACTCAATCCATATCACCCAAGCTGGCGCTGTTACATCCCATCATATCGGCGATGACAACGCAGTTCCCCGACCCCCGTCTTATTCAATACGATTGTGGCAAGCTGCAGACACTGGATCGTCTGCTGCGGCAGCTAAAGGTTGATGGTCATCGTGTACTGATCTTCACGCAAATGACCAAAATGCTCGACGTGCTGGAGGCATTCCTTAATTATCATGGACATATTTACCTGCGTCTGGATGGCTCCACTCGTGTGGAGCAGCGGCAAATACTTATGGAGCGATTCAATGGTGACAAGCGAATCTTCTGCTTCATTTTGTCTACGCGCTCTGGAGGTGTGGGTGTCAATTTGACCGGCGCGGACACTGTGATCTTCTATGACTCGGATTGGAATCCCACGATGGATGCCCAGGCACAGGATCGATGCCATCGCATTGGGCAAACTCGAGATGTGCATATATATCGGCTGGTCTCGGAGAAAACCATCGAAGTCAACATCCTGAAGAAGGCCAATCAGAAGCGCATGCTTAGCGACATGGCCATCGAGGGTGGCAACTTTACGACTACCTTCTTTAAGAGCACCACCATTAAAGATTTGTTTGCAATCGACCAGACGCAGGAGTCGGATGAAGGTCAGGATAAGCCGGATGAGAAGGATAAAATAATTGCTGCTGAAGTGGAACCTGTTGTAGAAACGGAGAAACAATCGCTTCGTGCCTTTGAGCATGCTCTGGCCGCTGCCGAGGATGAGCAGGACGTACAAGCCACTAAGACGGCCAAGGCTGAAGCAGCTGCCGATCTAGCCGAGTTCGATGAGAATATACCGATTGCGGATGAGGCCAACCCGGATGGTGGTAGTGCACCGGTTGAATTGAGTAAAGCCGATCTGGAAATGCAAAATCTTGTCAAGCAGGTAAGTTGCTTATTATTTATTTATGTGGACACGGGCAGAGCTGGCTTTTTATTGAAAAAGCTATTTAGTGGCCTTTTGAGCTAGCTAGCGCTGCCCAGAGAAACTTCAACACGAAGCAGACGTTCAGACATAGTCGAGGCGATTCACTCTCACGCCCGATTATATCACTCAACGTCGGACATAATCACACAATTTACTATGGAATATTTTCTTAATGCGATTTATTTACGTCCACTTTTAGCTCTCGCCGATTGAACGTTATGCAATGCGTTTCGTTGAGGCCACTGGCGCCGCCTGGACAGCTGAGCAACTGCGTGCCGCCGAGGCGGAGCTTGAGATGCAGAAACGTGAGTGGGAGGCGAATCGTCTGGCGGCTATGCAGAAAGAGGAGCAGCTGCTCAAGCAGGAAACGGAGTCCGAGGAACTGCTGACATACAGTCGCAAGGATGCCAGTAATCAGGTTAATACTAAACAAGATTCCAATCTAAGTAAACGACCACCAATTGTTGGGGTAGGAGGTATTAGGCTAACCAAGCATAATAAGCGTGATAAACGGTTTAAGCACCACGGTTGGAACAGGGGTGGTCCGGGTTTAAGTAGGAGTGTAAGCAACAAGTCAAGATCAAATGTGCAGCAGGCTAGTCCAGTGCGTACGCGTCGGATTAGCCTTAATGTGAGTGCTCCGGCCAGGAGCAGCAGTGGCAGTATCAGTAAAAAATCAGCGAGTGGAATGTTACCAGCGCTAGCTAGGCGACAGACGCGTCTGCATTCGCTTAGTGAAGATAATGTTACTACCACACCAACAGTCACGGCCACGGCGACACCGCCCACTAGAAAGACAACGCGCACAGCAATGGCGGCAGCAGGCAGTACTTCAACACCCTTAACAGAGGAGCGACCCAAGCGGCAGTCGGCCAATATAGCCATGATAAAGCTAATGAAGACACCGGCAAAACAATCTGCAACCACTGCAACTCCAACAGCCAAGAATACTACCACACAGACGGCCAAACCGAAACGCAGAGAAAGCGCCTCACTGACAACAAGCGCGGCCAATCGGAGGAAGCTGCTCGAGCGGCGTGCAACGATAGCATCTCCTTTGGCCTTGAAAGGCAATGACAGTGAGGATGATGAAGACGATAAAAATAAAAAAGATGAGGAGGAGGGTGATGGTGAAAGCGAAGAGGATGATGCATCCATTCAGGTGGAAGATACTGAAAATAAAGATGAAGATGAACAGGAAGAAGATGCGGAGCAGACTGCAGCGTCTGTCTCTGCACAGGAGGATACAACCCAAACTGAAGATGAAGAACTACATGTGGAAACCTTAAATGAAGAGGAAGAGGAGGAGGAGGAAGATGAGGAACTTAATGTTGAAACACAGTCCAGTTCAAGCTATGCCACACCCGGCGAAGGTGGCGACAGTTTAGATGGCTGGAATGCCCACAATCAGGTGCAAGATACCACAATGACGAGCTCCACTTATTATAATGTCTCCGAAGAGTCAGACACAGACGAGCCCAATGATCCGCTATTGGTGTCCAAGCCGGAAAACAAAACGGAAACCAAGGAATCGACACCAGCATTGCAGAGACAGCGCAGTAGTAACAGTAGCCGTGGTGGCAGCGATGAGCCGATAGGACATACACCACGTACACGCTCCCGTGGTTCGGTTAAGATAAATCTGTGGACTTTGGATGTAAGTCCTGTGCCAACCGTACAGAAGGGCAGCGGAGGCGGCGGAGCTGGCAAAAACGTGAAGCGGTCGACGCCACAAGTAGAGACAAAGCTAAAGGGTCGACAGCGACAAGTTGGTGCGAAAAGGCGACTCATGAAGAAAGTCAGTGAGGGACAAACGACAACACTCAGTCGTTGGATAACCCAGACGCCACGTGTGCGGTTGCGCTCCAGCAACGCAGGAACTGTCATGCCCGCCAATACAAGTGCTGCCAGCGTCTCAACAGGAGCAACAGTGACGACCAAGTCTGGCGCCAATGGTGCCAGCAGTAATAGGTGATAATTGAGTAGAGACGAAATCACAGTATTAACTATATATAACGAATGCAAAAGGAAATCCTGCTGCAAATCCTGTCTGCGAAGTCGTAAAGTTGTGTGCGCGCTGTGGTTTTTAGTGAGCATTCAAACTGGCCACGTGACTATCGTCAAAGAAGCGTCCGCCGTAAGGATGTAAGAAGCTGCTATATAAAACTATGTACGAGTATTTAATAGACTGTAACGAGTTTCCTTCTAAGCTAGTTAGGCGGCAAAAATCAATTTAAAGGCAGTGAGAAACAGTAAATAGTTTTGAGAATGTACGAAAGCTTAGGATAACAAATTGTGCTTAGTTTAGGTAGTGAGCAGTAGGGGGCAGCAGCGCCACTCCCGACTCGACCAGTTCTAATTGTTTTTTATTGTATTCTGCCAAATGCAATCGAATTCAACTTAAAGCTTGTAAAGCTATACGCCACACAATACTGATATTTTCATAAAAAAAAAGCAAAAAAAATTTAAGATTTTAATTTTAGTTTAAGTTAAACAAAGGTTACAAATAATTGCTAGGTAGGTGCTGCCCCTGCCCCCTGTCGAATGCAGGTTAAATTAAGTTTAAAAAAACACGAACCCAGATTGTATATAAATACACGCATCAACAAACGGATATATCATCAGAACATAGTTTTTAGATTAAAAGTATATATATATTATTTAAGCAGTGTAGTGTGCGGTTAACTTTTTCAAAAGAAGTGACTAAAAAAGAAAATTTAACTCCATTTGTATTATGATTAATTTCGTTGTTAAATTTCTGTTCTCTATCTAAGTCTTCAAAGAACTCTCCTCAGCTAATGCGCCTTAGTTATTAAGTATATCACTCCTTAGGTAACTCTTTTAACTCTATGGTAAATGTTAATATTTTTGCATTCAATAATTTATTTTGTATTCTAAAGAAACAACTAGTTTAGCATTAACAAAAACAATCTAAAGACTATAAGCATATAGATTGACTAACAAATAAAACACAAGAATCGATTCGATATGCTTTCAAAAGAAAAAGAAAAGATTAAGAAACTCTAAGACGTTGTGGTTTTTATTTCTACGGACAAATTTCGTGCGAGTTTTTTTTTCGATTAAACAAGAAAAACATTTCGAAGACAATTGCACAAAGTTGGAAAAGAATAAGCGGAAATCATAAGAAAGAATAAGATTGAATCATATTATTTTCTGTGTTGACGAATGTAGAATTCTGTTTTGGTGTCGCTAAAGATAATGAAAAAAAAAATAAAAATAATAATTACAACTATTTCATTCAAAAATAATAATATATTATATATTTTAAAACAATTCATTGTATGTTCGTTGGTTTGTTTGTTGGCCCCATTTACCCATTGACCTCTCCTTATACCAATTCACACTCCCAAGCCTCTCCATCGATTTCCGCGTATAGGAGGTTCCATATACTTTGCCAATTGTTCTTCAGTGCCGTACGAAATGGTTCCGGAAATAAAACTAAACGATAAAGCAACAACTCTAGTTCATACTTTAAACTAGATACAGTTAGCTAGTTACTAAGCCAATAAACACCACCACCAAAACAGAGTTGCTTCATACGATACGAAAATAATATAATGAAACGTTTATTCTTTTCTTTAACTTTGCTCGGCCCGCATTAACGCACGCGCTCGCACGTCTCCAGGTCTGGATATCGCGTAATAGCATGGAGCAGATGCCGGTAAGTTGATCAGTTGAGTTGACTTCGAGTTTCCCACTATTATAATCGATTGGTATTTGTTTTGATTAGATGTGGTGCCCGCCTACGCCACCGCAAGACAATAACGACATCTACATCGATCACTCGCTGTCGTTTATGTACGATCTGGAGCCGATACCCGAAACGGAGCTGCCGCCGGTTTATGTGCGACGCGAGCTTAAGCGTTCGCGCACCGATGCCGGCTTCGATGGCAGTCGGCGTCCGAATAAGATGCGACGCGAGGACAACTATGTGCCGCCACGTTCGCTGTTTGATCGGCCCACAGCGCAGCTGGCACGCCTGCGCCGTGAGCTGAAGAATCAGCGCTTCCGCGGCAGCTTTAAGCCGAATTCAATGATACCTGGGCTGAAGCCGCAGTTGCCGGCGAAGCCGCTGACAGAGCCAGAGGCTATGAGTGAGTGGTGCGTGTTCGAGGACATGGCCATACTCCATGTGCTGATCAATTTGCAGGGTCTGCCGTGCAGCCTGATGCTACTCTCGCCGGGACAGACGCCCAATTGGGATCTGGTCTCGGAGCTGGTGAACTTCTGCTCGAAGACGTATCGCTCGGCTCGGCAGTGCCGCTGGCGATACGAAACGCACATTCAGCCACGCGAGGAGGGTAAAGTGGTCGAGAGTCCCAAGAAGCAAAAGAAACTCAAACCCACGCTGCGCATGGAGTACATGAAGAGTCCGTTGCGCTATCTGCGCACCACTCAGCTCTACGCCAGCGATAACAATGCCTCCTTCTACAAGGTGATGCGGCAGCGATTTGACACCATTAAGACGACCTACTTGAAGAAGGCGCCGGCGCCGAAGCGTCAATACAATGCACCCAGCCTGATGAATCCCAAGCATATGGAGGTGCTGCAGAAGTTTGGCATTAGCAACTACGATCAACCCGTGTCGCCCAGCAATATAGCTGTGATGAAGGCCAACAAAATGCGCGATAAGCAGCGCAGTCAAATGCCCATGCAGCAGCAACAGCCACAACAGCAACAACAACAACAGCAGCAACAACAACAACAGCAGCAGCAGCCAGTTCAGCAGCAACAGCAAACGGTGCAGCAGCATCAACAACAAATGCAGCACCAACAGGTGCAGCAGCAGCAGCAGCAGCAACAACAACAGCAGCAACAGGTGCAGCAGCAGCAACAAATGCAGCAACAACTGCCAACTGTTGGCTCTGTGCAGCAATCAGTGGAGTTGGTGCCAACAACAACGACTGTTGCTGTGCCCACGGGCAACACTGGCCAATTGCAGCAGCTGCAGATCCAGCATCTGACCAGTGCCAATGTGACGCCCACGCAACAGACGGCCATATTGCTGCATCAGCCGCAGCAGCAGCAGCAGCTGCGCACACAGTCAACAACACAACAGCTGGTAAAGACCATTGTGGGCACCACAGCCAATCTGACGGCTGGCCAACTGCAGCAGCTGGCGCAGCAAACGTCGGGCAATGCCGGCGGTAGTGTGCAGCTTCAGGCTGCTCCGCCGGGCAGCCAGTCGAGCGTCAGTGTGGTGCTAACTACGCCGGTGCAGTCGCTGCCCATTGCAACGCACAACAACGGCTCCACGGCTCAGATCGTGTCTATCTCCTCGCAGACGACTCTGCCTGTGAATACGGCGCCACAGGTGGGCAGCATTGTGCAGACCCAGACACTGCCGCAAGTTGTCTCCGTCGGGCCACTGACCACCACAGCCACCGGCCAACAGCAGCAGCAACAGGCGACGGGCACAGTGACGATGCTGCGTGGCCAGCGCATTGTGTCAGCTGCTGGAAGCGGCGGCAATACTCTGCAGGATGTGGTGCTGCAGCAGCGCACCACGGCTGGTGGACAGTCCATTGTGTCTATGCCCAACCTGGGCCAAGGTGTGACTCCCGCTCAATTCCAAACCCAGCTACGTCTGGCAGCTGTCTCTGGCTCACCCGCTACCCAAACTACCCAATTGGTCACCACCAAGGGTATTCCTGTCAGTGCCTTGCAGCAGGGCGGCAAGGCGGTGCTGCCCGGCACCCAGCAGCAGGCGGCGCACATTCAGCTCTATCGGCAGCGCAATTTGAAGTTGTTGCAGGCGTCACAGGGCGCGCCTGGAAGTGGCGGCGCCACAGGTGGTCTCAATTCGACTGTGGTGCAAACGACAGGCGGCGCCTTGGCCACTGGCACCATCATTCAAGCGAGCAACCTGATGCAGACGTCCACACACGTCACCAGCCAGAAAGTGGCTGTTTCTGGCATACCGGGCGCAACCACAGTGCAGGCCGGCAATGTGGTTAGCTCGGTGCAGATGCATGGGCAGGCGAGAACGCAGTTCATCAAGCAAATGGCAGCCGGCAAGCAGGGCCTGCAGCGCCAGGTGCTGACTACCGATGGCAGCGGCGCCAGCGTTGCGCCAGGCACGAGTGATATGCTGCTGGTTAAGCGGCACAATATACTGGCAGCGCAAAAGGCGCAGCAGGCCACCGGGCCGCTATTCACGACCTCCAGCAGCAGCAATGCCGTGCAGCAGCAACAACAGCAGCAGCAACAGTTGCCCGTGGCTGGTGTCGTGCAGCAACAGCAGCAACAAACGCAGCAAATCGCCACGTTGGTTAAGGCATCGACAGCGGCAGCAGCGAGTGGCAACAGTGTAAGCGCCGGTGGTGTCACAGTCTCAGCCACGGGTCCGCCCACTGTACAAGCGGGCAGCGTGAACATGACGTTGCCACAGCTGAAGCCTGGCAGCCAGATCAAGGTGACGATGCCGAATCAAATGCGCCACTTGCACGTGCAGCAGCAGCTGGGCATGTCGCGCAAGATCAACCGCATGACACAGCTGGTGAGTGCCTCTGGTCAGCCGACGGCCACCAACATTGTGGCCACCACGAGTGGCCCTCAACAGCAGCAGCAGCAGCAAACGCCAGGCGGAGTCACCGTCTCACCTGCCGGCCAACAACAGCAGCAGCAGCAACAACAGAAGGCGCAGGGTAGCGGCAGCTTGCAGGCGCAATTGTTGCACATACAAAACACCAAAGCGGTGACCGTACAGCAGATCCAGCAGGTGGTGCGCAGCGGTCAGCAAACGGGCATCGTCCTGAGCAAGACGAGTGTGGGACGTGTCATACCCGTCTCTGTGGCTTCGCAAGCTACGCAGCGGCAGACCATACAGGTAGGAATATATATTTATTTCGTACCTTGCTCCTTTGACTAATTTCTGTTTTTTTTTTTTTCATAGGTGGTGTCCGCTGCTTCGGCTCAAGCCTTGGCTGCTGGCAATCTGCGGACAAGTCAGAGCATAGCCAGCGCCTTGAAGGTCGCCTCTGGCGTTGGTCAGACGACTCAGCAGACGCTGATTGCGGCGCTACAGCATAATCAGCGCCAGAATGCTAGCCCTGTGCGCCTGCAGACCACGGCAGCTGGCAATTTGTTAGCTGTGGTGCAGCAACAACAGCAGCAACAACAACAACAGCAGCAGCAGCAACAACAACAGCAGCAGCAGCAACACTCAAATCTTGCTGGTCCCACATCTGGTCCGGCTGAGGTAATGACCATAACACAGACCACAGCACCGCTGCCAACTGTTGCCAGTTTGCAGCAACAACAGCAGCAGCAGCAACAACAACAACAACAGCAGCAACAGCAACAAGTTGGGGTCGTGCAACAGCAGCAGCAGCAACAGCTGCCAACGACGCAACAGGTACGAACGCTGGTGAAGAAAAAGATCATGATCAGAAGCGAGAAAGAATAACATTTAGCGAATCATCGCACACGAGTTGGCGCACGGCCGCGCAATCGGCGCAGCATCATAACGAACACCCACACAACCACTTCGACTACAACAACCAGCACCACCACCACCACCGTAGCCAATTCAATTACAATTACAAGCACCACAACAACCACAACCACCAAAAAATGCATCGTCGCCACAATTACAACGGGTCAATTTTAGACGCCGACAATTTCGATATCAGCTGTGACGCAACAAAATTATTGAATGCTCTCGCTCATTACTTCATCATTACGTGTTCGACTTGTCCTTCAGCCAATCAATCAGCCAAACCCACCAACCAATCAATCGATCAATCAGTCAATCAGTCAGCGTATCAATCATTGCTTAAATCGTACTTAAAAACCTTTGTTTCGATTGGTTTTACAGCCATGAGCCGGCGCCTCCTTGCCTGCTGCAGGATCCTGATCGGGATTATTGCTGATGATGTGTGAAGGGCGTAGCAGACACATACTCTCAAACACATTGCACACACACATACAAAGAACACACACTCATGCTGACAGCTTGAGTCTGTTGTTAATTGTAATTATATATATATACATATAAATAATTATTAGTTGTATTAATAATTATATAGCCAAAACTCAATTGAAAACGCAATTATGTAAATCGTATTCCTTAAGCTTCTGCTAGCTTATATATATAATAATAATGATTATG
Source organism: Drosophila mercatorum (assembly GCA_961210405.1). Lineage (NCBI taxonomy): Eukaryota > Metazoa > Arthropoda > Insecta > Diptera > Drosophilidae > Drosophila > Drosophila mercatorum. Next base: position 14,745,132 of record CAUIUS010000005.1, read on the forward strand.
ATAATAATAATATAATAATAATAATAATATATAAATTTTATCTATAAAATTTTTAATATGCATAAATATCTAAATGATCTATGATATAGTATAAATTTAAAAACATGAAAAAAAGTATTATAATTGTAAATACCGATTGTTGTTTTATTTTGTATTCGTGTGATGCTTGCTGGAGTAGCGATGGGAAGGAGTGGTGAAGGGCTTACAGCAAGAATGTGTACAACTAAGAATGCTTCTAGGATGCTGGAATGATATATTAATATATAAGACAAGTAGCGAAAACTGAAAGTTTCTGAACCCAGGTTGAAATTTACATAGAACAACCCTCGAGGCAAGTTTATTCTGGCCTTTTACATCTCCATGACAACTGACTGGTGGCACAACAAGTCCCTGCAGCAAATCGAAAACTATCGGCAGTCGGGCTGGAGCATGTCCCTGTTCAACGTGTGCAGCTGGTGGTCAGCTCAGTGTGGCGACACTCTCGGCGACTATGATGTGGCCAGTCTGCTGTGTGCGCGCTTCGGACTGGAGGCGCAAGAGAAGGATTACATCATAGTGGGCTCACAGTCCGGCAATCTGAGCATTTACTATCCGCATGGCAATGCGTTTGAGGCCACGGATTTGCTGCTGGAGACGCAGCTGGCGGCGCCCATACTAGGCTTATATGCGGGCAAATTCAGCGGGTAGCTCAAGTGCAGCAGAGGGATGCCTTTAGAGTTATAATGCCTTATCTCTTCCCAGCAATGTGCGCAATGAGAACATTAATCAGCTGGGCGTGCTGCTGCCCAACGCCTTTGTCATCTACAACGTGCAGTCGCTGAGTGGTTTGGCGGAGTATGGCACGCAGCTGAAGCTGCAGCAGCTGGCGGAGCACAAGTTTCAGCGGGTAGCCTTCTCCATGTGCCAGGGTCACTTTGGACAGGTGAAGGGGCGCGAGTTCTTCTGCGTGGTGCATCTGGATGGCACGCTCACGTTCTACGAGCAGGACGGCATCTCGTATGAGTGTCGCTTCCCTGGGCAACGCAGTCTGCCCGCTCCAGTGGTATACTGCGAGCGCACAGATAGCTTCTTTCGCCTGAGTGCCACTTGGCATCTGCAGTGCTACAGCTATCAGGATCTGTCCCATTCGCTGGTCACCAAGAGCAGCTATCAGCCCATCTGGACGCAGTGCATCGGCGAGGGCATACTGGACATGCGTGTCGTTCAGCTGAAGGAGTGAGTGGGTTTTGGCTTTAAAAGATCTCCGATTCACACTTGCTAATCCACAGAAGCTGCTCCTACATCATGATACTCGGTGAGCGCAATTTCATCTGCTTGGACGACAATGGAAAATTCAATTTCATACTGAAACTCGACTATGCGCCCAAGTGCTTCTACAGCTTTGTCGTGGGCTACTATTGGGGTAAGAGCTGACGCATATAGGCCAGGATTACCTGATTGATGGAGCTTCATTCTCTCTAGAGCCTGGAGCACGTCTTCTAACTGCCATCGTCTCGGATGCCGCCAAGCTGCACATCTATGAGGAGGCCAACATAATTTGGGCTGCCCAGTGGCAGCAGCCGGCGCCAGTGGCCATTCAGCGCTCTAATGTCCAAAGCCTGGCGGGCAGCATTGTCACCCTGACGGCCACGGGGCAGCTGACTGTGGGCTACTTGGGCGCCCAGCCGTATCAGTTCCAGGTGCTGCCGCTCAACATCGAGGAGCTGAGCTTCGCCGAGGCGCACAAACAGCTGCTGCAGCTGGAGGAGGAGATCAAGGAGTCGGTGGACATACGCGACATGGATGCGCTCAATCAGCAGGCCGCGGATCAGGTGCGTCTCAGCCTCAGCATACAGCGCGAAGTGTTCGACGATCTGGACACGCTGCTACTCGATGTGCCGGCCGACGTGGCCGTCAAGGAGCTGCCCTCGGCCAAGGGCTTCCTCAAGCTGAAAGTCAAGGCCGAGCTGGCGGAGCTGCAGCTGGTCATAAAGACGCCCAATGGCGTGCGCTGCAGCCAGGAGACACTCAGTCTGGTGGATGTGCCAGCGGGCAGCACGCGCGAGCTGCCTCTAGACTTCTATATGGCTGAGCTGCTGCACGTGCACAGCACACGGGTTGAGGTGTTCGCTTCGTTTGTTAGTCCAAGGGTAAGTATGAGAGTAGCTGCTGGTGCTCTTAGACTAATCTCTGCCTCCTCAGGGCATACCACGCGTTCTCCAGCAGAGCGCCTGCCTGCCTTTATCTATGTTCTATCGAAGCTGCCAGCCGCAGAAGGCGGCGGGAATTAAGCTGACCTACACCATCACCAGCAAGCATGTGCCGCCCAAGCTGCTGACCTTCTTCGGCGAGTTCCTGGAGGCGGACAGCGAGGCGCAGGCACTGGGCTTGCAGCTGCTCTGCCCGGGTCTGGACAAGGTAGGAGAGGTCATCACTGTGGTGGCGGCCAAGAACTCCAATCGCTTTAGGTAAGCTCAGCAGCTCAGCTTAGCTGTGCTCTAACTCTGTTTCTTCCAGAATCCAGTCGGATTGCGTGGAAACCTTTGCCATGATCCTGGAGCGCATTGTGGACACCACGCTGCAGTTGGACAGCGATGCCAGCCTGCTCAAAATGCACAAGAAAAAGCCCAAGCGGGGCGTGCTCAATCGCTGTGTGGAACGCATCATGGCCGCCCCCTTCATACCCAGCCAGCCCATACTGCATCGCGCCGATGTGCACCACGAGACACAGCAGAACATACGCAAGCAAACGGTGGGTGGGATTAAGAGAGAGAGAGAGAGAGAGAGAGAGAGAGTGGGAGAGAGAGAGAGGGATAGTGTGGGTAATTGTGGTTGCTTATTGTTGTGGCCTTGCAGGAACAATTGGAGGAGCTATGGCAACAGTTCAAAACGCTACAGCGCCAGCTGCAGGAGCAAACGGAGAGCGAGCCCAAGGAGACGCTCACCATGCAAATCGAGGCGAATTACGACCACCTGATACTCGAGGGCGACAAATTGGTGGAAATACGGCGGGATGAGCAGAGGTAACAATAGATATACGGCCAATTGTAATTAACCACCCACGCACAGTGGGCACAGTGGGTGAGAGATGTTTGCAGATAGTATATTTTTAGACAGACTTTCAGATATCTGAAACGAACTTAATTGAATATAGATTGAGCTGGTTTGATATACATATATAATATAATAATAGAAGAGGATTTATCTATATCCATAGTAAAGAGGTTTTTCAATATTAAATGAAAGTTATTCTATACCTCTGTTATATACATATCTGCAGTAATAAGCTTCCCTTCAGCTTTCCCCACCTTGTGCCTAGTCGAATTTATCTTTCAGCCACTGTACTTATTGACCAATTTGTTTTTTATCGCTGTTTGTTTGGTTCGTGTCCAGGCAGCGCAGCGACCTCAACTGCGCCGTAGCGCTGGCCAAATGGATAATTCATGCATTGAACCTAGAGGAGCGTGTGGTGAATGTTGTCAACTCGGTGCTGAGCGTGCCCATAGAGGACTGGACAGAACTGGTGGGTATATCTGAAAATGACGCATGTCTAAAAATAGAAACTCAAAAACCAATACAATGTTCGCCTAGAGCTGGGAGGAATCGATGGCGCCTGGCATTGATATGCTGCATCATTTCGGGCCGCTGATGCGTTCGAAGTCGACGTCTACGCATGGCCTGCTGGACGGCAACACTAGCAACAAGGACAGCTTTGACTATAGCCGCTTTAGGCGACACTTTGCGACGCTCTTCGACCGCATTGTGCGTTTAGCGTCGTCCTCGACGGATGAGCAGGCGGCAAAGCAAGCGACAGCCACGGAGCAAACAGTTGACCAGGGGCAGCCGGTGCAGCAGGTGAACGAGATTGGCAGCATGCAGCGCATGCTGGGTGACAAGAAGACGCCTGTGCCGCGTGCTGGGAAGCCCAATTTGAGCAGCTCTCTGGAGGCTGTGGAGGATGAGGAGGAGTACGACGAGGAGGACTTACGCGACATGGGCTATCGCAAGGACTATGGACCTGCGGCCGGCGCTGAAGGCGACGAACAGGAGCAGAAGAAAGGCAAACGCTCCGAGTGGGTCAACGAGGACTTCGAGCTGCCCACCACCGAGGAGCTGTTCAGCGATTTGGGCATTTGGTGGTAGCTCTGAGTTATGGAAGCTGAGAAATAGGTGTGAAATGTGACTCAGTGTGAACAGCTATAAGAGCTGATTGTTGGCTTCAACTGAAATGGAGCTCTTGACCTTGTTTGAAGTTCAAGAAATTGTTTTTATGTCGGAATATATGTATGTATGTATATATGTGTGTTTTTTCTATAATTTCCTTTATAAGGTTTTTAAGGTTTTCTACTTTTTATATAAAATAATTTGAAGCTTTTATTCTTCACAGTGAATTAACGTGCATCAATGTAAAACTTTATATAGAAATATATACTTATGATATTATAATGATATATTATATAAAGGAGTCTTTAAAGCACTTTCTGATAGCCTGATGTGTCCTTTTTAAAGATGTTTAAGAAGTTCAGCAAACAGATAACATGATCGCGTAGCTTTAGTTGGAAAAGCAAAGGCTGCAAAAGTGAAACGCAGTTTCTAAAATTTGTTAAAAAACCTATAAAGAGAAGCTTTATAATAATATTAGCTAATGAGGTCAGTGCGCAACAGCTATACCCAAGTCTCGGTGGGAGATTTCATATGGCGTATTGCTTAAAGGAAACTTGAGTTGGCCTCTATATAAAAAAAAAGTGAGTGCACCTAGAGCTAGGCTTGACTAAACTTGAGTCAGTCATGTCTAAGTAGAGACCATTTAAATATCATAAATATATCGGATATATCTCTAAAGATATATATATATATATTCAAAAATATTTATAATTGTGCCAGTTTTTACGAGCTAAAAATCGCATAAAAATAGCCTAAATTAAGAGACACTAAATTCATGTTAATTAAAACGTTTTGACATAAAAACTTTCAAGTTGTTTTGAATGAAATATATTTTATATAACAGTTTATTACACATATATCTTATTTTACAGCAACATTTATGTGTAAACTATTAAAGCTTGCAGTGGAATCATTTTTTTATGCAGTCCAAGCTCTGGTTTGGAAGGCAATAGAACTGGAATTGCTTTGCTTTGCCACCGAAGTTCTAGGCATGTGGGCGAGTGTATGTAAATATATATAGTATATATATATGTATTATTTGCATGTATGTGTGAGCTCGTTTATGATGCATCGTTGTAGATAAAACACGATAAAAGTCAGAGATATCGCTACACGTTTACACACGCATTGTTCCAGGCCCAGCTGCAGGCCGCCCGGCCAGACGCAGCGTCTGGCATGTGGCGTATGGCGTGTGGCGTGTGGGCCGTGATCCCCTGTCAGCTGTGTGGCCTGCGCCTCACAATCCGAATCCCACACATGTGGCCGCAAGTTTTATGGACGCTGCTCCAGTTGCGTTTAGCCTAACCAGCCACAGGCTCAACAATGCCTCGTAAATTGGCCAGAATTGAGTGAGAAATGTCGACATCTACGAGCCAAGCCGGCGTAGCTCCCTTGCCAGCCCTCAGCTATACTCTGTAGAGTGCCTTATGTTTATGTGCATAGGCATTTCATCAAGTAGATAATGCATTCAAATTGGATGGGCAAGGTAGGTAGTAGGACTGGAAGTTGTGGTTTTTTTATGGCAAGTATGTTGAGAGTTGACTTGGCTTGGGAAGGGTATCAATCAGGGTTTTCTCTATGCAATAATGCTCTCATAGCAGTTTAAAGACTTTATAATATTGAGAGAGTCTTTAATAGTATTTAATTGAGCACTTTCTGTCTGCCGTCTGACCCAAGTCAGCTGTTGGCTCACTGAGTGAACGTGGCTGAGTCACGTTGCTGCTCTCGATTTGTTGTTTGTGTGTGGTCTGTACCAATTAATAAGTGTCACCTAAAATGCGAGGCCAATTTTATAAATCTTAATTTGTTTTTGCTGGAGAGAAGAAAGATACGAAGAGCACGCAAGATGTGTAGAGGGATAAGGATTCAAATTTAATATCATAAACATCAGATATGCTATAAATCATATATTGTATGTGTCATATATTTTATATGTTATGTGTCGGAAATATATGTCGTATACATAATATATTGCAATTACCATATATCATAAATATCGCATATCATATTTAATGATAAATATGATACAGTAATATATATTGTATATATCATATCGCATATGTCATATACCTTATACGTCATATACCATATAGCCTTATATATAACATATATTATATGATATTATCAAATAGAAAGTAATTTATATACTGTACTATGCTATATCAAGAAAGATCTCTATTTCATATAGCTCATTTACTTCATATATATGTATGTTGGTTCTTCAGATTAGCCTTGGAAACATAGTAATACTTGCAAAACTTCTTATTCAAATTCCATTATGTACATCATAATATTTTATATATTATATTATATTACATAATAATATTACCTATATCATATATAAGGTCTCCAATTAATTGCTTTTATAAACGCAATTAATAAATCAATGAGACGACTCTCACAACATTTAATTTGGCGCGTCGTTGCGCAAGCATCGTAAAAATCGATTTAAGTCCTATAAATTACGCCTCGTTGACTTCTGAATTTGTTTCAAATCGCGCCTTTCACGATCAATTTCAGCGCTTTCAGTTTTGCCCCACTGTGCAGCTGCGAGCTTTTCACAACTTCTGTCGCGTGCGCTTTAAATGATGTCTTAAAAAATTATGTTCATTAGCATTAAGCCGCATCAACAGCTTTATTTTGGACGGAAACGTGCATTAACAAATCAAAATCCGGAGGAAGAGGCTAAAAAAAAAAACAACAACAAACACGAATCAGAATTCTGGAAGTGAACTCAGGCGGAAGAAAGTGCCACAAATCAGCTTTTTGTTTTGTCATATCTTTGGTAATCGCTTTAATCAATATTCATTATAATTGGGATTGTATTGTTCCTTGAGGGAGCAGAGAGCGTGATACTTGGGATTCGCACCTGTCAGGCATTCGGAGGCAGGTTCGCCCACCTTGTACACATGCACACCCACCGCATAGGTGCTGGCGTAGTTGCAGGCCATATTATAGATGTAGAGGAAGGGGTATTGGGGATTGGTGAACCGCATCATGGCGCAGCCAACGTGCGTATTGCGGTCCACCACAGTCTCAGCAAAGTGTCCGTATTTATCCCTACAAAGAGATGACTTTAGCAAGCTCTCCGAGAAGTATGTCGGGTCTACTTACAGATGCCTGGCAACTCGGAACTGGGTTATGTAGCTGCTGTCGATGAGCGGATACTCGCCGAACCACAGACCCATCGAGTTCTCCACGATGCCGCGCACGTTCAGCGGCCTGTTGCGTGGCCGATCTACGCCACACAGATTCTGGCCGACATTGCGAAAGCGATACGAGTTATTGCACTCGTCGTGCTCCAGATCGCATGTCTTCAAGTTCAAGGTGGCCAAGTACTCCAGCTCCTCGTCCCAGATCATGGTGGCCATGCGCGCGGCGGGATAATACCCTGGCAAATAGCCCGCGGCTATAAAATTGCGGCGTTTGTTGTGCTCGGCGAGAATGAAGTCTCGATGTGGCTGTAAATTAATCATAACTGCATCCTCGGCGCAGGTCTCCTTGAATTCCTGAGGGGATTACAAAGACTTAATACTAATTCCATTTGTTAATCCAGGTTAAGCACTTACGCCTGTGTTGTTGCAGGCGACGTGAGTGGCGCCCGCATTACACAGCTGAGGATCGCACCAGGAGTGTTTGCTGGCCACGAGCTGAGCTTTGAAGCTGATCAACAGCAGCGCCAGCGCCAGCGGTAGGCAGCTGCATACGAAGTGAATCCTGCGAGTCATGTTCTGGTTGTTGCCGTAAGTGTATTGAAAATGTAAATTTTGTCAGCTGCTGGCGATATATTTATATGAAAACGATCCGAAATCGAATTTTATTTTTGGATGTACTGAGTAGCCATATCACATAATCCGAGGTGTCGCTTAAGGCAGGTCGCGCATTAATCGAAAACGCATTAACGGTTTAAATATGCGAAGTGACGTCACAAGTGATTAAGCTAACCGCAGCCTGAACTTGCAATCAACCCGACAATTGATTGATTTACGGCTGTTAGCAATCTTTTAGCCATATCCTTTATATTTATTAATACGTAATTAATAAACTAATTGAATAAGTTGTCTTTCTTTGTTTATTTTTAGTTCACTCCATTACACTGCAACAAGGAGTTAAATGGGCAACGTTGATTACTGTTGGCAAGGCTTTAAACGATGTTTAGAGATCACACTTAGCATGTCGATAGTCCAATTGGCAAACCAATCAGCAGCAAACTTAACGAAGAATTGCTTATGCTTTACATAGTTATCGATAGTTAGAATGTGGATCGACGCGTGAAAGGGAAATTGCAATTAGATGAGTGTTTTTGATTTTTTTTTTAATTTAAATTAAAAAAGTATATTTATTTGTATATTTGATTAGTGCTAGTGTAATCCTTTTGCGTTACTTAATTGTTACAAACGAAAGCGTCCAAACAGCGCGTTGGCCAAACACAAACTGCTGGACATTTTGGGTAAGTCTGGCTTAAAAACCCCTTTATTTTGGCCATATAAACTAAGATCAGATTTAGGTTCAGCATTGCGTTTAAGGCATGTAATTGAGTTAACAAACTTTAGTATAGTACGAGTACATTCAACTCGAATTTGTCTTCCGAGAAAATTAACCCATTAATTTGATTCACACAAAGTTGAATGAAGTTCATTTCGGGATCGGACAACTAAGAGGGAGCTGCGCCAATGTGGGTGTTGTTTTTTTTTTTGTCACTTGGTTCAGTGACATTTAACGCCGTACGAAGAGTGTAGTGGCAGCATCCAGCCTGTTGGCTGGCAATGCTTGAGTTGCCTCCATACAGGTTTCCTTTTTCGCTGTCTTCGTTGTCGAACATCACAGATCAGCAGCAGCAGCAGCTGTTTTGCTGGCGCGGATAATATCATAAGAATAATATTTGCATATTCAAACAAAAGCTTTATGTGCTTTCGGCACATTGTTGGTCTGGGAACAACAAACGAAAGTGCTGTGTTGCTATCAAATGTTAACCTGTCTAACCTGGACCGAGTCTTTTGTTGAATGCCCGCTACTTACAAACGACAAGGGTATATCTGACTACTTGTTAAACACACACCCATTTTCATACATACATATATACAAAGAAATGACCAGACATGCAAATATATCTGTGTGTTTGGCCACTGAAACTATAAAAAGCAAGTCGGCATCAATGAAGAGAGCTAAATGATCTTTCTAAATATCAAGTCGAATAAAATGTTAATAGCTTCGGTCATATTTTATTCGGGCAGTTTGTAGCTTTTATACTTTAAGCTATATATATTATATACGCATCTTGTAGTCAAGCCGTCTTTCTTTTTGTCTTATACAAAGCAGTTGAAGGCATATTGCCATGTAATATGTGATTCCCTAGGCCATATTCTAGGCAGATATATTTTGCATATTTTTGACCAGGCATTAGCATACGCAATATTTGACCCCAAGTCTGGTTAGCACACATTGGCATTCTTTAGGTTTTATATTTTTTAATAATACAAACCTGATTGGGATATAATCTACTCGAACTTAGTTTGGTTTCTAGACAGACTTGGCTATATTCTCATAGATTTTGTCTAGTGAGAGTATACTATAGTCGGTTACTCCTCATGATTTATGATTTCTCAAGCCTCAAACTTGATAGGGATCTAGTCTAATCTGACTTCCTTTGTTTGCCAATCAGACTTTTGCTATATTCTTAAACATGTTATCTGTACCCTTGCCCGGTTAGAGTATATCCCACGTCGGTCACATCTTGATGCGCATGTAGCTGTTTGGGTTGCTGTCATTCATTAATTTTGGCATTATTTGGCTAAGTTCGTTAAAGCAAAATTTAAATACTCACCGGCGGACCGACAGTTTCGTCGGTTTAACAAGCTAGCTGGCTGTTTACAACAAATCATTAACTAATTAAAAATATTATTATTATACAGTGACAGACGCTGATGTCGGTCCGTCCGAAAGCTGTCGAGTGGGTGTTATTATGTCAATAAATAATCGCTTAATATTTGTCTATTTGTTATTTATTGGTAAACAGAGACTACAACTATAATTAACTACAATCTTATGTAAGAATACAATACAATGTTTACGAAGATCTTGGCAGTTCTATACCTGAGCATTATATATATATCTATGACACTAACCCGATCGTTTAGTAATTCGGATCATATTGCTCTCGTATTGAGCAGAGACCCGGGTAGAAGGGATTCTTGCCCGTCTGACAGCGGGACGTGGCTCGCCCAACTACATAGACGGGCGCATCCAAAGCGTAGATGGATGCATAATTACAGACGACATTGAAGATGTACACATAGGGATAGTCGGGTCGCGTGAAGCGCATTATGGAGCAGCCAACGCGCGAGTTACGATCCACCATCATTTCCGCAAAGTGGCCATAGTCCTCGCTGAAGAATTATAGACATATAAAAGTAGAAATTGTTTTGTAAATCTATAGATAGCTTTACTTACAAATATTTCGTGACACGAAACTTGTCAATGTAGCTGCTGTCGATCAGATCATACTCGTTGAACCACAGTCCCATCGACTCCTCAATTAGGCTGGTCACATTCGTATGTGGATTGCGATCCCGCCAAATGGCGCACAGATTCTGACCCGAGTTGGCAAAGCTATATGTATTATGGCAATCGTCGTGATCCAATATGCAAGTGCGCACGTTCAGCGAGGACAAATACTGGAGCTCATCGTCCCAGACCTACGTTGAGCATGAATCGATATAGATCTATAAATCTGTACCAGGTTCTCTCTCTCTCTCTCTCTCTCTCTCTAATCTTACCATTGTGGTCATGCGTGCTGCAGGATAGTAGCCCGGCAGCTGGCCGAGTGCCACAAAGTTGCGGCGTTTGTTGTGGCCGTGCAAAAAGTGATGTTTATGCCGTGAGATGTCCACTTCGACAGAGTCCGGCTGGCAGCGTCTGTGGAAATGCTGCAGGCAAACAAAAAACACAATTGAAGAATTTCACTTTTCTCTAATGTTGCAATTGCGCTTACGCCATTGTTGCGACAGGCTATGTGCTTGACGCCCGGACCACAGAGATCGCGATCGCACCAGCTGTACTGTTTGCTCGCCACCAGGTGCAGCAGGAACAACTGAATTAGAGCCACACAGGCAGCTGAGGTTACAAACGCTGACATTTCGCACAACAAGATCAAACACAACGCGCCTAAATTTACAATCAATTATTATGTATAGGTAAATGTATTTAGAACTGCGCCTCGCGAGAACGACTGATTGAAATTGAATATTAAGACAGGTGCCGCTGCTAAATCACATTGATTTGTGGACCGTTAGTAGTCGCTTGAACCTAACGCTTTCCAATGAGAGTCTGGCCAATTCGCGTGGCCGTCTTTATTGAACGTTTCTGTCCGAATGAATAGCCCCAACCAGACAGACAGACTCCGAGCCAGAGTCGGCTATATCTGCGAATCAGTCAACCAAGCTTAGCGTGTGTGCTAAGTTAGTTAACTTAGCTTCTAAATATACTATATACAAATACATATATATTTGTATCTATCTATATACACTTAGAGAAAGACGATCCAAGCGTGCCTCTAGTATGCAATTTGTATGACGTTGCTGATGTGTAATAGAAGTTGACCCAAACAGCATCTATTAAATAAATATAAATTCAGTTGATGGCTTTTAACTGAACTAAACCTTAAATCAGATAAATTTATAAAGGGAAAACAATTTTTTATACTATCATAAAAACTGTTTGGAGTTCTTTTATATTTTATATATTTTTTCTGGAAGTACTAAATATAAATTAAAAATTTTAATAGTATGAAATTATTATTTATTTTAATTTTAATTTATATAAAATTTATATAAAAAAAAAACTGGAAATTTAATCAAGTATATTTTATAGCTTAAATAAGAACAAAAATATACTTCAAAATTTATGATTGATTTAATGAGTGCTTAAAATACAATATATTTTTATTACTAAATATAAATAATGCAAGTATTCCATATTAATCATTTATGTATTTTAAAATATACTTCATCTTCAGTTAAAAATTGTTTAATTTATTAAATTGACTATTCATACTCTTAACAATTCTCAAATAATCTTTTTTTGAGTGTATTTATAGTATTTCTATTTCTCTTGCCATTTCGTTCTGCGGACCAAGCCTTTCTAACACGTTTGAAACAAAACGACTAAGAACAAGTTTATACAAAACAATGTTAATAAATAAACATAAATATTAATTTGAGGGAATGACCGGGAACCCGAGAATTAACCAAGCTTCAGTTTGCAGCTCAAACTTCGGCTGCTGAGCTGGCTGACAGGGCATACGAATTCGGTTAGCATTTGGGCTTAAATTTATACAAATTGTTTTTATACGATCCAAATATTATGGGATAAGTCCATTGAACGTTCTTTGATTGCCACGAGCTGTGGCTTTTTATACCCTGAGCCCATTGAAAATGGGAAATCAGGGTATAATGTTTTTGTTGAAATGTATGTAACAGGCAGAAGGAGGCGTGGCAGACCCCATAAAGTATATATATTCTTGATCAGGATGACAAGCCGAGTTGATATAGCCATGTCCGTCTGTCCGTCTGTCCGTCTGTCCGTCCGTCTGTCCGTATGTATGAACGCATCGTTCTCAGAACCTACAGGAGCTAGAGACTTGAAATTTTTTATGTAGGTTCCTGTATAGCACGAAAAGATCGAGTTTGTTTCAGAAATTCGATAACTTTTATCGTTTTATTGTTATCGATTAAAAACGAAAATCTAAATTAAGCAATAAAATTCTATATAATTCATCTTTCTAGATAGAGTCTTCAAATTTTGCATTTAGTGTTATGTAAGCCTTACGCAATTTCGGTTTTTGTTAAATTTTGGGTGCCACGCCCCCTTCGCCTCAAATTTTTAACTCCCGTATATCAAATACTAGAGACTTGTGCTTTGGCACACACATACATATGGATGACATGATTACGCCCAACAAGTTTGATCAAAATCGTTGGTCTAGAAAAAAAGTTATTAAACATTTAATTTCCCATAACATTGCCATGCAAAGCAGCCAAAGAACAGCTCACGCAACGACTTGCGCTTGTGTATGCGTGCGCCTGTGTATGTGTGTGTGTATGTTTTGCTTGTAATGAATACATATGCATGTGTATGTAAAAGAAATGAAGAATGCTTGGAATAGCGGATCTTCGCAGGGTTCAGGGTATACCCTAGTCGAGCGGTCTCGACTAGAGTTTTCTTACTTGTTTTCTTGTTTGTTTTATATATGTCTTTTTATTTATTTATTTGCCGATGCCTGTTCAGACTATAAAACGAGCACGTTTCAATTTATATGCCCATTAAAGATCTATAGCCCTCTCGTGGAGATCTATGGCATTATGCATATGAGATCTTTGACTCGCCGCGTGTCACTCCCTAATTTGTGGGCGTCAATCGAATTGTTTGTTAACTGTATATTCTGTTAGCAGCAAACGATTAATCCATATGGGTAGCAGCAAGTTTTTGATTCAATTTGATTCGATTTGATTTTTATGGCAAACATATTCGACATATTAGTGTCAATTCATTAGATAAAACTTAGTGGCGACAATATGCTAATTGCATCCGCAGCGATTCGGGCCAAGCGGCTAATCAATGCTTGTGCTTGATTTAGTGGCAATCACTTGGCTTTACTTGTGCAAATCATTTAGCTAAGTGGAAAAGTTATTGGAAAATTGGCTTTACTAAATCATTTAACTAACTTTAGAGTTTATTAAGAATAATAAATTTGAAATAGCCAGACGATAAACTAAACTAGTTCTCTGAAGTGTTTATGGATTCCTTAAATGCTTTATACATATGTATGGCTAATAAATATTCTGCGAACCTGAACTGATCTAGCATATTATCTCGAAAGAAACTAAAGGCGCAGATAAGAAAGTGCCCATATTAGGCTTGTAATACGTGTTTGATCGGCACTATTACTGATCGATTAATGAGAGAGTTTCCAAGATAATAATAAGTAATTTAATTAAGGACTATGTTTTATAACTCTCTTAAAGTTTTGGTTAAGTAGTAAATACTTGGAATCTGCCATGCAAGATTATATAATGTATTATGTATAAAATATATTTTTATATATTATAACATTTGTCAATTCATCTCCTTCTTTCCTAACTCTAGGTCTCCTTTTTTAGCTAATCTGCTTCTTTTTAAAACCAATTGGCCTATTGAAATGCAGGAAAATCCGCAAATTAAAAACACTTTTTATTTTATTTGAAAGTCATAAGAAGTTTGTCTAATATATGCATAGTAGTTCGAAAATACTTGAAATTAAACAAGTTTTAAGTTTATTTTTGGCTTAGAGATTTAAGTAATGTTCACACACATTTCCCACGGTTTGCTAGACTTATGTTCTAACAAGTCTAACAAACCTCTTGACGATCTTTTTATTTGATTTCCCTTACGATTGACAGTCACTTCTTATGGCAAACATCAATCATCAACAGAAGTTTAGGAGCGCATGAAAACATCTGTCGCAGTGATTTAAATTGTTATCTAAGGCGCCACAGCGAACATTAATAATATTTACATAATTCAATGCGCATTGTGTATTAGCTGAGTACTAACTGAGATTAGATAATCGCAGCTAATGCCGCTGGGCATTGATTGTAAGCTCGCCACTTCCGTCATAATTTAGCGTCGACATGTATCTGTACTCGCTTTGTGCATAATTGCGCTTAATTGCATTTAACTCACAATCATGATGATGTTAATAATAATAATGATCATACTGATGATGATGAGTGCGATGATCGTTGGTGTAAGATTCTTATCGCCGCCTGTCTTCGCCTTTAGCCATGCGTCGCATTTTAATTAATTTGACTTGAAGTCACTGTGTGTCCGCCCCGAACGCCCTCTCCGCCCATTCGCCTTCATGTAAGAGAAGAAACAACGCACAAAACAAGTTAATTTATATAATTAATAATACAATATATATTGACAAAAACTTTGCCAGATGCCAAAATGTCTCATTGTGTGGCAACTTGTTTGAGTCGCATGAATCGAAAGAACAAAAAAATATGAAATAAAAAGAAATCAAACTGGAAAGATTTTCTGAATGAAGAAGTTGAGATACACTAGAAGGTAGAATAAGCTGGAATATATATACAAATTTGGAAATATGTTAGAAAATAGAAAATATATGAAACGAATTTTATTTCATTTTTACATAGGAGAACATATTATTTTATTAACTTATTTATCTTATATTGGTTACTAATATATCAAAAAAGTTAAGGGTATATTTAAATGAGATAAGTATTTTATTGTTTATGTTTTTAACTCTTTTTTCTAAGCTTGCCAGATTAAACAACTAATAAAATGTATTCTTAGTATTATAACAATAAATATTTTATGTTTAAATTATCAATTAGCAACCAAATTTTTGGGGCTTAATAAAAGATTTTGACTCTTCCTTTGCTTGGTGACTTGCACAGCCTCTTTAACTGAACTAATATGATTATAAACAATATATATATATATATATATATATATATATATATATATATATATATATATATATATATATATATCATATATATATGACTGAAAATATATATATATATATATATATATATATATATATATATATATATATATATATATATATATATATATATATATATATATATATGACTGAAAATAATGACTATAAATAATTTTAAATAAAATCACATCGTGATTTAGATTTATATGTATCCGAAAGTTAAATACATTTTCCTTATAATTATTTTATGCAAATATTGCTCCTGCTGATCTAACTTACAGTTCTATATAAGGCTTGAGTTAAATACATTTATTATACAGATATAAATACACCTCATAGCCATTTCAACTCCTCTCTGCTACTTTCAAGCCAAATGAGCCTCAAATTCATGGTACTCTCTCTGTAAGAGTATAGAAAAGTTTTGAAGCTGACGCCTGCTTGTCTGTCGAATCAATTTGTCTGTTGTTGGGCAGCTTTCTACAGACGACAGACTTACTAATAAGTATTTTTACATATGCGAACCGAGCATCCTGCAGTCAATTTAGAACTATCTCCCGCTGCCTCTCTCTCTCTCGCTTTGGTAATTATGCAAATGTTTTCGACAGCCAAATAAGTTTTTAGGGGGGCAATTAATCTGACTAAAATTCCCCAAGCCCCTAAAGGTTTTGATGGACCCACTCCGAGACACACACACACATTTGCGGCGACACTGAATACTTGATTGCACATTAAATTAGCTAGAGTCAATCGAAGCCAGAACGAAAGAACCATTAATTTTAAGAGGCGACTCATATTCATTCATTCATTCATTCACTCAATGTGTAATTGAATACTCACTTTCGCGAAAATGATATTCCTGCTCGTGTGCGCTTAATTATATATTTGTATATTCATAGAGCTTACAAGGAACGGCTCGAAGAGCTCGAACAGCTCTTCAATTTTATATAGACTTTGATTTGGCTTGATTTATTGGTTTTACGTACATTTCCAACTATGCACATTCGATATAGTTTCTTCTTCTCCTAATACTTAGCCCACAAACAAGTTTTAGTCTGCATAATAGAATAATAATTAATGATTTGTACAGGTTATAGGTGTTATATTTAAATGAAGCTTACATGCAAAGTATATGAAACTGAGAAACATTTGCAACTTGTTACGTTGATTGATGATTGATGACGAGAACTCTATGATCTATATTAAGTAAACAACTAATTAACAACTTAACAGGTTTATTAATCATATAAATTTACTATGGGTCCACAGATGTCTCTGTATAGTAAAGATTAATTAAAAATTATATTAACTAAGGCTAAAATTTATCATACTTACTGTAGATTTAGAGCCCATGGCTACCAGCAATTTTCCATCAGTGGCAGGCCTCAACAGGGCCTGAAACTAAATATTGCTACACTAGAGCATACGGCACGCCCCGCGTGAGGCATGCGCTTGTGTAGCAACACTTACTTTAAGGCCCTGCTGAGTCCTACCATGGATGCCAATTGCATAAAGATTGCTGGCCAGAAAACTTACTATATAGAGAGAAAGTGAGTTTAGCTCAAAATGATTTTGTTGACAGCTGTCAGGTTGACAGAGCTGGAAAGCAACTTCCAGTAGTTCAGTTCAGTTAAAGCTGCCAAATATTTTCAATGAATAATAACTGAGATCGAACTGGTTCCATTAGCCTTGCTTAGCACTGGACAAATAGAAATTCGATGTGATATTAAAATTAGGTCAAGTTTAATTCTCGCATCCGCTGCAGGTAAATTTTTTAGTCATTAAATTAACACCTAATATTAATCCTGTACTGTGCAAGCAATATTCTTTGCATTATAAATATTATATAAATATATCAAATACATATATAATTTATAGATACATAAATACAACAAAGTGCTCAATGACTACGTCTGTTCATCTGTTATGGATGCAGCATAGCTGCTTGAGAAACATCTTCTCCATAGACTTTTTATCAGAGTTTCAGAAATTCTTTATCGAACTTATTCTGCAAGATAAGCTCTTGCCAGAGAGATAGAAAATTTTAATTTAGGATTAGAGCTGGCCATTTAGATTTTATAGATGCATCAACTCAATTCAATTTTAACATTCAACTATTAGAGCTACACAGCTAAATATATTCTAACTAAATTATAGTTAATGATTACAATTATACTTAAAAATATATTGACCGACTTAGCCATGATTCCCATATTCCCACCATAAACCCTTATTGACAGCAAATAGTATAAAATTATTAATTGCACCAATCAATTTGTTCTTTTTATTGTCCTTCACTTGAGTTGATGTTAACATTTAATTACTTAAGTTTTATTTGCTGCAATCGAGTGTAAATGGGGCATTCGAAAGAGCTGAAATTGCCACCCCGTGGCTCAGGCATTTAGGTCACCGCCGAGAAGTATGCTTTAATTTATTTCAACTATTGATTGCCGCATCTGCTTGAAGCACTCTCCCACACACATAGACACACATATGTGTGTGTGTGTGTGAGTGAATGTGACGCAAAAGCCAAGCCATTGACATAAATAACAAGCGTTTGGCTTTGAGGGTTTGCCGAGGGGTTAGCCTGTCAGCGAGAACGCATAGTTAGATAGATTTCTGTTAGCTTTTCCGTTGGGCGCCTTTTGCGTGGGAAAAGCTACCCGGGAAGTGCAGCCCTTGGCCGGCTTACATACATACGTGGGCGGCTGCCGCTGCCGTTGCCGTTGCCTTTGCTGCTGACATATGCCGCTAATGGTGGCTGACTCCTACGCACAAAAGTGATTCATGTGATTCAACACTCGTTTATGCACACACAAAGATTCAAAGTGTCTCTCTCTCTCTCTCTCTCTCTCTCTCTCGCTTGGAGAGTTAAGTCAAGGGTTCAGGACTTGTGCCGCCACAATGATGATGCATGGCTCTGTCCATATGCTCGTCCCTTCCGGCTTATCTGCTGCGCATCTTTATGAGTCTCTTTGCAATTGAAGGACCACTTGGCATTGGCTCTGGCTCTATGGCTATGGCTGTGGTTTCGGATATCTCATGGACATGTCGACCCGTTCAATTTGTGCAGGGCAAACATTGCTTCATGATAAATCGCTGATTTTAAGTGGCTGGCGACGTTCTAATGCCTATGGGGCATGTGGCATAAGGCATGCGGCATGTGGCATGTGGCTATGGGGAATATGCCATTCGACTGGACAGCAACAACATTTCACATTGCCAAATTTGGCGCACGTTCTGGCGCCACACCACACCACACGCACACACAGACACACGCATACAGACATCGGCAGACATACGCTCCAATTATATACGCACCATATTGGCAAGCGGGCATTTGCGCCAATATGGACAGGTTCGCGCCTGATAAGGCACGAGCACGCGTCGTCGTCTATCCAGGCTGGCGTCGTCTCTCCAGGCGACCAACACGCGGAAGCAACAGAATGCCGCAACACAGTCGGTGGCCGCGGCGAGTGCTCAGCAGATGTCGAAACATTCAACTCGATTCTGTTGAAGACGACGTGCATCAATCAGTGTTGCCAATTGTCCGATTGTCCAGCTGCCGGCATTGGTTCGTTGCGCATGCGCTGCACGTGCCCCGCTGCGGCAGCAACAACAACAGCAGCAGCAGCAAATAGCGACTGCGACTGCGTGTGTTGGTGGCTTTACTCAATGGAGCGGTCGCAATTTCAGGCTCACACAAGATTGTATTTCAGTCTAAATCGACGTCGATTTACGAGCTTATTGTGCTTAAGCAGCTTCGAGCACTGCCTTCCAAGAACTGCCTCCATATGTCCATAAGCCCCGAGGCGGAGGCAAATGATTGCCCCGTTCAAATTACACACAAAGTTGTGCTCGGCCCTAGACAACTTTGACAAGTATTGCTAAGCAAACATGCATAAATTGATTGCGATTGTATGAGTGTGTGTGTGTGTGTGTGTGTGTCCAACTGTATGTCTGCATGGCTGTATATGTTTTTTTTTGTAACTCAATGCCCAGTCTCCAAGCCACCAAGTGTCGAACCACTTCCTTCCGTCTGCGGCCGCTGGGGCAGCCACCCTAGACGCATTGTCGTCGCCTCTTGTCGCAATTGTTTTTGGGTTCGTGCCTGCGAATCTGATGCCACTTGAGCATAAACAAAGCAACAACATCATCATAAACATTATATATATAAATATACATATATACAATCCGAAAAGGCTAACCACGCGGAATTCAATCGTGGTGCCTGCCATGAGTCGGACTCGCCTTGTGTGAAACTATTAAATGAATGTTTTCAAACATGATATTTATTAGGATTTTAATTGCAGTGCAATAAAATTTAAGAGCGGAATATGAAACATTTAGATCATATATATTTATTATATATTTCTTGAGTTAAGTTTACACCAAGCAGCCGCTGATATGAAAATTCTCTGGCTGAACTTAATATGCACAGAGACTGTAGATTCTGTCGAAAACTATATTGTCTTTATTGTGATCAGATATATTTTCCAATTCTATTTGCATATCCCCAAGAAATTCAGCAACTCAAAGAGTTGCTAAAGAGCCAACCAGAGCCTGCAGAAAATCTTCCCATCAAACCATCCTTCACTTGTTAAGGATTAGCTTTTTCTGCTATCTTAAATATGCCCATTTTTAATTCACATCTCCCCCACTATAAACACAACATTTTAAAATTTTTATATAATTTATTTTGTTTCTTGCATTTAAATTTGTTTTTGTTTCATTTTTCTCTTCTTATTTTTTGTTTGCATTTTTTTGTCAAAGAGTTTAGTGTATTTAAGCATATGTTTGTCATACATTTACAGATCCAGCCATATTAAATTAAAAGAACTTGATTAATTTACTATAAATATTGGAAAATGGCAATAAACTTGTCAAACTTGTGTAACTTGTGGATCGAACTTTATAGATATTAACACAGTTTATTTAACTTGATTTTCATTTTTATTGGATATTCCAAGTTTCTCTATGGACATAAACGGAATTTTATAATGTTTTAAATTGGAGTTAGTAAGATATTCATATATATAGAAAGAGGAAGAGCGAGAGAAAGAGAGAGGGGGTTACAATTTTAGAGAGAGAGAGAGAGAGAGAGAGAGAAGAGTTAAGTATAGTTAGTTGGCGATTGTTTCTTCTGTAGCTAATTTCGCAAGATTTTAGTGAGATTTAAACTAAGCAAAAATACTGTTTGTGCAATTTTCATAAATGTTTAAAGCTTAAATTTTAAGCAAAACTAAAATTTATTTAACTAACATTACGCATAGTATGTATATAGTATATAATATATATATAAGTACACTAAGTTATCGTTATCGAGTTAAGTAATCGAGTAGTATGAAGTTTATTTAAGCGATAATACACACATACAAATACGTAAAAAAAAAATAATAATAGAGTAACAGACACACAGCATACTTTCGAGTAGTACTTAGGCCGGGCTCTATATCAAATTTCTTTAGAACTTATCAACTAAAATAAATAAAACTTATCGAACTAAACAAAATGGCGACAACAAATGGAGTTGATGAATGTATTTATGGATAAGGCGGCAAGCATGAGATGGTTCGCTAACAGAGTATATATATAAACACCAGAGAGAGAGAGAGAGATTGCAGAGGCTGCGGATGTGGGACTTGGGGTGGATGATAATGCTTAGCTTAATACTGGTGCTGTCATGGGTGCGTATACGCAATTCAACTACAAGTACGAAATCTGCTTTGAATCTGGAACTTTGCTTATAACCATGCTACCGAATCAGCCAATGACACCAGCTAAAAGCTTAAGCTTGGCTGGGCTAAGGAGAAAGCGAATCTCATTTTAAAGCTAAGCGAATGCTTTTTCTTTAGATTTAATTTGCTGCAGCTCGTGTCATTGGCATTTGAAGTTTGTTTTTATTTTAGCCTGCGTGAGAATTTGTGTGTATGCGTAACTAAATTATAATTAAATCCTTGCTCAGTGCTTAGTGTATTGGCGGCGGCGTGCGAGCCGGCGCACGCGGCCTCAAGAATTTGTTGGGCACATGCTTCTTGATGTATTCATTTTCCTGCAGCTCGTTCTGCTGGCGTCGCTGGTGCTGCAGCTGCAGCTCGTGCTGCTGCTGCTGCTGCTTGCGGCGTCGCGCTTTGTAGGCGCCGCCAGCGCCAGCACCTCCTTTGAGTAGACTCGGATCCCCGTAGAAGCTGTTGCCGCGATAGTTGGCATCGGTGGCATTGCGCCGCCAGCTGCCCAGCGGGCAATTGGTCGCAGCTCGCCAGTCGGGCAGCTGGACGCCGAGGCGACGGCACTCGTGGGCGTAGGCAGCAAAGCTGTCGCAGTGGCAGCTGCCCGTGGGGCACTCGCAGACGTCCATGCGGCAGGAGTCGATGTAGTTCGCGGGGTTAAGTCTACTATCACAGTTTCCAAATACTTCCGAGATGCGCAACGGCCGGCAGTAGAAATTGGGCTTACGCTTGTTGCACGTCGGCTGCGCCACGATATTATCCCTCGTGCGGGAGCACGACTTCGGCCCGCCCACCTTCCACGAGTTGGCGAAGTGCCACACCTCATCATCGCTGTGCGAGTGCCCATCCCTGCCGGTCAGATCGTCCCGTCCGCTGCCATTGTAGTTGCCGCACAGTCCGCACAGGTGGCGCTTGTACTGCGCAGGCACCGACACCTGCAGAAAGTTGTTGCCATCCCACTCGATGCTCAGCCCCAGCTCCGTCTTCAGCATAATGCCACCCTCCGCCAGCCGCTCAATGCTCACATTGTGGCCATGTCCAAGCTCGCCGCTGCTGTGATCCGCATAGGGCAGAGCCACACGCGTGCCATTCACTTTCACCCTGAGCTTCTGGCCCAGATTGATGCGCAGTCCGCGTAGCTTGAGGGTGACCGTCTTGGGCCAGGACGAGCGCCGCGTGCCACGCCCATCGTTGGTCAGGCGTATGGAGAAGTTGTGACCGTAGCAGTCAGCAGCCAGCAAATACTTGCAACTGCCCTGGAAATTGGAAGGAATTTTGAGTGAATTTTGTTAGTTAGTTAAAATTAATTGAAAGAGTATTTTATTAATTATTTTATTTTTATTTATTTTGTTGGTTACCTCACTGACATTTGCAATGTCAGGGACGCTGCAAAAACTGAAACGATGTACCATATCTTAAAGGACTTTATAGACGAGCCTCGTCTATAAACTCCCGCATGAGTACTTCGTTTCAGTCAATGCAGCGTCCACGCCACAGCATTTATAAGTTAACTTTAACAACAACGAAATTTATGTATGGTTATATATGTTTTTATTTTTTGATTATTTTTTGAAGAAA
Source organism: Drosophila mercatorum (assembly GCA_961210405.1). Taxonomy (NCBI): domain Eukaryota; kingdom Metazoa; phylum Arthropoda; class Insecta; order Diptera; family Drosophilidae; genus Drosophila; species Drosophila mercatorum. The sequence continues at coordinate 14,768,088 of CAUIUS010000005.1, forward strand.
GATGTGATTTCGTTGCCTTGTCGATTGGGAATAGCTAACTTTAGGGCCCAGGCCCTTGACGTCGGTTCGAAAGCAACTTTGATGGGAAATTTAAAAGGTTGTCAGCGCTCGGCATTATGCCCGGTGTTGCTCGGTACTATGAATGTCTTTTAGATAAAAAGTGAGCGCTTAATTAGCCGAACAAACTGACAGCTGGAGACATCTTCAGTTAATGTTTTACGATGACCTTTAACTGGGGAGTTTATGTAACCTCTTTTCAAAAAAGGGACAATCCCGCTGGCCATAAAAAGTGACTACTGTGAAAAACCGATTGGACGTAGTTTCTGGCTGAACAAGCTTTTTAAAGCTATTAAATTTATAGCTAATAAAATATAGAGAAAACAACACAGAGAATTGATGATGGTGAGAGCATATTGGTGGCTTGTTATTCTGTAATTAATTATAAGTTATTTCGCTACGCTTCGTTACGCTTATTTTGACACCCTTAATTCGAAAAGACTTTATGCCTGATCGTTCTTGGCGGGTGGTCGCTCGGTCGGTCGGTCGGTCAAGCTGGCTGCAGCTAGAAAATTCAGTTAGTGGCGAATGGGCCATAAACTCAACTTGGCTATGCAAATCGAATGGCCGTATAAAAGTCGGTTCTAAGCGGCTAATTTATATGTTAGTTTAATAAGTACGACGAGCAAAGCAATTATATGTCAATTGCCGTTAATTGATGCCCATAAACGTCATTGTTAATTTATAATTAATATCGGGGAATGACACTCACTTGGAAGCTGAAGAATTTGCCGTCGAAGGTCTTGAAGTGCGGATCGCCGAAGACGGTGCAGGTGCCGGCGGTTTCCAGGCACTTGGGGCAGCACTCGCCAGCGGGCACCTTCAGCTCCTCGTTGGGGCGACACTTGACCGGCTGGCAGCGCATCTCGGAGCAGCGGATGTTGCCGCCGATGCAGCGACAGCTGCGGCAGGGACCCATGTTCCAGGTCTCATTGTTCATGTAGGTGACGCCCTGCGCCGTGCACTCGCTGCGCACCTCGGCCACAATGCAGCGCGGACAGCAGCCGTCCTCCTCCTGGAACTCCGGCGCACACTCCAATATAGGGCAAGTGGCACGCTGGCAAATCGAAGTGCCGTTCAGGCAGGTGCAATTAGTGCAGCGATCCGGCGTGAACTGGGTCTTGTCGTAGTACAGCTTGTTGTTGAATATGCACTTGCCTGTTGGTTAATGGGAGAAAGCATAACTGTAAGCTCATACGCCTTTGGCTAATTGCCAGGTGGGAGGTGGGGAGGTGGGGAGGGGGCGTTACACTCACCTTTGACAGCCACAAATTCGCGCTGTTCGGTGCAGCGTGGGCAGCACTCGTTGGGCAGCTGCTTCTGCTTCGTTTTGGGGCACTGGAGTATGGGGCAAGTCTTTTTGGCACAGCTCAGCTTGTTGTTGCCGCACTGGCAGACCAAGCAGCGATCGTCGATCGAGGCGACAACCTCTTGGCCTTCGGCAACGGTCTGGCCATTGATCTTGCAACCTGCAAAGTGTACAACAACGTGATTTTCATCAGACAACGGTTTAAAAAACGTATTATTTGTCTTCTTCTTAATGTGTGTGTGTGTGTGTGTGCGTATTATTTTTTGGGCGACAGCCAAGAAAATTTCCACATGTCGAAACGGGTTTCCAAGCGATCTATTTGCATAGGCAGAGGGCCGTGCGTACCAAATATACCCTGTACGCATAAACCTGCATTCGACGGGTAATTTAATGTTGCATAATTATATGACAGACAGCTAGCTGTCTGGCTTTCTCTGAAGTGAATATACACTTGGAGAGGGTATTTTCAATTTGTGATGAAATGTGTAGGGCTAAGAGAGGTGTGCCTTATAAAGTGTGGAAGGCTGCTAGGCAGAGGTGTGCCATGCCGTCTTCAGTAACATATTGATCTTTGCTAACAGCTGAGTAGGTCTATGAGTTTGTCTACGGAAGCTCTGTTTATATTCCTGAATTCATATATTGCAGATCAGATATATGGCTGAGCTATATGAACTCAAAACTATATGGCTATGTAGAAGACGAAGGAACTGATAAAAAATAAAAATCTTTTTTAGAAATTCGTTATAGATTTTTCTCAGCTAAGCTTTAGCATTTATGAGAAATATCCTGCTATATATAAATCAAGTCTTGGTACATATAACAGCTATAAAGCTCTATTAAAAGAATCACTTTCTATAATATTAATATTTATTGTCGCCCTATAGCTTATTTGACCTCAAAATCCATTAAAGCTAAGCCAACAAAAGCTTAATCAGGCATAAAAACATTTTCCAGGCTATCTACTACCCTCTTTGCCTGTTTCGGTTCTCCTGTGCTCTCACAATTATCCATCAAATATATATTAAACTCTAAAACTTTTTATCAAGTCAAACTAACTGCAGGGTATCTGAAAGTCGATCACAATTTTGCTTAAACGCTGCTCTGCTTTGTTTGGAACGCAATGCCACATTGTCGACTTAATAGACAATTTAAAGCCCATAAATAAGCAAATCGTGCAGAGTCACAAAATAGATACAAATAAAAAATAAACAAAAAAAAAAACTTGACCATCTGTGCACAGATCGTTTTTGGACTATTTTGTCAGACGGACTGATGAATTAAGTGGCATTATTAGTATTTGGGGTGCTGCTGCTGCTGCTGGTGCTGCTGTTGCTGCTAATTTTAGTGAGTGACTAGTTAAGTTGGTGAACTAGTTGACAGATTGGGAGAAGTCGACTTACCCTGACATGTCGGACAGCATTCGCCGGGGCGTGGCGCTGTCAGCTGATTATCGTCGCACTGTGAATAACACTTCTGTGTTGTCTCGGTGACAACACTGGCGATGCACTTGTACGTCTTGCAGGGTTCATCCGGATCGCTCCACTCAGCGCCGCTCGCATAGGGCACGCCGCGAAACATGCAGCCTAATTGGAGGAAAATGTTTAACTGGCGCTGGATGAATGTTTCTTATGGCATCGCTTACCTTTGCACTTGCGACAGCAGGTGTCATTGGAGGACTTCGAGTCGAGCAAATAGCAATCTTCAATAGACGGGCAGCTCTTGTCGCAGTTCACAAAGCCATTCTGCAAGAGACAACAACAAAATATTTAGTTAGCCTCCAATTGCTGTATAAATTAGATCAGCTGCCCCTCCCCCCTCGCCTAGCAGCCATGTGGCGTATGCGCTTAATCATGTGAGAGATTGCTGTCAAATGCTCAACGTCGTCGAGCATTCGATTCGATTTGCAGCAACCGCTCTGCCTCCCCTCGCCAGGCGACTCGAGCGGCTGAAGTGTGGCTGCACCTGCAGTTGTTCACTCGCTTTGGCGCTCACACAAATTGCATTTGTTCAGCCAGGTTGCACTCTGACCTTCGGCAGTCTTTATAATTTATGGATGCAAACGAGTCAAAATTATATGGAATTGAGTGCACACTTTGGGGCGTGGCGAGTGGCCAGCCAGAGGCCATAAGCGACACTTGAGATGCGCTACAGCCAGTTTGATGGCTCTGCGGGTTGGCTGATGAAGCTTATGGCGATTGCCCAAGAGATTATATGAGAATTGCTCATGAAGTGATGATCTTTCAGAAATAAATTTGAGGCCTTAATTCATAGCTAATAATATAGTTAATAAATTAAATAAAGATCAAATAAGACTAGGCCTTCAGTCTAGAAGAACTAACATAATGTATAGCTATTCAAAGTATAACTAAAGATGCTTAGCATTGATTGCAATCTTAATTAGGGCAGCTAGCGGCTTTATTTGTTCACTTGGCCTAGACTGCAACAACAACAACAACAACAGTTAAAGTTGCTGCAATTGTGCTGCTCTGATGCAGGTTTGGCTTTGCTTTTGCGTTTTTATTTTGCGCAATTTTGCTCAGTTTATTTCGCTAACGACATGTTGACAGCGGCAAGCGGCGCATTAGAATTGATGTCGATCATAAGTCAAAAGCTTGTGGCAAGGCTTTGGCAGCTTATGCAACACTCTGAGCTGAACGTACCGAAAACTAACTCAAATCAATGGGCGGCTTTAACCCTTGTGCGCGCGCAGCTGCTGTCGCTGGCATGTCTGATGCCCGCTGACAGGTTAAGCAGGCGAGGAGAGACGACGGAGGCGACGGCGTCTCCAGTGTGGCTAGAGTCTGAGAGGCTAATTGTAAATGTATCTATAAATCTAGATAGATGTCGTACCAAAAACAGGCAAAATATTTTACTAATTTGTATGCAGTTGCGGCTGAACAATGTCGCGGCTCAATGAGAGTGTGTGTGAGAGTTTGAGTGTGTGTGTATGAGTATGTGTGTGAGTGTGTATAATTTAGTGCAAGCAAACCAGATTGGATCTCAATTTGGTTGGAGCCGCCGTCGCAACGTGCAAAATATGCAATTGTTATGAAAATTGTGTCGAGTCGAGAGTTGAGAGTCGAGAGGTGTTTCGTTGTTTTTTCTTATTTTTAGTTTATTTTTTTGCGGTTCCGAGATTTTTATCATCGTATTAGTTTAATGGCAGTTGTTAGTTGGAATTTTAATGGCACCTTTAGTGCGGGCATCGTAACTCTCAGTGCCATAATGCAATAAACACTGACAGATTGAAAAGCACTTTGGTATTATAAAGCAGCAACGGCGACTAGAGAGACAACAAATCCGAAATGTTGACAGCAGCTGGAAAAATGGAAATGGAAATGTAAATGCCGATGCTGCCAGACAAAGTTCAAATGCTCTTGAATATTATCTGCTGTGAGCTTGCGTGAAGCAGCTGAGACGATCTTCACGCATTTCCAGATGCCGATGTTTTTATGCTCTTTGAAATTCTTTCTTTCTAATCTGGAACCGGTATAGAAATATTTCAGACAACATGAAAGTTAAGCATCGCCAAAGCAGCAGTTGCTGTTGTTGTTGTTGTTTGATGTTGTCTAGTAGCTGCTAGCAAAGGTTGCTATTAAAAAAAAAAAAAGAAGAAAAAAAAAGAAAAGGCGCCACGAAGGCAGCCAAGCGCGTCCCGGACCCGGCAACGGACAAGCTGCTAAGTAGAGGCTGAGATTTTCGTTGTTGTTGTTGTGCGCCAGCGGCAATCACGAATGCCAAAGCACATTTGTGTGCGTAGTGTGTGTGTGTGTATCTATGTGTGCCACAGTGGCAGAACCACATTTGCAAACGGCCTCCAACGACCTTGCGTTTGACAAAACATGATCAGTTTTAACACCAGTCCATTCGGCAGCCGCCACGTTCCCACCTCTGCAGCACCGCCTGCCCCGCCGCACAGTTGGCCAGTGAGCCCCTCAAACCGCTCGCTAGTTGTTGTTGTTGTTGTTGTTGCTGGCTGCTGGCTGTTGACTGTTGACTGTTAGCTGCTCAACTTAAACGTTTGCTAGGCAAACTTGGCCAAAGACTCTACTAGACTGTAAACTTGGCTCTCGCTGCGCCTCATAGAATATGGTAATGACAAACTGTGCTTTTATTTTTTATGTTTATGTGTGTATTTTGTCACTTGTGGGCTAGTTGTTGTTGAATTTGACCAGCTTGATAGCTAGTCGGATTGGATCGGAACGGATTGTATTGGGTTGGGTTAGCCGACTGCTCAGAGCTGTAGATCTGTTGATGTGGAATTTCATTGGATTAACAGTTGTTGAAATTCCAATAAGCAAACTATGTGGGATATCCTGTATATTGGGTATGTGCTTGGGAGCTTGCTTTCATTGTGCCATGGAATGCGCAAGGCAGAGAAGAAGGCTTGATAAATTCATTTGTTATATCTAAATATATGCATGTGAAAATAAATTATGTGAGGCTTTAAATATTTCTTCAAAAAACTATTCTTTGATCTATCTAACATGATCTATGGGTTACTTTTAAAATAAAATATATTCTTCAGCCACATCAAGTACTTCATATGTTGTATGAAACATTTGTTTGCTTTCTTTTGAGAACTTGAATGAACTCAATACATTACGAGTTTTACTATTATTGGCTTTTTTGGCCTATTTAATTTTTAAAATTATTTAAAAATTTGAACTTTTGTCTACTTTTTCCAAACCTTTGAAGCGAACATTTATTTTAATTGCTGAGAAATCTCTGTGCATGGCATACACGAATCTTTATTGGGTTTCATGAGAACTGTTAAGGCATCTTCAATATAATTAATTTAAAATTCTTAATAAATTACGATTCATAAAAAGAACCGGAATATTTATGTTTTTTTTTTTTAAAGAAATTCAAATGTACACATATCATTTTTAATTTATTTTCTAATATTTTACTACTTTTCCCAAATACCCAAAAATCTTCTCATAATTCACTTTCCAGCCAATAAACAGACCGTAAACCTTTTATTAAACCACATATTATCATTTTAAGTATACCTAACTCCTGCTTTAAACAGCTCTAACTGACTCATCAGATTATTAAAATACTCGTAAAATATGGAATCCCTGCCAGCAAGCACATCTTACCACCTAGAACAAATCTCGAATCTCTCCTAGAAACAACAACTGTATGTATCAATCGTAAAAAATAGCTTGCTCAATCAACTGGCAGAGGCAAAAAAAAAAATGAATAAGGGAAACGCTTAAATCATAAGCTATTAGGAGAGCAATGCGTATTCAGCATAATTTTCGCATAAAAACAAAATTTGTGAACAAATTCGAGCGCGACTATGCGAAAGGACGGCTGAAAAGCGGGCAATTTGTATGATTGTGCTCTGGTCGAGGAAGGGTGGTTGGCAGACAGCAACCAGGACTCGCAGGATGCGCGGATTGTACTTAATATGCGATATATACACATATATTAAGATATATAAGATAATAAACGTCAGCCATAAAATATCAGCAAATCACCAAAAAGCGTTTGCAAATATTACAATGAGACTGAAGAGTGAATGGGTGTGTGTGAGTGTCTCTGTGTGTGTAGCATGAATAGAAGTAATCATAAAGTGTGTGCTTTATGGCTGTTGCCCAGCATTGGGCTGGCAATTCAATTGCCTAGCCTTGGCACAGCTTTAAGAAAGCTTAAAGTGCCGGCAAATCAGAAAAAGGAAATAAATGCGCCCAAGCGATGCCATCATGAACTTACGATGCGCGCGCGCCGACGCAGTAGGAGCGAGAGAGCGAGCACGAGAGAGAGAGAGAGAGCGCTCAGTAGCGCCTGAGCGAGACAGGTAGCTTGAGTTAGAGCAGGCGCAACGCATGGCGCCAACAACTTAAAGTGAGGTGGCGCCAGGCATTGTTTTTTCCTCTTTTTTTTTGTTTTTTATTTTTTTCTCTTTTTTTTTTTTTGGTTACGCCCACTTGACTTAAACAACAACAACAGCAGTAGCGACGGCTGCCGCATCAGCTCATGACTGGAGGCTATAAAAAAATCGATCGAAGCGCCGCTGCCGTCGCAGCTGGCGTCGCGAAAGCTTCTTGGCGCTTAAAATGGAGCAGAGGCATTTAGCAGCGCTTAGCGCAAATTAGCAACAGGCATGCAGCGGTCTGGCAACGCCAGCGCCGGCAGCACGCGCTGCCGCTGCTACCGTCGCTGCCGTCGCTGCTTAATGACGACACGACGCCGCAGCGGGCTTTGTGTGTTAGCCCCCGTCGGTAGCCGTTGACGGCGACAAAAAACACGGCGCCAAGTGTTTGTCAAACGATCGGCCAACCTGTGGTTAACGTTTGTCATGTCGCAGCAAACCCGTTTGACGACCTTGCATCATAACAATTTCTGGCGAACGCCAAGATGCGGCCTGTGCGTTTATTCATTATTATTATTATTATTATTATTGTTAATTTTGTCTCTGTCAATAAAAAAAAGCCAAACAAATGCACAGAAATCAGCAAACATTTCGTGCAAACGGCCGAAACGGTGCCGTTGCTAGCTGACGGCAACTCCCTCATTAGCAAAGTTCTAGCCGCGCTTGACATGTCCCAGCCGAGCCATGATTAAGTGAGCGTTTTAATTTTTTAGGGATTTACATGGGGAATATGTGAATGGAATAAATTTATTTGTTATTTGAAGTGCTCTCAGGCGGGTGTTGATTGAGCAAAACTTGCAATGGCTTCACTTGAAATTCTATATACATAAATCAAGCTCGGAGAGAAATAACTTAATTTGACGGGAGTCAGTTGAGAAATTAGTTTTCATTTGTGAACCAGAAAATATTTGCATTAAAATATATATAAATATATTAATGAAAATCAATTTTTATATACTTGTTTTTTAGTTAAAATTTTTTTTAAAAATTATTTTCTATCTTTTTTGTTTTATTTATACAAACATTTTTTATATTTCTTTTTAGGTATTCAATATTTTTATATATGAAAAAAACGAATATTTTCCCCTTTAAATTTTTGTATAAACAAATATTTTTTTATATACATACATATATTTTTCAGCAACATTTAAATGTATATTTCTATTTATTTTGTATTTATAATAAATTTAATTTAGTTTAGAGTTTTATTTATATATCTAGCAAAACATTTTGCTGTAAAATTTTCCATCAACTCAAACTAGTTTGTGTTCTTTATTCTCTAAATTTTTGTCCACTGGCGAATGGCATTGCTAGAGAATATTACGCATACGCACAGTTATCTACAACATTTCAACATTTAAGTATCTTCTTATTTATACTGAGTCCGTCTCTGTTGTCCGTGCTGTCCTGGCTGTCGCTCGGTACATTCTTTTGGCATTGCATTCGCTGGCTGTCTAATGGTAAATATTTGAAATACTTTTGGGGCGTTTGGGGGCATTACGACTGGCAGGCGTTGCTGTATGCTGCATGCGAAATGTACGACACATGGCCGCATCCTGGCTGGACACTGGCGTCGCTCATGCAGCGCGCCAGACAGCCATAGATTTATTTAGTATTTGTATTTCATTTCGTTTCGTTTCGGTTTTTTATTTTGGGTCAAAGGCTGTCCAGTTTTTTGTTGGCGCAGCTCGCTGGAGCCGCCTGCCTGCCTGAGCCCAGAGACAGGACATGGGGTTTTTATTTAACGTAGTTCTTTCGGGACTCACCTGGCAAGTGCATTTGAAGCATTTGGCGTTTTGTATGCCTTTGATTTGCACCTCTTCACCTTCGTTGGCGCAGGATTCCATAATGCCTGTTGGAAACAAAGTAGAAGAAACAGTTGTTAATGGAGTTTCAGGTTTACATATTATATTTTATCTAAAGTCTAGTTCTAGATGCCTAAACAAACTTGTCAGCCATAAATTCTTTGGGCAGACTCACTATGACAACAACAGCGATTTCCTGTTATTTCAGAGCTGACGTTTTCAAATAAACCAAATAACAAATAATCAAATATTTAATTTACAATCAGGCCTAGCCGGAAATTGCCGACTGACTGAGATGTTATCCAGCACGTGACCCGCAGCGCCGTTCCCAAAAAAAAAACCAAACAGGTCAAAGAGATTAGGCCACTTTATCAGCATTCTCCGTACAGCCAGCTCTCAGTGTCTCTCTCTCTCTCTCTCTCTCTCTCTCTGTGTGTGTGTGTACAGCCAACATGCCCTGCCAGATCAGAAAGCAACACACCTCCTGCTCTCTCGCACACACACACACTTTGCCCCTCCCTCAACTCCTTGGCCCGCCTGCATTTTGGGTTACTCTTTGTTTGGTTTACCTTCGTCTTGGTGGCTCTTCGTGCACTTCTGGCACCGGCGCTAAGTCAAAGTAGCAAACGCCGCATGTTAAACATGTTCCAGTCGACAGCACAGCAGAACAGAACAAGCAAGGTAGCTGCTAAAGGGATTGAAACGACTTGAAGATATCCTGTACCATACATATTTAGCTTTGGCAGTAGAGTGACAGAGTATTTGATTCTATATATAAAGTATCTCCACTTCTATATGCTATATCTGTAGTCATAGATTCTTAAGAAAAGATAGCTTATGCTAGAAAATCAGTATAATCTATATACAGGTATATAAATGTTGCAATCCTTTGCCAAATCTTGTATTCATCAAGTCCGTCTTCAGCAATTCCCTTTTATACAGGGTATCTCAGAGTAACGATTCGAAACGATTCAGTACTGAAACGCAACAAGGCAAACGGAAACGTCGGCACAGCGACCCCAGGCTGACTTGCAGGGCCCGTCCCGATGCCCGGGGCTGGCTTTGTGGGACCACCTGCAATGTGCTGATAAACACACACACACACGCGCGCGCGCAACACGAACTCGGCGTGTTCGTTGATAAATGAAGACGCCGGCGCTACACACATACAGAGATTTCCAAACAACATAAAAAACAACACACAACAGCCACAGATACAAAGATACAGATACAGTTGCAGTTTCAGATGCTGCAGTTCTGTTCTGCTTTAGGCCCTTTGCGACATTATTCACGTTTGTATTTCTGTTTCTCTTTTCTTTTTTTTTTGGTATTTAGTCCGATTGTTCTTTTTCCTGTTATGCGTTTGTGTCCTGCTGTGCCATTTTCTTGCCGGTTGTCGGTTCTTTTGTTTCTCTCGGACCACCTTCATTCATAAACAAATTCATTTGGCGCTCTAATGAAGTGGAAAAGTTATTTGGTTCCTATTGGAACTTTCTATGTGGAGACGGATGCGGTGCGGGCCCTTCTCTTTTGGCCGGCGGCCCAGCTAGCGGGCGACAGTTAATGAACCTTGTTCAAGTAACCCGATATCGAAATTGCAATTCGTATATCTAATTTATGCGATTTTTTATTTCATTTAACACACTCGAACGCCATAAAAAACCCACTCAATATGTTTAGAGAACACGAAGAACGAAAAGCAAAATAAACGAAAATAAAAAATTAGAAATATATAAAAAATAGAAAATAAAACTAAAAACTGGCAGCGATCAAATACGCTCAGTAGCCGTCCAGCCGGACAGCTGGCGACGCCGGACGCTGGACGCTGGACGCTGGCGTCGTCTGATTAATCACAATCACAGATTAAGCGCCAGCGCGAGACAGCCACGGCAGCGTGTTGGGAGCGCCACACGGGCACGTGTGGCCAGCAGCCAAGAGAGGATGAAGGGGGTCGGTCGGGGTGTAGGCAGGCCGACCACAAGGGCAGAGGGTAGAGGGTAGGCAACGGCATGAACCGTGTTAACGGGCAGCCTATACAGCCTGTACACAGCAACAACAACAGAAACAACAACTACTGCTGCTCGTAATACCTCTGGGTAAAGGTGAAGGCTAACGAGTTGCAGGGTGAAACTGTCGAAACAGAAACAGAAACTCTCCGCTGCCAACTGGCGAAGCGTCAGGTGACTCGCTTGACAATCTCAATTGATTTCCATTCTATGGAAATGATCTTGAAACTAAAGCTGAAAACTAGATTAAGAATGCGGCAAATTAGCCATAGACAACTAAACGAGTTACAATAATAACAAAAAAGTTACTTTGTATATGCCAAAAGTAAATGTTGAAATGAATAGCAGATTCCAATGGAAGTCTGAAGTCAGAAATGGGCCGAGCTTACAGAGAAATATATGTAGAAGTATAAAATATATATAAATATATATATTAAGTTTTCCTTATAGAGTTTTTAGGGCGCTTTTGCTAGTTATCCTTAATGTCTATATAAGCATATAATCTTAAGATAAAATAAGATTATTGGCATATGCTTTAGAAGTATTTTTATGGAAAATATTTAACAATTTTATAATTGTTTCTATGAGAGTAAATGACAAGAATCAAATGTATCAAATATATCAATATAATAATGATATCTATGGAACAAACAAACATAACATCATCATTAGCTAAAAGATGAGCTCTAACTATGTTACTAAAATTGAAAAGTAGCTTAAGATATAATATCTGAAGGCATCATCCTATATCCCTAACGAGACTTTCAATATTCAACCTTTTATGCATTTTCTGTTGAAGTAGATCTTAGGTCTAATCTCCCTTATACATACAATATATGTATAAATGCATCATGATTCTTTTTACAGACACTCACCTGAGAGGCCCTCTCGAAATCCGGCTGCTGCACTTTCCAGTTGACTCAACGCAATCATGACAATAAAGACGAGGGTGCACAGTCGGCCCAGAAAATGTTGCTGGCTTCGGTAGTTGTTCTTGTGCCGTTGGGCCTGGCCGTGACATTGTGTGCGCTGTGTTGTTGTTGTTGTTGTTGCTGTTGTCGTCACTGGTTGTTGTTGTTGTTGCTGCTGGCCATTTGATGACGTTAAAGATTTCCACATGGCGTTAGATTTGCAACACATTTTCGCAATTTGTTGGCGCAAGTTCACAGAAATTTGCATCAAAATTTTATAACTAGAAAACAAATCTCGTTGCTGTTGTTTTGCTTCTTCTTCTTCTTCTTCTTCTTCTAGTGTTTGTTGTATTCCCAGTAGCAGTTGTTGTTGTAGCTGCTCTTGAAATATTGCTGAAAAAATAGTGTTAAAAAAAGATCAAGCCGGTCAGTTTAAAAATACACAGTGCAGGCGCCACGATAAAAACTGAAAATAGAAATTTTTGTTTTTGTTTAGAGATTTCGCGGCGCGTTGTGCAGGTGTTTCATACAACGCGTGTGTGGACTTTGTTGGTTTTCGCGAGATAAATTTATTCGGGATAAATTAATGCAAGCTGGTCGTCAGTCAGTCAGTGAGACGGTTCTGATCCAGCCAAAAGATTTGCACTTGCCGCCTAGGGTCTAAATGGAAACCATTTGCTCTTGGCCGAATTTGTTGCTGGACGTTAGCGAGGTTTTTCGGTATTTTGGCCGATTTTATGATGGCCATCAAGACGAGGCCTGGCCACGGGCCGGGCCGGGCCCAGTCGCAACACACATTTCACTTGATTTTCAGCTCTTACTACTACAACATCACGCTACACTACAGAATTCTGCGAATCACGTTGGCCTGGTCAATATCCATCGATTTTGCACGTACGCCCGAAAGGTAAACTCCGTTCGACCATTCGACCATTCGGCCATTCGACCACTCGACCATTTGGCTATTTGTCGGGTATCTATCGATTTGTCTTTATGGCGGCTGTTAGGTGTTAGACAACTTGGACATTATTAGTTGCGATTTATGATCTTGGGCGAGAGAGGCACAGGTAATGCCAGCTGATAGATGTGTGTCTTTGCGTGTGTGCGTGTGTGTGTGTGGTGTTCTTTGTTGTACGCCGGGTCATAAAAATGTTAATGATTTTTGCGTCTGGCGCCAGGCAGCATTGTAATGCTTGTTTGACTTATAATTAATTTCATTTTTGTAGCTCTCCGCATAATTTTTTATTATTTCTATTTGTCTTGGGCAACAGCAAATCTTTCGCAGAAAAAAAAAGAAACCAAATACCGAAAAACAACAAAAATCCGACAAAAATCAAAACAAACAAAGACCACCTTAAAAATTTTTGGCCAGGTTTATTGATTGTTTCGCTTCAAAGTGGCGCCAACATTCGCCGCTCCTAACACCATGAAAGCGGATGCTAAAATAGAACTTGAACTCGATTTCAATAAAGCGATGAATCAGAAGTCAGAAATCACCTAATATAGTATGCCCATTCGATTTACTGAAAACAAAGTTGCTCTTTCTCGGGATTTGGCATTTTGATAATGCCATCTTTATAACCATCGATGAATCAGTCACTCACTCAGTGTTTACTATTTTTACACCTTCCCTCTATATTGGCGCTGTGGGATCGATCTGACGTGACGCACCCTAATGCTGGCTGCATTGTCATGCAACGAACTGGCAGATTGTCATGCCGAATGCGGTGCTTGACCTAACAATGTTAAAACAGACAGTCAATTAAAAAATTGTCACACAGACTGATAAGGGACCTCACATATACAGAGAACATATAGACATGCGCTATATATATAATATACTCTCTATCTTTCTCTCTATATATATATATATATATATATATATGTTAATTTCTGCAATTGATAAGATTCACAGCGCACCTCGCAGAACAAAAGTCGAAACGGAACCTCATTTAAGCTGGAAATAACGCTGTTCGGTTGTCTGTTGCTGTTGTTCCCATTGCTGCTGATTAGCTGCAATTTGTCACCGGATTGCTGTTGACAAGGACAATGCACATGTATTTTATACATATACTTATATATAGAACTATATATACATATGCTATTATATGCACGCTGCGTATGCTATGCAGCTGTGTTTATAGAACTCTTTGTATTGGCTTTAAGTGTGTTCGCTTTTATGGGGTATATTGCGCGAGGACAAGGCTTGTGACAGGCAAATTAATTGTAACAATGAGCACATTATCTATGGTACACAGATTTGAGTATATTCTCAGTTTACGTGGGCTATTTTAATTATTATAAACTGATATATTTATATGGATGTGGAATTCATTAAGGAACATAGTTTTTCTGTATTTTAATTAAGTCAGAAAATATCTCTTACACAATTTGATAAGTATGAAATATTTCAGTTAGTATTACTTTAATATTATTTTACTTGATATCTACCCTAACACATGCCACACAAACCCCTCAATTACCTTCAAATTTCAAGCTTGAAACGATAAGTATTACAGCATCACATATATACTATATATAAACATATAAATGCTTGATAAATTCTTGCATAATTCTAAAAATATTGCGTATCAACCGAAATAGAACGCCATTGAGTTGGGCAAACAAATTATTGTAACGACGAGCTGAACTCTCGATGATATCAAAAGTCAAGCCAAAACTCAAAAGAAAACACTTATAACTACGCACTTTTGGGGCGAGTTTATTTATCTTGTGGCGGTCTTTGTACCGGGCCGAACTTAAGAACACACGAGTTGGCACTGAAGTGGCGAAACCCCAACGGAATGGAATATCGCGATAGTTTCGAGTCGAGTATCTTAACCAGAACTTCAATGGGAACCTTGTACTTGGTGCTTATCGTGTGCACCCCAAAAAGTTAAAAAAAAAAACCCAAAAACCAAAAACAATACAAAAGAACCTTAAAAAATATATGGGAAATAATATTTGAAGTCGAGGTTGATGTGCGCTGGAGCACACTTGACATGGCCCGAGCTGAGCTTATAAATAGATATAGAGCTGGCAGCTGGGTAAAAATTAGCGAGTTGCTGCTGCTGTAGTTGCTATTGTTCTTGTTGTTGTTGTTGTTTTCTTTTTTAATTTAAGACAAGTTACTATATAAACGCTTTGATTTAATTGACCGCCCAGCGGCCAATTGCATGACGACGCGTCGCGCGAATCGTGCCAATTAAATGCTAGGAGCAGGGGCAGGGTAGGACAAGGGCGGGGGTCACTGATTATGGGGTTTCGGTTACAGTTTGCTTTACTCAGCTGAGGGGTAGTAGGAGGAATTCTAATGCCGTCTAGCTGGCGTCAGGCTGGCGTCAAGCTGGCAATTAAGGTAAGCGTCTCGCGGCCTGTCCCTTTAAAGGCGGCCCGAAAAGGGGCGCAACAAATTGCATTGCGAGCTGAAACAAAGGAAAAGGGTTCACGCCGAGCACGCAGACCTCTGTCTAGACCAGGTCTAACGATGTGCGGTAGGTAGCCGTTGAGGTGGTGAACATAGCGAGTGCCTTGGCTGCATGGTTGCTGTGTGTGGTTGGTGCGTGCGAAGGCTTATCGAACTGGAATTCCACTTAAAAACTTGGCCATTAGCAACTGGCCAACTGACTGCAACTGTTGCTGCCAACTACGCTGGCTTTTAGCCTGGTTTTTGGGCCTGGCCTGTCGCCGCCTTTAATTCAATTAACTTCGGATCTTGGCACTAACAAAAAGCAGGCACAAGATCAGTCAGTAAGTCAGAGGGACAGGGCACAATAATAAACAAATGGCGCCAACAACCACAGCAACAACAACGACGACAACAACAGCTTTGGCAAATCATGCAAATTGCACAACAACAACTACAAGACACGCTTCGGATCGGGCTAACAACGCGGCCGATCGACGAGAGTTGGCTCTGCCTGGCAACGTTGCCAACTAATTTCAATAGATTTGCATATTGAAGTCAGTTTGCCAACAACAATGAGACGGCCAAAAAGACGCACATTTGTCAACAGTTGTTGTTGCCGTGGCTCTGAGGGCATGGCCGAAAGCAGCTCGAGGGCCAGAAACGGGCAATGTGATTGGGCACAATTGAATGCGGCGACAAGCGGCGCTTACAACTGCGGCAAATGAAGACAGCAACGTGGACGTTGACGTTGACGGTTAGCCAAGCAACAGCAACAACGACAACAACAACAACAACAACACAATTTATACACACAGTGGAGGGCCTATAAAAGTCGCTCCTCTGCCTGCCCCACACGACTGCAGTTCGAGATTAAAAGTGACACAACAAAACAAAAGGAACACTGCAACAACAGCAACAAGGCCTATTAGCCTGCAGAACAACAACAGCTGAGAACCTGTCTTTATGTCAGGCACTTAAGGCCCTAACCCTAGCTCCATGCACACACAAAACAAACGGTGCCACACACACTTCAGCCAAGACACATTCAACATGGCTTGAAAAGTCGGCCAACATGTGCCAAATTCAATTGAAGCATTCACAAGTGAGCACTTGGCCATAGCTAAGATGTCGTCTTATGCAACCATCAGATACTCAATCACCGCAAATAAGAGCATCAAACTTATCACAGCTCAAGCACCAGCAAATTTGGGCAAAAAATGTGCTTCAAAATGAGCGAAACAAGAAAAAGTTTAAAATATAATTTGGCTATTCGAATTTGGGCAAAAAATGTGGTTTAAAATATGAGGACAAAATATACAGAAAAATATTTTAAATATTAATTTGGTGTATGAAATTTTGATGATATTTTAAGTTAAAAAAAAAAAATCAAATTGAATTTTGTTCAACTTTTTTAATGTAAACATATTTTTTAAGCTTCAAAATCCCCTTTTTAATATATATGTATATATGTGTGTATATATATGTATATATATATATTTTTCTTACTACAATAAATATATTAAAACAATGATTAATGACTTGGAGAAATGTTAACCGGAAATAGATATATGTAGTTATAATTTTAGAAATGTGTCATATTCAAAAGTCTGCAAAGCCAAGTCCGCGTTTCAATCTGCATAACACCCATGTGAATATGAAACATGCACACAGAGACACACATGCAGTTATCTGAAGCTTAACTGATTGATCACAGACTAATCTAAGGAGAGTTTCCATACTGAGTTTCCTCTTTTGGACAGACTGGCAACTGGCAATTGGCAATCGGCGCTACATGAACTTTTACTTAGTCATGGCTATGCGAGCTGCACAATTGTCGCAATCTGGTCCAGCTTTGCCATATTTGTATGCCAAATTTGAATATTGCAAAAAGCCCACACACAGCAACAGCCACACACACACACACACACACACACTCAAACAGAGAGAGAGAGAGAGAGAACATTTGTATCTATGTGTATGAATATTTAGGTAACTCATGTGGTTAATTTGAAATGCTGAGCATTTGAGGAGGCATTGTTGAAATTTGAGTATTATTAGCAATTTTACCGCAAATTCTATAAATAGAACAGAACAATTAATTGATACACAGACAGTGTGTGTAGAGTCGTGTGTAGTTTTTCATATTTATAGAGCGGCCCGGTTCGGGGCGGATCAGCCGGCTGACAATATTCATTTATGCGGAAGCCCGGCAAATGCCTCGCCAAAGTCAAAGTTGTAGAGTTATTATTTATTTTCTTTTATTTTGTAGGGGGGTGCCACAGCTGGCACAACACTCCACACACACACACACACACAGGGCAGTTGACAAAAAAGTATCTTGAAAAACGAACAAAGATAACAAAAAATATATATGTATATGAAAAAATCGGTTTTCAAACAATTTTTGTATTTATTGTGCAATTATTTTTGGGCGAAAGTTAATCAAAATAACATATAAATATAAAAATGTTATTTTCGAAACCGGATTTATTGATTGGAAGATGAGCCCCGTCCACAGGCTGTAAACAATTTCAGAGAGAAGGAGAAAGAGGGAGAGCTGAAGAAAAAAAAAACTAAAGACAACAACAAATTAGACGATATATGGGAATTCCAGCGTGTGACGCGATAAACCCGAAATGTTGCCGTTGTTGTATATGTTTTTTTTTTTTGAGTATTTGATACACTCCCAAGAGAGGTATTGTAATGTTACGAAATGTGTAATGCTGGGACGATTTTTATACATATATACAAAAATATATATATTGTATATTTGTAAACGGTATGAGTAGCCAATGCAACTATTATAATACTTTCAGATATTTTTTCCTAATAATTAGATTTTATTATTCTGAATTTCTCTAGAAAACACATATATATCTTATATAGCTATTTATTTTATATTTTTATATATACTCTCCCTTTGCAAGCGCATCTCATCTTCGGTGTGTTGCGACTCCCTGTTCTTTCTTGTTTTATATATTTTTTATGGACTTCGCCAGCCGCTTCTGGCACATTTGTTTAATGACAATGCACAAAAGCAACAACTCTTTGGGTTATGCACAAATCTGCCAACTGATCGAATAGAAAAATTGTCTATAAACAATTTACTAGCTAAATGTATAAATTCTATTTCGCATATTATAAAATACAAAAATATAAAAAACATGTTTTAGCTGTACCCTGTACATGAAGGGGATCATGTAAGAGGGTAGCAGACAGTTGAGGAAAGATTATATAAAAGAAAAGCAAGGAAAATGTGAAGGATAAATATAAAGAAAATATTGAAGACTTTCTTTCAGTTGAATATATAAAACCAAAGCAATACAAACTGGCCTTAGTATAATATCATAACATTAGTTAAGCTCTTAGTAGCTCTTTCGACTTTCTGCCTACGCACATTCCTCACAGTTGCCCCTTGTACAGGGTATCTGTCAGTTAAACACTCTCGACTAGGTCAAGCTCACTTCATAATTGTTGTTGTCTATCCGCTGTCTTCGTTTTAACTGCCTGTCTGCGCGCGTGTGTGTGTAAGTGTTTGGGGCATATGACGTCGACATTTATAGTATGTAGATATTATTCAACAATCAAAATGGTTTTCACAGTCAAATTTATTGATTAACACGCAAATGCGAATTGTTTGCATATTTTCGTTTTGTGTTCCAAAAGACAAACAACATCAAGACAGAGAGAAACAGAGACAGAGAGAGACTCGGCTACACAGATATCGAGTTGAGCAGAAGGAACGGGCGTGTTCTATGTTTTGTTTGGTTTGCTCTTCCCCCGTCTCGCTCCGCCTAGCTCTATCTCGCTTATTATCTCTGAAATTGGATATGCCATAAAAATGTTGCTTATAAGTATGCTAAGCGTGGAGTATAGAAATTCCATTGACATGATTCGCCTGCTTTGCACTCACTTCCGTTTGCGAACGCAACGAGTTCAAAGTGCACTCAACTTGCCTCCCTCCCGCTTCCCCTCTCCATTCCCATCCCCCCACTCAGCTCACACGAAGTATGCAGACCACGCGGATAGTTCGTTGCCAGAGTCTTTCGTTTCGTTTTGATTTTTTGTTGTTGTCGTTTTTCTCTCATTTTGCTCGTCTCGTGGTCTCGTGTGGACGAGCGACTCCACACACAGATCCGTATCGCTTAATGTGTCTGTTAATTCACGTTGATGTGCTCATATATCTTTTGTGCTACGATTTCATGTCCGAACCTCGACAAGCTAGCAGCAGGCAGTGGGGGTTGTCATGTAGCCGATAGCAGACCGAGAGCCAGACAAGTGACCGACCAACCGACCGGCTGTGTGGCTGTGTGACAACCACACGACCGAAGACCACTTTGAGGCTCCATGTGAAAACGTGTTGCAGTTGTTAAAGCAATTGTTGTTGTTGTTGCTCCAACTGCAACTGCAACTGCAGTGCTCGAGGGCAGTTTGCTCAACGTGACGTTGAACCTGCCACTGAGTTTGTCTACTTTTTTATTTATCTCTTATTTTTTGCTGTTGTTGTATTTTCGAGTATCATCATCATAATAATAATCATCAGCAACATCATAATCATCGTCATGGACGTGTTAATTGTGTGTATTACAATAACTGAGAACTGTTAACTGAATCATGTGTGCGCTCTCAATATCTAAGCGTAAATAACCTTATTAAATATCCGAATTCAGCTGAAAATCAATTTTCTATTTAGTTCTTATAGCATGGCGAGAAATCTTTTCACGGTGAGGAGTATATACTTATATTTATATGGTATATTTATATGGTATATATTTAAATGGTAATTAGATTATTTAATTTATACTTCAAAATATCTTCAATAATTGTTCAAGTAATATGAACACTTCTTCCATTTGTATATGAACCTTTAGGTAGCTTTTCTTTAGCTAGCTAGCTAGCTTTTTCTTTTTCCTCTACAAGTTCAGTTGCTGTTCTCTCAGTAAGAGCGTAAAGTTCAAGCTGTCTTACACTAATAATATAGTTAGATTAGTAATAAACTTCAAGCCATCTCGATTCATGCCCATAAGCATAGCTTAGCAATACTTTGTAGTCGAGATCAACTAATTTATATAATTTAAATCTTCTGTTTACTTTCCAGTAACAATTCTGAATTTCTTCCAGCCATAAACCTTGTTTACGCTCAGCAGCCAAATGGTCTGCGATTTAATTTGATGTCGAGCAAAGTTAGCCAAGCGCGGCGAGTGGAAGTAAGTTCTTGTAAATAAGCATTTATCTTGGCTCGTTACTGTAGTAGCGATTGCTGTTAGTCAAGCTTGATTAAGATTACTAATACGCCGCGTGGTGCCTTGTGTGCAGCGCATGTTGTCTGTTATTTACTGGCTGCCATTGCAGCAGCGCGCCAGACAAAATGGCGGCAACTGACGCAAACACACACACACACGCACGCACGCACACTTATGGCGGACTGCATGTTGTGTGTGCCATTTAACTTGACAAGCTCATTTGTTGCAACGACAACAACAGCAACAGCAACAGCAACAACAACAACGAGGAGCAAACTCATGTGCGTTGCAAACAAGAACATTTGTTTACAATATTTATTCAATTATTTATTTACTAAGTCATTCCTACTGCTCGCGCCGACAATGTCAGCCACATTTGGCATTCAGTAACAAAAAGTTAAATAAGAACATTAACAAAATGCAAACAAATTCAATTGAATTTGCGCTTTAATTTTCAATTTTAATTATTACTCTTTATACGCTGCAAAAGTTGAGGGAATTTAAACAGAATGGAGTAGCCGACGGGCCTGCAGACCAGATATAAATATGGATTAAGAAGCTATTGCCGCTGAGATTATATAGATTAGCCCTGACTAGTACAGAGAGGCCTTTAAGCCTCAACTTGGGACACTCATAATGAATTCTTGCTAAAGAAAAGTTGTCAACTCCTGAGATCTATGACAACAATCATTTAGGCTGGGCATCGTCTACTTAGTCTTCATTTAAACTCGACTTTAAAAAGTTGTTTCAAATAGAAATCAGTTGAAATGCAGTAAATGTCTCTTGGGAAACTCTCGCAGCAATTTGCTTTCGCCTGCCATTTGTGGAGCTAACAAATTATAATGATGAGACAATGATCAGATTATCAGATGCTGACGGACAGTAAAAATGTCTTAAACTTAGGCTCGAAGAGACGATTGTTGTTGTTGTTGAGGCTTTTAGTTGTTTCATTGGCAACTGTCGCGTTATTTATATGTAAATGTATTAATGGGCATTTATGTATTTCTTATGCAAAATTGATGAAACTTATAAAACTAAAACATCAAAATGGAAGCAAAATTTGTGATAATCATATGTTAATATCAAATATGCTGTCGTTGCTGCTGCTGCTTTGGCCATAAACATACTAAATTATGTATCTATGTGCGCATGACTATGTCCTATAAAAAATATATATTTATCTACATATATGCATATATATTGTGACATGGTAAGCAGACAAATTTGATACATATTTGGCCATATGAATGTATTGAACTGTCACGTGCTGAGTGGGGAGGAAACTGACTGAAGTCTGAATTACTCATTAATTAAGGAAAATAATTATTTTTATTTAAAAATTGGTTTTGGGCGCAGTTGCTAATTGAACCAGCTGCTTTATACAGTAATATATAATTTTGTAGAGGTCCGGGTTCAACTCAGGACTGTCAAGTGATGCTATGTGGGTTCTGATGCCAGGCAGAGGCAAGAGACTTATCTCAAGAGCAGAATTGTTGCTCTATAAAACTGTTCTAAAACTTCATTAATAGCTCGACTTAAACTAGCCATATCCAAGCTTAAATTTGGTATATTCTGTATTCAAAAAGAATTGTTTCAAACACATTCTAAAAGTATATGAAGAAGCAAGACCTGTGAAGGCCAGAAGTTCACTGGAAACATTTGTTTAGCAATATCTTCCTTTTTTTAGCTTCAGCTTAGAACTTGATTAAATGCTATAATTACTTAGTTAGCTTCAAAAACAATGCAGTAATTAAAATGTAATTAATTATGCATAAACATCTTCCACATATAATTTAGTATAAAATTCTTTATCAAGCTCTGTCCAGGCGCTGCACACATATTGCGTGGGCATAGCCTAGCTCGCACAGCTCTTTAGATAAAAATGAACCAATACTGATACATTATACACACAGGCATACATACACACACTCACACATACACTCATAGAGCTCGTGTCTATTGCGCTAAATGCAGCACGCCGCACAGTCTACCACAAAATAAATTTTCAAGCGCTATTTTTAGGCTTATCTAAAGCGACGGCGGAATTTTCATTGGCCTTTGCCATTGTTTTTGTAAATATTAATTAGTTTGTGTTTTTTTGATTGCAACAATCAAAAGCAAAGGCAAAAGCAACAACAATAAAAAGGGGGAAGACAAACAAATTGGTTCAGTTTTGCGTGTCATGGCGAAATTATCACCAGAATGCCGTGTGTGTGTGCTGAGTGTGTGTGCTAAGTGTGTGTGTGTGTGTGTGTGTGTGTGTGGGAGTGTAACTGTACATGTGTAAGCGTGTATGCTGTACATGACGCAGACACCGTCTGAGTGGGGGCCTGGTGAAATTGCAGTGCAGGCGCAGACGCCGCCGCCACCGCCGTCATCGTCGTCGTCGTCTCCGACAACCTGCGTGGATGACGCATGGCGGCTGTGCGTATGTGTGCTTAGCTGAGGCATATAGACATATGGCGACAAAGCTGACGTCATTAGGCAGTTGTCGGCTGCGAGCTACCCCCAAAATCGCTGCTGGGAGACGCGCGACCGGCCGACCAAATGGTGGCAACTGCCACTTGGCCCACTTGCCCCAAACACTTGGCGGCTACAAACTAACAACTAACAGCTACAAGCTAGCAATTACAGTAAACAGCTTGAAGGCAATAGTCAGCGCAGAGTTGGCAGTCAACAGCTCCAGCTACCAGCCAACAGCCAGCAGCAGCAGCTACCAGCTGTGCAGCCATCCACAACAGCAACCACGTCCACGTTCACGTCCACGTTCGCATCCCACGCAGTCAATTAAGAGCGCGCCTATGGCTATTGGGTTACACACTTCAACTTGCGCCTGGCCGTTGCCCGTCAGTCAGTCAGGCAGTCAGGCAGTCAGCTTGCCAGCCATTCATTGGGTCATTCATTTGGCGTTTTTGTAGTCAGCATTTAAAATTATTTATTAGAAGCAACAGCTCCACCCGCCGACCCCGACCGACGTGCTGCAGCCAGCTCAAATGTTTTGCTACGTTTTGCACTGTTTTTGTTTTTATTTGTTATTGTTGCTGTAGTTGTTGTTGTTGCTTAGCTGAGGAGCTCTGCTGGCTTTGGCTTTGGCTCTTGTCTTTGGGTTTTGCCAGTCAAACGAGCCAAGCCGGCCCAGGCGAACGCGTTTCGTTGTCTGGCGCTTGCCGCTTGGCGACAGCAATTTACCTTTAAGCGAATGCAAAAGTATGCGTAAAAAAAGTAGTCAACAACAACAACAAGA
This sequence comes from Drosophila mercatorum, assembly GCA_961210405.1. Classification (NCBI taxonomy): domain Eukaryota; kingdom Metazoa; phylum Arthropoda; class Insecta; order Diptera; family Drosophilidae; genus Drosophila; species Drosophila mercatorum. The sequence goes on from CAUIUS010000005.1 coordinate 14,791,956, forward strand.
GCAACAACCACATGCGACAACAGCAACAACAACACAATTACCCCAAGTGAGCGACTGGCAGAGTCTATAAATAAGCCAAAAGCTAAAAGAAGCGCCATAAATCATAGGAAGACACACGAGTGCCGAGTTATTATGCGATCATATTTTAATTGCCGGATTATTATTATGCTGAGGACTCGACTCGGCTCGACATTCGCAAGGCCTGTATGTGTTACGGGCAACAGGCAATCCCAGTCTCAGTCGCAGTCGCAGTCCCATTCCGAGTCCGAGCTCCAGCTCGTGTGAGCTGCGACTGCAAACTAGACCAAAAGCAAACAAAACACCTGCAGACCGCCTGTCTCTGATCATGTCTATGCTGGGACAGGTGCGTGCACCGAAAAAAATTGCCACAAAAACAACAACAAAACAAGAAAGCACAATAAAAATGTTGATTTAGCGACGGCCGAATACACTGAAGTAGGGATGAGAGAGCTTAGGGATTGGGCTGGTAAGCATAGTAAGGATTGAGTGATACTTAAATGATATAAATATATATAATAAATAATGGAGTAAATTTATAATATATAATAGTATTTAATGTATAATAGTGTATAATAATTAGAATATATACATATATCTATCATACTAAACAGACCAACTTCTCTACCAGATTTGAGCTACAAACAAAACTTGCGACAGATATTCAAATACAAATATTACTTTTACTGAATACTATTTAGTATATAACTTATATGTATGCAACCTCCCAATTTCGAGCCTCATTTTTCCTCCTTTTAGCCATCTCTCTATTAATTTGCCATATTTAGGCAACTCGCACATACTCCTCTCATTGTTAGAGTGCTAAGATCTGAAATGCAGTTGCAGTTGCAGTTGCAATGTTGCGCCTGCAACTGAGCAAACGAGTTGGGTTGTTGTGTGAGTGCGCGTGTGTGTTGGCTAAACAGGTATGGTTGCATTTTTACCATAAAGCGAACAGCAACAACAACAATAAAAAGCAACACCTAGGCCCAGAGAGCCTGTCCAATTGTCGTTGTCGTCTAAGCTCGGCTGACTGTCATCCAGCACTGCCTACTGTCCAGTCAGCCAGCCAGCCAATGTGGCCTCCATATAGCTATATATATATATATATATATATATATATATATTTATAAAGAGTGTCTGTTCTGGCCAGATATGCCAGCAAATGTCTGCATTCATATTTACTCCATAAGCCATGTTAAACCCCCGCAGGCCACATTACCCGCGATGTTCAGTTCCCAGTTCCCAGTTCCTCCAGTCGCCAGTCCACATACCAAGTCCCATCCCTCACTCTGCCCAGTTTTAAGATATTACTGGTAACTGCGTACGCAGTTATTACCAACATTTCTTTCAGCTGTTTTTGTTGTTGTTTTGTTTTTGTTATACCCTGAACCCATTGAAAATGGGAAATCAGGGTATAATGTTTTTGTTGAAATGTATGTAACAGGGAGAAGGAGGCGTGGCAGACCCCATAAAGTATATATATTCTTGATCAGGATGACAAGCCGAGTTGATATAGCCATGTCCGTCTGTCCGTCTGTCCGTCTGTCCGTCCGTCCGTCTGTCCGTCTGTCCGTCTGTCCGTATGTATGAACGCGTCGTTCTCAGAACCTACAAGAGCTAGAGACTTGAAATTTTATATGTAGGTTCCTGTATAGCACGAAAAGATCGAGTTTGTTTCAGAAATTCGATAACTGTTATCGTTTTATTGTTATCGATTAAAAACGAAAATCTAAATTCAGCTACAAAATTCTATCTAATTCATCTTTCTAGCTAGAGTCTTTAAATTTTGCATTTAGTGTTATGTAAGCCTTACGCAATTTCGGTTTTTGTTAAATTTTGGGTGCCACGCCCCCTTCGCCTCAAATTTGTAACTCCCGTATATCAAATACTAGAGACTTGTGCTTTGGCACATACATACATATGGATGACATGATTACGCCCAACAAGTTTGATCAAAATCGTTGCTCTAGAAAAAAAGTTATTAAACATTTAATTTCCCATAGCATTGCCATGCAAAGTCGCCAAAGAACAGCTGACGCACCGACTTGCGCTTGTGTGTGCTTGCGCCTGTGCGTGTGTGTGTATGTTTTGCTTGTAATGAACGTACATATGCTTGTGTATATAAAAGAAATTAAGAATGCTTGGAATAGCGGCTCTTCGCAGGGTTCAGGGTATACCCTAGTCGAGCGGTCTCGACTAGATTTTTCTTACTTGTTTTTTATTGCATTTGTTTGCCTTGATGTCATTTGCTGCTCTCTGCGGTTCTCTGGTACTTTGTTGTCTTTAATGAATGCATTGTAATTCCTCAAGCTTTAGTGCAACATTTTAATAAAACTCGCGAGCAGCAGGAAATTGTTATCGTTTCTTATTTTTTGTCGTTATTAAATAAGTAGCATGTATTGAGCAGCCAAGTAGTAATTGCATTTGAAACGTGATCTTTGCTCACTAATGAGAGATATAGTTGTAGATAGCCGATATGCACATATATGGGGCATGCTAAATTTGACACATCGTTACTAATGAGATAAACAATATGATTCATAGGCTGCCTGCCTGCCTGCCTGGCTACTCAAACGAACAATACAACGCGACTGTGATTGAGCCATAGCAATGAATACCTTGTAATTGTGAAATTCAAATGACAGATACCATCTATTACGGCGGAATTTAGTCAGTTTGCGTAATACCTTGTACTAGCCGAACTAGTGCTGAATTATGGCTCCATTGCTATCAAATTCCAGGCGGTGATAAAGTAGCTCTATAAACATCAATTATCAATTCGATTATGTGCCGAACTTTGTACCCTGAATGAGCTGTGTATATCTAAGATACACACTTGCCAAATTGTCCGAATCATTCAGAACTAAATCAATTCCAAGATTTGTGCAGAAGATAAAAGGAATTCGCTCTAAGATCTGTGTTGGGCCATAAATTAAATTAATAATAACGCTGAATCAGCATGAAGAAGCTGAAGCACATGCTACACGCTCACTCTCTCTCTCTCTCTAAGGTCTCTAAGGCCCGCTTTTTTCGTCTTTATATACTCGATTTGCTGGTAGATAATCGTGGAAAATTGGGAAATTCCCACAGATAATTTGAAAATTTCAAATAACATTTAGTTCCGGCAAATTTTCAATTAAAAACTATCTATTTAATGTGATGGAATAGAGGAGGTAATTAGGTGCTTCAGTTTGATGAGTTAAAGGCTTTTGAATTTGTCAAGTGTGCTTGATGCCTTTCTATGCGATTTTCATGAATTTAGGAAATTGATGATTATTTATAGATTATGTTTTATTATACTTTCTTTATACGTGTTTGACTATTCCGTATCTTAGTCTAAGTCTTTGGTAATCTCTCTCTCTTTTACTTTCTGAATTATACTCTGACTGTGACACACTTAAATATTAAACTTAATCTATAAGCGTTATATGAATTAATGAGAATCGCATATAAGGGCGATTTTCATTCATAAATTCAGCTCTATTCAAGTATTTGGCATATGGTTTTCCCCAAGATATATGTAGATACAACTGCTATGCGCCTTCGCTTAGAAACGCTTTTAGCTTTACGCTCAACTGGCTGCAAATGCGACAATTTCAACAGACCCTAAACGACAAACAAACACACGCTCAACTGTAAATTTCCGCTTTATAAATTAGGTGTACAAAATGGTATGCAGATTTGTTAATTGCTTCGAGTGGGTAAAAGGCAAACATATGTTTGAGTGTTTGAATAATAATAAGAGTGCTGCTGCTGCTTTGATTCCAACTCGATTCATTTCACAATTGTGAATACACGGCGTACATTCATAAAATTCTACAACTGAGCGCAGAGTGGGTAGGGCACAGAGGGGACAGGACGGGGACATTCAGAGATAGGCTGTACGTGAGAGAAGCTATCATAAATACTCAGAGAAGCCAAGTCTCCCCATCGCATTCTCTCTCTCTCTCTCTCTCTCTCTCTCTCTCTTATTCCCTGTTACGCTCTGTCTCTCGTAAAATGTGATAATAGTATTCAAACAATTAAACAATTTTCGCAAAATGTTGAAACAAGTAAAGAGGCGACGCAGCGGGCAGCCGCGCGGGGCGGGGCAGGGTGCACGCGGCGGGCAGATAGCAAAACGTTTATATGTTCTCATTATAATAAAACAAAATCGCGCACTACACGTACTTATTGTCAGGCAATAACAACAACAACAATAGCAATAACAACAGCAAAGTAAAGCGAAAAAAAAGATTAATTACAGAAGAAAAGTAAAGAGGTAAAGTTTACCCGTAGAATCGACTTCCAGCTGGCGGCGGGCGGCAATCGACTTGACTTTCAGCACAATTGCAGGAACGTAGACGAGGTGGCGGCGGCGACGACGACGGTGGCGATGACGGAGCTGGAGACGGTCTGAAATTGGCGGCGGCGCAGGCAGAATCGAAAATTAATTATGCTTGACATGTTGCCGGACCGAGGAGCAGCAGCAACAGCAGCAGCCGGAGCAGTAGCGGGCGGCGGTGTCGGAGGATGCGATGGTGGTGGCGGTGGTGCTGCTGCTAGAGGCGGAGGCGGAGTCGTCGTTGTCTACTAGTTGTTGCTCTTTCTGTGTTATTGTTGTCGATATGAATCGCATTTTTCAATTGCTTTGTGCGGCTGCTCAACGGCTCAACGCGCCTGCCTGCCTGCCTGTGCGACTTCTGTCCACCAGCGAGTGTTTGGCTTCTATATCAATCTCTCTCGTGTCTCAGTCGCACTTTTAATAACAAATTTTCTCAAATTTTCGCCACGTGCCACACACACAGTCACAGACACCTGCACACGCTCAAAAGTCAGTTCCGGAGGATGTGTTAAACGGCAAATTACGCATACGCCACGTTGTGCCGCAGCTGAACTTGCGCTGGGCTGGGCTGGGCTGAGCTGAGCTGCGCTTAGCCTAGCTGCGCGCGCGCTAGTTAATTTATTGTCTATTACTTGATTGTGTTTGTTTATTGTTTTTGCCTTAACTCAAATGCAAATGCCAATGGAAATGCAATTTATGTAAAACGCAACGCTGGGCGCAGCGGCTGCAATTGCCAATTGCGCGCCAATTTGTTCTTGTGTTTATTTTGCTTTGCCCTGAGGCTTGCTTGAAGCGTATTTCACTAAATGCTGCACATTTCATACGTTTGTATTACATTTATTTTGGTTTACTTTTTGTTTTTGATATTTTATAATATTATTATAATATACACACATTCGGAACACGCGATAACAAAGCTTGGCTCAAGCTGTTGCAAGGCAGCGCGGGGGGTAGACCTCTCTCTCTCTCTCTGTCTCTGTCTCTGTCTCTGCTCTCTCTTTCTTTCAATATTTATATGATAATTATTGTGTTTTGTTTTCGATTTTCTTTATCTGATAATTCAATTTGATTTCATATAAATTTTCCTTTCATCAACTAACTGATCGCAGGCGAGCGAGCGCGCGTAATTTTTCAACAACTTGGGAAAAAGTTTTCCTGGCTGCGCAGGCAGTTTTCTTAGCTCAGCTGCAAACGGCTTCGGCGCTTTTCTTTCCGCAATTCTCTGACCGTTCGCCGGCGCTGTTAAACGAGAACTGAACACACGACTGCGGCGAGAGCAGCGGCTGCAGCAGCAGCAGCTCGGCCGACAGCCGAGAGCAGCGACACGAACACAAATAACGAAACGACTCGCACACGAAGTGCGCCTTCTGCTTGTTATTGTTGTTGGTGTTGTTGTTGTTAGCAGCAACAGTCGCTGCGGATTGGTTTTTCTTCGGTTTTGGGGGCTCGAACCATTAACTAGCGCCAGGCAATTGGCTTGGGGTCAAGTTGAACGATAGATGCCATAGAAACAGCCATAAAGTGTTGCCAATTTAGCGCTGTGCATTAGGATTAATAACTATTTTTGTTGTTGCGGGAATGTGGCCTTAATTAAGATACAAATTTGTGTAGTAAATGGGAGGAACTTATGTATGTGGAACTTGTTGGGATTTAAAAGTATATTTTTTGAATGAGATTTAATTCCATGCATATTGGCATAGATGTTGCTTCAAATTGAAACTAAAAACTACTTAATATCTTGATCCCATTTAATTACATTGTTAATTCTTCTAAAATAGTTATTATCTGATAACCGTTTACTATGCAGTTCAGTTCAGTATTTCTTTGGTTTACTCACACTTGCCTAACTTTTTTTGTAGATATTTAAACAAACTCCTAATTCCTACACAGATTTTGGGTCGTAAGCTTACTAAGTAACCTTCTAAACTTGACTGAAGTACTCAGGCAAGAATTTCTTTTATAGCCTTTTTGATGTGTGATTTAATATATATTATTTGCAATATTATTATATATTTAATATATATTATTTGCAATTTTATTATATATTTAATATGTATTATTTACTTTTAGTTATTTTAAAGAATGCCTAATATTTCCGTTAGTTAGTTTTCCTTACTATCAGCGCAGCTCAAACATGTTTTAGCTGCTCTTACCTGGATGCCTTTCAATAATTCAATATCTTTAGTTCAATGGAATTTGTGTTCTTTCGTTGATTTCAGCCATTCGATGTTGTTTTCCTTTTTCGGCAACTGCTCAAAGTCCGCTGCTTTGATTTGCTGCTGCTCGAATTGCTCGTTCGCTGGCTTGAAATACTTTTTGTTGGTGCTGCAATCAGCAATTGGAATATAATTTTCAGCATTCCAGCAGAGTGCACGACAATGTGAAATGAACACCTTGTTAAACAGGTGCTCTGTGTGGCGCACAGGTGAATGGCTCATTTGACAGCCCTCGCATATGCCTGCTTGCCTGCCTGCCTGCCTAGCCCGCTTGCCCTCCTCAAATAATGCTGGCTAATAATGTTATCTCTATTCTCAATTTCAGACGCTTCCCGGAATTCTGCGCTGCAAATTAGAGTTTGTCAACTGGCATTTTAATATGCCTCGAACATCGTTCTGTTTGCTCTGATATTGCAATTGCCAAAGGAAATACCATGCGGAATACTAAACCCAATAATCACGCGCAGCGGCGGCGGCATCACTTTTATTTTATGAATGGAGCGCAAACTATGCAAGGCCAATCGACGCTGGCCTATCTCTCTCTATATAAAGATATCATTATGATCCACAAAGGTAAGTTCTAATAAAGTGAGTTAGAGAACTAAATCGAGGGGAAGTACAAGGAAAGAAAATAGATTTGAAAGGTTTCTGCTGGGCTTGGAATTCTCTATAAATTTAGGAGTGTTTTATGGCATGGTGAACTAAAGAGAACCTCTCAGTACTAATTGAGCTAAATATCCTCATAATTAAAGGATAAGTTAATATATATATTTAGACTTCACATGAAATCTAAAGAAGACGAAATGTCTACAACATTTCCACACTGAAGTGACCCAAACAAATTGCAAATGTCATTTACAAGGCATAGACATTTGGAATCATGCATTAACTAAATGCAACAGCACATGCATTACAACAGCAACAGAAACAACAACATTTACAGCGGCAACATGAACAGCAGCAGCAGCAGCAGCTGAAACAGCTGCATTTTACAGTTAAATACAGCAACTAGCACTTAGCCGCACTTGTTCAAAAGCCACAAATCTTTTATGGCATTTGTTTCAAATGCGATAATAACACTTAAGTTGGTAAATTGTTGGCTTAAACGCAAATTAAAGACAACTTTTGACTAGATAGAGCCGAGCAGGCGTTGAAGGCGGGCAGTGGTGCGGGCATCTGGCAGTCAGGTGTTTTATCTGTTTCTCTTTTTTTTTGCCTGGCATAATTTATACTTAGCCAAACGCCAAATCAAATTGGTAAGCATTTGACATTTATGCTGAGAGCTGCGAGCTGAGAGTTGGAGTTGGAGCTGAAGCTGGAGCTGGAGCTGAGGAAAAGCGCATTCAACGTAATCAAATGCCATGGAAAATGCAGTCACCAGCCAGGCAGGTGGGCGGCGGGGGGAGGGGGCAGGCAGCAAGAGATGATTTATGCACTCATTGTATAAGATTAGCTAGACATAGGCATAGACGCGGCCAGGCTAGGAAAAACTTAGCGCAGTTATCACGAATGTTGTTGCTGGCCTCAACAGTTGCCAGTTGCCGCGTTGCCACGTTGCCGCGCTGCGAATCGAAGTTGGTTTCGGTTTTCGTTTTCCCAGGCGCACATTTTGTCACAGGCGGCTGCCATTATTTATGAGAACTTGCAACCAGCTAACAATTTGCAAATGCCGCTGCCTCGCATGCATGCAACCACAGCTCGCAGCTCACAGCTCACTGCTAACAGGCCGCAGCTGGGGCATCATGTGGCAGACCCTGACGCAGTCTATGATTTACTTTTGTAAATTCAATAATTGCGCTTCATTAAATTACTTATATTTGTATAGAGTTAACTGTTATTGTAAACAACTTTAAAAGCAATTTAGCATAAACGTCATTGCGGCAGCTGGAAGCAGCTGGAAGGCAAGTGGGGGCTTGGGGCCTAGAGGGAAAGCGTTTCGACCCACAATTTTCCACGCCACTTGAGCGTAATTAGCCGTTGAGCTTCTAAGCGCTAAGCAAATAGCACAAGCAGCGCAGTACGAGCCTCTCTCTCTCTCTCCCCTCTTACCTGCCTGAACTCTCCAATCTGTGGCCTGCAATTCTGGCGTCTATATATAAAACAGTTTTCGATTCTATTTTGATAACTGCAAATATTTGCAATTAGCCATTATTTGCCTTACTCTACCTGGTATCTGCTGCGAGTGTGTGTGTGTGTGTGTGTGCTTAGCAATTTGCGCTCTGTATTTTTAACTCTTTTATAGCCTCACCTGAGCCGTGGCCTAATCCCTAGCAAAATAGATACAGAACACCCACTAAATAACATTTGCAACTCATAAGTTCTCAGTTCGAACTGCGTAGCTCTTTGGGCATTTTCCATGAGGTCGCAGCCACGTGCGTTCTAGACAGCACTGAAAAAGAAGGGAATGTGGGACGTGAGGGTATGCAGGACTAGCAGATGACCTAGGATAGGAAAGATATATTCCTAAGATAGATATACTAGATACGCACATATCAACCAATCTTGTGGTGCTGAGCTCTTATAATTCTTAACTTGACTCGGCAAGATAATATTTATTCTTCAGATGGATATACTAAAGAGTCACATATATATCAAGTTCGTTGTCAATAGGTCGTATAGTTCTTGAGTTATTCTAAAGAAACTAAAGTTTCTGAATCTATATTTCTCAATATAGTTGCTTATATGTATCTTCTATAAGCTAATTGGAGCAGTTATTCATAAACGATAATCTATGTCAGCTGTGGCTGTAACACCTATCTACATCATCTCGCTTCTATTAAAGACAGACTTCACTTGATTTAGTTATAAATAGATCATAAAGCAAGGTGTGAAAACTTGACAGGACAAACAGATGCCAGCGATAAGATTGCAAACGGAGCGAAAGAGAAAGTCAAACATGACTTGGACGCCTTGGCTTGTCAGCCTACTCAAAAGTGTCCAGCATTGGACATCAACACAACTGTGATACCCTGTTAAGCCGTGCGCTACTACAGGGTATCCTTAGAAGAAAGCCACAAACAAGCTGCTCAAATTTCTAATGGCCGGCGGCAAAGTTCATTTGCCTGCAGTTGAGCATCTGAAGTAGTTTAGCTGGAAGTAAGCGATACCATTATTGGGATTGGGACAGCACTTGACACAACAAACAGGCTGTCTGGCTGGCTGGGCTACTCCTGTTCCTATTCATTCAGTTGAACTGGTGGCTAAGAGTAGCGCCAACTGCGACTGCCGTCTGCCTGTCAGACGGAGATCAAAGCGTCGCGTTGTTTACACAGGCGGCAAAAGTCGCATGCTGTAATTACATTGATGTGTGTGTGTGTGTGTGTGTGTGTGTGTGCGACGACAACAATAACAACAATAACAGCAACAACAACAAGGACAACATATATGAAAAGTCTTGCAACTGGCTGTCAACTTGGCTAATTGAAACTGGACACACGCTGAGACGCAGACAGCTGCGGTTGGAGGCAAATATAATGGCAACGCTCCGGGAGAAAGCAGACCGAGCGGGGTGTGTGGGCGAGTGGGCGTGGCTGGGTAAACAACAATATAACTGCTAATGTACACAAGCAAACATATAAGCCACGGCGCGTATGAGCAATATGGCACAGTTGCACATGCACTGACTGCAAAACTGTTTCTGCTGCGCATCTTTTGCATGCGATGCGATGGGCGATGGGCGATGGACGACGGACGATGGACGATGGGTTTTATTTATTGCCTTTTAACTTTCATCGCGAAGTCGCGAATCTGCCTTTAATTGAGTGCCTAATTAAAAGGCATTGAATTACACGCGACCCCAAACATTGGCCATGGCAATTAAATCGAACAAGCGACGCATTTTGCTGCCTTCTTTTTGTTGCTGTTGTTGTTGTTGTCTGTTCTCTTCATTTCGTGCCGTTGTCGATGCAATGTTGCTGATTATTTCGGAAATGCCAATCAGATGAAAGGCCCACAGAATGTGCAAAGCATACAGCAACAGTAAACAGCAAACGGCATACGCAATCGCAATCGCAGCTTCTCTCTCCCCCTTGCGAAAACCCCAATCTCCAGCCGAGTCGCTGCCGTCATCTGCATGCAGTCTGCGTCAGCGTGTGGACCAGTATAAAGCTCTGACTGAACTGAGCAAATATGCAACTTACAATAAAGATTTCAGTACAATTATCTACTAGCCCAACTGCTGCCAGGTGTAAAGCTCAAGTTCTTCGTTCATTTTTGGCAACAATTCGTTTGGGGTTTATATACATTTGTGTGATTTACATTAGTTAACTTATATATAACAAATCTTTGAGCTAACAGTCTAAGTTAATAACTACAATTAGTAATAGGTTTCAACAGTCGTTGCTTAGTACGTAGTCTGATCTTCAGCAATATCCACTCGGTCCACTCGATCTACTGCTGCATGCAATAGAGCTGATTGCAGTAGCGATACGTCGTATTGTCGCTGCGCACTATGCTTATGCCAGCTCCGTAGTAAGCTGGAAGCAGAGTTAAACAGTTCAATTAGATGACAACCTAAATATATAGTCTATGCACATACGTATAACGTAGGCCGATCCGTCAGCAGGTCCCACCACCTGTAGCGCTATCAGTATGATGTCTATCAATTGACCCAGAAACATGCCGCCCAGAGTGCACAGCTTGAGCAGTCCGATGCCCGGATAGCCCAAGTAGAAGCGATCCACGCCGAACATGCCCAGGAATACAGAGAGCAGCAGCGTCGTGTCCAAGTGATAGCCATTGCTGTAAATAACAAAGTAAACGTTAGCCGGCATACTTTGGTCTGGGATGCGAACTTACGTCCACTTGCAGGGCATTTCCCGTGTGAACGTGGAGTTGCCCGTCTCGGTGCAGTTGATCTCGGCGGCTGCTATGCACCAGACACGCGCACGGTTGTGCTTGGTGCAGCCGCGTAGCTGCTGCGTCTTGGGATCGATGTGGTTCTTGGCGGGATCGGGGCACATGAATTGACCCATCAGCAGCTCGTTGCAGTCCACGGTGACGGGCTCCGTTTGCGACACATAGCTGAGCAGCAGCAGCAGCAGCGCTACGTACCACAACATCTTCTGATAATATTATAACAATATATACACCTTGCCGTGATTATTTAGCGAATTATGCGTAGGCATTTGCACGAACTTTGTTTTGTTTTGTTTGTGTGCCGTCTTCTTCTTAAGTCTTCTAGAACTGTGGCGGTCCGTCGATAACAGTGCTGCGAAGTGCTGAAATGAGAGCTTGTACAGGTAGTCGACAGATGGCGCTCAAGCAAAAGGCGCCAGAATTCAAATCGTCAATTTTATTGAAGCAAGCCCGCCTGTTTATTGAAAACATATTTCTTGCAGTTTAACAGCACGCGCACCTCCTTAGCCTGCTCCGACTTGAGCTGCTCTAGCGTGGCACTGGAGATGCCATCTCTAAACACAATGCACACCTTAGAAGTCTGCCCAAAGGTGCGTTCGATGAGGCCCGCCTCGCCCGTGGACAGCTCGACGCGCTTGCCCACATACATGTCGCGGTTGGCCTCCTTCTTGAAGAGATTCTGCACAATGATTTCGTTGGAGCTGACCACGCGCTGCACGGTGCCCTCCTTCTGCTTGCGCTTGAAGACGCGCAGCTGGGGCAGCACTTCACTCTGGACATTGACGCAGTGCGTCTGCCAGGCGATACGACCCCAAAAGGCCAGCCGACAGCTGCTGCTGTGCACATCCATGTCCAGCTTGGAGCCAATCAGTGTGGTGCCCAAGGTGGTCAGCACTGGCGACTCGAACTGCAGCAGAGCGAAGAGGCAATCCTTGGGTGTGGCCTCCGCCGACAGCAGCTCCTCCACATAGGCGTACTCCCGGCTGCAGTCAAAGTCTGGGCAGGGGACATCATTCTCGTCGCGGAACAGCGTCAGGTTGGCCATAACCGTGTCGTGGCCCACGCTGATGTGCAGCTTGCTCCTGGAGCGGATCGGCGTCTTGTAGTACCTGATGGGCTGGACCCTTACGCAGACCGCATAAACCGGACGCAGGTAACCCGGCTGGGCAACGATGCCCCGTTCCATGAGCTTGGCATTGAACTGGGTCACGCAGAGGCCAATGCGATCCCCTGTGCTGGCTCGGTCCACCGGCTGGCGGAATCTCTGTATGGACTTCACCTTGCGCTTCTCGCCCAGCAGCGGCAGCTCCACGGTCTCGTTGACGGCCACCTGGCCCTGGAGCAGGGTGCCCGTGCAGACGGTGCCCTGGCCCCTGATGGCGAAGCAGTGATCCACGTACATGAGCAGCGGCGCCTCCGTGTCCCGCTGTGGCACGTAGTAGGCAGCGCGAAGACCTGCGCGCAGCTCCTCGATGTTTGTGCCTTCCAAGGCGGAGACGGCGAAGATGCCCACCTGGTCGCCATAGCTGGTCACCGAGAGCGTCTTTCTCAGCCTATTTGTGAGCTTCTCCAGCTTGGAGGCGCGCTGTTCCGCCGGCAGCGCATCGATCTTGTTGATGACCACCAGCAGCTTCTTCTCCAGCAGCTCGCCAATGACCAGGCATTCCGCCGTCTGTGTCTGCAGTCCCTTCTGGGCGTCCACCACGAGCAGCATCAGGTCAATGATCTGGGCACCTGTAAGCCAATCCATGAGCTAATCTTCAGCTCTCATTCCTCTCCAGACTCACCTCCAATGATGGTGCGTATGAGCGAGGCGTGTCCCGGGCAATCGACGAACGTCAGCTGCAGCGACTGCTCCTCGGGCTGGTCCAAGACGAGCGCGCTGAAGCCCAAGTCGAGAGTTATGCCACGCTCCACACTCTGCGGGCTCTTGTCGAAGGCCGCCGTGCTGGAGATGGAGCTCAGGGCACGCGCCAAAGTGGTTTTGCCGCTGTCCACATGGCCCAAAAGGCCGACATTGAAATTCGTCAACATTGTTTACAAATAACAACAGGGGCGCACACACGTCATAATCGACACGAGAGTGTGGAAATGCGCGGTTAACTATCGATAAGTACTTAGTTGTAAAAATAGACGGCAGGTGGCGCTTACTATACGCGGCAAATGTAAAGATTTATTTGCAACTCAATGTAACTTTTCTTACGCAGAGAGCGAGTCAAATCTTATATGGAGCTTGCTCAACATACTGCTAGCATTTGAGTATAAGACTGACGCTACCTGCTGTGCAAGTTCGTAGCAGAGTTTAAATGAGCAACAAGTATGAGCCCACAATGTAAGTTTGCGGCGTTGCATTTAAACTGAGTTCGATACGCTGCGTTTAGTTCGAAAACACGCAACAGATGGCGCCAAATGGAATAATTTGCATAAGTTTCCATACAATTTGCTTTGCAGAGAGAGCGCGCCAAAACTTATAAGAAATCTACTGATCAGTGAGCACAATCTTCTAACATTTGAGTATAAGACTTACGCGAACTGCAATGCAAGTTCGAAGAAGAGCAAGCAACAAGTGTGAGTCAAAAATATAAGTTCGAAACGTTGCATTTAAACTGAGTTCGATGAGCTGCGTTTAGTTCGACAACAGGTGGCGCCTAGTCGAACAATATTTGTTCTCTAGCAACTCTAATATAACAGAGAGCGCGTCAAACCTTATGAGAACTCTACCGATCGAAGCGAACTCTAATGCAAAGTGTGAGTCGAAACTATAAGTTCGAAACGTTAGACATGAACCGAAGTTCGATGCGCTGCGTTCATTTCTGATCGAGAGCTGGAAGGAGACGGTCGCAATTTGAGGAGTAAAAAATTAAATTATTAGCGAAAATGTTAGCTAAAAATATTATACCTAAAACGGTAAACCGCGATTTGCAAAAGGAACGCGAAGCAGCCAGCTTTAGCAGCGAAGAGTTCGCAGTGTGGTGGGCGGGCGGCAAAGAGAAACTCGAATTTAATAGAAGTGTTCGTAAGTGTTACCAATACATAAATATCATACAGAAAATAAATGAGTTAAAGTATAAAAAGTAATAATTGAAAGTAAAATAATACATTTATGTAAAGAAAAGTGCATTTTTGCTGGCATACAGATATATTCTTATACATTAATAATGCATTTTGTTAGTAGTGCATTTTTAGCTCACTTTAAAGTAATTTTCGAACTCGAAAATCGAATTTTGTATCCTCAACAAAAACTTAAGAATTTTAATACCGCCCGCAAAGCTAATAGCATTCAAATCAATTCTTCATGCTCGCAGCCTTTGACTTTGAATAATTTAAATGAGTTAAAGTTCATTAAGTTCATAGTTTTATCTTTAATAAGTATATATTCTTCTTTTAGATAGATTTTAAACATTTATTATATTTTTTCACCTTTACAGGCGAGTTTATGTACAAGGATTTCGACTACGACGAGAGCCAACAGCTCTACTACAAGTCGCACGAGGAAATGTGCGAATTCGCCGTAAAATCGAGCATAGACGTGGCGAAAAAACTACGCCAGCTGCAGTCAGAGCGAAATCCAGGCGGCAGCGAATATTGGCCGTAGGTAAATATAGTTTCTATATAGAAAATGATCTAATAACTACTCAACATTAGCACGCTCTTTGACGAGCCGGAGCTGTGGGGTCTGCACCTGGCGGGCAACCCCTTCAGCGTGATGTACATGGTCGTGGTGGATGCCCTCAAGACTCAAAGCACGCCGGAGCAGTACAAAGAGTTTGGTAAGCGAGTGGAGCGCTTTGAGGTGACCGCTACCTACGCCCAGACAGAGCTGGGACACAGCAGCCATTTGCGTGGCCTGGAGACGCGCGCCGACTACGATCGGGCAACGGATGAGTTTGTGCTGAATACGCCCTCGATCACCGCCTACAAGTGGTGGCCCGGCGGATGTGAGTTGTACATAATCTTGATGATAATCTGTTAATCCCTATTTCCATGTCTTCCAGTGGGTCAGTGCGCCAGCCATACGATAGTCATGGCGCAGCTGTACATTGACGGAGAGCTCAAAGGACTTCACATGTTCTACGTGCAGGTGCGGGAGGAGGGCACTCATGAGCCATGTCCAGGCGTGCACATTGGCGAGATTGGCAAGAAGATGGGCTTCCTGGGCGTCAACAATGGCTTCCTGGGCATGAAGAACGTGCGCATTCCACGCACCCGAATGCTCATGCGCCACGCCCAGGTGCATCGCGATGGCAGCTACGTGAAGAGTCCTGTGGACGCCCTCACCTACTTTGCTATGCTCTCCACGCGCTGCATCGTGGCACGCAACTCGTCAGTGGCTCTGGCAGCAGCAGCCACCATAGCCACAAGGTTTGCGGCTGTGCGTCGCCAATCGCCCATTGATGACAGGTGAGACTATGCCTACCAGATCTACTGGCATTTATAATTGAAGTTTTTTCTTTTTTCCAGCTTGCCTGAGCCGCAGATCTTGGATCACGTCACGCAACAGCTGAAGGTCTTTCCGGAGATAGCCAGCAGCCTGGCCTATCGCTTGGCGTATGACTACCTCCGGGAGCTGTTTAACGCCACTTCCAGGGACATTGATCAGGGCAACTATAAGGGCCTGCCCGAGCTGCACTCCCTCTCGTGCGCCTTGAAGGCCATGAGCACCAGTGACTGCGCCGCGGGCATTGAGCGACTGCGTCTGTCCTGTGGTGGCCTTGGATATCTAGCCTCCTCCAATCTGAGCAATATTTATGTGAATACAGTCGCTGCCTGCACCTATGAGGGGGAGAACACGGTGCTTCTGCTCCAGGTTGGTCGCTTCCTGATGAAGTCTTGGCGTGCGGCTCAGAGCGGAGCTCCTCTGGCACCCACTGTCAGCTACTTGGCTGAGGTGCAGCGAATTCAGAGTTCGGAGAGTGGACGGGCAGCTGGGAGAATCTAGTCAAGGCGATGCAGTTTGCTGCAGCCAAGTGAGTCTACCCTAATCTTGAATGAGGATTTGTAGTTGACTTTGTAATCCTCAGCAAAACTCGTCTGGCCTTCAAGAGTCTCTCGAATCGTATGGCGAATGGCGAAACGGAGCGAATGGCCTCCAGCCACACAGGCATTGAGCTCACCCAGGCAGCTCAGGTATTGTGTGACCTATATATATATCCCATATATCCCCAATATATATTTGTATACTAACTGTAGTTGCACGCCCGTGCCTTTGTCCTGTGCAATTTCCTCGCTGAGGTCAGCGGACCAAAGTCGAAGACTCGCTCGCCTGCATTGAATCGTGTGCTGGAGCAACTGCTGGAGCTGTACCTGGTGAATGTGACATTGAGCAGCATGAGTGATATACTTTGGGTGGTCCACTTGACCGATGAGGATCTGAGCCAGCTGCAGGCTCGGCTGGAGGCGGCGCTTGCCAAGCTGCGACCCGATGCGGTGGCCATCGTCGATGGCTTCGACTTTGGGGATGAGCAGCTGAACTCAACGCTGGGATTCCATGATGGCAACATGCTCGAGCGGGTCTTCGATGCGGCCCTGAAGGCGCCCATGAACCAGAAGTCGGTGCCCAAAAGCTTTCACGAGCATTTGGGTCCATTCATGAAGTCGAACATGTAAAACGTAAATTTCTTATGCTGTATGGATTGGTGATTTTGTGTTACTTATTTAAATTTGATTTTATTAGTTTTTCTTATTTTTTAAAATAATTTTTATTATTTTAATTTAATTTTATAGTTTTTAATATTTTAATTTAATTGTATGACTTGCGCGGGCTTTATTTTGAATGAAAGGTAAACAAATTATAGTTCCATTTCTTTGACGGCAGATGGCGGTTGGCGCACTCGAAACCTACCTCAATACAGTAAACAACTCTCACACATACACATGCATATGCATGCATTTATAGAGTTGCTTGCACTCTGCTTTAGTTGAAAGCTTTTAAAGTGCAAAGCTCTTCACAAATCAAGTGCGATAGTGGCAGAGAGATAAAGAGCGAGAGAGCGAGATTTCCACTTTTAGTTTCGATTAGAATTCAACTCGATTTCAGTTGCGATCTGGAGCGCGTAGCGAATGGTTGTAATTTAGAGCAGAACTTTCGCTTGATAAAAACAACTTAAAGTACTTGAAAATGTCTGCAAGCAGCGTAATACCCAGCACAGTTAACGAAGATCTGCAAAAGGAACGCGATGGCGCAAGCTTCAACAGCGAAGAGTTTGCCGCTTGGTGGGCGGGCGGCGCGCAGCAGCTGAAGTTTAAGAGAGACGTCAGTAAGTAAGAGAATTTGGCTGGCTTATGAATGTTGTAATGCAAATGTAAGTCAAGCAGGCAGAGCCGAAGTGTAATTAAAAATACCTGCTGCAAATAGTAAAAATGTTAACAGAGCGTTATCTGGTCAAAGGTCCAAATCAACCATTTGCAATCTTGCTCAAGGCTAAAAGCTTTATTATGTTTACAGTAAACACCAGAGATTAGCCACTAATGCTGACTCTGCACTATTCACTTCGTCTCTCTCACTCTCAATCTTTTTCCCTCTCTCTCTTTGCAGAAGAGTACATGTATAAGGACATTGACAGAGCTGCCTTCAACCAGGTCGATTACATGTCGCATGAGGACATGTGCGAATTCGCCGTGAAGAACAGCATTGATGTGGCGAAAAGGCTGCGCCGACTGCAGGCGGAGCGAAATCCTGGTGGCAACGACTATTGGCCGTGAGTAAATGTAATTCTCTTATGCAGAACTCTCTTATACTGGCTCTTCGACATGCTCCAGCACTCTCTTCGATGGGCCGGAGCTGTGGGGCCTGCACAAGGCAGGCAATCCCTTCGGCGTGATGTTCGTGATGGTCGTGCACGCCCTTAAGGATCAGTGCACGCCGGAGCAGTACGAGGAGTTCGGCAAGCGCGTGGAGCGCTTCGAGGTATGCGCTGCCTATGCTCAAACAGAGCTGGGCCACGGCACCTACCTGCGCGGCCTGGAGACGCGCGCCGACTTCGACCCGGACACGGATGAGTTTGTGCTGAACACGCCCTCGATCACCGCCTACAAGTGGTGGCCCGGCGGATGTGAGTCGCTCGTAATATTTATAGTAATATATCCTAATTGCCGTCCCTTGCAGTGGGTCAGGCCTCCAACTATTCGATTGTCATGGCGCAGCTGTACATCGATGGCCAGCTGAAGGGCCCGCACCTGTTCTACGTGCAGGTGCGAGAGGAGGGCACTCATGAGCCATGTCCAGGCGTGCACATTGGGGAGATTGGCAAGAAGATGGGCTTCCTGGGCGTCAACAATGGCTTCCTGGGCATGAAGAACGTGCGCATTCCACGCACCCGGATGCTCATGCGCCACGCCCAGGTGCATCGGGATGGCAGCTACGTGAAGAGTCCGGCGGATGCGCTCACCTACTTTGCCATGGTGCGCACGCGCTGCATCATTGCCCGCAACATGGCGCTGGTTCTGGCCGTGGCAGCCACCATTGGCACGCGCTACTCCGCCGTGCGCAGGCAAAGTCCCATCGATCCCAAGTATGAAGTATTTCCTCCTCTCAATATCCCCTTTACTTATGAAAACTCCTTTGCAGGCTGCCTGAGCCGCAGATCTTGGATCACGTCACGCAACAGCTGAAGGTCATCCCGGAGATAGCCGCCAGCTTGGCCTATCGCAATGCCTGCGACTACCTCTTGGAGCTGTTTACTGCCACCTCCAGGGACAAGGATCAGGGCAACTACGAGCGCCTGCCCGAGCTGCACTCGCTCTCCTGTGCCTTGAAGGTGCTCTGCTCCAGCGATGCCGCCGCGGGCATTGAACGCCTGCGTCTGGCTTGTGGTGGTCATGGCTACCTCACCTCCTCGAACCTTGGCAACATCTATGTTAACGCCACAGCTGCCTGCACCTACGAGGGCGAGAACACAGTGCTGCTGCTCCAGATTGGCCGCTTCCTGATGAAGTCTTGGCGTGCGGCACAGAGCGGAGCTCCTCTAGCACCCACCGTCGGCTACTTGGCTGAGGTGCAGCGGAATTCAGAGTTCGGAGAGTGGACGGGCAGCTGGGAGAATCTGGTCAAGGCGATGCAGTTTGCTGCAGCCAAGTGAGTTATGGATGGGATCCTGATGTGGAGTAATCCAATTTTGCTCTCTATTCCTTAGCAAAACTCGCATCGCCTTCAACAGTCTGTCCAAGCGGCTGGCCAACGGCCAATCGGAGGAGGTGGCCGCCAACCAAACGGGCATTGAGCTCACCCAGGCAGCAGAGGTAGAGTTCATCCTCCTCTCAACACTCTCAATGATATAATAAATCTATTCCATTATCTTCCTTAGCTGCATGGCCGTGCATTCGTTTTCCATTCCTTCCTCACTGAGGTAACCGGGCCAAAGTCCAAGCAGCGCTCATCAGCCCTGAACCGCGTGCTCGAGCAGCTGCTGGAGCTGTACCTGGTCAACGTTACGCTGAGCAATATGAGCAACATTCTCCGCTTTGTGCCGCTGACGGATGCGGATCTGAGCAAGCTGCAGTCGCGCCTGGAGACGGCGCTGACCAAACTGCGCCCCGATGCGGTGGCCATAGTCGATGGCTTCGACTTCAACGACCAGCAGCTGAGCTCCACTCTGGGCTCCTTCGACGGCAACGCCTACGAGCGCATCTTCGAGGCTGCGCTGAGGGCGCCCCTGAACCAGCAATCGGTGCCGAAGAGCTTCCACGAGCATCTGGGCCCCTTCATGAAGTCCAACATATAAAGCACTTAATTGTAATCGTCTCTCATTTATGTCTCTTCTTGTTGTCTTTATGTATTATACTCTTAATTGATTTGTAAATCGTAGCGTAGCGCAGCGTCGCTCTGTGCTTTGTCGGCGCTCTCTTTGACGTGCGCTCAGCGCTCGTATAGCGATGAAAGCTCTTCGGCTCGCTGCTCTGCACTTTGCCCTCAAAGCTTTTTTCTTTATACGTGCTCTGTGCGCTGTCTGCTCAGTTGTGGCCTGTAGCTTGGAGCGATAGCAGCGATCGCGCTTTATTATTATAGATATTATTTGTTTGATTTTTGTTAAATATTGTGAAACTCTAAAATGTCGCATATTAAAAACTTAATACCAACAACTGTGAATCCCGATTTGCAGAAGGAGCGCGCCGCGGCCAGCTTCGATGTGAACGAGTTCACAGCCTGGTGGCAGGGCGGCGCTGATAAAGTGGAGATGAAAAGACAAATTGGTAAGTCAAGCGCACTCTGTCTCTCTTCCGATCTCCCGCTCTCCCGCTCTCCCGCTCTTGCTCCCGCGCCCTACGTGATTTGAAAGCTGTTCGACTAACTGTTTATCAGAAAATAGAAATGTTTGGCTAGCCGGCAAAGTCCATCAGATTATATCAAGTCAAATTGTCTTGTTCGATAAGGTGTTTTATGAATTGATTAATATATTTCGATAGACTCCGCTTATCAGTCTGAATAGTGTTTACCCCTCTGATTGCATTTAATATCTACAATCCAAAGTGTAAAGGCTGCCAGACCAGACTTTGCTATGCAGTTCACACAATTCTTATCTTAACCTCTAGAGCTGGCGGTGTTCAGCGACCTGGAGGACGGCTATGGCATCAACCACGAGTACATGTCCCACGAGGATCTCTACAACTCCACCGTGAAGAAGGTTGCCGAAGCAGCGCCCAAGCTGAAGGCGCTGCAGGAGAAACTGAATCCCGGTGGCAAGGACATTTGGCCGTAAGTTCTCCTTCATGTTCTGCACTCCACTTCAACTAATTATCAATCCTTCTCAGTGGCTGCCTGTACCGCGTTCAGAGCCACGGAATGTTTCCGGCCAATCATCCGCTGGCCACCCACATTACCATGTTCGTGGACGTGATCAAGGGTCAGGGCACACCTGAGCAGGTGGAGAAGTGGGGCACCTTGGCCGAGAACTGCAATATAATTGGCACCTACGCTCAGACAGAGCTCGCCCACGGCACCAACGTGCGTGGCATCGAGACGCGCGCCGACTACGATCCCCGGGCGGGCGAGTTCGTGCTCAACACGCCCAACCTGGAGGCCTACAAGTGGTGGCCCGGCGGCAGTGAGTGCTCTGCCCATATATAGAGTGGATTAATGAGTGCTAATATAGAAATTCCCTTTCCTAGTGGGTCACACGGCTAACCACGCCATGGTGGTGGCCCAGTTGTACATCGCCGGCAAGCACAAGGGCGTGCAAATGTTTATTGTGCCGTTGCGTGATCCGGAGACCCACATGCCCCTGCCAGGCATTGACATCGGCGAGGTGGGCAAGAAACTGGGCATGGCTGCGGTCAACCAGGGCTTCCTGGGCCTGAAGAACGTGCGCATCCCGCGCACCAACATGCTGATGAAGTACGCCAAGGTGGAGCGGGATGGCACCTTCATTGCCAGCCCCGCTTCGAGGATCAACTACTTGACCATGGTGTACACGCGCTGCCTCATTGTCAACTTGAACTCATCGCTGCTGCTCCAAGCGGCCACCATCGCCACGCGCTACTCGGCCGTGCGTCGCCAAAGTCCCATAGAGCCAGAGTGAGTTGGAAATCGTTAACTGGCTTAAATATCTCTCTTTACTCTTTTCTGTTTTGCCTTCGCAGTCAGGCTGAGCCGCAGATCATAGACCATGTCACGCAGCGACTGAAACTGTTCCCCGAGATAGCCACCGGCATGGCCTACGACATGGCCGCCAAGTACATGTGGGAGCTGTACGATCAGACGGTGCTGGATGCCAACAATGGCAAGTTCGAGGGTCTGCCCGACCTGCACGTGCTGTCGTGCGCCCTGAAGGTCCTCTGCACCACCGACGGCTGCGCGGGCATCGAGCGCCTGCGCCTGTCCACTGGCGGTCACGGCTACCACATTGCAGCCAATCTGAGCAACATGTATGGCAACGCGGTGGCTGCCTACACCTACGAAGGCGAGAACACCGTCCTGCTGCTGCAGATTGGACGCGCCCTGGCCAAGGCTTGGCACAGCTTCAAGCAGGGCAAGGCCGTCTCCTCCTCGTACGCCTACTTCGAGTCTTCCATGCGCCTGAAGGAGTTTCCCAAGTGGAACAACTCTTGGCAGATCATTATCCAGGCGCTGCAGTTCACAGCTGCCCAGTAAGTGACGATGAGATGTGCATCTTGGAGACTGATCTTAGAGACTGAACTTTTATATTTATAGCAAGACACGCATCGCCTTTGAGAACATGTCCGAGAGGATTGCAGCTGGGCAGTCGCAGGGAGTGGCAGCCAACAACACGGGCATCGAGCTAACCAGAGCAGCAGAGGTAAGCTCTTTGATTATCTCACTTTAGTCAGCCCACAACTTATCTATAATATTCCTTCGCTAGCTCCACGGTCGCCAGTTCGTGTGTCAAACGTTTTTGAACCAAATCACTGGACCCAGTGCACAGCAGCGTTCGCCCGCTCTGAACAAGGTGCTGGAAAATGTCCTTGAGCTCTTCCTGGTGCAGACTGTGCTCAACAACCTGAGCGAGATCTTGAGAGTAAGATCAAGAGTAATATTGTATAAGTCTGATTAATCATGGATTGCCCTTTTCCAGTTTGTCAATCTGACCGATGCGGATCTGAGATCTTTGCAGAAGCGCTTGGAGCTGTCGCTGGAGAAATTCCGACCCGATGCGGTGGCCATCTGTGATGGGTTCGATTACCACGATCGCGTGCTCAACTCGGTGCTGGGCAGCTACGATGGCAATGTCTATCCACGCATCTTCGATGCGGCCAAGCGCAGCACCATGAACCAGCGACCAGTGCAAAAGTCATTCGAGACCTATCTGAAGCCATTGATGAAGGCCAGCTTGTAAAGTGTGACTCAACTAATCGGAAAGTGGAGTTTGTGCTGTTAAGCGATGCATTTAATGATGACAATTAAACGACATGAACTTATAACCTGATTTTATTACATCTAAACATCTTCGATAACCATCGAGGGACTAGAAAAGATAACTACCTAAGTGCCATGAGTGATTAGAAGAGGCATTGAGAGTTAATATGAATTCAGGAGATTTCATTCTCATCATCTAAACATGATCCATCTGCATCATCATATATCTTCATACATATTCATCGAGGGATTGGGATAATCATTGGGAAGTTCATTGGAAGAAGTTTATCAGGTAAACTTGTATTATATTTATCTATTCTCTGAACTTGGAAAGTTCTGTTCGATATGACTTTTGACACTTACTGTAAGATCAGTATTCATAGTTGATAAAGAAATATTCCTTTGTCCGATTCTATTCATTTTATGAGCACTTTAAGTCTTCCAGCTCCATTTATTTATGCCATTTCTAAGGCAACTACAAAGACTTAAAGCCTCTCCCCTCCCCCAGTTATGAAAACTCTTTTCTCGTTTTGTTTAAATTAGTTTTATTCCGTTTTTATTTAGCAAATCAAAACCAATTTCTCAGTACATTCAGCGCATTTAAAAAACTAACAAACTAAACGCTTACATAATAGCAATAAAAGAAATAAAACACATTATGTAAACTTGTTGAAAACAGAGAGATAGAAAGAGAAATAGCGAGAATCGAACGTAGATCAGCTACGAGTACATAAGTGTGTATAAAAAAGATGCAGTTGCGTTTTTTACAGTGTAGGAAAAGTTGGTATTCGTATGCAGAATGTATGTGTGTGTGTGTATTTGTGTGGATTGTATTTTGTTTTTTCTCTTTTCCTTTTTAGTTTTTAATTACGATGAGACTGAGAGTTTTTGTTGAAACGTTTCTATGCTGCCTGCTGTCTGTATATATAGTTAAATTACATATGAATTGTTTAATTATATATGCATCGTAGATGATAATTACACACACAATTGATTTAGTTGGCTTAATTTTATGCTATTATTATTTTAAATATTATTATAACTTGCTTTTCATAATGAAAATATGGCATATGAGCGTTAAAATTGAAGGGCTTTAGGTTCTTCAAAGGGTTTTCGATTAACATTTAAACAAATATTGCGGCTAATTTAATGTGAGTCTGTGTGTTAGATATAGGCTTTAACAGTATATTGTGTATGTGTGTGTGTGAGTGTGAGTGTGTGTTGGTGTAGGCAGGAGTTAGTTGTAAACTTAACAATAATAGACTTTTACTATTGCGTGTTTTGTTTTCCCTTTTGTTTATTTTAATATTTATTCTTTTTTCTTCTCGTAAAAATTATAAACAATTTAGTCAGAGCGCGATTCGAACGTAAAGCTAAATAAATGCACAATTGTTGCACGCGTTTCATTTTATTTTCGATTTTGATTTTTGCCATGGAAGAGGAAGCAGCTGAAGTTAGGTGTGAAGCGCAGTAGAAAAACTTTCAATCTAATTTTCATTTTCATTTTTCAATTGTCTGTTAGGCCGGCGTAAATGAATGAAATTATACAAATTGCTTTCGATTTTCCATTATTGATTTCCTTTTTCAATTTCAATTCAATCTCAATAAATATTTTCCTTGTGTTTTGTTTTATTTTAGTTAGAAAATAGTAGAAATTTCGTGTTTTATTTTCTCTAGTTGATTTCAGTTGCTTGAAAATTTTTTACGCTTCGTTTTCAATTTTTTTTTTGTGTTTTGTTGTTTGTTTCGTTTTTAGGAATTACACTAATAATTACATAGTTATGCTTATGTATAATATGTATATAAACTTAAAAACATTTATGCATCAATTTCCATATTTCAAGTGTGCCACGCAGATAATTATGCGGTAATCGGATTTTTCGTTTCTTTCAGTTTTCAGTTGTCAATTGTGAATCGATTTCATTTAAAATTAACATAATTTCTTTTGTTTTCTTGTGGTTTATTTAGTTTGTTATTATAGAGAGTGACATCCAATTACATAAATTGTTTTGTGTATTCAGCTAACATATATGTTTTGTTTTTCTTTTGTTTTTATATAATAATATTCAATATGCACGAAAAGATCTCATTTTCGTTTACATCTATGTAGTTGTGGTGTGTGTGTTTGGGTGTGTGTGTTTTATAATTATCGTTATTAATTCTTTATTTTTTTATTTATTATTTTTTCCTCTACTCATTATATTCATAATTAATTTGCTTAATTTTGCCCGCCCTTATATTGGTTTTGTTTTCACTATTTATATATATATATATATTTATATAATTTTTTTGTTTTTGTTATATTAAATTTCGCATGATTTAATTTGCTTTTATATAGTATTTGATATTTGTTGTTGTTGTTGTTGTTGCTGTTGTATTACACAATTTGCTTAAAACTTACTTAATTAGAAAAGTTTGCACACACATGCACACACACACACACACACACTTACAACAAGCTGTGCGTGTGTGTGTGTATGTGTGTATGTGGGCGAGTGTCGCATTTAACTTACAGGTAAGTTTGAAAATTTTCCGAATTTTCTTTTCTTTTTCTTTTTGTTTTTCTTTTTCTTTTGTTTTTGTTTTTGTTGTTTTTTTTGTTACCCCTCACGAATAAATTGTGTGTTTCTCTTAAGAGTTGTTTGTTTGTTGTTGTTGCTGTTGTTGTTGTTGTGTTAGTTTGTTTTGTTTTTGCTGCCGTTTGTTAGAACAACTGGGAAATTTCGCGCAGTGTATTGAGCTGAGCTGAGCTGTCGTTTAACCGTCTTCAAACCCGTGCCAATTGTTGTTGACTGCCACGCCCACATCCTGACTCCTGCTGCCGCTGTTGCTGCTGCTGCATCCCGCTCCCCGCCTGGTCCAGATCAGCTTAATACCTGCGCGATTGGCCATTATCTCAGGCGTAGAACTCACGGTTATTCGCATTTTTCGCATAGGAGGTGTTAGCGGGCGAGCGCTTTGGCTCATCCAGCGCATAGGAGCCCTCGTCCTTTTTCCGCATGCGATACACGATGAACATGACGACCAAAATGGCGCACAGCAGCCCAACCACGGCGCCGCCAATGACAGCTAAACATAGGAGATAGAAGATAGATATATATAGTATATATAAAGATAGATCAGATTTTGTGGTCCACTCACCAGCCAATATGCCGGGCTGCGCAAAGAAACTTGTCGTGCGATCCTCCTCGCTCATGATGACCACCTCCCCGCTGCCGCCGGGCCTGTGCTCGCTGATCTTCGTGTCTGTGGGCTGGCTGTTTATGTTCGTGTTGGGGTCCAATTCGTGGACGTTGGTGCTGCCGCTGCTGCCACCCGCTGCAAAAAGTCAATATCCAGCATTGAATATATGTGTCTATATGCAGATAGAGTGCCAGAGTTGATGCGAGTATCAAACGTGCAGAAACACAAATAGTATTACGTAGTACATAGAACCAGTGTCCAAGTGTGTAAGTGTGTAAGTGTGTGTGTTAATGAGCTGAGCTATGAGTGTGTGAGTGTGTGTGTAGATATATATATGCAATATGTACAGGCTTTAAAGTGCTAAGTTAGTTAGTTAGTTCAGCTGGGCTCAACTACTTTGATCTGCGAGTATTTCGAGAGCTCCTCCAAGGCCTATGACAGTTAGCTAGAAATTCAATTTATCAGCCAGACGCTCGCGGCCCACCCACGCGCCTCCTCCCACCCCCTTCTCATGCTATAATCAGAAAACTTTTGTCACAAATTTCTGGTTTATCCTCGAACTCGACTAAACTTGTTTTGCCTGCCAACTATTAATCTTGCCGTCGCTGCTGACCTAGTTGGCAGTTGGAAATTTGCATATTTTAACTCAAAATTTCTGGCAGCTTGAAAAATCTTCTACTCCCGCTGCTCGTAAACACCTGGATGCGTAAATTTAATGCCAATTAGCACTTGGAGCAAATGAATTTTAATTAGTTTAATTGGCATTGGCCCCTCCCCCCACGCCCAGCACATGTCACGAGCAGGTCAAAAGGTTCCTGCTCGAAATGAGCTTAAGACAAATAAACAAGCAAACAAACAACAAGCGAGCAAGTGAGCAAACATATTGCTTGTTTAGTCCTTGTATCCTGCTTGCAATGTCAACACAAATACAAGCATAATATATATATGTATATATGTGTATACATATGTGTACGTTTATGCCTGTGTGTATAACTAAACGAGGGCTCTTCAATAAGTGACAGATAGATAGAGACGGAGATGGGGCAAGGGAGGCAGGGAGTGAGAGCACTTTAATTAGAATCTCTGTGTGAAACTGTATCTATTGCAGTTTCAAGCACTTTATTGAACTAGCTTTACACTAATTGGTCTTAGTATAAGTATATATATTTGTAGTGCAATTATTGCTTAAGTTTCTGTTAGCAGACTTTGATTTCTAATTAAAAATTTGTCTGTTCCTATTGAATCTATTTTTAAATACTTTTATCATCAAACTATAATCATAATATATATAATGTATGTCCCATGGCTGTCTTCTCTCAGCTTATACTTATTTTTATTCTTTTCAGATTCAAATCTCATCAGGCTGCAAACTGTTTGCAGTTACTCAAACAAGACAGAACTTTCTTATCTTCAAGTTTGTGTCAGCTACAGACTTTTTGAATGTATTCTATCTATTCCTCTAACTTTTGCATCCTATTGTTTCGCACTCGCAAGAGGCATGACAAAAGTAAGTACATTTCCATCTATTCCCAAAGTATTAGATCTAAACTATTGATTTGTAGTCATAAAGTTGTATTATTACAACTTTATGACTACAAATCCAATAGTTTAGATCTAATACGAATGACTAAAAACTAAACTAATTACGACATCTACTCGAGCTGCCCTCGCATAAGTGCTGTTTCTCCATGGCTTTTAGAGCATTTGAAATACAATTCAACATATTAATTAGGATCAACAATGCCAGCGGCACTTCATATTCCCATGGTGAGGGGGCCTGGAAGGGGTAAGAGCCAACTCGCTTCGCTAAAAATAGGAAATTAATGAGCAGACGAACGGACTGAGTATTTTCTTTAGTACACTTGAAATTGCGCTCAGGTTGGCTTTAAGCCGTTTGAGCTGCCAGCAAGGTTGAGTCTAGGAGTGTGGCTAGGGCTGGGGCTGTAAACAGTATTTGCTTTTGGCTGGGAACAGCTGCGGCTGCTGCTGCTGTTGCTTCTGCTGTTGTTTGGTTGTCTAATGCAAATCAAAGCAGTTGCAGAACTCTTTGACTGTGGCCTGATTGAAAAATGCACTTTGCACAGCCCACCCAACCACCCGCCTCCCTCTTTATTGGTGTGGGCGTGGCCCGAGGCACTGTAGTAGGTTGATTGTCAAAGCCAAGTATGTTGGGAGACACACGGCCCACGCAAACAACTGCGCAGACAAAGGCACTAAACGCCAATGCGTCGTATGCGCAACAAACAATGTGGCAGCTGGCAAGAGGTGCCAAGGGCGTGCCCCACCACCCACCACCCACGCACCCACGAAACTGTGATTTTTCATGTGAAGTGGCCCTGTGAAGTGTTTTCCACTCGTTGCCAGTGGAAAATCACAGCGCAGCTTAGTGAGTTCCTCCAGAAGTTTGGCATTCGAGCTCTGTTCAGACAGTAAATCTAATGCTTAGGGACTGTCGGTGCGACTGTCGTATGTATGTGTGTGTGTGTTAATGGAACTTTATAGCACACAATTGCGAGTCGTGTTGTACGGCTCAAAAACCCAGCCAAATGGCAGCCGTTGATTGAGTGACTTTGCTTAAGACGGGGCGAGGGGGAGGGGGGCACAGCCAAATCGATTGTTTGTTTGCTTTTCGTGGACTTATCGGCTCAGCAGACAGCAATAGTCATTAATTAATCCCCGACTTTCAATTTAAAATACCCCAAAAGAAAAACGTGAACCCAACTAAAGCTAAAAAGCCTTCGGTGAATGAGACTGAATGATGTGAATGAATGAATTGAATCGAATGAAACTAATGTGGAATATAGCTGAAAATCGTAACTCTGTGTTGGATATATAGTTGGCGTGGGTATAGAGTATTGGTCGTGTGTGAAGTGTGAACCAGAACCGAGACAAGGATAACGCGTAGATCAACGTAGAGAGACAGAAAGAGAGAGAGAGAGAGAGAGAGAGAGAGATTGCGCCAGCCGTGATGAGGTCTAAACTAAAACCTAAACTCAATTTGTACTTTAAAAAATACTAAATCAAATCAATCAAATAAAAGCACCGAATAGATACGATTACCAAATAAATAAACTGCCCACGGGGTTATAGATAAATTGATAGATAAATAGATAATAAAATATATAAAGTGGTCAAATTAATTAATTAAACTACATAAATAATGGGGAAAGCAATTTGTTAAATAAATAAATCAGCCAACAGAAGCGACAGCCATGCCGAATGGCAATCGAATACTGTGGGTCACTCGGCTCAGAGTATGCAATTAAATTGGGCTGTGGGAAGTCGCTTTTGTTGGCCGAAAGTGTGGCAAAAACTAGTCGCCTGCCAGAGGCTGCACTGCAAGAAATTATAAACCCAAAATATATATAAATTATATATATAGTTGCAGCTTATCTTGCAGTCGACTAGTTTTTGCCTGCCACAAACTGAAGCATGCCACAGAGCGTAAACTTAAAGCTTAGTATAGAAATGTGCCCGGACAGAATACGCAGTGCGAAATTGATAGACAATAGCCAATAGACAAAGGATGATAACAAAGGATAGTCACCAAACACAAAAAATAAAAGGAAAACGAAAAGGAAAAGGAAAATAAACGAAACGAAACGAAACGAAACACAAACAGAAAGGCAACGCAAGGATAACAAAGTAAGAAGCACACAAAAAACATAAGAGGGCAACACAGAAAGTAAACAAAATAAAAATAATAATAATGGAAGAACCACTGACATCCGCCGGCTGCGTGTGTCACATCCTTGTTGACACTGATCTCCGTGTAGAGTCCGTCGTCCTCATCCACATTGTCATCCAAATCGATAATGCGTCCCTCACCATCCCCATCAGAGCCTCCGCTTGAGCCACTGCTGGGCGTGTCCACATTCGTGTGCTTCGTCTGCGTGATTTCGCTCTCGGGATGTGGATCGATGAGGTGATCGTCTTCATCGTCCACATCATCATCGCCGTTGTCGTCTTCGTCATCATCATCGCCATCGTCATCATTCTCGCCGTCGCCACTGCCCTGCAGCGTGTCCTCGTGATCGAAGGCATCGTCCTCATCCTCGGAATCGGGCAGCAATGGCAGCTGAGGCGTGGACTGATTGAAGGCGGAACTGGGTGTTGCCAAGGTGGTGCTGGTAGTGTCGATGGTGCTGGAGTTGTTGCTGTCGACTGATTTAGGCTGATGTTCGATTGGTGTGACGTTAAGTAGGGGCGGAGTGGTGGTGCTGGTGGTTGTGGTTGAGGTGGTGGAGGTGCTAGTGGTGGTTGTTTGTGTTGTTGGTGTGTGAGCTGCTGGATATAAAGATGTGGTTGTTGTTGTGTTTAAATAAATATTAAAGAAATTAAGCTGATTGTTGTCGTTGTTGTTGTTCTCATTGTGGTTGCTGTGGCTGTTGTTCTTGTTGTTGTATTTACTTAAAATTGAACTTGTCGAATTGTTATTTATAATCGTTGGATCTGAAAAGGTCGCTATGTTTGAGGTTGTAAAATTGGATGAGGGATTTGGAATGTTTGTTGTTGTGGTGGTTGTTGTTGTTGTTGTTTTTGTTGTTGTTGTTGGTGGTGGTGGTGGTGGTGGTGTGTTTGTGAATTGATTATCAAAAGATGTAGAAGATGTAACGTTGGCATTGTCTATGGTGGTTGTTAGTCTAGCTTGATCTTTACCGATTGTGCTGATGCCACTACCACTGCTGATGATGCCGTTGTTGTTGTTGTTGTTGTTCAAGTTGTTGTTCAGGTTGTTGTTCTGGTTGCTGTTCTGGTTGTTGATATTATGATTGCTGTTGTCGTTGGTGCTACTACCAATGATTGTGCCACTATTCGCTGGATGATTGTTATTATTATTATTATTATTATTATTGATATTGAGATTATTAAGATTGTTGTTGTTGTTGATGTCGATTTGATTATGATGGTTGACTCTACTCGAGATGAGATCGTTGTCGTTGTTGTCGTTCGAATTATGCTTACTATTTGAGTTGCCCGCGCTCTGCACGCGCGTGTTGTGCGAACTGGAATGATGATCGGTTATGGCGTCCTCGTCATCGGGTCCAAAGCCAGAGCCAGAGTAGTCCGTTTCCTTCTCTAGATCATCGTGTATCTGAAACAATAGAACAAAGGTCCAAAGTTAAATGCTTTTCCAACGGCAATGAGAATACCTCAGCATAGACCAAAAATAAAGAAGAACAAGTTAAGAACTGTTGCTTTTGTCGCAATTCCCCTTGGAGCGGACGCTTTTGTGCCGAGCGCAACAAATGGCAACGATTTGCATTGAAAATTATGCGACTGCCATGTCCTTGACAAGCAGCGGCGCATACAATGCTCGACTAGCGAGCGGGAGAGGCCGACCAGAGAAGGCCGCAGGGGTGGGGGCGTGCCACAATGGGGCATACCTACACGGGGGACACATTTATATGGCCATTGTCTGGCATCGGGCCCCAGTTGGTTGACTGTTGCGAATGCTGTGGCTTTCATGCCTTCACTGTGGCTTTTGCGGTTTATTTGGGCAACACAAAACACAGATATATATATATATATATATAAAATCAACCACACACACACACATACAGCTACACAATGGCAGAACAAACTGTGACCAATGCCAATTGTCCTGGCACTGAGGCTGCTCACCCCCGCCGCACTCGGCGCTTGTTTATTTACTTTAATTTTGTCGCCGTTTGCTTTGGCCCATAAAAACAGAACAGGACAAAGGACAGACAGTGAGACAGGGAGAGGGGAGCAGGATTCAAGGAGTCAGTAGCCTGAAGCAACTTAATTGAATTTGTTCACGCGTTATGAAATGCCAACATGTTTACGTTTATCTTTATAAGTATGTACAATATACGGCTATGACCGGGGTCGGGATCGGGACACTTGTTAGCCCCTCCCACAAGTCACGCCCCCTCGCTACACATTTTGACCATTAGGAAAACGGTTAGTCGCAGCTGCTTAGTCCCCAGATGAATGCCGAATTCCTGCCTTCCTTCAAGCACAGCAAAAACATTGAGCAATATTACTCTACCTTTCAGCTCAAGTGTTGACCTTTGCCAAAAACATCATTATCATTACCACCACCACCATCATCATCATCATCAGTATCTGTATGTGTATCTGTATAATGGTTAAGCTCACGCCGACTCAATGGCAAAGTTAAAGAATTTTCTTTGTCCCGCCTCAACTCGACTCGAGCTTTGCTAACAAATGCGCAGCGGCGCTTGAATTATTTCTAATTTCTGCGTCGGCATTCAATTATCGCGTGTCCCCATTTATCTTGCTGTAGCTGTAGCTGTAGCTCTGCTGCGACAGATAAACCCAGTTCTATTTACGTTTGCCATAAATCAGTTTTAGCTTTAAATTATGAACTTTCGGGCACTTTCCGCACTTAATTGAGATTTAATGGGTTCTTTGCTCCCGAGCTGCTTGGGGTGTGTGCATCTAATTGCTTTGCAATGCTCGAAATTATTTCGAATAACTTTTGTAGAGGTTTAAGGCAACATCTAGCCTCTATATCTCTTAGGGAAAGGAAGTGCGAAACTTAAAATAGCACCAGCATCTTATGAATGGACTATGGACTTAGGTAAACAATAGATTCATTAAAAAAGGAGAATTTATAATTTTATTTTAAAAACTTTGATCAATATGAAAGACATTCTAAGTGGTGCTATTACTTCTTTCTGCCTTGCACCTATTTGACTTGAAAAGGGATTTAGATAGCCCAGCTTTATGCCTTAGTCGAAGACTTTCCTTTAACAGCTAGTTTCTAAGCTTGTTCAATGTTATAGAATGTTATATATATTTAGAAGTTTTTATATATAATTTGTGCTCTAGTTAGAAAAGTCTCATCTCATCTCGTTTCACGAATTCCTCAGCTAAAAAAAAAAAGTCAAATGCTGGCACGCCACATGCAAATTGGAAATCCTCCGTCTAATTTGATATTTGTTGAATAATTAGCGAACACAGCAGGCCAGGCCAGCGCGTCTAATGGCGCATGTGAGCGGGCTTAGCTGTATGCGGCTTCCTAATTTGTTGGCCATGAATAAAACATTAGAGCCAAACTCGGGCGGCGGCCGTATATTGCTGCGGAAACGCGCGGCTTTTAATTAAATATAATTCTTATTTTTAGATAGCGCTCGGGCGCTGAAAGTTAAGCGCATGTTTTTGTAATTTATTTTGCACACTCACACACACACACACACACACACTAACACACTCGCACACTTCCATTAGGGAGACAAATTGAAAGCATACAAGCCGCCGGCTCAACAACTTTGGCAAGCGAAAACAAAGGCAACAAAATCAACAACAAAATAAAATACAAATTTTACATTAAATGCGCTTATGGCGAAAATTTGTTTTTCATGTTTGGTTTTTATGCTCTCTGTGTGTGTGTGTGTTTTTTTTCTCCGTTTGCGCTGCGCAATTTAATTAAAAAATTTACGGCGTTTGGAAAAAATTGTATTATTGCGTATACGCACTGCGGGCCGCCATTTTTATGGCGCTCATAAATTTCCGGTTGTGTGTGTGTGTGTGTGTGTGTGTGTGTGGTGTGGTGTGCTTGTGTGTGGACATTTGCTGCATTCGCGCATTTGTATACACAAATCATTTGGTCAAAAGTGGCTCATAAAGTATAACAAAATGTTGGCCAGTTTTTTGTATCTATTTCGTTTTTTGCTGTGCTTCCCATATGCGCTCTGCCCTGTGGCCTTGCTGTTTGCCGCCTGCTGCCTGCTGCCTGCTGCCTTCTGCCTGCTCCTTGGCTGGCTGCACAGTTTATTTAAAACGTTTTTCAAACGTTATTTTAGCTAGCTGCCCCAGCCGGAGTCCCAGCTGCTGCCTGCTTGCTGCTGGCACTTTTGCCTCGCCTCGGGCCTGGCCACAATTCTTTGTCGCTGTTTTCCGCTTGATTTATGCAGCAATTAGTAGCGGGGCGTGGCGAGTGGGCGTGGCCGCTTTGGCTTTGTTGCTGCTGTCGCGCTGTTGCTCACGTGGCTGTTGCAAGTTAAATTGCCCTGTTGCCGCCTCGCTGCTGTTTGGACCACATTTGTTGCCTACTTTTCAGCGCGGCCTCCAAAATGAACTCTCGATGCAGCCAGCAGCCATGAGGCAGCCAGCAGGCAGGCAGGTCTGCCAAGTTGCACTTTCATAGTTGCGGTTTACGCTTACTTAGGCGCCAGCCTTTTGGCCATGGCACTTGGCACTTGGCTCTTGGCCGTTGGCTGCTGGCCTCATTAAACACGGCCCGAAAACGCTATCCGCGATCGATAGACTCGCTCGCTCGCTTGCTTGCTCGCAACTGTGAATTTTATGCAATAAATTGCTTTGTTAATAAAACATGAGCAGTGGGAGTGGCAGGCGGCCGGCTGGATGCTGCAATGTGGGTCATGCATGAATTTAAATGATGTCATTTGAACGTGCCACCTGCAACGGCAGCGGCAGCAAAAGGCAGCAGCAGGAGCAGCAGCTGCTATTTTCAGTTCACTTAATGGCGCTGACTTTAATATTTTTCGCATTAAATTTGCATTTGCTGTAGTGCAAATTCCAGCTGCAACATTTGCAGCAGCTGCCGCCACTGCTGCAGCCACTGCTACTGTTGCTGCTGCTGGCTGGCTGACTGGCTGGCTGGCTGACTGGCTGGCGAACGTGGCGTATGCTTGACACCGTTTGTGATATATGAGCGCCAAACCCACTCGACTCCCTTGGCAAATATGAAATATGCAAATGCTCACATAAAAGCGCTTTGCGCAAAGTTAATATCGAGCAGCTAAAAATGTTTTAAAGAGTTTCGCTTCCGCCTCCTCCTTCCTTTACTCCTCTGCACAGTTCAATTTCAACTTGCAGCTGAAGCGCAAAACTGCAAATCAAATTTATAAAGCAGAACAACGAAATTCTTTGCCTTAATGAAAACAACGAGCAACGAGCAGAAAAATAACTAAAAAAGCAACAAAAAAATGAAAATAAAAAATAAGAAAAGAAAATTATTAACAAAAAGTACGCAAAGAAACGGGCAACAACAACAACCTTCAAGCATAATGAGCGCAGAAAACTATGCCAGCTCAGATGATGTTCAGCATGGCTGAAGGACGAGGAGGGAAGAGGAGCGGGCGGCATGGCCTTATGCATAAACAACAAGTTGCAATGCAGCCAAAATACAAAAAAAAGAAAACGAAAAAAGAATGGAATAATAAAGGCAACAGAACACATAAAAAGGGTATCATAAACTTGTGCAAGTTGCGCCAGAGGCTGAGTAAATTTGAGACACAGACAACGCCATAAAGTAGTTCTTACATTGAACAGAGCAGCTTGAAACATATTTTATTTACATAGAAATTCTTAAAGCGAAACGAGGGAGTGTCTATACTAAAAGAATATATTGAATATATATTGAATATATAATGAGAACTGAGGACTGAGGAGTTGATGGGATCTATGTGAACAGGACTCAAGAACTCAACTCAATTCATGTTTATACCCTTCATAAATTTAGTTATAATTATTATAGAAATATCGTATATTGCTGATGATATTCTCTAACCTATTCTTTCACTACTTCCAGCCACTCAACCATATTCAATCGTTTCATTAACAATTCCACAATACACTTACAATTCATTTACAATTCCGAATTATCAACTGCGCAGTGAAACAGGTAAATACGCAATGCAATCATAATTTATATGATAATCTCATGAATTTTACAATATATTCCTAATGAAGTTCTCGAGTGTTGGGCCACAGATAACAGGTATATTGGGCGGGGCAACGCAGGGTTGTCCGCCCACTTTCGCTGCCAAGCACTTGTCATGTGCACAACAAACACACAGGCCCCAGAGCTCAGCTTCAGCTCGAGCTTGGGGGCCAAAGGACAAGTTGTTTTCGTGCATAACTAATGCAGGCGAAATTCAATTTTGAGTTGCTGCCTTTTCTGTATTTTGCTGCTCATGTGTTGAGGACACACGCAGCACCCAAATATTTGCTACCCCCACCACCTAAGCTAGGCGCGTGTGGCCCTCACTCGACCCTCCACCCTCCTCCCGTCCTGAGATTTAGGGACATAAATTGAGGTTAAGCAGAAGGCGACTTCAATTGCGACTGTGCCTAGCTTCGGGTCGTTTTCTCTCTGTGCTCTTTGTTGTTGTTTGAACGCACAAAAATGCTGTACAGAAGTTTTTCATGAAAACTTTTTTCGGTTGTCAGTTGGCAGTTGTGAGTTGGCAGTTGCGAGTTGCCAGTGGTTTGTCTGCTCCAAGTTGGCCCAGTTGCGGCGCGGCACGCTTATGGAGTAAATTGTTGCTTTGACCAGCAGTTGGCATTGTCGTTGTTGTCGTTATTGTCGCTGTTGTTGCAACAGTTGCCCAGTTTGTTTGTGCAACGCACATGCAGTTGCTGCAACAAACGAATTTTCACATACTCTTCTCCTTTCTCTCTCTCTCTCTGTCTCTCTCTTCACTCCAAGTGGCTACTTTTTGTTGTAGGAAATGTTCGGGAAAAAGTTTTGTGCATTTTGTACAGTTTTGCAAATGTGGTTGGTAAACGTCCCGGGCAGGCGGACGAGCAGCATCCTGGCTAACCGCAGAGCCGGCTGCTGTCCGTTGGGCGCCTTTTGAATATGGCATTTACTGCATTTGGGCCGTTCAATTATAGCTAAAGCTTCGAGCCAGTTGCCAGTTGGCCATCAAATTCTAATTTATTTACATGCATTTTGCCCAGCTCGAGCTGAAGCTCCAGCTCAGTTGCAGCAGCTGCAAACGCATTTGTGGCCAGGATAGCTGAGCTGATAGCTGAGCTCTTATTTGCTTGCCCCCACACGCTTCCACTTAGCCGGGCTCGGAGTTCGGTACGGTTGAGTTCAGTTGTTGGCCCAGTTAACATTTCTTTTAGCCCTCTTTATACCTTCTTTTTTCTTGTGCTTTTCCTATCCTCTGCTTCCTCGTTTTCATGCCATCTCTTATTCGTTTTCCCAATTGCCCATTTACATTTAGATTGAGGCGTAATGCAATCAAATGACCAGCACAAATATCATGTGTGTGTCCAGATAGATATATATCTATCTATGTACATATATATCTGTGTGTATATATATGTATAGCTAACCCATTTCTTTGGTCGTTTTCGGCCAGCCTCATTTGGCTTACATTAAATTTGCATTACGGCCACCGCCCACCGCCCACATCTCCTCCGCCTGCCGTTGCCTATGCAAATAATTGCTTTCTAAATGCGCGCAGTAAATTGAAAAAGTTTTGGGCCAAGCTGCGAGCCAAGAATTGCACCTAAATATCAGTTGCATGTTAAGAGTTGGCCAAGTTGTGTTTTTTTTTTTGTTATCTTCCCTCCTTCTCTCTCTCTCTCTCTCTCTGTCTGTCTCTGTCTCTTGTTATATTTGGGGCCAGCTTTAGAAAACTTTTACTTTTCCTGCTCCACTTGCGATAACAATGTGTGTTCTGTTGTTGCGGCAAGCTTTTGTTGTTGCGGCCTTGCAGCTGCAACAGTTGCTTGCATAATTTGCTGCACACTCTGTGCAACGTCCTAGCTGAAGTCTATGCGGCGTATACGTAATATTT
Organism: Drosophila mercatorum; assembly: GCA_961210405.1. NCBI lineage: Eukaryota > Metazoa > Arthropoda > Insecta > Diptera > Drosophilidae > Drosophila > Drosophila mercatorum. The sequence goes on from CAUIUS010000005.1 coordinate 14,829,918, forward strand.
GTCTATGACTAGCCACATTTCAGGCATTTCTCTGCTGACATTTTTCTAGCAATTATATTTTTAATAAAAATATTTCAATTTGAATATCGAATGACATCAATGGCCTCAAATTGCATTTGGATTGGCATTTCTGACTTCAAACTGTGCCTAAAAATGTTGTATATAAAGTCTGCTTTAAATTTAAAATTTAGCTAAAAAAGTAGAACATTTTGAGAAACAACCAGCAGAAATTCCTAATGAACAACATTCTTGCAAGAAAAACCCAAAAACGTGCGCAGTTTGATAAAAGCAATGTGGGCTGAGCATAAAGGCAGACCTACAGAATGCTAAGCAGATCTGCAGGACCTTTTCAATGGAAACAAAGCAAAAACCTTAAGGCGCTGAAACACCAAATATTTTAAGCATTTCTTTTTTGCAGTTTTCAATGGCAGCTGAATGCTTAATATATATATGAAGTCTAGATTATGCCGGCAGTTGTTAGATGAATATATATAGATAACCAAATTAGGTTTGGGGCTTTAGTCTATGGAAGAGTTCTCCTTCAAGGTAGACCCTCAAGATAGTCACTTGAATATATCAAGTTCTCAATTTATAGCTACTTATACTTATCATATCTATTATTTACAGGGCATTCTTCTGGTCGTTCATAGACTAGCGCGTTTATTTAACAAAGTTCCCCGGCTGTTGCTGTCAGTTGTTGTTGCTGTTCTTGCAGTAGTTGTTGCTTTTGTTCTCGCAGTTGCTGCTGCTGCTGCTGTTGTTGTTGTTGTTGTTGTTGTTGTCATTGTTGCTGTTGCCACTGTTGTGCATTGGCATAATTTGGCACTTAATTGGCAGTTTGTTGCCTTTGCCAGCGCCTTTGCCTTTGCATTTGCATTGCACGCTCTCGCCCAGCTCCTGCTCCGCTCCCGTTCCCGCTCCCGTTCCGGATTTCAGGATCTGGCTGTGCGCACTCTGGGCACATTTATCAAGCTCAGGCACGCTGTCAGCGCACAGGAGTTGCGTTTCCCTTTTTCTTTTCCGACTTCTCGCCTGGCTGTGCTCTGTCGTTTCTGTTTATTGTATTATTGTGTGTTTCGGTTTGCTACCCTCTGCTGCGCTGTGCGTGTGCCTCTGGGCCACACTCACACAGACAGACAGACAGACAGACGGACTGACAGACAAGAGCAATGCATTATGTATGCGTATTTTGTTTGATTATTTTTACTTTTAGCGCGCGCACGTCAACCGGAAAACGGAAATACGCAAATTTGCGCATTCAATGCATATTCCTTCTTTTTCTTCTCCTTTTTTTACTGCCAACTTCTTTTATCACGTTCAGCCAAGTCGTAACTTGGCTTATTGCTGATGAGCTGCCGAGTTGATTTATCTGTCTCTCCCGCTCTCCCTCTCTACTCTAGCTCTCTCTCCCTCTAAGCTCTATGCTCGTGTGTTATTTGTCTGCTGGAATTTGGTCTATGGTCAAGTCTTGAAATTTGCGGCTTTAATCGCTCGTTTTGAGCTTTTAATGCGCTTTTCGTGTTGCTCTACCCAATTTTCGTTCAACGTGAGCTCCAGACACAGATTTGTTGCCAACATTTGCCCCCAACCCCCTTTCTACTCGTCGCACAATCCAACAAGAACAACAACGAAAATTGCCAACGCAGCATTCACATCATTATGAGCATCATTATCGCCATCATCATCATCATCATTTGCTTTGCTTTGCTTTGCTTTTGGTCGGTTTGCTGCTCATCAGTGAACAGAAAATCAATAACCGCACCCAGGAACAGGCATCGCCTGTTGTTTGTTGTTATTTTTCTTCTTTTTTTTTTATTTTTCTGTTTTTTCTTTATTTTTGTTTTTTTTTTTTTTTTGTTTTGCCCATTGCCCATTTGGTTGCATCCCTATCTCGCTCACACTTATTAAATGACTGTCAGTTATTCTTTTTTATGCGTCGCATCGCATTAGGCAAAGGCAAATTATGAGCGCAAATAGCGAAAGCTCCCAAGCAGATAACAACAACAGCAGCAAAGGCAAACACATTCCTCTCTCTCTCACACACATACACAGTCCACATTTTCAAGCGAGCGCCTAAAAGTATGCCGCGCTTTAAATGCAGACGGCGCATAAAATGCAATTTATGTGGCGCATTCAACTCCTTGGCTGAGCGCTAATTGAGGCGGCAGCAGCAGCTGTTGCTCTATCTGCTGCTGGCATAATTAATCCGCTTTAAGGGTCCGGTCAGCTCAGGCAACTCAACCCTTAGCCACAGGGCATAAAACACAGGATTAGGAATAGCCCTTCAGCGCTTTACACGAGGCTAATCAAAAATTATCAAAGGCGACAAAGTTTGTGGTTGACTTTAATCGATAAACTAAGCTCTCTTCCTCCCTCCCTCTCCTACTCAAGGCAATTTGCATGCACTGCCAAGCGTTCGGCATAGAGAGGAGGGTGAGCGCACTTAGAACACTTTGCAGCTAATAAGACAACATTTTTATTGGACTCCCCTGATGAGCTAAGCTAAGCAAGCAATAAACTTGCCAGCTTAGCAGCGGGCTCCTTGGAGATGCTCCCTTTTGCCGGCTGAGCTGCCAGGGACCTGCCGCCTGTTAAAGCTGCTGCTGCATTTTAATTGCGGCACCAGAGACGCGACTTAATGTTTGCTGCTGTTGCAGCAAGTGAACCGAAAGCAGCCAAAGGAAGCCAGGCACACCCACACGCACACACACACACACACACACACGCATAGGAACTTGCACGTGTGCAGAGCAGAAGAAGAAGAACTTGGCAACTTGACTGCCATAGCACATCATTAAAATTTTAATGCACTCTCTCTCTCTCTCTCTCTCTCCCTCCTTCATCGCCCTCGCTGTGACAATGCATTGGGCGTGGCTCTGCCAGCTGCTCAGTCAATTGCAAGCGCATAGAAATGTTTCGTTGAGCAAAAGGATGCGATAGAGCGTCCTTGTCCCTGCGGTACAGCTGATCGACTGTCAGATGAGCTGTACATAATTGCAGATAGAAGCTGCTGGCTATGAAATGAGCGCATTATTTAGTCACACAGGTGAAATGAGATGTAAATTCCAAGGATAAGATTGCGAAATTCAATCACTAAGCAGCTGTCTATTCTGTTGTCTTGTGTAGCTTAACGCTTTTTATTTTGGTAGTTAAATAAGTTATACATGTTGATTCGTTTTATCAAGTTTAATAATGTATATTTTCAGATTCAATCAATTCTTTGGACTGCCACGTCTCTAAAAGGGTCTTCTACTCCAGGAATGATATATAGATATATCCAATTATAACAATTGTTTACCTCTAAGTTGGTGTATATATATAAATTTAAGTTTCTTTGACAAATAAATGAAACTAAACTGAAGAGAAAAAAAAAATTGTATGCAAAATTTATAAGAGCGTCTTTACTTATCAGAACTCAGCCAAAACATATCCGGTTAAATGAGCAACAAATAGATAAAATTATGCTAAATAAAAATTTTGTTGCATACCCAAAGGGCGCGTTGAAATTTTTCTGGCTGGGTGCGAAAATTAAGCCGATTTTCGGCTAGAATACCAGGCGAACAGAAATCCGCAGAACGTAGACAGAAATCGGGAAAATAAAAATTTTGTTGCATACCCAAAGGGCGCGGCCAATTTTTTCTGGCTGGGTGCGAAATTTAAGCCGAAATCCGGCTAGAATACCAGGCGAACAGAAATCAGCAGGAAGTAGCCAAAAATAAATTTAAAAAAATGCATTGCATACTTTTGTGTGCTACGTTGCTGTTAACTAACAGCCGCATGTTAAGCGTGCTGTTAGGAACAGCTGCTGACAATGTTAAAGGGCTGCTTAGCGTTTAATGCCTATATCTCGCTTAAAATGAGTCCGATCATGGAAAGATATAGCTTGTTAGAATCGTAGCAGTCTACATAATTGGATAAAAACTCAATATCTTTATTTTATAGATGTATAAGCTTGCACTTTATGCAGAAAAGGAACTACAAGGTCTTTTATAAAAATTTTTGAGGACTTCGTATACTAAACTGAAATGCCCCAAATAACTGTGCTGCATGCAATGCAAGCAAGCAACTTGGTTGGCTGCCCCAATTGGTTTCCCTTTACAGACGAGCTGTTGACTGAGCTGAGCCTGGGGCGAGTTCTCAAGCCGAATTGAATGCAGTGCAATGTTAAGGTGGGCAACATTGTCAGCGGGCAACAAGGATGCTCATTAGTGAAGCAGCGTATTAAATTAAGCCAACAATCATACAAATGAGCACATTCATGCCCCCCTCTTGCGGCAGCAGGCCACAACACAGTGCTATTGAAATCTGCATAATTAAAATCGAAATTGGTATCGATGCAACAAATGTGGCACACACGCACACACGCACACACACGCACGCACAAACACATAAATTTGCATTCATCATCATTTATTGAAGCAAATATTTTGACAGCGAATTGTTTGACTGATGTATGAGAGCCACATTGTTGTGGCTGCCATATATATATATATATATATATCATATATCATTCTGTGTGTGCTCAGTGAGCGGAGCAGCTTAAATAAATGGGTTCGCATACTGTTTTGGTTGCACATGGGGCAAGCTCAGCGTTTGCATTCGAATAGAATGTGGCAGAAGCATTGGCTTTGGCTTTGGCTTTGGCTGCTGTTGCAGGTGCAGCGTACATGCAATCAACGCTCGCTGCACGTATGCAACAAATGTAATTAACTTGCAAGCCACAGCAACATTTTGTGGCATGTTGCAGCTGGGTGAACTCAGCTGAATTATTCATGGGGCATTAAGACAAGTTGCTTGACCCAGCCCAAGCGGCAGCAGCAGCTGCAGCAAAGCGAATCCTTTAAGAAGGCTGCAACTTGGCAAATGCCAGCTAGGTTCAACAAACTGCGTCACGTTGCGCCTAAAAGCATGGAGCACACACACACACACACACACACACACACATACAGAGAGAGAGACACTTAAGTGTGCGGTTACAAGTCAAATTGCAACGTGGCAACGCTGACAGAACGACAAATGACAGTTAAAAGCGAAAGAAATAAGAATTTTCCACTGCCTGAGAAATAGTCGCCCAGGGAAAGGAAGTGAGTCCTTTGGGGCAGGACTTTGCTGCCGAGCAAAGGAAGCAAGCGGCAACTACAGCCGAAGCCAAGACTAACGAGCGGCTGTCCAAAGTGTATGCCTGAGAGAGCGTCAAGAATGCCAAGAGGACTTAAAGATAGAAGATGAACAGCTATGAGATACCCTGTCGAAAAAAACAAGTGCTGGAAGCTAAAATATTTTATTTTAGATAACAAATATATTTTAAAATATAAAAATATATCTTTAATATTTAAATTATATATTTATAATTTCATAAATTATTTATTTTTTATTTTTATAAATTTATTTAAAATTTGTATAATTATTTAAAGCAGCAGTGTATGCAGGGTATCAAAGTGCATCATGCAAATGTTAGCAAAGCATTCTCAGTTTCGAATTGAATTGTTCTACTGTTTAAGTTGTAATTCGATAAGTTAGCAAACATTTAGCTGGCCAAAGCACTTGGGTCTACCGAAAATGGGCTAACAAATGTTAGCCAAAAAGAAATTATCGCCACTTGGGCTCGCAGCTCAAGTCAAGTTTACCTCGCAGTTTGATGCGTGAACTTTTGTGTTTCGCATCATTTAACAGGTCAGCGAGTTTATTTAAAATTGACTCGACTAAAAATAAAAAAGTTATGAACTATTTTGATATGCTGGAAAGGCAATTAGCTCAATATGCCACTGAATGCTTTAGTTTAATATTTTGAGTGAAACAAGTTTATAAATAAGCAGAGCTTGTCAGATTTTCCTTGCCCGACTGCTGCAATATTTTGCTCATATTTTATTTAGAGCTCACAAATTTATTTAAAATTTGTGCATGGCATAGTTTATTTATTGATTGGAAACAAATTCAAATTGAAATATGGAGACCTTAAATAAGTAATGGAAAAATAATTATATTTGGCCAACATTTAATGGAAATATGTTTATTTAACGATTCTAGTTGCTCTTCCGTTTTAGAGTTTTACAAACTGAAATGCATAAAATATAATTAAGAGCTGCTAGTCAAATGAAAACTTTGTAGATATATACTGATTGAATCTAAGAAAAACTTATTTGGCTAGTGGAAGCAGCTCAGCAGCCGCATCAGCTGCAGCATCAACAAAGTTGGGATTAAAATGCTGTAACAATATTGTCGGAATTTGAACTTTTAAATTGTTGCAGCATTGGAAGTGGCTGGGTCTGTGCCACGACCGCAGTCAAGTTTGGGATGCGAGCAGCCAACTGGGGAAGCCAACTGCACTTGCATTAAGCCCAATTGAAGTCGAAGTCAAAGTCAGAGTTGCTGTCAGTTCGTCAATAGCGTCAGTCATCACTCTGCCTCTCTCTCTCTCTAGCTCTCTTGTTGAGCTACCTGTTTTGCTGGCTGACTGGCTGCCTGCCTGTCGCTTTGGCATTAGCAATTCAAAACGTTGTCGGCCTTTCGAGTGCAGACGCAATTTGAGTTTTGGGCTTCAAGAGGTTTACACAGAGAGAGAAAGAGTGAGAGCGAGAGGGAGACAGAATGTTGCACTAATTGAAGTGGCGGCCGCATCGAGGCGCTTATGCACCAAGGGGCATAGTCAGGGCCACGTTTGTTTTTAATTAAGTCGTCAATAGCCAAAGCTGCAAATCAAATTTCGCGCTAATCGGCAACATTAAGCAGCCACATCAAAGTGCTTCCAAAATCAATTATTCAGTGTGTGAGACGTGGGCAGGAGATGGATGTGGCCGTCGTCCTACCAAAATCAAATTAAAGCTGCTTATGGCTGGCTGTCTGCGCCAGAGGGTCTGACTGTGGCTCTGTCTCTGCCATTTTATGGCACACTTCGCAGCAACAAATTGTCGTAAAGTTAAGCGAATTTATTGCCATAAATTATGCAGCAGCAAAGGCACCCAAAAGGACACCGAGTCGGAGTAACGGGCACAAAACAATGCGCATAAAAAACAGAAACAACAACACGGAACAAAATGGCGACGACGCAGACGACGACGACAACAAGGCGCAACTCGAACAACTTTGACAATGACTTTTCGTTTGACTTTAAAAGTGATATGGCAACTGTTGTTGTTGTTGTTGTTGTTCTTGCTGTTGTTGGTGTAGCAATTCGTGGCCTTGTTGTTGTATCTTTAATTCAATCTGCATGCTTGTCGCAAACATCTCATTCTGCCAGTGTTTTGTGGCTGTGGCATAACAGGGCGTATGCGCAATATGCCACAGCACACGACATGACCAAGCATCAACGACACAACCAGCCAGCTGCTAGGACACGGACCCAGCGAGCAGCAAGAAGGAGAGAGAGAAAGCAAAAAAAGAAGCCAAATAGAATTCGGTTTGTTAATGTTATCGCTGGCTGTGTGCAGCCTAATTTGGATTAGTCTCTGAGCATATACGAGCGTGTGTATATGTGTGAGGGAATTAGGCTTGTGATATAATGCAACTAAGCAAAGCGGATGACAGAGCGATAGAGTAACAGAGAGAGAGAGAGAGAGTCAGGGAGGGCGAGGTGGCAACAACGATGGGACAGTGAGTAATGAATGCAGGCAGACAGGCAGCTTTATTCCTAGTCCAGATCAACAAATATCATGCTGTGGCATTACACAACAAATAAAGAAATCTCAGAGAGATTAAGCGACTAGCAGATATCCTGCAGAGATAAGACAGAGGCCAGTAAATATTCTGTACAGTTAGCAATCAGATAGAGAGCTAGGAGTAATTAGAATAAATAATCGAAGATATATCTTCCAGGCGAAATGCTCTCTAGGTCTGGCGAATAACATGCCTAGCTGGCTGCGAGCAGAAGATTCCTCTCTTCTGATGGCTAAAAATAAATTCATAGAACAAAATCTATCAATTGTAAGCTAAGCTCTTCTCAGAATATATTATGGCACAAATTGAATTTATAGGGTATCTAAATAAAGTCAACACGCTAACAGCCACACACACACACCCATATCGCCACTAAGCTGGCTAACATATGCTTGAAGGAAGGCGTGGCCATAAACTCATTTCCATTTTGTTGAGCCTGCGTTGGTTAACATTACAATCACAATAAATTTCAATGTCTATCGAATGTAGAGCTTCTAAAACGCCAGCACATAGCTCGTAAGTGTGTGCGACTGTGTGTGTGTCTGGGTGTGTGTGCCATGCATTATGTATTATGTGCGCTGTCAACAATAAATTCCCATGTAAGCAAGTGATATTGACAGCATTGAGTAGAAGAGCGAGCGACAACTCTGAGAATTATATGCACGTACTTAAAAGCAGGAGCTGCCTGTCGCTACAAAAACAACAACAGCAGAAGCAGAAGCAGCACAACAGGATACAGGATTCATAGCATTTACAGGATTCAACACTGCGAGGCGACCATTCACACCGACCATACAAAACAGATGCCCGCTGTTTACATAAACACATTGCCGCACACACACACACACACACAGATATAATGTGTGTGTGAGTGTGTGTCTGTAGGTGTGTAATGGTTAGAGTGTGCTGCATACTTTTGGTCAGCTGTATACAGTTTGCACACTGAGAGAAATGAGCGGACGTCAAACTTGCAGTTTATGGCAATAGATGGCAATGGAGGCCAAAGAGAGGAAGAAGGAAGGAAGCAAGGCAGAATATAAATAAATTGTATAAATAATTTTTAATAGAATTAAAATGAGAATAAATTGTTATTTTTTTTTTAAATTTACAATAATTCTTTTAAATTTTATTTTATTTTATTTTTATAAATATTTTTATTAAATTTTGTATTTCATATAACTTTTTTGGTTTATTTTTCAGATTTTCTAGTTACTCAAGTTTATCTACAATATGCTCTGCAATCTCCTTTATCTTTCAATTTTAACAACAGTTTTATCTGCATTTCCATGCAGCATATTTCGCTCAGTGTAAGCCTATGCTTTTAGCTCTATTCGCAGCTAATGCTTCTTCGCTCTGTGGGACATGTCAATCGATGTTAATTTATTGTCAATGCGCATTTACCGAATGTGTGGCATGTGTGACACAAATACCAACTAACCAGGCTCAATGTGCGCGCGAGTGTGAGTCTGTGTGTGTGTGTGTGCACGTACATAACAGTTAGCCTCAGTGTGTGTGCGAGTATAATAGTGCGTTATGCAAACTGTAGCTGGCTTTTGCTAAAGCACGTGCGCCATGTACCCGTTATTAATCAACAAAGAGATGCATATGCCCCATGCAACAGCAGCAGCAACGTGCAACGTGCTGGCCATACTGCTGCTGCTGCTGCTATGGTTATAAATGCAATGGAATGCGGCTTATTACGACTACAGCAGCAGCAGCAACAGCAGTAACAGCAACAACAACAATCACAGCAGCAACACAACATTTGCTGCAGCTGGACCGATGCGCCCGCCGCATTGTGTGGCAGGTTGGCTTTGAGCTATGCAGATATTTGCATATTTACCGAGCTGCAACAAAATCTCATTATCTTGTTGACACGCCTCAAAAAAGGGGCCGACGATTGTGTCCCCGGCCCAGCCCCAGCCCCAGCTCCAGACCGATGTGTAACATGTGTTAAATGCGGCTGCAGCAAGTGGCAGCAGCCGCAGGCGATCATAAATCATTCGCCATGTGCGTTGATTAACTTGGCTTCCCACCCCCACTGATTAATCTAAAACAACTACGTGAATTGCGACACATTAGGCATGCGGGCGAGAATTTATCATAATTTATAAACAGACGCAGCGGCAACAGACAGCAGGAGCCAAAGGACTAGCCGAAAGCCTTTCATTGTTGTCCATTAATAATACAGTTAAAGCACAAATGACATTGGCTAAGGACACTGGGATTTTCGGTAAGTTGTAAAAGGATTTTAATGTTGTTAGCGAGAGAATAAGGTAAAATGTATGGAATTTAAAAACATAGTACAATGTTTAGCTGTCTCTTTGTAATTCCGGCTTATGCTCTCTGACATTTAATAAAGATTTTTGTTTTCTTTTCGTTTTATTTATATTTTATTTATATTTTATTTTTGCTTGACAGCTGTTTGTGCTTATTGTTTCATTTACAAAAGAAGCTTAAAATTTGTAAGCATGTAAGCGCACCAAAGCATTTGTAAATGTATGAAAATCGCATTAGAAATGTAGCATTTGTGATAGTAAGAGAGAGGGAGAGAGGAAGGGAGCGAGCGACATAGATAGATAGCAAACACAAGCGAGGAAGCCAGATAAGAGAGGAAGCAAGGGAGGAAGACAGGCAAAGAGAGAGAGAGAGAGAGAGAGAGATGGACACATAATATGAGAGTGGGCGAGCAAACGAGGCTCGCACATGAGACAGATTGTAAGAGAGCATATAACAATATACTGAAAACGAAAGATGCTTAGCCTTTTGTCCTAATATTCATATGTAATTTTGACTGGCGTATAATTGGAAATCAAAAACTAAGCTAAGAACTCTGCCAATCGCTCTTCAGTTACACCCGATATGCCAACTCACAAATAGTTGAGCTCCACAACTCTGACTTGCTGGCAAACTCCCACATCATGAAAGATTAATCACTCAGCGCTCAGGCGTCGTTCAGCTCGTCTCATTTGTGCCGAAAGAAGGCAACGCAGCTTGACATTTGAGACATTTCGTGCGAGGCAGTGCGAATAGTATCAAACATAATTTTAGAGGGAAGTTTGAAAAAGTGGCAAAGCCTCAGAGAGTTGTACGCTGGGGCGGTGCGTTGCACTTGCTTTAAAGCGGACAGCTACTTGCTCGCACGGGGCAACGGAGCGTATAATAAATTGCATTTGCCCGACTCCAGTAGGCAGAAGGGAGGCAGGCAGGCAGCAGGCAGCTCATATACACATGAGAGGCGACGTTGGCGTTTGTCAGTTGCATAAAAATGCCAACTCATACGAAGCAGGACATGCCAACTCAGCCAGGACATGCAGCGCCGCAACGGAAATGGCGCAGAAAGAACGCGTCAGAGCCTGAGGCAGGCAAGGGGAAATTAGAAAATGCCACAGTGCGAAAATGAACAGTGGGAGGCCACCAAGAGAAACAGAGAGAGAAAGAGAGAGAAAGGGGGGGAGACAGAGTGAGTGTGACAGACAGTTAGCTGGGCTGACACACGCTTTGGCTACAGCTACAGCTTTGGCTACAGCTCCAGCTTTGGCCAGGCTCAACACCAGCCAAAGCAACACGAGTTTTTGGCAACAGTTTTGCCAGTATTATTCCCTTTTTTTTTGGCCCAATCTCAGGGCCGAAACAAATAGCCAAATATGCCACACATTCGACTCCTTTTTCCGGGGCTTTTGCTTATGCAAATTCATGCGAAGGCGCCGTCGTTTCGGACCGTGGGCAAAGGACATTTCGTGTTGATTTAGTAACAGCAGCGGCCAACGTGCTCCGCATCGCCGAAGGAATTGAATTACGCGCCTCGCTTTAATTCCATTTTTCCCTATTTTTATACGCTTCTTTTTCCCCATTTTCCACTTTTATTTGTGTTTTGCTTTGAGTTTTTAGTGAAGCGCAAAAAACAGAAAAAAACAAAAAAATGGCAAATGAACGAGAGCAAAAAGTGACGTCAGCGACATTGGCAAAATGTTTAATTAAATCTGAGCGGGGCAATAGAAAGGAAATCGGAAACCGAAAAAGAATTTAATTAAACTTTATTCGTTTTTTTCCGTCATTTTTGTTTTTTCCGCAGAGGAAAATGAGGGATGCAGCCAGCAGGCAGAATGACAGCGCAACGTATTTTAATTAGTTTTTTCTTGCTTTTTGAAGTGTAAATGTATGTGTGTGACTGTGTGTGTGTGTGTGTCTGCTAAAAACAAATCAAAAAGTGTGCGTCAACAATTGATGTCGGCTGGCTGTGTGTGTGTGCGTGCATGAGCAGCGGCTGTCAAAAAACTTTCAAACAAAATGTCGCTCATATGTCAAACGCACGCATACAACAAACCCAAACCCAAACCCACACCCACACACACCCACACACACGCACAACACAAGTGGCAGGCTGTTCACGCAACAAGAGCAGCAGCAAAATCTGGCATGTTTACTGCATTAACATTGGAGGCGCATAAACAAATGAGTTTTCAAAAGTTCACTTTTGATCATATAAGCTGGGCTTTCCTTCGGCCCAGAACGTGGAACATTTTCACCTTTGCTCGGCGCACAAACTTATTCACAGCACATCACGATTTTCGCTCGAAAAGTTTATGATGTGTGCGCAAAGGCAATAAATGCCAGCCGCTACGAGAAGTTTCTGTCTACGCTTTTCCATTTGAATGGGCAACGTTTTCGTATCTTGCGCTCAGAGCAGATACATTTTTATCTAACTATTCATAAGATACGAGCGAAATATTTCTAAAGTTTCTGTCTGTTGAAGAGGTCAGAAAAAATATATTGATTGATGCACTAGAAATTTGTAGTTTTGCACATGAAACGGGTAACGTACTCAAATAAGCTAAGGTAATAAAAATATTAATTGAATCTTATAGCTTTATATATATATAACTAAACTATTTACATAATATACATCTTTACGCTGAGAAAAACTTTGCTTTGCTTTGGCTTTTTACTTATCTACTTCATGCTCAAATGATTTATATCTGCATTTCATAGTTCATTTTATTTGAGACTTGTTAAAAATATACTTTATCTCTTATCTACAGGCAGGCAACAGCCCGTGGCTGAAATTTCTCTGAATTCCTGCCGTCACTCGAAGGTCATCAGCATATGCGCTAGAGGCTGCTCTAGAGCACTCAAAATGTCAATCATTCATAACAGCTACCCACATTTTCCAGCAACTCGCAATTTGCTGCTTGTCAAAGAGGCAACAAGGTTAAATATAATCTGCTCCGACTGCTGGCTATGGCTGGAATTTACATGCTAATATCTAGTATATTTTGATACTATTATCTATTTAAGTACATATTTTTAGACAGAACATGACTGTTTTTTAGTGCTCAGAAATCTACATATTTTTTTTTGCACATCAGAGTTTCTGGCTGTTGTTAAATGTTTGGCGCTCAGCCCGCTGCATTATGCTATAAAAAGTAGCTAGTGTGAGTGTGTTTAGCATACTAAAACTGGCCGCACACTTGCATAACAATAAGTTTTTCATTGGCTGTGTACAAATGGCATTTTAATATGCGCTCAGCTTCATGAAATATGCAAATGCAATGCAAACAGGAAAACAAAATGAAAATGCATTTAATAATGGCTGAGGAAACGGAAATGAAGTGCGGCTCCCAGCGAGCTCAGCACAAAATCTGTTGACCCTGGTCAAGTCATTGGCAATTTAATTAATTTCTTTGCATTCAGCATAAAGATTTGCATTTGCTAAATTGAAACTTACCCCGCCGCGACCGCCGGAGCCTTCACTGGCATCGTCATCGATATAAATCTCTTCCGTATGCCGAGCTGTGTCGGATGAGGAGGATGCGGGCGCTGCTGCCGAAGCTTTTACGGATTTCTGTAAATAAAGAAAACATACAGAAAAAAATTAAAATAAAATAAGAGAATGCAAACGAGAGCCAGAACGAAAATGTTCACAGCAAACATGACGAAAACTTTTTTAATTTCCAACAAAAATTTCAAGTTTTTCTTTGTTTTCTGCGAGCATATATACTATACTATACTATACTATACTATACTATACTATACTATACTATACTATATATATATACCCAAATATTTGTATTTCATTAATTAAAGCTCGAGCAAGAGAATACATATTGCAATTTGTTCAAGTATATTTATTTGCTTTTTCAACATTTTTAAACACATTTTTTTTCGTGCTTCTCTGCGGCTCACCCAATCGCCTGACCACAGACAATTTGCATTTATTAAGAACAATGCGAATGAGAGAACAATTGCTGCTGCAGCGACAACAATTGTTTAACAAATGCATTTTTAATGATGCAACTGCAAAAATCAATATCAAATTTGCCAGGATGCTTGGCCAGAAGAGGCTATAAAGTATGAGGATAGGTGAGCGTGCCTGACAAGCAGATACTCTGTGGACTGTGAGTAGAGCTAAAATAATCAAGCTCAAGCTGATAAAAATTCAATAAATATTATTATAAATTTTAGTTGCTTTGAAATTTATTTTAAAATATTCATTTATTAACTTAGATAACTCTAATTGTTAATAAAATTATTGTTTTATTTATTTTACAATATATAAAATACACCAAATTAGATTTCTCAGACACTTTTAGTTGCAGAAATCGAGCTACTATATAGATCTACATTCACAATTTGCTGAGGCTTTATCAGCCCCGTACTTTGTCTGTGTATGCTCTAGCAGCCTTACAACTATTCTAGGGTATTTAAATGCCCATTAACAGCTGCTGGCTGCATAATTAATGCGGCCGCACAGCTGACTCGGCTGTGCGGGACCTGTGCGGCCCTCATTAGGGTCACGACTTGAGCAAAGTTTACGAGCTTAAAAAAAATATTTAAAATAAAAAAGAAGAAGAGAAGAGCAGGGAGTGCATGAAATGAATGACTTTATACGCCATAAACCAATTTTTTATAATCCCCAGTGGGCAAGTTTAAACATTCAACGCGCTGCATTGCAGATTAGCCGAAAGTCAAAAGTTAGTTTAGCAGCCGCAACCGCCAGACCCAACCTCAGTCACTCACACACACACACACACATACACACGCTGCCACAAGCTGACATTGTCATTCATTCACGTTTTTGCTCATAGGTGTGAATAACCGCGCGGGCTCAAAAAAACCTCAGATAAACACTTCATCTTCAGGGCTGCAGCTGGAGCTTTGTGGTTGCGCCTTCGCTCGAGTTGCGTTCTGGCAAGTTTTGCATTTGACTCGGAAGGAGCCAGGACAGGACCGGGACAGGAACGGGACAGGCATCTGCTGCATTATTACGAAGCCTGGTTGCTCGGCGGCGGCTCCTCTGAAGTTTGCCCGTGTGCGGTGGGTAAAAGTTGAATGCCTGGCAAAATGCATTTACCATGTCTTTGGCCCCATAACGAAGAGCCGTGTGCATTTACTCATTTATTTATTATTGTGTTGCATTTATGCAAGAGACTTTCGAGTTTAGTCCTTCATTAAGAACACACACACACACGATGAAACAACGGATCAAGGCAAAGTTGTGTGTGAAGTCTTTGGCTCAATGCCTGCGGCAGGTGAGTTATTAAATACTTGCCTAAGTATGAGGCAAAATACCATTTATAACTTAGGAGCAGAGAGAAGCGACGATGACAGTTAAGAGACGTGAATTGGGGAATATGGAAGTGAAGAAGAACTGATACAAGAAACGCTAACTTTAAGAAAAGAACTTCAAAACTGTGAAAAATGAGGAACCGAAACGAAAAGCAATTTAAGAAGCAGCGTGAAAAGCGGAGTGCAAAACGACGAGAAAAGCTATTTGAAAAACAATGAAGAGAGCAAATTGTTAAATTAAGTTAGAGGCGAACGAGCTGTGGGAGGTGTCAAAACAACAAGCAAATCGAAAATAGGAGACAAGCAGACAAGGTTAACGAATGCCGCAGGTAAGCATAAAAAGAAAATGAAATGAGATATCTTAAAGTAATGCTAGAATTTAGTTTCTTATTTACTTTTTAAGTCTCTCTATGCTCCTCCACTCGCTGGCAAATACCAATAATCTCTGAAGAAAAACGGCCAAAAAACTAGCTTTAACTTTTTTTGCTCTAATTTTCAGCATTGCTGGGCAGCAGCAGCAGAAAAAAAGGGCGAAAACTTTGTCAAATTTGAAACGTTTATGCAGTGTGGCCCAAACAATCTTTCGGCCAAAAGGGATTCCGCTGGAAGAGTTGCCCAACATATTTCGCATATTTTTCATTTATTTTGCGCTATATGAATTTTTCACTGGCAACAATTTGTCAGCGAGAATGGGACTGGCCCAGGGCGACTGCGGGAGCGGGAGCGGGAGCCAGCGACTCCTGAAATTGAAATGCAATTGTGCGGGGCAGCAGGATAAAGCGACGCAAAATGTTGTTTGGCACTTTTTGACAAATATAAATATGCGAGCAAGATAAAAAAAAAGAGTGAAGCCAAAGCTCCGCTTTTGCCATTTTAGTAAGCGACTCAAAGGGGAGCAAAACGCAGAGCCAACCGGGCGATAAATCAATATAAATATTGACAGTTTTACAGTTACCTCGCATGTGCACGGGGCGTGGCGGCGCCTGTGTGTGCGTATGCATAAATATATAAATATATAACCATTTTTTCTCGCATATTAATTGGAAAAAATGGCACTATTTAAGCGCATTCACAAATATTTGAATGCATTGCGACTACATTTTTGACTACGTTGCGAGTATTTTTTTCGGCTCAGAAAAAGTGTCAAAGGATTTAATACTTTAAGTTGTATTGCAGCAGCCGAGAGGGAAACACGTTTTTCGGGCTCTGATTTTTCGGCTTCAATATGCCGAAATAGGTCAGGCGCAGGCAACTTAATAAGCACATAAGCCTTGTTGGCGTTGCCTGATAACCTTAAGCTGCAATTTAAATTAAATAAGTATAATAAACTTTACAGCGGATCAGGCTGCATTATGGCATTACGGCAAGGCAGGGAGAATGTATATATAGATATATATTTGTAATGGAAATTGTGACTGCTGCTGCTTTATATATATTTTTGATATAGTGTATATATATAAATATATAAAAATAAATATTTGACTTTTTAAAGCCATGTCAGCTTAAGCTATGCTCATGTTGCTGTTCTGCATCTAAATCTAATTTAGAGCTAGAAATCCATGGCATAGTTCGCAGTCAACTCAACAATATAATGGAATTTAACGTTGCCAGAGAGCAATCAAAATGCGTTTGTTATCTCGATTGTGATTGTTAAATGCATTCGTTTAATTGCAGCCACAGTTTCAATTAATTAATTGTTCGCTCGCTCGCAGCTTTGCGCTTAACACTCGAATTGGTTGTGTCAACCGCAAAAAATAAATGCAGATTAGATAAATGCCATTAAAATTGCATGCAAAATGTCAAATAAAATAAATTGAATGAAAAAAAAACGAAGAGGAATGAATGTTTTCATACAAATTCGAATAAAATAAACTCGAACTAATAGAATTTTTTAGCAGCTGCTCTGGCTTTGCCCGATTGTCAGTTGCATTCGTTAAGCTGCTTGAAATGAGCAACAATGGCAGCGGGAGAGTGGGCGAGGCAGTGAGGGCGAGGCAGGTACGTATCAGCTGTCCGTTGCGCAATTGGATTGAAAGCTAAGAGTGCTATTAAAGCTGTCCCTGGCAGATAGACAGGCAGCCTGGCTCACTGGCTCACTGGCTGGCTGTCTGTCAGTGAGCGACGCCGCAAAGTAGGCAATGGAATGGAATCGATTGCAAATGCAATTTGCAGCACGTATACGCAGCGTGAGCCCACAGTCAAAAATAGTAAAAAAAAAAATAAGAGAGAAAAAGCCAAAAGCCCATGGCACCAGCCTCAAGGCTCGCACACAATGTGGCAGGTCAGCAACAGCAGCAACGGCAGCAACTGAGGGCGACATGTGGCAGCTACTTGTCTGGGCTGTCTTGTTAGGCTGAAGCGCAGTCAAGCAACTGCCATATGCCAGGGAATATGCATAAATAATATATATAAATATGTCGACACTTTGCGAACTCGTTATACATTTTCATTAGGGCGTATGTCTGACTGCCACGCCCACTCACTACGGCTCGCTCGGCTGCTTAGCCAAGCGTGCGTCTTGGCCATTAAGGTGTCAAGCTTGTGCGTGCTGTGCGTATGTGTGCTGAGGGTAACTGTTTTGGCCTCTGGGCTTCAACAAATAAAAGCAAATCAAAACTTATTATGCTACGCACACACACACACACACACACACAGACATGGTAGGCTGTGTGCAAAGTCTTTGTGCGTGGCATGTGTGTGCGCTTGGGAAAACTTTTATGTTTATAGTAGCTATAAAAGCCGGAGAAACCCAGAAAGAACAAAAAAAATTACGAAATTCGAGAGCTGATGGCCATTTTCCGCTCGAATTTGTGCATAAAACTAATTGAACAGCAAAATTATTGCACAGCCCGAGGGGCAGATAAACATGCAACAACGACAACAACAACAACAGCAACAACATTGGCAATAATTCGGCAAAACAACATTATCAAATTTATGCAATGGCTGCTAATGAGCGACAAATATTTAGAATAATAGGCAAACAATGCCATTAGAGCTGCAAAGCTGGCAGAGCTCATTGTGGAGGCTGAATTAGGCGCGAGCTAACGCATATGCAAATAAGGCTAAAAAGGTATGCGGGAGTGTGGGTGTGAGTCCGAGTGTGTGTGTGTGTGTGGCCCTGAGTGTTTGACTGTCAAGAGCTAACATAAAGCCAAAAGACGGAAATTATTCACACACTCACACGCACACTAGAGCGAGAGAGAGATAGAGACAAAGGCAGAGACTGAGAGGTAGCGCAGCTGCAGCTACAATAAAATCTGAATTGACAGTTGGCAAGTTAAACGAAGTGCAGAGACAAGACAGACTTGCCTGACAGACAGATAGCGCACAATGCAGGAGGGCAGAGGCGACAAACGCTCGAAAAGTATGCCACAACTGTAAGACCCGCACACACACACACCCATACACACAGTGTAACACTGACCTACAGCGTTGCCAGGTGACCAATTTCGCTGACAATTGCGAAATTCAACCAAAAATACGTAAAGATATATGAAAAGGGCCGAACTTACGTGTGTCGAGCCTCCGCCTAAGAGCTGCCAGCGCTTAACGTTTGTTTTTGCGCCTTTACGCGAATTTAATGTCTGCGGGTCGGCGAGGCTTTTTATCACAACAATACACACATACACATACACATACACATACGTACGTACTCTAACTGACGTCTGTAACTGTTACTCTGAATGGGAGATGCGCCCTGGCGCTGCGCTCAAAGCCAACCGCACACTTCACAAGAAGGTTTCAAACTGACGGCAGACGCTATCTTTTAGCCGCCTGCTAGCCAAGCGCCAAGAGCCAAGTCAAGCTGCAAGAGAGCGTCAAATGTGTTGTGATAAAAACACACACACACATACACACACAGTCACGCACACACACACTAATACAGAGACCAGCAGAGACGCAGAGACACACGCTGGGGTGCCAAAAATGCTTTTGGTTCAGTGGAGATTGGGCGGGCGTTTGAAATTGGGTCGGTTCTGTTGGCTGTTGTTGTTGCTGTTGTTACTGTTATTGCTGTTGTTGCTGGGAGGCTGCAAAATAGTCGCTCACTGCGCATTCTGCGCAGCCTGTGAAACTTGAAAGGAAAGCATAAAGCGAGTACACAAACCAAACAGCTGGCAGCACTTGCTATAAACAGAAATAAAAGCTGTTACAGCTCAGACAGCAACCGAAACGTTGAGTTGCTGTTAAGTTGAGAAAAATTCAACGAAGAGATTTGATAATATATATGAATTGTAAGCTATATTTTTCAATAGTCTGATAGCCAAAAAGAATCAAATATTCTATAATAAACTCATATTTTATTTTTCCGTTCAGCATAAATATGAAAGACAAGCTTCAGCTAAGACAACAACCACGCTTGTGATTGCACATAAATATCAATGGCTACTAACTAGTAGTCAGAGCTATTTAAGTTAAAAGTCTCTCAGTTTATATTGAGGTATTTAATAGAGCTTGCAATGTTTTGCCATAAATAAAATCATCAATTTAAAGACCTTTAGCTAAGACCTCAACCAAGCACAACCATATCATGTGCAATGACTAAGCGGCAGATACAGAGGCTGTCTGCTATACAAGAGTATTTAGGGATGTGTATTGATAAAGACTTTTGTACACTTTGAAGAACTAAAGCAAGAATACTCCACAATTTCCTATTAAAAGTAGCTTTTGTTCTGGAATTTGCTGAAATTGCAAAGCTGTTAAATTGCCCAAATTAGCTGGGTGTTTTGACAAAATAGAATCTAACTGAACTTGAAGCTGCTGCCTATCAACAGAATGAAAGTGGTGTTGTCTCTGCTAGCCAATTGCATTACGATAGCTTCCTGCTAATTAACAGACTTCTCTTATACTGAGCGTTTTAGCAGTTCAAGCACCTCACAGATGGCGCCTAACATTTTAATGTAAAGTGCAGCTGTTAGTCAACAGAAGAGAGAATGCCCATGGAGTTACCTCTGCAATACAACAGATGTCGCTGCGTTTGAGATACATGTGCTAATGTTATTTAACATCAGCTAGACCTCGCAGGCTGAACCAACAACAAAAGCTGCTTTTAAAAGCAATTTATGAACAAATTTAACACACGTCTCGTAAACTTTGGATAAATGTAACGAATTTGACAATGAAGAAAAATTATCATTGACAAAAAGAGGAAGAAGAGCAACAATTGCTGAGAAAAAGTTGCCTCGTTGCCATCTCATTTCCGTTGATTCAGCGCCTGTCGCAGAACGCAAAATGAATTACAAGTGTCCATCTTCATAAAACAAGGCGGCGGAAGGTGCCTGTCAAAAGGACACGTCGACTACGCTGGACTTTGGCTTTGCCGCTTGGCTTTTCCTATTAGTTTCGTTTAATTTGGGCCATAAATTACATTTTTCATCTACTTAATACTTTTTAATGATTTTCCGCGAGCTGCGACGCCACTGCTGCTGCTGCTGCTGCTGTTGTTGTTTTTCTTTTCTCTCTTCTGTCCTTTGCTCTCTTCCCTCAGTCTGCTTTCATTTTTTACATTTTTCAACTTTGTCACTGGCTATTTATCAGGACCGCAGCGCAGGGCGAGCGGCAGCCAGGTGCGTGGCTCGCGCAACAAACAACGGCTCAAGTTTAAATCGCTTTAATGAGCTTTTTGTGCAACTTTCGAGTTCATTTAATTGTATTTAAAAAAGCGAGCGCCAAAAAAGGACCAAACACACACACACACACATAGCCATACGACGCACACACACGCGCATAATTTGTGGTCGGAACAACATTTGCCTAACGGCCAGCAATAAAAATAAATTATTTTCATCTAATTAGCGGCAAGAGAAACGCGCTGACAGAAGCCGCGAAACAAAAGACAGACCAGACCCGCAGTCGAGTACTTGATAAATGCCCAACTCTCACGTATGGGTAGGGGGCGAGAGGCGATTTGAAAAAATAATAAAAATTAGAAGCTATAGACAGGTTTGAGTAGCCGAAAGTGGAATGCCCTTAGATAAGGTTTAGAGAGCCGAAAGCCTTTCGTATTATCCCTATTTCATTAAGAGACTAGTAAATTAGGATGAGATCTCTTACAAAAGAATGCATAGGAGAAAGCTCAACCATATATGTATGTATAGATGTCAGAGACTCAGAGAGAAAGATAGATGTAGAAGGAGAGAGTGAGATATGTGCATATATTTCATGCCCAAAATCTATTTGCATTACCAAGGACTAATCCTCTAGAAGCTCAAGGACTCTTCGTCACGCTAAGATACCCTGTAACAAACGAACTATCATTGGATCTGTTGATTCAGCGCATTCAGTTTACAGACAGCAAGGCTCTTCTTAGATCTTGAACTCTACTAAACTTCTCCCACTGATCAATAATGTATGGATACAAAGTTACTTCCTTTTCTCTCTCACATATTTACACACTCTCAAGCTACCCTCTCTATATATTCCCCAATAGGTATATGGTCTACAGTAGAAAGGGAAAGTTGGGTATCTGCACTGTTTGAGCTCTTAGTGATACTCTTACAGGAGATATATGACCCAACGGGTCGGAGAAGTGCATTTAACTGTTCTGGTTCTGTCTCGACGGCATAAATCAATTTTAATTGCTTGTGCAATGTGCAAAGTGGGTAAAATAAAATGGCCAAAAACGAGTGGGCCACCAGCTAAAGGCAACAAGCCAGACAGGCAGGCCAACCGGCCGACAGTCCAACTGGCCAATAGGCGAACGGGCAGGAAGCAAATCAAGGACTATAGAACTGTTAAAATGGCCAACTCCATGAAATTCGTATCTAAGAGGCAATGTCACTATATATAACGCTGACTGTCTGTTAATTCGCTTATCGAACAATGCAGAAAATTAATGAACCGAAATTGAATTTGGCCAAAATGTTTTGGGCCCGAATTCAATCAACGCGCATTTTCATAAATTCTGCATAAATTGGCCCAAAGGACGCGCCGCTGTGGCAATCACATTCGAAAATTGGCTGAAAACTAATTTCCAATTGGCCAGAACGCAGACACAGTCGCATAAATAGTTAACTAACCTTTTACGCCACACTACTCAGCTTCAGGTTGCGACAGGCTCGCTCTCGCTCTCTCGCTCTCTCTCTCTCTCTCTCTCTCTCTTACTCTCTTTGTGCGTATATAGTCATATATGAGCATTGCATAGAGCTGTGCACATGATAAATGTTTCACTTGGGTAATCAGTTTACATAATTAAAGTCAGCAAAGAAGGAATGCACGACTAGCAGATACCCCGTCGGAAATTAAATGCAAATGGGAGCACTAAGCAAAGTTGAGCATAATTAATAATAGAGTTTACTAGCTCAAACTATACTCCTTATTAGATAACTCTAGATATGCCTAACAGAAGTTTTCATTCAGCTCTACTTCTGATCTTCTAACTCTACAGGGTATACAATTAAATTGAACATTTTCACTCATTTCCTCTCCCTCTCTCTCTCACTTAGATTTGTGGCTGCTGGTGGGAGCACAGATTAAATTGGCTCCTATAGAGTCTTAACTAAACGTTTATTCTCATATCCGGCTGTTGACGACTTTTGGCAGCAGTCAGCTGCTTGAGTTGCTCTCAGGTGGCTCTTGGACCTAACAGCCAACTGAGCAGCACCAGCAGCAGCTCCATAGAATTGGCTTCATCTAAAGTTTGAATGTTGCATTTGTGTGTGACATATATATATATATAGTCTGTATATTTCGATTTAGTTTCATGAATGGCCAAGGAGCCAAGCAAATGACTTGAATACGTAATTCTCCCTGCTCAGAGCAATTAAGACTCGAGCAGCAGCACACAAAGAGCTTTTCTATGTTTGAAATACATTTAAAATTGTATTTTCAGTCTAGACGGAATTGAAATAGATTTCTCAATTCTTACTCAATCTGTTTTCCCCAGGTGAGCAGAATTTACTCTTCATTTATTTATTCTTAGAGCTAGCGCCCACTCGAGTCCCTAATTGCGACTGTCGTTTAGCTACAAATTATAACGGCGTGTTTTCGTCTAATTTATGTTAATTCAAATGCAAACCGGCAAAACAATTCAATTTGCCAAGTGTCGCATTACACAAATTAATGCCATAAACCGAGTTCGCAGTTCAGCATTTAATTAGCCGTCGCCGTATGTGACGAGCGCTTTTTAAATATTTCCTATGCAGGACACAACTATTTGTGGGCAGGGGGCAAAAAAGATACAGGAACTAACAGAAATTAATATAATAACATTATGCTATAACAATAATAGAATGCTACAAGTGAAATTACAATTATGCAGGCAGTTGAAACGAATGAAGTGATCGACTAGGAAATAAACTTTGAGTGGAGTAAAAAAATAATAAAAAAATAATAACAAAAAAAAAAGTATATATTTAAAAAATAAATAATAAAAAACTATAATTAATAGTAAATAATAATTAAATAATAATAAATTAAAAAATAAATAATAATAATAGATTATAAATCATAAGTAAGTATTAATCAATAATAAATCAATTTGGTAATTTATAATTTATAAATGCGCTATAGAGTCTCTGACAACAAGCAGCAAATAAATTCACAAATACGTCAAAAAAAAAAAAAAAAAAAAATAATAATAATAAAAAACTATAATTAATAGTAAATAATAATTAAATAATAATAAATTAAAAAATAAATAATAATAATAGATTATAAATCATAAGTAAGTATTAATCAATAATAAATCAATTTGGTAATTTATAATTTATAAATAAATCTGCATATATCACAATATGAACTTAGATCAGAGATACTTTCAGACTGAATTCTCAGCCAGAAATTCCCAACTTTAAGCACTCACTATAATAAGCAAAAGTTTTAAATTATAGGATATTCCAATTCGTGCTAGTTAATCACGTGCAAAACGTGTAAAATATTTACAATAACAAAAAATATCCAATTAAAATTTATAATAAGTTATTTAATTAAATTGATATGCATAAATTGTGCTCTTTGCTCTTATTTTATTTTCAGTTTCCTTTTTTTTTTTGCTCTCGTCATGTAATGAAACAAGTAATTAATTTGGCGTTTGGCTCGCTTTTTGTTTTAAATGAATATTATTTGCTGGAAATTGATGCGTTTAACAACTAGCGGAAAGGCTAACGTGGCGTGTGCGCAATGCGCAAAATAAACTCAATGAACTCGCCTGAAATACGGTCTAATACAACGGAAACTTTGGGCCAAACGTTCGAGCCAACTGGCGCCGCATAAACAACAAGCAAATTTTACAATTTGCAACGCATTGCAAATATTTTTCTGGTAAAATATGTGAAGCATTTACCCAAGCACACAGACACCCTCTCCCTCTCCCTCTCTCTCTCCCTCACACACACACACGCACGCACATGGCGAATGTTTTAGGTGGGCTGTGCCACGCCTTCCGGCTATGGTTAGCTGCCACGCGCTTAGAATGTCATTTTTAATTAAGTTAAGCGCTCGTTTGAGCTCCCCGGTTTCAGTTCATTATGTTCGCACTGCCACGCCCATAACACCACAGCCCCATAGTCTCCATCCCAGCCATATATTAGGCATTGCCGTATGCATTGCACGCGACGTGTAATGTGTATTTATGACAACCAAAAACTCCCGACACGTAGACAGATCAGCAATTAATGCACGTGGCTGTGTGCCTGTGCCTGTGTGCCTGTGTGTGTGTGTGCGGGCAAAGGACCCCAAAAACCAAATTTGTTCAGCATCGTTTTGAAAATTTTTGCCAGCGCACGTTTCGTTAACTGTCAATGACACTGGCTGAAAGTGAGAACATTAAGGTGCTTTAAACTAGCATAATTGTTTAAGCGGAGTAGCTCAAAGAGCCATGTGCTAATGAAGCAATTAGATTGATGAGCTTTCAGCTTTGAAGCAGCCTGACGCAGTTAAGCTCATCAAAGCTGCTTTGTTGCTAGTAAACTATTGAGAACAATTTGAGCTCATTCAAACTTGAGATATAACTAAAAGAGCTTACAGCTTAAGATGAACTTCTATGAGGTAAGACCTAGTTAGACTCTAACATTTAACCCTTATGAATGAGTACTTTTCGTCAACAAACTTGATTAAGCTCTTTTACCTTTTAGGCCCTTCGCTATCAGCCCTTAATTAGACGTACTTGAAACGTAGAAATAATCTCGCAAGCAGCTTGTCTCTTCAAAGAAATCTCCAACTGCCAGCAAGAAGCAGCTTGAATGCTTAAAGAAAAGATGTCCTTTCCTTTGATTTAATGTTTATTTAAGTGTCATTTGAGGCGAGTGTCCTTGGCGCACATTCAGCCCGAGGAGGGGCTCGAAATAGCATAGAAAAATATGTCCACGCACATTTGCTAAGGTTAAGAGCTTTCACTTTTAATCGTAAATAACTGCGCACTGTGTCAGCCTGTTGACCCTTTACATTTTTGTGATAATGAAACACTACAAAGTGGCTCCCACACACACACACACACACACACACACCCGCATACACACCCGCATACACACACACACTCACATGGAGGCAACTTTAAGGCCCATAAGGTTTGCTCAACTTCAGAAGCCACAAAACATGTGCCCAGCACTTTTTGTTGCGGCAAGGCTCGCATAAATTTATAAAACGATTATAGAAGATTTGCCAGCGGATGGGGGAGGGGCCAGGTTCTCGTAGTATGCACAGGATTTGATAAGGCTTAGGCATAAATAATGTAACTGCTAAGCCTTTTGGGTATTTACGCTCGTGTTGTTAAGAAAGTTTCGTGCCCAAGGCGGGAGCGGCCAACATCAGCTTACCTGAAATGAGAGCAAAGAGAAGGAGACGGTTAGTGTTGGTGTGGGAGCCAAGTGAGAGTAGAAATTAGTCAGTGTTGTTATATGGCAACAAGTTCCATTTTTTGTTTCCTTTCTGAATTTGCTTGGCAGCACAAGTTGAGCTCTTGTAAAATAATATTTGGCCACAACAAAATGCATTTAATTAAGCCAAGAATGAAATTCAGTCAGCAAACGGCAGTTAAATGAAGGCAACAACTGGAAGCAACTGCCAACAGGGAGTACACGACTAAATGGATACCCTGATTTTCAAGTATATGTTGTAGAGGCAGGGATAAAGTAGCTTAGTCTAACTCTGGCATAGTCTCAGTAAAACATATTTCTAATTTATGCATAGCAAACCCTATATACTTTCCTTCCAGGGTATGACTAGTAAATAAGACAATGCAGTGACAGAATAGCTGCGGGAGCGGGTGTAGGAGATTTGTCTCTTCCTGTTTCACTTGAAGGGCTGCTTTAGTTATTGTTGCTGCTGCAGCACAGTTGCTCCAGCTGTTGTTGTTGTTGTTGTTGTTGTTGTTGTTGTGCTGGCTCATTATTTAGCAGTCTGATTAAATTAGAATGCGCTCGCACACAGACACGCACTGGGCATTATTTGCATGTAAATGCATTGCACACACACACACACACACACATACACAGCCAGACAAGGACGGTGCAAGCAAGATAGCAACAGGCAATTGGAGTAGCTGGAGCAGAATACGGGAATGCGAGCTGGGGCAACGTTTGCTGTCGGTGCATGAAGACGAAGCTGTTTTAATGAGTTGGCAATTAGCATATCACAGCACACACACACACACACACACACATGCACGCATATATGTGCTGACAATCAACAACAAGAGCAAACACACACGCACACACGCACACACACCCACATGCATAAGTATGCATATCTTTTTGCCTTGCTTAGCTGCAATTGCGCTCATACTCCGAGGGTTTTTGTTTCATATTATTTTTGCGCTCTTTGTTTGTTTATTTGCCTGCTGCTGTTGTTGGTTATTTGTGGCATACGTTTAAAGTTGCATATTTAAAAAGTTTTTCGACAGCAACAGCAACAGCAACAATAACAACAACAGCAAATCATCAGTTGCAAAATCTTTAATATGTGTGGCGCTGAAATGTATGCTACGAAAAAGTTAGCTCGTCGACAGCAGCCGCAGCCTATACCTGCCTCAATGTCTGTCTGTGCGAGTGTGTGCGTTTACTCACACACTTAAAGTTTTATTTTGAAGCGTCTTAACCTCAAAAGTTCTGCACTTACAAATGCATGTAAGAAAAACTGCGTCCTCCTGCTCCTGCTCCTGCCGCAATGCCGTCAGCATAAACGTTTTATGCAAAATTTGTTATTGTTTACATGCACGCACACAGAGACACACACCGACACACACACACAGATACGCACACGTCGACATGATTAAAAAACCGTACAACGCACATGGTAAACAACATGAAATTTTACAAGTAGCCCACATTTTGCCAGTGGCAAAAAAAAAGGATTCAGGGTCTCTACTTGTGAGAGCTGCTGGACAGGCAGATGCTCTGCTCTATAGTGATAAAGATGATCTACTAACATAGAGGTAAATATATATTATAAATATATAAATAAATTAATATTAAAAAAATATTATACAAAATAATAACTAAAAGATTTATACACAAAATTATATACATTAAATATATCTCAATTAAATTTTTCAAATATTAATTTAATATTAAGTTCTGACGTTTTATAATCGATCAGTTATTTATATATTTTAACTTATTTAAAATACATTTCATAGCAACTAATCCTCCCTCAATTCGCTCAACTTGCCACAGGGTATTCAAATTGTATTTTTTCCATGTCTTTTTTGCCGGATGTTTTTAGCTCTTTTATTAGAAAAGTTTACACCTTTTGTTGTTGCCTTTCGTTGTTTTCGTTGGGCAAACGTGTGCGACTAAATTTAAAAAAAAAATCTATTGGAAGTTGCATTTAAAAAGCTTAAATCTTGCAAATTATACTAAATATATATATAAAAATTAAATATAAAATCGATAAACTATTTGAAAGGATTGATGGATCTTTGCCATGTGTAAAAAGTTGACAGAAAATTGCAATTTCCACTATGTTGAAATGTTATAAACATAATGAACAGCATAAGCACAATACACAATCAGCTATTAGACGCTCAAACAGCCACTCACACAGGCAGACCTACCATTTGGCTTAGCTGACATCGTAATTTAGCAAATTCGTCGCGTTGCAAACCAAACGTAATTCACCTTTGATTATCGCGAGTGTCAATTTGTCTAAAGGTCATGAATTTGCCGTTTAGCTAATTAATAGTCAACCAATGTCAAAGACGATGAGGCTGCCAGGTGTGTGTGTGTGTGCGAGTGTCTGTGTGCGTGTGCGTGTGCTTGTGAGGGGCGTGTTAAGACATCAACTGTGCGCACATGCCCACACGTCTAGCGCACATTTGTCTGTCGCCTGGCGCCGTGTGGGTTGGGTTAACAATTTAATTAAAGGGCAAAAGCAACACGCGCTTTAAGTGACACTCGAATGTTTCTTTCTTTTTTACAGTCAGACAATTACATGTCCTTAACTGGGCAGACTGAAAGTTGGCAGCAATTTAATAAAAATTTTATTCAACTTGAAACAATTCTAAAGTTATTTATCATAGTAGTAAATTAGCTCGGGGAAAGTTGTGAGTGCGCAGATTCATAATAAATAGATGTGCTTGTTAAACAGACAAGTTGTCAGTTCTCAGTGCTCAGCACTAATCACGTTAACTGTTGACGTGTAAACTTCATTTGAGACAGGAGACAGCAGGCAGGAGGCAGGAGGCAGGCGGCAGGCGGCCGGGATGAGTGAAACGCATAGACAGTTTTAGCCTCCGGCTTATGACAACAACAGCAATAAGAGGATGAAAACGAAGTTGGAATTTAATTAAAAGTTTAAAGCATAGGTTTTTTGTGTGCTGTGCGCCCGGTTGCGCCCCGGCTCAGGCGACGGATACGCAACGTCAAAGATAATAAATTTATGTAAATTATGACACTTTTAGTAATTAAAAGTTACGTGCACAAGTAACAAGAATACGCACTGTTGATTAAAGTCGGCCTTCAAGCGGATTTATATATACATACGTATCTCTACATCTCTCTCTCTCTCTATATATATGTATATCTGTGTGAGCCATTTGAAATGTATCTCCGAGTGTATATTTGATGGATTCTGTATTTTCTCTTTTCTTTTTCGCTCATTTCTTTTCATTTTTTTCGGCGCCTTTTGCTTTCTTTTGCCATTTATCGCATCATCAAACATTTTGATGTTGATTTATGGTAAATATATTTCAGCAGCAACAGCATCAACAACTAACCAAAAGTGTCTGCGCCAGAGCCGTGAAATGAGCTAACACCGTGGGCAAACAGAGACCCCAAATAAACGCAACTGAATTGTTCCGACTCGCAGCAGCAACAACAATAAAAAGCGAATTCAAAGAATTGCTGAAAAATCTTAGACTATAGGATTGCTTTTTCGTCTTCTCTCTTTTCATTTCTTTTCTTTTCCTCTTCTCTCCTCCTCCTCCTTTTGTGCCATTCATTTCATTTCGTTTTGGGAGTTTCGGGAATTGTGTGCAAGCGATTTGCTTGCAGAACGAAATGCTCGAGTGGCCTTCATCAAGTTGGCATCACAGCAGCTCAGCTCTCACATCATCATCATCATCATTATCATCATCATCATTTTTATCATTCGGTTCGAATCGTAGTTTATATTACAAAAGTTTTCTATAATTTATTTTCATTGCGTTTCGCATTTTCTTTTGGGTATTTATTCATTTGAAATTTGATTTTTATTTGACATGTTGACAGGCTAAGGGAATACGAATTCCCGCTCGGAATACGCCGTCTCCTCTCGAAATATGCCATCAGGATTGCCGCAGCGAGTCCAGCGTCAACTGTCAAATGCGAGCTGAAAAGTCCTGCTGCCACTTTTTCCCTCATTAAGCGAGAAACTTTTCCCATATGCGAACCAAAAAAAAAAAGCCAAACTAATTAATATGTTGAACAGGTAAATTGACTTGAGCTGTACTGCAGAGCGAGGGCAGGGCAGGGCGGGGCAGGGCGGGTCAAGGCGGGGCCAAACCAGCAAGTTCAACTGGGAAATGAGCATTGGGCAAACACAATTTTTGCATTAATTATGCAAAAACTTTGAGGTGCACATTCGAATGAGAGTGAGTGTGCGTGTGTGTGTGAGTGTGTAAATACCCTGTATAAAATAAAGCTATTAAAAAGATAATAAATAATACAGAAATGCTGAATGGAGGTAGCTGAATGGATGTCTGATGAGAGAGGGACAGAATTTTTAATAACATTCCATTTGCATTCAATGAACTGAAGAAGAAGATTGGAGTATATAAAATAAATATAAAGGGATATATATATATATATATAACTGAGAAATACTAAGAGTATATTGAAGACAAAGAAAAAAAATATATATATCAAACTATAAGCTTTCATAGTTGCTGATAGACCTCTCTCTCTCTCTCTCTCTTACTCTCTTTACAGAGCATCTTCCGACCACTCACTCTTCTCCATCCAACCACAGCTCTGACATCATTCTCAATAATTTCGTATTTTTATGTACGCTTAGCGCTTATAATTCGCACACAGCTAACCACTCAAGCATGTGTGTGTGTATTTTGGGTGGTTTATTGGATTTTATTAATTAAAATTGGATGCTGTTTGGTTTGCCAGCGCGTCAGGGCGTGTGTGAGTACGTATGTGTGCGTGTGTGTGTGTGTGTCAATAAATTGCACATGTAATTAAATAGCAGTGTAAATTTCCGGCTGACTGCTAAGCAAGTGCTTAATATTTAATGAGTTGTGTCTAGGAATTATTTCGCTGAAGAGAATTTATGCTTAAAGGCGAAAACAACTTTGAGCTGCAACCACACAATTTCTCAGATTCTCTTCAGCTTCAGCTTCGACTTCTTGCTCTTTCTCTCTCTCTCTCTCTCTCGCACGCTCGCTTTTGCGGTAGCTGGTGAAACAACCAAAGCGTGCCAAAGGACATTTATCACAATCAATACACGACTGCAGCTTCATCCTGGCCTGCCCTCGGGCAACTGCTCAACTGTCTCTGCCACTGCCAGAGCCGCAGCCACAGCCGCAGCCGCAGCAATGGCACAGAGAGACTGAGCGAGGAAGAGAGAAAGAGTTCTGTGAAGAGACGGCCAGCGTTTCGTATTTCTATATCTGTTTATCACTGGTTTCCCGTGCAGTTTTCTGTGCTTACACGGATCATTGAGCAACGCGGATGCGGAAAGCGCGAGAGCTGTGCACTTCACAAGTTCAAGTCCCGCCCACAGCCGCCACGCCTCGCTGCTGCAGCTGCATGTGGCAACTCGAGCATAATGAAGTTATGCGTGTGTTGCAGAGAGAGCTTAGAAAAATTGTTATTAGCAGCAACTACTAAAGTGCTGGCACTGCAAAACAAGTTATGAAAACGCCCATTGATTGGCTCTATTTCCAATGCAACGAACCAGCTTCCGACTGCCGACAAGTTGCCCAGCTAGTCAGCTGCACTTAAAGGGCACTGAACACTGAGAGATTCAGTTAGGCAGCAAATCTGCGTAGGTGAGCGTTATGCCTGAATAGGTAACAAGGAGCTAAAAGCCAATGGGAGACCCTAAGCGTAACGTACTGAAGCTATCAATTAGAGCTGCTGGAATTATGTATACCAGGGAAGCAGTTTAAGTTTACGTGAAGTAAGAGGAGTTAATGACCTCATTAAGATTATTATGTTGTCACATTTGTAAAGAAATTCATGTGAAAACATAATTAATACAGTTTACAAGCGCATTCCCAGATTAAGAGAAGGGATGAAAGAACAACAGGTAAGCCTGATTTAGCTGGGAGTACCTGACTCGTATATACCCTGAGCTCAGCTGGCGAAAGGTATGGCAAGCTGCTACTTCAGTTGATATACAGAAATATATGTTTAAAATTTGAAACCTAGCTCTTATGCAAGATGACGGACTCACAGGCAGACTGGCTTGGCTAGATCGACACAGCTTGTCTTGCTGCTGAAAAAGATATATAATCTACCATGCCTCTTTTGATTGCTTAAATTCTCACCTTTCAATTTCCGTTTCTGTCTGCAAACAGTTCACCAATATTTGCTCTTTCCACCCATACAAAACTTCTAGTAAATACTTGATATTTTGATATTCTCATTCGAGATCTGCTCAAATTGCATAAATTTAATTCATCTCGAGCACAATAAGTTAACCACATGCCGAAATGGCTTAATGCCTGTGCACAGTTACCGACAGCCATTTCAGCGAGGAAAGCCTTCCATCTCGGAGCAGTCGAAAGTTGATATCCGGCTTAAGTTTTGCGGCTTTAATGTGTGCAAAGTTCTGCATTTGCCGCTGCAATTATGGCAAAGTTTGCCTGTCGCCTTGCCTAAATGGGTCTTCGTGCCTCTTATCCGCCCGCCTGCCTGCCTGAGTTCAAGTTCAGCAAAGCTGAAAATTTCCATCAAGTGTGTCTGGGCAACAGTTAACGGAACATGACAAGGCGACATTAAGTTGCCTGGCGCAAATTCAATTCGATTTTTCATAAATGTCTGTGAATTGCTGGGAATTACATGTGTTGTTAGCCCGCAGTAAACGGGGTCAGCAGCATAAATAAACTCAGTTTGTGACATGAATCCACTCACTGTGCCCCTACGCTCCATTGTCCGTCCCCCTCTCTCTCTCTGTATCCCCTCTCCATAGCCATTCAGTGAGGGAAATTGCAATTGAATTGTGCAGCTGACAGGCAGCAGGCGCAGGTTGAGCCAGGTCGCGAACAGTTCGTCAATTGTAGGGGCGTTTTGGGTGCTGCACTCGAGCTGTGGTGGTGTGCTGGTGAAGTGCTGCAGTGGTGCATTGGCGCATCGGCACTGGCATGTTGCCATTCACTTTTCGTGCACAGTTTACTGTGCGGGTAATGGTAATTGTAATTGTAATTGAATATTGATCGATTACGATGACAACGCCGATGCTGACGCTGACGCTGAAGCAGAAGCTGAAGCCTCCGCTGACACTGAGCCATGACTGATGATGATCAGCTCAAGCGCAGTTTGTGCAGCAGCAGGTTGCAAGTTTTCATTGCACTTTGCCACTTTTATCAAAGCACGCACGCACACACACACACTCTTGCGCCACTTCCTTGGTACAAATTTACATATGAAAATGCATTTCTCCTGTTTCTCCCTCAATTTTTTTGCAATTTTCTGCAAGAGCTGGCAAATATTTTGCTATTGCTTAACAAAAAGACGCCAGCGGTTGCCGTGTATGCATAAGGGATACACAGACTCATAATTGCACTCACTATGCATGCGTGTGTGTGGTGGGTGTGGTTGGGTGGTTGTATGTGTATGATATTGATTCCAGTCAAAGCTGACCGAAAAGTGAACCAAAAGTTAAGAGCGTAAAAGAGGTGGAGAGAGCAAGCGCGTAGAGTGGTTTGTGGACAGCAGAGGCAGGCAATCGGACACGTGTGCGTAGGCTGACTGCCAATGGGCGGCGCTCAAAGGTAGGCAACAGAAAAATTTTTGTCAAGCGCGACATCAACAAGAGCATCAGACGTGACAACGCCGATGCAAACAATGTTGTCACACAACGCGGATAATATTTGCCAACAAAAGACAATGACAAAAGTGCAAAGGAACAACAAGAGCAACAGCCAGGAGCAACAGCAGCAACGACGGCTGAAACAGCAATTGCTGCAGCTGCCTCAAGTTGTTTGCATTCGCTGACAGTCGCACTCAATGTTGTGTCAGCCACATTAACACCTACTTGCCACGCACAGCGACACCTACTCGAATAACGCCACAAGCCCCCCTCGCTCCTTCTCTCTCTCTCTTATCTTGCTTACTGCTGCTGTCAATGCAATTCTTTATATTTCTTATTATTTGATGTCAAGCGGCATTTGGAAAGTTTAAAACTAATTGACATGGAAATGCCAAGAGATGCACAGACAGATGCACATATATCGTATATATATTCAGTAAATGCGAGCTTACATTTCCTGCTACATTCATCTCCCGCTATTGTGCCAGCCTCAGCAACTGAGCCTGACACACACACACACACACTGATATAGTAAACTAAATTTGTATCTACTTTGGCAAAATGTTAAAATATATGCAAATAAAATAAGCATTTCTTCTGACTATTTGTCAGACCCTTTAGTGGCAGTGGCAGTGGCAGGGCAGAAGGGCTGCGATACCCATTGTAAGTGCTGCGTGTTGCATGTTCCACAATGCTTCTTGCCACGCACAGGCAGCAAATGCAACAAGAACAGCATTAGGAATTGCTGGGGCCATTAAACAGCCAAGCTGCTGCTGCTGCTGCCTTTGTTGTGTTCCGTTGCCCTCCAGCTGTTCGCCGCTATATAGGCTACACTCCATTTTCAGACTAGGTAAAAACAGACTCAAGCGCTTGTTTTATATGCCAAGTAGATTTTTGCAATTCGCGCATATCTCAGCACTTTAGAAAGAGCATTCTCAGCATTCTATATATATATTCAATATATGTAATATTATAAGTTTGGTATTGCTATATGATTTTCCATTATTATTATTGATATTAAGAAGTCAATTGATAAATTAATTAAATTTATGGTTAATTTTGCCTATGTTACCGAAAGCTATATACTTTACTTTAGGTTTTATTATTTGTGTGCAAAATCCTTGGCAAATTCCATCTTTAGTCAATGGATTTCGTAGTGGATCTATGACAAATTTCTTGGGCCAACCGCAGTTAAATTTGTATAGAAAATTGTATATATTTCTGCCTGAAGCTTTCATCATTATAGGTAGTTTCTCTGACCCATAAAATTCTTTAAAAAAATCATAAAAATTATAGCCATCAATAGAAAAGTAGCTCAGTCTCTCTACATGATCAAGTTCTCTACAAGTTCATAGCATTCTCCTCCCTCTCAACTTTTCAATCACCTTACAGGGTACAGCATTAGTCAACCCCAACATACTTTCTACCGCCTCTAAACTTTATCTTTTCTTTTATTGCACTGGCTGTCAACACATGGTTGTGCATATATATATTTGTATCTATGCTTACATAAGTGTGTGTGTATTTGTGTGCCTGTATGTGTGTGTTCTGCGGCTCTGTTTACATTTGATTTGCTCGATTCGCCTGTGAGGGTTGTTGACTCTTGTGCCGTATGCCATCTTCTATCTGCTGTCTGTATTTGCCAGCCAGCGATTCTGGCCATGTTTGTTTATTGAAATAGCAGCAAGAGCTGACTATTATGTTGTTGTTGGCCTGCTTAGCCGCTTTACTCTGCCAACTGTCAACAATGCAATGTCTGTCTGTCTCTCTGTCTGACTGTCTTCAGCTTCAACTTTAACGCATTGTTAAAATACCCTTTTGGCCAATTCGCACGATTTTAATTAGTTGCCAAAGCCAATTAAATGGCAGCAAACAAAACTTAGCCCAAAAAAGGCGCATTATTTGGCCTTTAGAGCTTGCCATGTTAGCTCCACAAATTTGCACAAGCTCGAGTGCACTAGCATGAGACAAACGAGAAAGAAATGAGGAGAAAGAGAGAGGGAGAGTGCTGGTGGCAATAATTTCTCATTAATTTGTGCCGACTTAGCTGTGTATATGCACGCTCGCACACACACACACACACATACATACATACATATATATTAACATTAATTTAAATCCGCCTATTTGCTGCTGCTGCTGCTGCTGCTGCACACGGCTAAATACGATAAAGTCGACCGCGTTGCATGTGGCAGTCAAATGGCTAGGTAAAAACTCAGCAAAGCACAGCACGAACCAACAGCAACTACAGTAAACTCAGCTTATAATTAACAAGATCTATTTGATAAGGCCAGCAGCAAAACATATTTCAGACTCAAATATTCCGAATTTCGTTGTAAAAAGACGAAAACATGGTCGAGAAATATTTAAAGGTATACTACAATATAATCTGACTTTTACTGGCGAGTTTTTATATTATTTTTATTAACAACATTGCACAAGAATTTTGTGGAACGTGGTGTGGGGCTTAGATTAGATATTCAGATATTTTTTATTATGGATCAATAAAAGTTTTTTTTATAAAAATGTAGAAATATATTGCGAAAAATCTATAAAAATAAAAAGCAAATTCATAATATATCTATGTCAGCTCTAATTTAACTAGTTTCTAAATTTCTTTACACATTTTTGTTTAAATTCCAATTTAAACACCACATATGGGCATTAAATAACAGTCAACTTTTTTATATACTAAAAATGTAACAAAAAATCATTTGCAATCGCTTTTGGCTACAATTAAATGTGCATCAAACTGTGTGCAGCGTTAGTTGACAACAATTTAAATAGCTAAAGGCAAAGTAAAATTTAGCTGGAAAACATGCAGCTAGTTGGGGATATTAAACGAGCAGGTCATTCTTTTGTTTGTTCCGTTGCAACGAACGTTGTACAACATGTGAGACAAACTGTAAACAATTGCTTTGGGTCTAAATCAAAATTAATGCGTAGCTCTTATGCAGCTTGTGGAGCACCTGAAAAGAATGCAACCATAAATTTGCAATGCTCAAGAGAGAGAAGGGCAGAGAGAGTGAGAGAGAGAGGGAGGCAGACTGAGAGCATGTGAAAGAGAAAAATGCATGCACGCATGGCATATGTGAAATTTTGTGTGCTTTCACTTGTTAACGTAAGCGATTTAGCTTGTTTTTACCTCGAGTTCTACTTTTTGTTTTTTTCTCTGCATCCCCTGACTGCCCATAAGATGGAAGGCATAAAGCCAGCTCCTCTGTGGCAGGCACAAATTCTTAGGCAACAGTCAAGCGCTGCAGTTGACCCAAATTTGTGGCAAGCTACTTGCCAGCAGCAACAGCAGCAGCAGAAGAAGCTAAAAAATGCATAGAGCAATGTGAGCTGGCTGCAACTTAGTTGTGGCTGCTGCTGCATTGCTGAGCCCCCCTGGTGACAGCTAATGAGTTTAAGTTCTCGACCCGTTGCCGCACACAATTGACAGTTGCTGTCGTGTTGCGCTGTGGGTGGGGGAGCCAAGTGCCGGAGCACATGCATTTACACCTTGCAAAGCTGCCAGCGGGAGTGCAATACAATTGCGCCTGGGGGAGCAACAACTGCAGCAGCAGCAGGTGGTTTGTTATGGCAGCACAACTGAATTTCAATTGTCAATGGCTGCCTCATTGTGCAACGCTGCACAGGTAGCCCAGCCGGGCAGCGGGCATTTCAGGCGCTCAACAATGTTGACGGCCAGCAAATTGCGTTAATTAAACATATATTCGAGCCATGTCCTGTTCGAGCTGTCGCCTGGGCTTAATGAAATTACATTACACAAAATGGCGCAGGCGCTGGCACTGGCGCTGGCGAAGGCGATGGCGTCCGAGAATGGCCAAAGCGAAAACAAAGAAATCTGCGAAGTGACATAAAAAATACACGCACACACAGCGACACAGCAAAAAAGACTTCGACTTTAACTGTTCGCGCCCGCAGGATGTCACCGTTTATAGGGAGAGAGAAAGAGAGAGAGAGAGAGAGAGCGCCCGAGATGTAGAGAGCACTGCGCATTCAAATTGAATTAAAATTCCATTTGCCGTTGTCGCTTTGCTTAACAATTTTATTTGCCAGTCTGCCGTGGCGCCGCCGCACTCCGCCGCCGTCTTCCAAGTCGCCAATTTCGATTATTTTTCTGTGCCAACTTATTTCGCATCGAATTCCTGTTGAGTGATTGCGCGGCGCTCAGGCAGCCTGCGCTGAATGTTGCAATATAATTACAAACTGTGCGCGGCCGTGGCCATAAATTAAACACAAATTTTCTTAATTAAAGCTGTCGAAAAGGCAGCCAAAACTTTTGGCACCCAGAAAAGCAAAGGCGCAACAACTGCCAATTTGGCACATTTCTTGCGCGCCGAAGTTTGCTCTGGTTTGGGCGCGTATTTGTTTATGTTTAACTACACTTTACACTTCTTTTTTGTGTGCGTATTAATTTAAAACTGTAACTTGGTCAAGGCGAAATGCTAATGGCAAGTTCCTGTTACAAAACTTTTCCCTCAGATCGGCTCAGCTCAGCACGGCTCAGCTCAGCACAGCTCAGTAGCTCGCGTCTCTCAAGACGGCTGTCAGTAGGCGGCGTCTAAGCAGCTCAGCGGAACTCATTAAAAGCAGAAGCTCACGCAAAAAGCTTGTCAATAAACAACATTAACAAACTGAAAACTTAAACACAAACTGACTAGGCAAATACCCTGTAATCAATGTGATTTTTATCAATTTTTATACTTCAGCTGAAAAGTAGGCAATGAAATTTTAATAAAATGAATTAGAGTTGCTAAGAAGATGGAATTTACAATTTAGATTATGTGAACATAGATTCTATGAATTTATTTTATTTATAATATCTTCAGTTATATTATTTCTCAATATATAATTTTAGTTAATTTTTTATATTATTTATATTTTAATTTACATTATTTTAATTTTTATTATTTATATTTTGATTTGTATTATTCTCATATTATTTATTTTAATTATTATTTATTTCATCTATATTTACTTTATCTAGCCAAAACTCTTAATATCTTTTGCCAGCTAAAAGTTTTTTCACTTAGCAGCAAAGCTTCAGTCTATAGTAAATATTTGCCATCACAAGATATCTGCTCAGTCCAGCCTATATTTGTTCTTGTCTCTATGGCAGTAAGCTA
Organism: Drosophila mercatorum; assembly: GCA_961210405.1. NCBI lineage: Eukaryota > Metazoa > Arthropoda > Insecta > Diptera > Drosophilidae > Drosophila > Drosophila mercatorum. The sequence continues at coordinate 14,868,677 of CAUIUS010000005.1, forward strand.
CGCTAACAGAAAAACTTATTTTCTAGATATTTTAACAAAGTATTAAACTACTTTACCTATAAAGTTACATATTTTTAGATACTCTCCTTCATCCACTCGTAATTTCAGCCCGCCAACGCCCAAACCACACAAAATCTGAGCGAAAAATCTAGCTATTTAGAATAATAAAAGAGTTTTGCATAATTGCGTTCTAAAATCGCCTACAAAAACTCATTGAGGCTCAAGGCAATTGCGCTTAAAAATAGAAACAATGAAGGCAACGGCAACAGCAACGGCAACGGCGGCTTCTGGCCCTTCAATACAATTTGGTTAAGGAATTCATTTAATTTTTCTTCCTCATTTTTTGTTGTCAAAGGAAACATTTATGCTCGGCATTCTTAATTTTTTTTCTCTGTGTCCCGTTCTGTGGGCAGTCGAGGAGTTGATAATTAAAACGCACAAAATGCCGCCGACATCCTAACAAGGCAAACAGCGGGCCACGAGCAAACGAGCAGCAAAACGTGTCAAAATAGACAGCAGCCAAGCCCCACAGCAGCTCACAGGCCCTCCTGAGATGTTGGGCAACCCTACTCCAAAACTCTGAAAGACAAGTCAGCCCAAAATAATAATAAAAAAAAAGCAAGAAAGAACTTTGACAAATTGATGCTGATGAATTCTTGAGTTTCATTTTGTGTTTGCTGCTTGCCTAATTAAGCGCAAAAGTGTTGCATAATTTTTCAGGAGGGCGCAAGGGCGGCGGGGAGGGGCTCTACTCATGCAAATTGAAAGCGTTTTTTAATACCCTGCGCACATTAAGCAAACTCAGCGGGCTTTAACCAATTTGACTTGCTGTTCGAGCTAGATTTTTGAGTTGATTTCTCTATAAAAGATTGACTTCAAGCTTGTGGTAGGAATATAAACTATTCTATTTCCTTTCAAATATATATTTTATTTAAATACCTTTACAGCTGTCCTTTGATAATGGAAACGGAAAATAGTATTACCAAAGGCAATATTCCGCCCATTTCCATTTTTGTTTACTTCATTTTCTTGCCGTGCAGCTGCAACGCCAGCACTAATGAGATAAGGGCAAATGGCATTTGCGAAATGTTTTCCAAAGCCAACTGCATAAAATTCTATTAAATTCCTTAGATAAATCATCTCAAGTTGCCGCTTTGTATGGGGCCCGAGTTAAGCGCCTTAAATGCGTTGAACTAAAATCTCATCAAATGCCTTTCAATTAAACTAAATCGCTCAGTTTGCGCTGTGCAGCGCTAAATAATGAAAGTAATGAAAGTCTCTACGTACACACATACACACACACACACACACTCTGCCTTGCCCGTCGCTCTCAATCTCAACCTCTGCTTAGCTCGTCTTGTTCTCAATGAATGAGCGTGCGCTTGGTTTAACCATTTAGATAAAGTTTTATGGCACACCAACGGCAACAGTTTCGAGGGTGTGTGAGTGACTCTCTGTGTATAGGTGTGTCTGTGTGTGTGTGTGTGTGTGTGCTACTTAACTGTCACATCAGCGTTGTTATCCTTTGCCGCCTTCGTTTGACAAAGTTTTCCAACAAAAAAGGGAAAAGCTTAGCGTGTGCGCAGCATATTGAAAACAGAGCGTGGAAAAACGTCACATTTTCACCTGATGGGTAATCGATAATAAGTACCAAATACCCAGCACTTATGTGGCCCACACACACACATTAGAGCTAAACCTAAACCCGAACCTAACAAACATTCAACCCAAACTTTTGCCCAAGGCGCTCATCGAGAGGCTGAAAACTTTGCGCTTTCAAAATAATAAATGAAGAAAAATATTTTTTTTCTCGCTTTTTTTTTTTGATGACACGATCCCATTCCGGCTTTGCCAGCTGAGGCGGCTGCTAAGTGGACGTAACTTGCGGCCAAGGACGACAACTTAACTGTTAAATGACAACTTTATACACCTAAGCGCACTGGCTGTCCGCACCCCCTGATGTCTAGCCACTTAGCTGGACAACGACCAACTTTCTAAGCTTAAGTGTTGCGTGGCTTAAATTCCTCGTAAATTTTCAATTTCAGAATAAGTATCTGCTATAGTCCAATAAATCATGCTGAGATATTACACATTTTATTCGTATTCATAAGCTTTTGTTATGCAATTATATAGAGAATATGCATAAAATGAAGGTCGAATATGAGCCAAGAGAATTCAATTTAACAATAAAACAAAAGATTATTTGTGTATTGAGAGTAAGCAAATATCTTTGGGCAAAAGCACTTTGTTTTGCTCAAGCTTAGTTGGATCTATTTAAATTTAATTCATTGAACTAATCAATTTGGAATACTTATATACATATATATATTCAACAAATATTCAATTTAATTCAACAACGTGAATATGTTGGCAAATTTGTGTGTAAAACTCAGCTGTATCATTATGAACTCTCTGGCACAATGTTGAACTTTACAGGTTGTTAAACGATTTCTTGGCTATCATAAATATTTTGTCTAAAAGTTAGACAGCTCTATAAACACGCACACACGCACACACATACACATGCAGAGTCACACATGTTCGAGTATTTGTTAGATTGTAAAGTTTGCGCTTTTTTCGGTTGGGTAGATTTACGCATTTGTTGATAACAAAGTTTTAAGCTGCGCAAATAACTGTGCAATAAACACACACACACGCACGCACACATACATAGAGACACACCTGCAATGCAACTGTAAATTGTAACGAAAGCGAACAAATATAAAGTGAGCGTGGTAAATATTTGTGAATGTTGCTTAAATAAATGTCGACGCTTAGTGTTGGTAAACAACTTTTGCCACGCCGACTGCAAAACGATGTCAAAAGTTGCGCGCGCGGCTGACCAACTAATCAAAAAGTTGTTAATTGCGTGCTGCCAGCGGCAATAACCAGCTCTAAAAGCACTGCCCGAGCTCAGCTTCACACACACACTCACACACGCACACATACTCTCCTACACTTTTTATGCAAATGAGCGCAGTCAACACGCGGCACGGCAATTTAAATAGTTTTGCGCTCATCAAAATGTGAGCCAAGTGCAGTTTATAACGCACACCGGCTGTTGTTTATGTCTCTGCACAGGCCTCACCCTAGTTACTGTCTCGAGTGCCCACTCAAATTGTAATTTATGTCCGACCGACACCTGAAATTGACTCCACGTGCTGTCGCCAGTCGCCAGTCGCCTGTCGCCCGCTGCTGCTGTCGTTCTTATCTCAACTTGCCTGACAACGGCCCGAAACCAGCTGCCAAAACAAATGGCACTTGTCTGCATCGAATTCACTCTCCACACACACACACAAATTTACAGCCAGCAATTTGTTTGCGGGCTTACCTTGTAGGCACAGCAGCAGCATATTAGCTCAATGATACAGCCAAATTCCATTGTGCCAAAATGTGTATATCATTCCGAGTTTGTCAGCGATTATGTATTTATAAAAATATTATTCAGCGAATGTCAAAGATAATATTTATATGCGCATAAGTAAATGGGACTCATAATTTGAATAGGCTTATAATAAATTGAGAAATTGAGATTTATGCAATTTGATAATAATTACAGCAACAATGCTGAGAGAAGACTGTGGTGGAGCATTGTGGAGTTTGAAGAGCAGGTAAGTAAAACATTAATGCTCTATGCTTAAATATACTATAAGAATATCCAAAAGTTCTAAATAAAAGACCTCGCTCTCTGGAGCCACAAGCAGTACAACTCAATATCACATATGTAGAAAATCTAAATCCTAAAAGTATCTTAAATAAATATATATCTTTCACTCTTCTAGACTCCATCTAAACCGAATTCAGTTTCAATTTTCGTATGTCTTTACATAAACACATATAAAACTTATGTTTTCTTTAACCCTTACTCTCTACGCGTTGCCCTTAGATTGATTAAATGTTAAAAGCAAACTCAGCGTATTCAAAACTTTGGCTTTACTCAAATACATTAGATGCCCTTGAAAGTTCTTAACCAAGCATCAATACATTTAAAAACAAGTAAGAAAACTCTAGTCGAGGCCGCTCGACTAGGGTATACCCTGAACCCTGCATTCTTCGTTTCTTTTATATACACATGCACTTGTACGTTCATTACAAGCAAAACATACACACACATACACAGGCGCAAGCACACACCAGCGCAAGTCGGAGCGTCAGCTGTTCTTTGGCTGCTGTTTGCATGGAAATGCTATGGGAAATTAAATGTTTAATAACTTTTTTTCTAGACGAACGATTTTGATCAAACTTGTTGGGCGTGATCATGTCATCCATATGTATGTGTGTGCCAAAGCACAAGTCTCTAGTATTTGAAATACGGGACTTACAAATTTGAGGCGAAGGGGGCGTGGCATCCAAAATTTAACAAAAACCGAAATTGTATAAGGCTCACATAACACTAAGTGCAAAATTTGAAGACTCTAGCTATAAAGATGAATTATATAGATTTATATAACTGAGCACCGATTTCGTTTTTAATCGATAACATTAAAATTAAGACAGTTATCGATTTTTTTTAACAAACTCGATCTTTTCGTGCTATACAGGAACCTACATAAAAAATTTCAAGTCTCTAGCTCTTATAGGTTCTGAGAACGACGCGTTCATACATACGGACAGACGGACAGACGGACAGACGGACAGACGGACAGACGGACATGGCTATATCAACTCGGCTTGTCATCCTGATCAAGAATATATATACTTTATGGGGTCTGCCACGCCTCCTTCTGCCTGTTACATACATTTCAACAAAAACATTATACCCTGATTTCCCATTTTTAATGGGTTCAGGGTATAAATACCTCATTGATCTCACAAAGCAGTGAAATGTATAGTCGTTTCACACTCTATACACAAACACACACACACACGCAGACAGTCGACAATATCCGTAGTTTTGTGTTCGTCTTATTTGTCGGCGAACGTCTAAAAATCGTTCGTCAAGCTGTCAGGGAAATGCGATTGCCATCGCTCGCTCGCTCGCTTGCAAACGGCCTGAACTGTTGTTGTTGTTGTTATTGTTGCTCATGTCTGTTGCTGTTTGTTGTAATGTGAATGACAAAATATTTGACATTTAGCAGCATCACGTAAATAACACATGTTGCCTGGGACCCGCGGCAGGCAACCATAGCGCATTATTGTCAGCGTTGCCAGACCCGTCTCTGTCCGTCTGTAAGCTCTTCGACGTCGACGCGCTGCCCCTTTCTCGCGCTGGCTTTTCCGATAAATAAACGAGCTAAAAATCACCGCGAAATAGTTGCGAACGGCAATGGCAACGCCAACACCAACGCCATCGCCATCGCCATCGCCATCGCCAGCGCCAATGCGAACGCGTTCGCACGTGAGCGTCACAAAATGTTGCACAAAATGGCGTCGTTGCTTGCGCATTTCCTGTCAGCGAAGTCGTTCAAGCTATGTAAGTGGATATGTGCGTGCGTGTGTATGAGTGTGTGTGTGTGTGTTTGTGTGTGGCTGTTGCCTGTGGCCGGAAGCTGCCGTAACTATGTGTAGATTTAGTTGCGACTTTTGGCTCCTAACTGACATCAATCACATCAGGGTGAGCCCCAGCTATTTTCTGGCATAACAAAATTTCGTAATATTGCTAGCCACGCTGGAATTTTCAGTGCACATGTGAGGGTATGTTCATGATATATGTATGTGTGCATGTGTGTGTGTATTTTGGTCAATCGCGCGCTTTAAATTACATGACGGCGACATAACAACCACAACTGGCGCCTGATTATTGGTAGCTTTGAAAGCTTTAGTTTGGTACGCCACAGCAATGCACAAAATCCTCGAATATATGATGATGATGATGGTGTGGGTGTGTGTGTGTGTGTCGGTGTGTGTAATTATTGATTGCGACGTCAAACGTTATCCGCGGTCGCATTGCGCACGGCGCCAAATAGCAAATTAACACGGCAAAAGGCCTCATTAATGTTGCACCGCTCAAACCGCAAATGCCAAAAATGTTAACGGAAAACGCCGATTCTTATTTAATGGTCAAACAGGCGACGGCAACGGCAATTGACCAAGCGATTGCCGCACACCAATTGCCGTCAACTGATTTTGTGTACTGTGCACAAAAAGAGTGGCTTATAATTATGTTTACTTTTTGTTGCATACTTCTGTGCGCCCGAAATGTCGCTGCAGCAGGGAGTGTAAAATGCATTGTGTCTACACTGCACGCAATTGGGAGAGTTGTTGCAGTAATTAGTAGAAGTGTGTGTATGTGTGTAGGTTAAGTGAGTGGAGCATGTGCAACAAAATGAGCGTGAACTGCGTGTGTATGGGGACTGATCCATGAACACTGCTCCAAAGCTAGAATAGAGCAACAATAATAATTAACAATAAAATAATTGTGAGTACAAAAATACAAAATAATAATAATTTTAAAAAATAATAATCAAATAAATTAAATAATACAAAAAATAAAATGTATACTAAATAAAAAATGATAATAATAATAAAAATAATTAAACAACGAATATTAATAAAAATTAAATATCCAAAGCTAGAAGATATTCTTACTTTTTGAAGTCTCTAAATCTGTTTCTTATTCATTTTTTATTCACACTTATTCATTTAGACATTCTTCTTCTTCTCCACTCTATTCACATACTAGCACCCATATCCCCACAGCCAGCAAATGTCTTCAATCTTCGTCTTATAGAGAATGTATACATGTGCCCAATGATAATTTATGTAACCATAAATCAGGCTTAAGCCAAGCTAAAGGTAAGCTGCCCCTTGGGTATTTCTTGCTCAAATTATTTCCACAAAATCTTATTTTATACATACATATATACAATTTTCACTTCAATCTCAACTCTTCTCTCTTACTTACTTAACTTCATTCTAAAATTAAACCAGATTTTATTCATCATCAACTGCCAACTGCCCCAAGCATCTATTAAGTACTTGTCATTCGTTTTCTGACATTGCCATTTCCTGAACGTTCACATGAAATATGATGACTACGGGCAGGGCAAGTTCACTTAAATCACGCATAGACATTCGTTTTCCATCTCTTTATAGACTCTAAATATTGCAGCTTTATGTTATAGCTGTGGCTATCACAACTTTTGCTGCGGATTCAACTTTAACTCGTGCCACATTAAGATCATATTGGACAAATGGCTGCACATGCCTGGGTTCCGGCTGTGTTCAATGTTGGTTCTTAATTTTGGCCAGGAGTTCACACACACACAGAGTCTTTCATTAAAAATATGACATGTGCGTGTGTGTCGGTGCCAGACGGACTTTACGAGCTGCCGATATTTGGACAACCCACGCACACACACACATTCACGCTCACGTCCATCCATTTGCGTAAGTCAAATAAATGAGCATCGTCCTTTATCTTTGGGAGCATCGAAAGGGGGGCACGCAGAGATAGCAGCAGAGCGCCATAAAAGTGGTGTCAGAAATCGCATATTAAATATGGTACTATATGTTCGCTTCCATGCTTGACTAATAATAAATGCGTGTGTATCAGCAAGTCTGTGTGTGTGCGGTGTGTGTGTGTGTGTGACTGTTGCTTGTAAGTTGCTTAATTACATTGGGCATTGGTCATGTTCCGGAGCTTGTTGAACGCTGTTGTAATGCATTACTCGTGGTCAAGCCAAGCCACAGCAGCAACAGCAGCAACAAAAAATATATAAAAATAAGATGAAGAAGCAGCAGCAGCAGCAGCAGCAGCAGCAGGAGCTACAGCAACAGCAAAAGCATTGGCAAACTTTGTGCTTTAATTCAATTTTAGTTGCGATAGTTTCGGTTGCCGCAGTTCGCATCTCTCTAATGCATTTTGCTTGTACAACATCAAGTGGGGGTATTTGATGCCCTAACTAAGAGTGAATTATAACTTATTGAGTTGAGGTATTAGCAGGACTTTTGTATTGTATAGTTGAGGTGTTTAAGCTGTTTATGAAATAAAATATACGTAATTATATTCGTAAGAGATACGTTAAATATTTAGCTTGAATTTGTTTGAGAATAGTTAATATTTGGTTTTTGATAAGTCTAAATCATAGCTAATCTGAATATGAATTTCTTGAAGTCTATATTGATATGGAGTCAATTCTTTTAGCCTTTCTCAAGACTTCATATAACTTATGTAAATATATAAATTGTAATGTCCTAAAGCCTCATTTCAAACCCCAATTTTCTGCCAGTTCAAATTCAATTGAAAGACTTACAGCCATCACCATTGTCTGCTGCCCGTTAGGGTATTCAAGCAGCGTGAAGCGTTGCATTTATCATAATTCAACTTGAGCTGACCATCCGCTGAAGTTTGTCATTCTTCGAGTTTGTTTGTTGGCCAAACTTGTGTTGACAATTGGCAGCCGCATTGAATTTTGTAGCACGAAACATGCTGCGAGGTAATCAAAGCGCTGTGCCCCCAACTCCCAACCGACAACCCCCGCGCTAAGTTAGCCCTTAAAAACCATAGTAGTGCTAACAAAAAAATGTTATTAAAAAGTCAAGTGTGTACACAAATTGTTTTTTAACTTTCATTGCCAGCCAGCTGAAGACTGGGCAAGTGGCTGACGCTGAGGGTGAGACTGAGGCTGAGGCTGAGGCTAGAGGATGCTAAAAGTTTAGTGTGCCATTTTGTTGCTGTCGCTGCACCTTATAAATATCAAATGCAATGTCTCAGTTCTTATGGCATTTTATGCAAAAGAGTTTGCCAACCAGTTTTAAAGCATATAAAAATGACAAAAACAGCAACAGAGACGCACCCACACACACACGTTTAGAATGACAAAAATGGCCAAAAGGGCTGCATAGTCATGTAAACTTTTGTAATAAAATGCCAAACAGCACACACACACACACACGCACACATAGAGAGTGTGACTAGCTGAACTGGAAGGACTTTCTCTAACTGCAATACACACACACACACACAGACTAGCACACATTTTTTGGCTTTTTGTGGCATGAAAAGCAAAGAAATTATGCAAGTTTCTTGTTTTAATACTCGTTCGGAAAGTGAAAAACGAGTATATTGGTTTTGTGGGTGGACTTTAACTATCCATGGTTAAAGGGAGAGTTTTTATATTTGCAAAATATATTTATAGTTTTTCTTATAATTTTTAAGTTAATATTTTTTAATACATATATTAATATTTGTGCATTAAATGGAAATTATGGAAATTACACAACTCTTTCTCAGATATTCCTTTGAATTATATACATTTCCATAAACATTTCAATTTATTATTAAATTTTACTTTTATTGCACTTGGCACGAGTATTCTGCAGTCGGACCACCTCACAGTTTGCCTCATTTTTTTACTCTGTTTTATTTTCATTGTTGTTGTTGTTTGCGAAATTGTTATTTTATATTTAGATTTAGTTTATATTCTAGTGTGTGTGTGTGTGTGTGTACTCGTGGGTTGTCTTGTGTGCCTTGTGCAAACAGTTTGACAATTTGTGCAGCATAAACCGGACACCTTTTTTGGGGAATTTGTGAGTGGGTCAACAATTTTAAAGGCTTTGCCCGTGTCATTTGCAAAATAATTGCTCGGGCTTATGCTTTGTGTGTCATTTTAGCCGAAAAGAAAACATGGCCCGAAAGGTTCCAAGATGCAAATTGGTCAGAAAACAAGCAAGACAACACAGATAGTTAGAAGGCAACCTGACAAGCTTTGCGGATGGTTCAAGCAAAATTTCTATGCATTATTATGGGAAATTCAAGTATCAACTATAGCTATTTGAGACTTAAATCCAATTGGGAACTGTTAACTGAATATTCATTAAAAATATATTCACAAAATACCCCTGAGAACTCTCGAATGTCAGCAATATTCATTAATTAATTAATTACAATAATTTCCTTACATTTTCATGGCATTCACCGCAAATTATTTGATATCCTTTCAGAGTTCTCATTCACATGTTATTATGCATATATATTTTTTGCACTGAATCTTGATGATGGTAAGGCTCAATTCGTTAAACTCAATTTCGCATACAATTTAAAGCCACATATTCAGCCATTATCCTTTGCAGACGCAGTTCATAATCCGGCATATATATACACACACACAAGCACAGCCACATGATAGTTGGTGCATTTCCTTGTGTAACCGCAGGCACGTCCACATACAAGAATTGCATTCATTGGTCAACGAGGCGGTCACAACAAAGGAACGAAGAAACCGGACGGCAGTCATCATCATCAACATCATCATCGATGGATGCAGTTGATTGGGATTGGGATTGACGACAACAACAACAACTACAATGGGAATGGCCAGCTGGCAATCGATAGCATTGATATAACCATTGGGCTATATGAATGCGGACTGAGCTCAATGCTAAATGAAAATCACTTAAATTCTGCCACGTCGCCCTGTTATTGTTGTGCGCCTTTGTCCGGCAACCGACTGGAAAAGAAGTACCAGTTAAATTAAATGAGAAACACTTTAGTTATTGTTGTTGGCTGTCGCTTGTATTACTTTTGTTGCTGTTGCTGCTGCCTTGGCACTGATTGAAATCCCCCCCAAAAGCAAACACAGACGACCCACCAGCACAGCCCAGGCCAGGCCAGGCGCCCGCGCATTCTGATGACAATGCGCAAAAATCATCAAAATGTTGTGTGTATATTTTTAATTAAAAAGAAGCACAAATAACAAAAAAAAAATTGAGGCCCCCGACGCCAGGCGCCAACATAAATATTTGTTTCATTTATTCAACTTAATAGGCAAGCGCGCCGCGCCGAGCAGTAAAAGGAAAATGCAAAAAAAAAAAAAAAAAGTTAAACAAGCGAGTTAAAATGTTGGCCTAAAAACGATGAAGGTCACTGAGCCGCTAAGGCAGCTGTGAGAGCTCAATTATGGCCTCAATGCGCACTATTAACAATTTCAGAATCAATAAATGCTTAACGCCAGCTCAAAGGTAATCTGCAAATTGGCAACGCACACTAGAAAATGTTCTCATCATTTTCTACTTCATCAGACACATCAGAGAGCATCAGCTAGTGAATCGATTTCAGTTATGCAATATGCAGGCGGCAGCAGCAGCGCCAGCAATTGGCACTAGTCCGAAGAATTTTTCAGCAAACGGTTGTCATGGCTGCCAGTTATTGGATTTCCATATGGGAAAAGCCAACAAACTGGATAAAAAAAAAAAAGAAGGTTGGAATGAATCTGCCGAACCGAAGGCCAATGCCAATGGCTCGAGCTTAGCTACGGCTTTGGCTCTGGCTCTGGCTCTGGCTCTGCTGAAGTGCGAACATCAAATACAAATGGGAATCGCCCGAGTTTATTGTAATTTATTGCCAGAAATGCATTGTGAAATGAACCGAAATGGAAATGTGTGTGTGCTCGCCACAATGGCATCTTTCATACATCCGTGTGTGTGTGTATCCTTGTGGAGCAACATTTGAATTTAACAGTAAATCAATTTAATTTTAATTAGCACAATCAATGTCACAATCGACGTGGCCGGAGACTCTGGCAGAGTCTGCAAATCGGATATCTCCATGGACAGCAAGTCAAAGTTAAATATAAATAAAATTGTGCTGCAAAAAGAGAGTGGAAGTGGCAGAAGATGGAGATACTCAGTGATTATGATAAAGGTCATTATTATCTATATTCTAAATATATACAAATACATTTTTAACAAGTAAGAAAACTCTAGTCGAGGCCGCTCGACTAGGGTATACCCTGAACCCTGCATTCTTCGTTTCTTTTATATACACATGCACTTGTACGTTCATTACAAGCAAAACATACACACACATACACAGGCGCAAGCACACACCAGCGCAAGTCGGAGCGTCAGCTGTTCTTTGCCTGCTGTTTGCATGGCAATGCTATGGGAAATTAAATGTTTAATAACTTTTTTCTAGACGAACGATTTTGATCAAACTTGTTGGGCGTGATCATGTCATCCATATGTATGTGTGTGCCAAAGCACAAGTCTCTAGTATTTGAAATACGGGACTTACAAATTTGAGGCGAAGGGGCGTGGCATCCAAAATTTAACAAAAACCGAAATTGTATAAGGCTCACATAACACTAAGAGCAAAATTTGAAGACTCTAGCTATAAAGATGAATTATATAGATTTATATAACTGAGCATCGATTTCGTTTTTAATCGATAACATTAAAATTAAGACAGTTATCGATTTTTTTTAACAAACTCGATCTTTTCGTGCTATACGGGAACCTACATAAAAAATTTCAAGTCTCTAGCTCTTATAGGTTCTGAGAACGACGCGTTCATACATACGGACAGACGGACAGACGGACGGACGGACAGACGGACAGACGGACAGACGGACATGGCTATATCAACTCGGTTGTCATCCTGATCAAGAATATATATACTTTATGGTGTCTGCCACGCCTCCTTCTGCCTGTTACATACATTTCAACAAAAACATTATACCCTGATTTCCCATTTTTAATGGGTTCAGGGTATAAAAATATCTAAATATATAACAGTTAATAGAATTCATTTTAAAATGCTTAAATATTCTTTACAGGGTATCATATTGGCACAGCTTGTCTCGTGTACGCTGCAGCTCTGGCTCAAGCCAGAACTTTGATTTGCTATTGAAGTTTTTGTGAAATTTTATCATGCAATTTGATTTGAAATCAAATTTGCGTATAATCCGATAGAAATGCTATTAAGTGTTGCTTTTTACGTGTGTGGCATGCGGCATACGGCATGTGGCATGTGGCATGACAAATGGCAACTGCCAACTGGCAACTGGCAAACTAGAGCACGCAAACAAGTCTTTAGTTTTTGATTAGAAATGGCAAATGAAGTGAGAGCAATGAGCTTAGCCAGAGTAGATTGAAGCAGAATGCCATATACATATTTTAGTCCAGTTTAGAGCTGGGCGAAAAACTTGGCGGTTTTCAGCGAAATTAGCGCTCAGCTCATCCCCGTGGCACTTGTCATTTGTCGTGCAATTAATTATGCTCAAGTGTTAATTATTTTCCCATTTTGCTTTCACCCTAATTACATCTTCCGGCTGCGCCATGGCCTGGCCGTCGTATAGCAACATTTCCTTTTTGGCATGGCTTGGCTCCCATGATAATTTCGTCTGCCAAGCACATTTCCGTATCCGGCAGCTACTGCTTCTGCTTCTTCTTCTGCTGTTGCTTCTTTTCGAGGATTTTGAAATGCAGAGCGTCGAGCGAGCGCCCGAATGAGTGAAGCGAATGCGTTGAATGCTAATTTGCAGCTGTATTCCCGCTCCCAGCTCTGATTGTGCAACTTTTTGCGGTCTACCATAATCCAAGCTCAACTCACACACACACCCAGATACATATACACTCACTTTACAATCTAACCATAATGATATAAGGGCGGCGCGCTTGTGTTCTTCACCCAAGTTTTGATTATTTGCTGCCAAGAGCAGGCTTGCAGCAGTCCGTTCAACTATTCAACTGTCTATCCAAACATGTTGGACCCCCGACTACAAATTGTGTTTTGCTGCAGCAACATTTCAGTTTTATCCTCAATTGTTTTGGGGATTGCAGCTGCATGGCGTATGCCTCATGCTGCATGCCGCATGCCGCTCGGCTTGCGTCTCAGTTGAAGTTTCTGGCCTGGCCGACAGACACTTGACACTTGACAGCAAACTGAATGATGAAAAGTTTTCAACGATGTTGACGACCACCACGTCGGCGACAAGTTTCTCCCAGTTAGTAATTAAAAATTTACGTCATTTACCTGCAAGTAGAAGAGAAGATAAGAAACTTTTTTAATACAAAACTTACTCAGACCAAAAATTCGTTAAGTAAAAAACTGTTCGTAACTAACTTAAGCCAATAGCATAACAACAGCAACAGCAAACAGCC